>CM039581.1:30730512-31250017 GCA_022457205.1 Saccharum spontaneum | reverse complement strand
CAATGCCTAACGAGATCTTCAGCGTCTTTCAGAGTAGTTGGCCAATTATTGGTACAAATTAATGCACACTCTACTTTATCCGCAAGTGCACAGATAACGTCTACCGATGTAGCACTTCACCAGGATGACCCATTTTTAATATCGAACCCAAAGAAATGGAGTATGGTCTTCTTAAGTCTTAAGCTTTAATCCTTGAGTAGCTATCAAGGACTGAGAATTTTGAAGGTAGATGGGATCACTAAGGCTGTCTAATTCTACTTCAAGTATGAAATGCTAATAGTGTTCTTGATGAGGAAATTGTCATAGGAGGTCATAAGCAAAGTATGAATTCTCCTACCAATAAATTATTCTGCTAGTCCTACAAACGGGATAGTGGGCCATAGAAGAATCAACAAGGCTATAAGAGTCACCCATGCGAACTACCACTGAAATCCGGAATATAGGGTACATTCATGAGCTATCAAGTCTAAGCATCGCGCTTATACCCTCTAACTCCTCTAATCCTAGCGCTACTAGAATTAAAGTACTCAAATGAGTCACAAACCTCAAGAACAATATGAACAACTTGAAAATAGACGTTGATTATCAGAGAGATCTAGAAGCAAGATCTTGAAGAACTTGAATCCACAGGTACAAGATGTTGAAAAAGATCCGACAGGCCGGAGCTCCTTCTAAATCTCCTCCTCTTCTCTCTCTCTTCTAGTTCTAATTCAAGACTAGATTCTATTCCTAAACTAGAGGGAGAACTAGTCTTCTTCTTGATCGCTGGCTCTTCAATCCTTCTCCTATGATTTCTAATTTTGTTGGAGGTTCTGATCTAGAGAGATTGAATGAGGCCTAGGGGTCTGGAGGCCGCTTTATATAGCCCTGGGGGATCAACCGTGGCCCTTGGATGAAACCGACCTTCACGTAGGGTTGAGATGCATCATAGGAGGTGGTAGAGGCTGTCACGGAACCGCCCAAATTATAAGAACAAAAGTACAAAAACAATCGCCGGAGCAATTAAATTCATGTACTTAAGCTCCCATAACTCCGGTAGTCCAATAAAATCACGAGGGATTTCAAACCAACCAACATACAAGCCAAGATCGTAGTGGTCCAACATAACAGGTCATATGTTACATCCATTTCATAAGTAATTCAACATATATCGGAGTTCAGTAGAGTTATTACAACTCAAGTTCAAAAGTAGCGGAAGCAAAGTAGTTTGAAAACTAATATTACCTTAGTTCAAATACATGCCAGTACCAAGGTCAATTTTCCCATAAAAGCATGAGAGATAAGATAGCTCAGAAGGATCATGCCCATGATCACACTCCGCCACTACAGCCGGAGTCTTCCAATTCTTGCAGTAGCTATGTTATATCATAACCTGCAACAAGTGGGAATAAACCCTGAGTACGAGAAGGTACTCAGCTAGACTTACCCGTCATAAACCAGAAATAATGACACCAAGGAGTATGCAAGGCTTTCTTTCAGTGGGCTAACTTGACTCAATTGCGAAAAGCATAAGTCATCATGGATAAACTAATTTAAGTCCTTTTGCATCATATTTATTATAACCTATTCAATCTAGGTAAGCACCTATGCTAAAGCAATCACTTGATTAACCATTAACATCAAAGGTTACCATTTCAGGTTTAGCATTTCCAACATTATCCACATAACCAGCTGTGTTCCATCATCATTACTACGATGCAGTAACTCGAGTCAAGTGCTCACTATCCAGGAGCGATGGCGATTCGAATCGATTATTAACCAGCTGGTAATTTATTCCTCACACAAACCTCACTCACCCGCTAAAGTGAGGTATTGGTCACCGAGTCAACCATTCAGGTAAAGTCGCGAGCTTGCCAGGAACCACATGTACCCGGGGCCGCCCGACTGCTCTTTGGCCTTATCATCGCGCCCCCGTTTCCTGCCACTACTGCTCCGGTACAGTGCGTTGCGGGCAATCCACTCGGCCCGAATAATCTCCCGGCTTCGCGGTCGAAAGGTACTTTATTCGGCCAGCTAAATGTGAGGCATGCGTTCAACATGACCCGAGGCCCAACAACGGACGGTCCTTAATCGACACAGGCGGAAACTACAAGCACCCCAGAACCCTGTCTGGTTGCCCCATACTTATTCCGCCCGGTCTCCAATTATTCATCAACACTTGGTTATTTCCAGGATATCATCCATTCCATAGCTAAAGTATTCCAGTAACCACCTATAGTTGCCGGTGACAGGAAATCACCGATCGCTACCGGTCTAAGCAGGGCTAAGCAATATTTTCGATCCCGAACCAAAAATAGGATTTCATGCATATTTGCGGGACAAGGAAAAGGATATATATATGCAGCAAGTGTTTTCAATCAACTCCTATAACTTAATGCAACAATACATATATAACATATATATACTCAATTGCTTTTGTAAAGTAGGAGGCTTAGAATGCTCCGGGGCTTGCCTGGGATCAAACACTGGGTTAGTGATTGACAGATGACACTCGCTCGGCGAGCATCTCCCAACCCGACACTTGTTTAGTCCTTCCATCTTCGGGATAGGTCCACCAAACACCGTCTTCAGGTTTGGCTTGAACATCACGTCCTTCGCGTGGTGCATCTAGCGAACCTAAATGAGATGCAAGATGCATGCGTATGAATATGATGAATGGTAACACAAAATGCATCACATAATCATTCATGTAAACACACGATTAAGACATAGACACCAAAAGCTAATTAACTAACATCACACAAACAATTAAAGAGGGCAAGCACATTAAGCATAACACAAGTTTAACAAGATCATAAGTATCTTAACTTGACCATTATCAAGGGTATAAGTCACACTTAGCAACACATGGAGTAAACAACCATAACTAGCATCTAACAATTTCTGGACTGCAAACAACATCTACATGTTTGGATCATAACTGGAGTTATACAAATCCAATAGACATGCAACAAGACATTCTGGAAAGCTTATGAAATTGTCTATAATTCATCTTTAATCATCTTAGCATGGTTCTCAAGTTAACCAAGTCAAACATGCATAATTACAGAATCTGCTCCAGAGATTCCAGAGAGCAACTATTTCTGGAACCCAACTTGAAACAGTCATTACTCACAAACTATAAGGCCAAATGCCACCAAAATTTAACACAAGCTAGATTAATGAGTTATCTACATCTTTGTTATAAGCATGTTTCTCAGAAAACATCATTTCCATGGTGTAATTACCAAAGTCCCAGAAACTGTCCAGGAAAGCATCAATTGCAAGAATAAATATTAACTTACATTCCAAACATACATTTGGCCACAACCAATGTAACCATCATAAAGTGCATGTTAAATGATCACCAAAAAGCATAGTGCTCACCATTAAATAATTTCTTTTAATGCATTTCTTAATTTATTTAAATAGCAAGGTGAAATAATAAACATATACCAAAAGTTCATAATAAAATCTATAAAAATTACAGTAGCTCTTATATACATCCAATAGTCTACTGTATAAATTTCAAGCCAATTGGACATGTATATCAACCTCTATGAAAAAGACAAATGGTTATTGCAAGAATTCATGTGAAAGCAAGATATACTAATAACTCACTCAAATGGTAACCAAAAATTCATGAAATTTTTACCATACATCAATCATCACATGAGTAACATGCCACAAAAATTTCACTTCATTTGGAGCCCTAGATCTACAGTTATGAAAATGACAAATACATCTAGCATTAAAAACCTAGCTGCACAAATCCATTTTTACAGAGAAAACTTTAAACTAAAACATTCCATATTATAGATCTACTGCATAGAGAATTTCACAAGGATTCCAAAAAGTCCTCATTTTCTATTTTACGATTTTTCTACAATTTACTATGAATTTCCAAAGTTTCTGCAAAATAATTACAAACCAGTCCTTACGGCACTATTCACATGAGTCACTGACTTCGCAGTTAGGACCTCCCCTTTTCTCGAATTTGAGCGCGAAGTCCATCAGCTTCATCCTCGGCCGGAAACAGAGCAGTTCGCCGGAGCTCGTGATTTCGGCCGCCGTGGTGATCGCCAGCGATGAAAGAGGGGTCCCGGAGAATCAACGAGCCCAGCCGCACCTGTAGGAGGTCCCAAACTTGGACGAGGACTGCCGGTGTAGGGCCGGCCACGTGAGCCAGCGACGGCCGCGGCAGCCTCGCCGGCGCTCGCTCTTCCGGCCACCGTGGTTCTCAACAGCGGCAAAGGAGGGGTGGATGAGCACCAAGGGGGCATAGCGGACTCGAAGGACCATCTTGTATGTCCTGAGATGGGTCAGAATGGCCTGGCCGCGTGCACGGGTGCCCACGGCGGCCACGGCACCTGTGGCAGCGCGCTACGGCCGCGAAGAAGGGCCGGGCAGTGGCTCGCAACGCCAAATAGAGGGCGGTTGAGCCGGTGGCGCACGCGGTGGGACACAAGAAAGCACGGGGGCAGTGGGAATGCGGCGTCGGCGAGCTTGGCCAGCCAGCCATGGCGGACGCGCGTTCTGCCTCAGAGCGGAGCGAGGAGAGCGCGAGAGGGAAATAGAGAGCAAGGTTGAGTGGGAGGGCAGGCGGGCGCGGCCTTCAAGCGGTCGCCAGCGGGCAGCGGCGTCAGGCTAGCCATGGCGCGTGGCGGCCACACGGCAGCAAAGCCCGTCAATGGTGGCCACGTCCACAGACAGGTGTTGCCCGTTGAGACATTTCACCGAGCACGTGGCGGGCAGCGACGTGGGCAAGGTGGAACACCGTTTGGGGCCTCTTCCAGGCTGAATTAGACATTGGGCCAAAAACAAAGTTTGTTCACCTCGGCCTGCTCTACGTTTCTTATTTAAGGTGCCCGGCCATTTGAGCTTTGTAACAGCGGATAATTAAGCTCCAAGATGATAGTGTCAATATGTTAACAGCGATCACGGAAACTCGCTTTCGGAGGTCGAAACTCGATCAAACTTAGTGCAACTTTTTGCATTCTCTTCCCCATAACATAACCTTGAACTTTTATTTTTGGACTAACTCAAGTTACTTAGCAAAATTTGGAGAACGCGGGATGTCAACGTCGATATCGGTGAAAACCGGACTACAAACACGGTCGGGTTGATTTCGGCTTTTTCTCTTATACTTGGAGCACTGTTTTGATCTATTTCAAAGCTAAATCATGACTTGGTCCTTTAATAAAGTTTGTTATACTCAAACTTTTCTTCAACTTTCATTTTGGGTCAAACCTCATATCTAGTCCAGAAGTTAACTTTATTTCTCGGTCAACGCAAAGTCCTTTCTGCTACGAAATATAGGGTTTCCATTATTTTTGGACATTTTCTCCACCTTCGCTCAACACGAACCTTTCATAACTTTTGTTGTAGAGTTCAATTAGAGTTGTTTGAGCAAGGTTACAAGGTTTGGTTGACTTCATATGTTTCCAATCACTTGATAAAGCAATTCATGCAAAGATATGACTTATCATTTCATGTGACTTTTTGATTCCAAACTTCATGAAACTTTTCCACGGGTCTAGATGGATGCATGTGGATGTAATGTGCATGGAAGAAGCATGTTTAGAATTACTCTTGCATAATCTTAACCAGGGTCCATATGTAAGCAATTGTGCGTGGTCCAAGTTTAAGTTGAAGCTCCATCATGTAGATTTGATCTTGACACCTTGATTATCACTTGACATGTCATGTTTGAGCTCAAACCCATTGCTTAACTGGTGACAAACACCTAGGGTGTTACAGCCCTCCCCCCTTAAAAGAATCGCGTCCCGAGATTCGGTGCGAAGAACTTTACAAGGGAAGAAAAGCATGTTATCCAATTCCAACATCTGCAAGCGCATCAGGCTACTTAGCTTCAAGTAGTAGAGAGGCTAACTTGGAAGATAACTTTCTGGTACTCACTCTACATAGAAACTTTTGTCTGAAGAATTTCCTTCACTGACTTCCATGAAGCATGGTTACTTTGGGAGGAATCCAAGACAATACGGTACTTCGTTTATGGTGCACAGAGAGTACTACAAGCATGGGCTAATTACTCGTAGCATTTACTTTTCTAGTGGCATAGCATGTACACTTTCGATAAGGGTTGGATCCATATACGAGGTAAACATTCTTTGACGCTATCAGAAACCGTCTAGCCAATAGACAATGTCTAAACCGGTCATAGATGACTCACTCACTTAGATGCCAACTGATGGAAAACTACATATTGCTCCACGTGTGTAGTTCTCTTTCTCTGATGCCAACACTGTATTATCTGAGTCTATTGAGGGAACAGTGAAAATGATAGCTGACTCTGTCGGTACTGGATGTCTGCCAAATGTTACCTAAGAAGATTCTCTTATACAAAGGCACATAGGGTGCAATTAGTCTTTCCAAGGGTACTGAGGGTTGTCTAACAGCAAGATACCTATCAATTGCAAGTTCTTGGCATGCATTACAAACATAACCTTCCGATGCGAAGGATGATCGCAGTCAACAGAGAAATCACCGATTCTGTATCCTTTTGTTTTCTGTTCATATCACATAAACTACTGCTCCAATATGCACAAATACTGGTGGGCATATAGATCCATGGGTCTTCTAACTACTCGCCAAAATTGAGCTCAAACGGACACCATTTGACTATCCAACAACCCATCCACCAAAATAGCTCTGTTCTGAAATGGCAGTAAACCAAGCTGACAAGACATCTGTCAAATCCTATGTTTTACTCAACCAATACTCATACCAACTTAAGACATTGAAGGGTCCTAAGCAAGGAATGAGGTTACTAAGTTTGGGGTCAATCCAACTTCGTTTGGGTCACTAACCGTTGGCGTGAAGATAACCGGTGTAGTGCCACAAAATTCTGGACAGATTTCGTGTTCTTCCTTTTCTATTGCTTCACATGTTGAGGTGTGTGTTTTGCACTCTCTGATCTTTCTCATAGTAGCAGAAGCCTTTCTCTAGTCCTTCACTTGGCTAATACAATATCTTGCACTAGGTACGTGATTGTCCAATATGGAATTGACTTGATAGCACATTTGGAGAAGATGCAACACCTGCATTGCTGACCGGCTTCATGGCTTCTTTGCTTACTATTGTTCGTCGAGACATAACCATCACAGCTATCGAAGAATCGTTACTTGACTGGAGATTAACCTTCTTACTGGTAACTAATCAGTTGTCTCTCAACACTTAAGTTCTAAATCTTCACTCTTGATCACAACAATAATTGCAGTCGAGGCACAAACAAGTGGTCGGCATCGAAGTCTACAGATAAGGAGTCACACCAGAGAGAGTTGATTTCATCTGTATGACTGTCATCTACACAAGGATCAAGACTTTGATAGTTAGGTCATATGCACCATGTGATGATCGGTTCTTTTCCAATGGATAACTTGTCCAATCATTTAGTGTTAAGTGCCCATTCGATTCAACAAGGATGACATACATTGCAAAATCGATGACCGACGTCGTACAAGGACACTTCGGAGAGTCACTTGTCTACCACCTCTTGCAGTCTGTTAATGTTTATGTCGGTGACTGTTCTTCAAAGGTCATCTTCTTAGCAACTTCAAGGGATATCTACTACATAAGGTCTAAGATATGAATCTTCAGCTAAGATATAGGGAGATAACCAAGGAAAACGGTCACGAGAATTAACACGTCGACTGTCGTTTCATAATGGATCATGACTAGCAACCCTGATACCAGCGCGTGCCGAGCAGCACAACCTTGCGTGCGCGCCCACAGGAGGCTCTCGGTTTCGTTGCGGCACCATAGAATGCTAATCGTAACACCATTATTAAACGCACAAACAAAGTGGAATTTCAAGTGGCACCGATTGGGTGGTAAGAACAAGTACCAGACAAGGGAGGAGTAGCAAGCAAGGGTAGTTACAAGGTTTAGAGTCAACACGGAGGCGATCCGAGGATTAAAACACAGCGCAAGGGAACATAGCTTAATTGCCGAAGACAACTGAGCAAGGGTTCTCGGTCACGTTGGACAACAACATGAGATCAAGATTAATAACGTTGAGAGACGTTAGAAGTTGAGATGGACTTTAGCAGACTTCTAGAACAAAATGATACACCGATCAGAGATTGGGTTGATAAGATAGCCACTTAATTTCGCAAGCAAAGATTTCTAGATTAGACAACGAGAGATTAGCGTTGCTCGGATCATCTGTAGGAGAGACAATCGGGAGGTCCAACATGGAATTGGGTATGGTCTCCAAAACTTGGCAAGCAACAACTGTGGTCAAGGTCGACGTTCGTTAGGACTTAACTTGGTTGGTCAATGGAACAAGGGCATTCTCCAAAAGGTAGCGGACGTCCAAGACCTAAGCAAACATATAAGGGGACTACGCTAGGGCCTACGGTTCAAGCAAGGCATGGATACAAAAACATTCAAGGGCTAGCAACCACGTCTAAGGCTCTGGCTCCTACGGAAGAATCTAATTAGAGACGACAACCATGCGATTACGTAACATGAGCGTTGATCTAGGATAAAGCATCTTCAACACTCACATGCTCACCGAGGACAAAAGAGAGGTCAACTATGACACTTCCTAGATAACAAGCATCTACACAGCATCACAGTTTTAAGCGGACACTTGAGATTATTAGTCAGGTTAGCTTAAGCATCCAATACTAAGCATAAGATTCACACCTAACAAGCATTGTTCAACAAGAACTAACTACAAGTTTAGCCAAAACAAAAGCATGCTAAAGGAATTAACTTAGTACATGCACATCAATCACAAGTTACTTATTTATTAGGACAAGGGTGGGAGGAGCATAGTTATATGCACAAAGCAACAATCATGATGATGCATGCTTCGTCCTATTCGTCCTCACAAGATTGCCAGCCAAAGGTGGCAATCACGTTCTATGTCGGTGGCATAATACGCATTCTCTCGATATAGGGCTAGTCGTCAGCTACATTCAACTTACGCATTCGTGGTTAGCGTACCTGCAGAAAATTTCATTGCAGCCCAAAAATTCCCAATATAGCACACAATAAAAACAGTAAACTAAATACTCTCCATACATACATCCCCTGATGCATATACTTCGGTATCAAAGCTACCCAACAAATGTACCCACAATTAAGTACTTTCATAAATACATGGTTAAACATGTAATTATGCCAGTAACCACAGCTAACTCTCCCCTAGACCGATGGTTGAACGGTCATGCTCTCCCAGCTCACACTTACCTTGGCGTAGGTGCGACGTTGCAAGAATGTAACTCTAGCGACATATATGGCTATTTCATATATGAAGGTTACCACTACCATTCGACCACAGGGTAACAGTGCGGTCAAGTTATCACTCATACATACCTTGGCTTGGGCGTAGATGCAGAAATTTTAAACCCCCAAGTTAGTACTTAATTAAGCCACCTAAGGGTCCTTAATTGGGCATAAAGGAAATGACCACTGGCATACTTAGATTTAAAATTCAGATTTGAACAAACCTATATATGCAATAGCTATAAGTTGTCAAAGACTGAGTTTTGCAAACAAAAACATTTGTTTTCAATACACATATGACATGTTTAGTGTTGAACCTTGCTCCGATACCAGCTGTCACGGAACCGCCCAAATTATAAGAACAAAAGTACAAAAACAATCGCCGGAGCAATTAAATTCATGTACTTAAGCTCCCATAACTCCGGTAGTCCAATAAAATCACGAGGGATTTCAAACCAACCAACATACAAGCCAAGATCGTAGTGGTCCAACATAACAGGTCATATGTTACATCCATTTCATAAGTAATTCAACATATATCGGAGTTCAGTAGAGTTATTACAACTCAAGTTCAAAAGTAGCGGAAGCAAAGTAGTTTGAAAACTAATATTACCTTAGTTCAAATACATGCCAGTACCAAGGTCAATTTTCCCATAAAAGCATGAGAGATAAGATAGCTCAGAAGGATCATGCCCATGATCACACTCCGCCACTACAGCCGGAGTCTTCCAATTCTTGCAGTAGCTATGTTATATCATAACCTGCAACAAGTGGGAATAAACCCTGAGTACGAGAAGGTACTCAGCTAGACTTACCCGTCATAAACCAGAAATAATGACACCAAGGAGTATGCAAGGCTTTCTTTCAGTGGGCTAACTTGACTCAATTGCGAAAAGCATAAGTTATCATGGATAAACTAATTTAAGTCCTTTTGCATCATATTTATTATAACCTATTCAATCTAGGTAAGCACCTATGCTAAAGCAATCACTTGATTAACCATTAACATCAAAGGTTACCATTTCAGGTTTAGCATTTCCAACATTATCCACATAACCAGCTGTGTTCCATCATCATTACTACGATGCAGTAACTCGAGTCAAGTGCTCACTATCCAGGAGCGATGGCGATTCGAATCGATTATTAACCAGCTGGTAATTTATTCCTCACACAAACCTCACTCACCCGCTAAAGTGAGGTATTGGTCACCGAGTCAACCATTCAGGTAAAGTCGCGAGCTTGCCAGGAACCACATGTACCCGGGGGCCGCCCGACTGCTCTTTGGCCTTATCATCGCGCCCCCGTTTCCTGCCACTACTGCTCCGGTACAGTGCGTTGCGGGCAATCCACTCGGCCCGAATAATCTCCCGGCTTCGCGGTCGAAAGGTACTTTATTCGGCCAGCTAAATGTGAGGCATGCGTTCAACATGACCCGAGGCCCAACAACGGACGGTCCTTAATCGACACAGGCGGAAACTACAAGCACCCCAGAACCCTGTCTGGTTGCCCCATACTTATTCCGCCCGGTCTCCAATTATTCATCAACACTTGGTTATTTCCAGGATATCATCCATTCCATAGCTAAAGTATTCCAGTAACCACCTATAGTTGCCGGTGACAGGAAATCACCGATCGCTACCGGTCTAAGCAGGGCTAAGCAATATTTTCGATCCCGAACCAAAAATAGGATTTCAGGCATATTTGCGGGACAAGGAAAAGGATATATATATGCAGCAAGTGTTTTCAATCAACTCCTATAACTTAATGCAACAATACATATATAACATATATATACTCAATTGCTTTTGTAAAGTAGGAGGCTTAGAATGCTCCGGGGCTTGCCTGGGATCAAACACTGGGTTAGTGATTGACAGATGACACTCGCTCGGCGAGCATCTCCCAACCCGACACTTGTTTAGTCCTTCCATCTTCGGGATAGGTCCACCAAACACCGTCTTCAGGTTTGGCTTGAACATCACGTCCTTCGCGTGGTGCATCTAGCGAACCTAAATGAGATGCAAGATGCATGCGTATGAATATGATGAATGGTAACACAAAATGCATCACATAATCATTCATGTAAACACACGATTAAGACATAGACACCAAAAGCTAATTAACTAACATCACACAAACAATTAAAGAGGGCAAGCACATTAAGCATAACACAAGTTTAACAAGATCATAAGTATCTTAACTTGACCATTATCAAGGGTATAAGTCACACTTAGCAACACATGGAGTAAACAACCATAACTAGCATCTAACAATTTCTGGACTGCAAACAACATCTACATGTTTGGATCATAACTGGAGTTATACAAATCCAATAGACATGCAACAAGACATTCTGGAAAGCTTATGAAATTGTCTATAATTCATCTTTAATCATCTTAGCATGGTTCTCAAGTTAACCAAGTCAAACATGCATAATTACAGAATCTGCTCCAGAGATTCCAGAGAGCAACTATTTCTGGAACCCAACTTGAAACAGTCATTACTCACAAACTATAAGGCCAAATGCCACCAAAATTTAACACAAGCTAGATTAATGAGTTATCTACATCTTTGTTATAAGCATGTTTCTCAGAAAACATCATTTCCATGGTGTAATTACCAAAGTCCCAGAAACTGTCCAGGAAAGCATCAATTGCAAGAATAAATATTAACTTACATTCCAAACATACATTTGGCCACAACCAATGTAACCATCATAAAGTGCATGTTAAATGATCACCAAAAAGCATAGTGCTCACCATTAAATAATTTCTTTTAATGCATTTCTTAATTTATTTAAATAGCAAGGTGAAATAATAAACATATACCAAAAGTTCATAATAAAATCTATAAAAATTACAGTAGCTCTTATATACATCCAATAGTCTACTGTATAAATTTCAAGCCAATTGGACATGTATATCAACCTCTATGAAAAAGACAAATGGTTATTGCAAGAATTCATGTGAAAGCAAGATATACTAATAACTCACTCAAATGGTAACCAAAAATTCATGAAATTTTTACCATACATCAATCATCACATGAGTAACATGCCACAAAAATTTCACTTCATTTGGAGCCCTAGATCTACAGTTATGAAAATGACAAATACATCTAGCATTAAAAACCTAGCTGCACAAATCCATTTTTACAGAGAAAACTTTAAACTAAAACATTCCATATTATAGATCTACTGCATAGAGAATTTCACAAGGATTCCAAAAAGTCCTCATTTTCTATTTTACGATTTTTCTACAATTTACTATGAATTTCCAAAGTTTCTGCAAAATAATTACAAACCAGTCCTTACGGCACTATTCACATGAGTCACTGACTTCGCAGTTAGGACCTCCCCTTTTCTCGAATTTGAGCGCGAAGTCCATCAGCTTCATCCTCGGCCGGAAACAGAGCAGTTCGCCGGAGCTCGTGATTTCGGCCGCCGTGGTGATCGCCAGCGATGAAAGAGGGGTCCCGGAGAATCAACGAGCCCAGCCGCACCTGTAGGAGGTCCCAAACTTGGACGAGGACTGCCGGTGTAGGGCCGGCCACGTGAGCCAGCGACGGCCGCGGCAGCCTCGCCGGCGCTCGCTCTTCCGGCCACCGTGGTTCTCAACAGCGGCAAAGGAGGGGTGGATGAGCACCAAGGGGGCATAGCGGACTCGAAGGACCATCTTGTATGTCCTGAGATGGGTCAGAATGGCCTGGCCGCGTGCACGGGTGCCCACGGCGGCCACGGCACCTGTGGCAGCGCGCTACGGCCGCGAAGAAGGGCCGGGCAGTGGCTCGCAACGCCAAATAGAGGGCGGTTGAGCCGGTGGCGCACGCGGTGGGACACAAGAAAGCACGGGGGCAGTGGGAATGCGGCGTCGGCGAGCTTGGCCAGCCAGCCATGGCGGACGCGCGTTCTGCCTCAGAGCGGAGCGAGGAGAGCGCGAGAGGGAAATAGAGAGCAAGGTTGAGTGGGAGGGCAGGCGGGCGCGGCCTTCAAGCGGTCGCCAGCGGGCAGCGGCGTCAGGCTAGCCATGGCGCGTGGCGGCCACACGGCAGCAAAGCCCGTCAATGGTGGCCACGTCCACAGACAGGTGTTGCCCGTTGAGACATTTCACCGAGCACGTGGCGGGCAGCGACGTGGGCAAGGTGGAACACCGTTTGGGGCCTCTTCCAGGCTGAATTAGACATTGGGCCAAAAACAAAGTTTGTTCACCTCGGCCTGCTCTACGTTTCTTATTTAAGGTGCCCGGCCATTTGAGCTTTGTAACAGCGGATAATTAAGCTCCAAGATGATAGTGTCAATATGTTAACAGCGATCACGGAAACTCGCTTTCGGAGGTCGAAACTCGATCAAACTTAGTGCAACTTTTTGCATTCTCTTCCCCATAACATAACCTTGAACTTTTATTTTTGGACTAACTCAAGTTACTTAGCAAAATTTGGAGAACGCGGGATGTCAACGTCGATATCGGTGAAAACCGGACTACAAACACGGTCGGGTTGATTTCGGCTTTTTCTCTTATACTTGGAGCACTGTTTTGATCTATTTCAAAGCTAAATCATGACTTGGTCCTTTAATAAAGTTTGTTATACTCAAACTTTTCTTCAACTTTCATTTTGGGTCAAACCTCATATCTAGTCCAGAAGTTAACTTTATTTCTCGGTCAACGCAAAGTCCTTTCTGCTACGAAATATAGGGTTTCCATTATTTTTGGACATTTTCTCCACCTTCGCTCAACACGAACCTTTCATAACTTTTGTTGTAGAGTTCAATTAGAGTTGTTTGAGCAAGGTTACAAGGTTTGGTTGACTTCATATGTTTCCAATCACTTGATAAAGCAATTCATGCAAAGATATGACTTATCATTTCATGTGACTTTTTGATTCCAAACTTCATGAAACTTTTCCACGGGTCTAGATGGATGCATGTGGATGTAATGTGCATGGAAGAAGCATGTTTAGAATTACTCTTGCATAATCTTAACCAGGGTCCATATGTAAGCAATTGTGCGTGGTCCAAGTTTAAGTTGAAGCTCCATCATGTAGATTTGATCTTGACACCTTGATTATCACTTGACATGTCATGTTTGAGCTCAAACCCATTGCTTAACTGGTGACAAACACCTAGGGTGTTACAGAGGCAGCTTGCAAAGGAAGGAACCATGGCGGCGTGGGGGGAGGCCGGCTAGCCTAGGGTTAGGGCCGGTCGGCCCCACCTGGTAGCAGGTCAAGGTGGGCCGCCTTGTGGAGTCCTCTGGTGTCTTCTAGAATGTCCTTGCATGGCCGTGACGTGGAGATAAGTCTGATAGGCGTGGGTTCCTTCTCATGGAAGATATCCTTTTCCTGCATTTTCCTATTTAATCCTTAAAAAACCACAACACTTTGGGTAGTTGAAGAACAGAATAGCTTGAATTTGATCACCTTCTTCCTGTCAGTCAAGTCAATTGGAGATTTTTGCACAAGTTTAAAATAAAAGCATAGTTCACCTTCTCCCTATGTAGCTCACTCAAGTCACTCATATGTAGTATTTATGGAATCCTCTCCAAGGCATAAATGACTAGTGCCTTAAAACATCCTATCTCTAAAAGTTGTATCTGGAGTGAAAGGTATGATCAAGGATGTAGCACTTTTACCTTGCATTTATTGCTTGGTCAAAACTCGAACCCATAGAGGGAATTGTCATACTCTTAGATCAAGATATGCATGTGTGCGGTATATAGTGGCTAACTTATTTCTACTTTGCTCCTTTGAGTGTATATCTCTCTGTTTTGAAGAATTGAAAAATTATACAGAGGCTTTTAAGATCATGGGCTATCGTTGTTTTTCTTCTTCTTTCTCTTTTTTTCTAAGTACTTGCCTATCTTTTTATTTTTCTTTTATTTTTGCATAGCCCAAGTCTTTTTTTTGCCTGTAATAGAAAACTTATAGAGAGATATTGATCAAAGAACTTGGAGCATTTATTCAACCTATAAAATATTTTTAAATGGTAAGGCATGTTTTTGCGTACTACTAGTGTAGGAATAGCAGATGTATGTGGAGTGTAAGTGATCTTGATCTTGGGAGCATGAAAAATCTCTCGACACAGGTCAACAAGGTTTGACAAAACTCAATACAAAAATAAAAGGCTTATAAGCTGGTCTTAAAAATTTATCATGTAAGGCTTTGATAGGATATTACTCAACGACAAAGGAGAAGTGAAACTATTAATTTTGCAAGTTTAAAAATAAAAGTTCTCCAAGGACAAGACTTAAAGATTTAGGTTCTTTTATTCTACTATCTCATATCTCACAACAACTTAAGCAATGCGGGGTCCCTAAAAAGGTTCCCAACAGTAACAAGACTTCTAGGAAAAGTGTTGTGTGAGTCTATCTTTAAATTATATCAAAGTAATTTATTCCTTTACTCAGGATTAATAGATCATGTGTTTTCAGGGAATTCTTAATTTAATTCGAAACAGAAGATTAAATAGTGAAAAATAGAATGTATGGAATGTGTACCGAACCGTGGACGAAGGAGGAGGCAAGGCATGGCGACAGGGGGTCGGTCGGCCTGGCCCTGGGGCCGATCGGCCTGGGCTAAGGCCCAGTCGAGGCCCGCTTCATCGTGCGAGGTTTTGGCGACGTTTGCTTCTGTGTTCTTTTATTTTCGTGACTGAATCTTCTCTGATAATCCCGTGGTCTTCCCCCACACTTATTTTCTGTTTTATTTTAAGCGCAACATGTGGAGACAAGACAAAATATTCCAAATAATAATAAAGAGAGAAAACACTTGACTCTAATAAAACTTTATTGATATCATTTAAAGCACTTATTACATATCTAGCTAATAATAGAACCCTCACACTATAACAACTTGATAACTCTAAATAATAAATCTATCTTTTAATAAAACTCTCACACTCAAACGACTCTGTGCCTTATCAATCTACTAACTCATACTCTCTCTATTCTTCATCTTTCTCTAACTCATCAAGTCTATGGCATAGACTGTTTGCAAGAGTTTTAGTGCTTTTCTGCCTAATGACTAGCTTATTGATCCTAGCATTAGACTTCCCTATCATGTCAGCTAGCATAGCCATTAGGCCTCAAGTCTGCTCAATAGTCTGATCAGTCATAGAGCTGGATTCTCTCAATTGGGTGAGCAGTTGCCACTACTCACCTAGCCTTCTATCTAAGGAGTTTATCATCTTCTCTTGATCATATATCCTCTTCTCATGTTCTTGTAGCTTCCCTTTTTGATCTTCTATCTCCATGCCTTGCTCTTCTATCATCTTCTCTAGCTGCACTGTGGTAACTCTAGGCTGCTTAGGCTCGCGAGAAGAGGAAGAAGACGATGAAGATCTCTTCATAGGAGGAGTGACACGAATCTGATCTAGGTTGGCTCTAACTCCTTCGAAAGCAGGACGAGGAGTGGTAGATTTGTATTTGGCGCATGTTACATCTCCAAACTTGTTGGTCTTCAACCCCGTCAGCGTCTCATTGGGCTTGGGAGGAAGAAGAGCAATTTCTTTAGACACGTTGAACTGGCGAGATCTGTCTGCGATAGTGTGGTGCGGAGGAGGTGGCTCTAGCCTAAGCGTAGAAACTTCGCGGGTATAGAAAGATTGTTGCGGAGGGTGCTCCCGCTGAGTTCCTGAGGATGCAAGGATGATCTCCTTTTGATGGCATGGTGGCAAGAGGCTTTGGCGGAACAACGACGAGCGGTTTTGGTGGAACAATGGCGAGAGCCATTGATCTGTTGTTGGAGTTGCGCTCATTGGAGTTGTTGTTGTGTTGGCTGGCCATTGGAGGAGGAAGAGAGCTTCGCTGCTGGTTGGAGGCTTTGTAGATGGAAAGTTATGAGTCTAGGGGCAGGCAGGGGCCTGGTTTTATAGTCCAGATCAGCTTGCAGAAGGGTTCAATCTAGATTGGATGGCTTCGGTACGAGGGACGAAAAATTCGTAGATCACGGCTGCATAATTGTCAAAGAGGATAAGATAAGAAGGGACTCGAGAGGCGACGCGGGGCGAACCATGCCCAGAGGGGGCCGGTCGGCCTGGGGGTGGGGCCGGTCGGCCTGTCCTCAGGAGATCCTGCGACCAACTTTCTCGTGGCGCCTAATAACTCTTAACTACCCTCTAAAAACTATCCCTCGGTGTACGAAACATATCGGAGGTGGCAGATATGTAATATTTAAGGAAAAATGAGGAATTGGATGACATCCAAATCCTTAGGACTTTTGTCAGATTCTTGAAAAATTTTAAGGCGTTGTCCATTTACCTTGAATAACATACCTTTGTCATTTTGAAGTGTTACTGCTCCATGTGATGAAGTTGCCACCACCGTGAAAGGTCCTTCCCATTTGCTTCGTAGCTTTCCATGTTCGAATAGCTTTACCATGAAATTAAAAAGTAGTACCTTGTCTCCTGGAGTGAAACTCTTCTTCTTGATTCTTTTGTCATGCCACCTTTTGCTTCTTTCTTTGTAAATCTTCGCATTGTGGTATGCTCGTTCACGCCATTCATCGAGTTCTGAGAGTTGCATTTTTCTTCTAACTCCTATGGCTTCTAAATCCATGTTCCATCTCTTGATCACCTAGTGGGCCTTGAATTCAAGCTCTACTAGTAAGTGACAAGTCTTTCCATAGACGATTTGATAGGGGGACATTCCTAATGGTGTCTTGTAGGCTGTGCGGTAGGCCCACAGTGCATCAGGAAGCTTATCTTTCCACATCGTTCCCATCTCGTTGACTGTCTTCTGTAGAATATTCTTAATTTGCTTATTCAATGTTTCTGCCTGACCACTTGTCTGGGGTGATAAGGAGTAACAACGTTGTGACGGATCCCATGTTTTGACAGATACTTGCGAAAGTTCTTATCAGTGAAGTGGGTTCCTCCATCACTAATTACCATTCTGGGTACTCCAAATCTTGGAAATATGGTTTCTTCAAACATCTTCTTAGAGTTCTTGGCGTTCACAGTATGACATGGCAAGGCTTCTACCTATTTGGAGACGTAGTCGACCGCAACCAAGATATACTCACAATTTCTTGACTTCGGAAACGACCCCATGTAATCGATTCCCCAGACATCAAAGAGCTTAATCTGAAGGTTGTTGGTGAGTGGTATGGCATCTCTAGTGTTGATATTACCGTGCCTCTGACATGATCCACACCTCCGGACAAAGTTCTTTGTATCTTGGTACATGGTTGGCCAGAAGAATCCACTTTCCCAGATTTTTGCATGTGTTCGGAATGCTCCATAATGTCCTCCATATGGTGATGAGTGACAGCGTTCAATGATCTTGAGTCCTTCTTCCACTGGTACACACCTTCTAAGCATACTCTGAAGAGGTACGACTCATCCCATAAGTGAATGTGACTTTCATAAATGAGCTTCTTTTTGTTCTCTCCTGGTGGTACATAACCTGCAACTATAAAATTGACAATGTCTGCATACAAGGGGTCAGATCTGTTAACTTGAAAGAGCATGTCATCCCTTAGTGAATCATTTATGGGCAATTCCTGTGGATCTTTAAATTACATTCTAGACAAGTGATCAGCAACAGAATTTTCTACTCCCTTCTTATCTTTTATTTCTAAGTCAAATTATTAGAGTAGTAAAATCCATCAAATCAACATGGTTTAGCATCTTTCTTAGTGAGCAAATATTTAAGTGCAGCATGATCAGTGTAAACAATCACCTTAGCTCCAACCAAGTAAGATATAAACTTATCAATAGCAAAAACAACAGCCAGGAGTTTTTTTTTAGTAATAGCATAATTAAGTTGAGGTCCTATCAAAGTTTTGTTAGCATAGACAATTATATGATGCTTTTTATCTTTATATTGTCCTAGCACTGCTCCTACAGCATAATCACTTGCATCACACATAATTTCAAAAGGCAATGACCAATCCGGTGGTTGAATGATTGGGCAGAAGTGAGTGCGAGTTTCAAAGTTTCAAAAGCTTTCAAGCATGCATCATCAAATTCAAAGGGTACATCCTTAGCCAGTAGATTTGTAAGCGGTCTTGCAATATAAGAAAAGTTTTTAATAAACCGATGATAAAATCCAGCATGGCCTAGAAAACTTATAATCCCCTTGACATTAACAGAAGGAGGTAGTTGTTTAATTACTTCAATTTTAGCTTTATCTACCTCAATTCCACGTTTAGAAATTAAGTGTCCCAGCACTATTCCCTCTCTAACCATGAAATGACATTTTTCCCAATTAAGGACTAAGTGCTTTTCTTCACATCTTTGCAAATCCTTGTCTCAATTTTCAAGACAATCATCAAAAGTTTTTCCATAGATAGAAAAATCATCCATGAAAACTTTCATAATTTCTTCGATCATATCAGAAAATATAGACATCATACATCTTTGAAAAGAGGCAGGTGCATTACATAATCCAAAAGACATTCTACGGTAAGCATAAGTTCCGTATGGACATGTAAAAGTGGTTTTGCTTTGATCATCTAGGTGGATTGGAATCTGATGATATCCAGAGTACCCATCAAGAAAACAAAAGAAAGAGTGATTTGCTAAATGTTCTAACATTTCATCAATGAAAGACAGTGGAAAGTGATATTTCTTTGTTGCCATATTAAGTTTCCTGTAATCTATACACATTCTCCAACGAGTGATGGTTCTTTGTGGAAGTAACTCATTCTTCTCATTTTAACTACAGTCATGCCTCCCTTCTTAGGCACAACTTGAACAAGGCTCACCCACTCACTGTGTGGCACAAGATAAATAATCCCGGCGTGCAAGAGTTTCAAAACCTCTTTCTTTACTACCTCTCTCATCGCATTGTTAAGTCTTCGTTGAGGTTCTCTAGAAGGTGTAGCATTCGGATCAATAGGAATGCGATGGGTGCAAAGAGCAGGGCTGATTCCCTTAAGATCTTGGAGTGAATAGCCAAAAGCTGATCTATGCTTTTCTAAGACGGTGATCAAACGAAATGTCTCTTCTTGAGAAAGTTTATCATTTATGATCACGGGAGATTCCGGATCATTGTTTAAGAAAGCATATCTAAGACCAGCAGGTAAAGGTTTTAACTCTATGGGAGGTTTAGGTGGTTCTTCGAGGAAGTCTAAAGGATCAAGAACAGAAGGATGATCTTCTTCCTCTATGAAGAATTCAGCATCTTCTTCAAGCTTAGGTTGTTCTAAAGTTTCAAGGGATGCTTCCTTAATTTCTTCCATAGGATCTATCTCGGGACATGGATCACTCTCAGTATTTAGGGAGTGAATGATTGGTATGGATCTTTGAAGATTTTTCCCAAGACAAATATTTAATTTCCCTGTTTGACCTTTGAGAAGAAGTCTTTGAATTGGTTGACCTATCAGGAGGTCGAATTCAATGATGTCATAGATATAAAAGCTCATATGCACTAGAATTCCATCTACCACAATAGGTAGGACATATAAAATTCCCAAACTAGGAAGAATATATCCTGAGGGGCTTTTTAACAATTTTGTTGTTGGGGTCAATGGCATGTAACTCAATAAATCTTGAGCAAAAGATGCAGACATGATGTTGATACCCACAACAGAATTATAAAGAGCTTCGAAAGGTTCCAGATTAATTTGGCATTGAATGGAAGTGGAAGGTGAATCTAGGCGAATCACTTCAAAAGAAAGCTCTGATTCTTCCAACTTTTCATGGCTTAGTACAGAAGCTAGATTTTTCGTAGTCTTTGTAAGGAAAGCGTGTTCAGTAAACTGCAAAAGTTCTTCGGGATAAGGTTTTGATTTCTGAGGCTTCCTTATAAGGTAATAATTCAAGGTATTTCCAAATTTAGAAAAATATTCATCCTCGAATTCAAACACATTCGCTGAAACTGGGGTCTCCCCTGTATCAGGAATTATAGCTGAAGGTTGATATGGATTAGGAAAGGATTCAGGCTCAGCTATTTGTTTTTCTACAAGTTCTTGTGGTGGCTTAGCTTCATAGGTAGGAGTAATTTGTGAAAGGTTGAGCAGTAATTCCCTTGCTTTAGTAGCTGGGGTATGCAGAAAGGATCCATTTGAAGCTAAGTTAAGAAATGTACAGCCTGTTCGTTTCGCTGGTTTATTGTGGCCGAAAGTACTGTTTGCTGGTTTGTTGTGAGAGAAAAACACCGCTGGATGGCTGCTGATTCCGCTGATAAGCTCAAACGAACAAGCTTGTAGTTGTTTCTCTATTCAGGCCCATGTAAAAATGTTGAAGAAAAACAGGGTCTGAGATAGATAAAGATGGACCAGAGCGGACAAGAGTATGAAATCTCTCCCATGCAACAACTAGAGACTCATCACTTTCTTGTGTGCAGGACAATATCTCTAAGCGTAGGCAAACGATTTTAGAAACTGGAAAGAATTCTAAGCAAAAGCTAGAACATAAAGCTTTCCAATCCCCATCCTTGGTGCGGTTCGATCGTACCAGGTTTTAGCTTTCCCTTCTAAAGAGAAAGGAAAAAGCTTCCTTCTTAGGGTTTCATCGGACATGCCTGCAATGTGTAGGCATGCATAGGTCTGTTCAAACTCGTTTAGGTGAATGTGAGGATTTTCATCTTCCTTGCCTAAAAAGGATTGGCTCTTAACCATTTCTACCAAACATGGTCGTAGCTCATAGCTCTCAGAAAGAATAGGCTTAGCTAATTTTGGGAGCTCTAAGTCTACTATGGTAGGGTAGATATACTGGTTGAGTGGAATGGAATCTGTGGAGCTAGTGGATGGCTCTAAGAAATCCATGGGTAAAAAGATAAAAGTATAGTACAAGATTAAACTTGACTCAAGATGAACTCAGCACCGCTCCCCAGCAACGGTGCCAGAAATGCTTATTGGTATAAATTAATGCACACTCTACGTTATCTACAAGCGCACAGATAACGTCTACCGATGTAGCACTTCACCAGGATGACCCAGTTTTAATATCGAACACAAAGGAATGGAGTATGGTCTTCTTAAATCTTAAGCTTTAATCCTTGAGTAGCTACCAAGGACTGAGAATTTTGAAGGTAGAGGGGATCACTAAGGCTGTCTAATTCTACTTCAAGTATGAAATGCTAATAGTGTTCTTGATGGAGAAAGTGTCATAGGAGGTCATAAGCAGAGTATGAATTCTCCTACCAATAAATTATCCTGCTAGTCCTACAAACGGGATAGTGGGCTATAGAAGAATCAACAAGGCTATAAGAGTCACTTTTGCGAACTACCACTGAAATCCGGAATATAGGGTACATTCATGAGCTATCAAGTCTAAGCACCATGCTTACACCCTCTAACTCCTCTAATCCTAGCGCTACTAGAATTAAAGTACTCAAATGAGTCACAAACCTCAAGAACAATATGAACAATAAGAATAACTTGAAAATAGATGTTGATTACCAGAGAGATCTAGATACAAGATCTTGAAGAACTTGAATCCACAGGTACAAGATGTTGAAGAAGATCCGACAGGCCGGAGCTCCTTCTAAATCTCCTCCTCTTATCTATCTCTCTTCTAGTTCTAATTCAAGACTAGATTCTATTCCTAAACTAGAGGGAGAACTAGTCTTCTTCTTGATCGCTGGCTCTTCAATCCTTCTCCTATGATTTATAATTCTGTTGGAGGTTCTGATCTGGAGAGATTGAATGAGGCCTGAGGGTCTGGAGGCCACTTTATATAGCCCTGGGGGATCAATCGTGGCCCTTGGATGAAACCGACCTTCACGTAGGGTTGAGATGCATCATAGGAGGCGGTAGAGGTAGCTTGCAAAGGAAGGAACCGTGGCGGCGTGGGGGGAGGCCGGCCGGCCTAGGGTTAGGGCCGGTCGGCCCCACCTGGCAGCAGGTCGAGGTGGGCCGCCTTGTGGAGTCCTCTTGTGTCTTCTAGAATATCCTTTTGTGGCCGTGACATGGAGATAAGTCCGATAGGCGTGGGTTCCTTCTCATGGAAGATATCCTTTTCCTGCATTTTCTTGTTTAATCCCTGAAAAATCATAATTCACCAAAACTCGTGGAAATTTTCAGTAGAACCCCTATTCTAAGGTGGGAATCATATTTTTATCCTTTTTATATGTTTAGTTGATGGTTTATAATGATAGTTAATTACCGTCAACACCAATAGAACCCAAATCGGAAAGCTTTCCTGACTAAAGTCCTGGACGCGGTGTGATTACCACAATAGCTGGAGTGAATTTCATCAAGGAGCTCCCTGCCTTCTTCCGTGGTGATACACTTTAGCAAGACGTCAGAGGATGCGCCACATCGATAGAGCTGGTTGCCAACTAACACATAGTTCTTCCTTCTACGGACGTCTGGGCGGCTTCTCCTTTGACTGCTGGCAGTTTATGTTTTTTGATGTAGTCGATAAAGACTTGAGTCCTGGATGGGAGGATGGTCAACACCTGAACACTGGATGCTAGAGCATCAGAGGTGACAGGTTCAGGTTGCTTGATGGATGGGGAAGTCAACTCCTCCACAAACACGCCGGGTGGCACCTGTGCCCTGTTTGATCCAAGTTTTGCTAAGACATCTGCGGCAACGTTTAAATCACGTACAACGTGAAGTATCTCTAGACCTTCAAAATTCTTCTCTAGCTTGCGTACTTCCGCACAATAGGCATCCATGGTTTCTTTGGTGCAGTCCCAATCTTTGTTGACTTGATTGACCATAACAGACGAATCATCATAGACGAGTAGGCGCTTAATACCAAGTGAAGCCGCTACCCGGAGACCATGGATGAGGGCTTCATACTCTGCTTCATTGTTAGTAGCTGGCCAGAGAATTTGGAGAACGTATTTGAGCTGCTTCTCGTCTGGGGAAATAAAGAGGACACCAGCGCCTGCTCCACCTAGCTTGAGGGATCCGTCAAAATACATCTCCAATGGTCGAGTATAGCGTCGGTCGTAGGCTGCTGGATTTCTATCGACTCAGCTATAAAGTCGGCAAGTGCCTATGACTTAATAGCCTTACGTGGGGTGAACTCGATGTTGAGAGCCCCAAGCTTGACTGCCCACTTGGATATACATCCGGTAGCATCTCGGTTATGTAGGATGTCGTTGAGTGGGAAGTCAGTAACCACCGTAATCTTGTGATCGTTGAAGTAGTGTCTGAGCTTGCAGGAGGTGATCAGGATAGCGTAGAGTAGCTTCTGCACATGCGGGTATCAGACTTTGGAATCTGATAAAACCTCGCTGACATAATAAACTAGCCCCTAAAATTTTGAATACGTGACCTTCCTCTTCTCTTTCAACAATAATCGCCGCACTGACCACCATGGTTGTCGCTGTAATATAGAGTAACATGTCTTCTTTCTTCATAGGCGAAGTGAGGACTGGTGAAGAGGTGAGATAGGCCTTGAGCTTCTCGAATGCATCGTTGGCCTCATCAGTCCACTCAAATTTACCCGACTTCTTTAAAAGTTTAAAGAAGGGGAGTCCTTTTTCTCCAAACCGTGAGATAAATCTGTTGAGAGCACCCATGCACCCTATCAACTTCTGGACATCCTTGACGCAATGAGGACCCATCTTGGTGATTGCACGAATTTGCTTTGTGCTAGCCTCGATCCCATGATGACTGACTAAGAATCCCAGGAGCTGTCCAGAAGGTACACCGAAGACACACTTGTTCGAGTTGAGCTTCCTCTTCCACTCGTGCAGGTTTTTGAAAGTCTCTTTTAAGTCATCAATCAGTGTAGCTGAATCTCGGGTCTTAACCACCACATCATCAACGTAGGCCTCTGCATTGTGATTGATTTGTTCGCCTAGACATTATTGAATTACACGCTGATATGTGGCCCTAGCATTTTTTGAGCCCAAATGACATAGTTGTATAGCAGTAGGCACCGAACAGAGTGATGAAGGATGTTTTGCTTTGGTCTTCTACATGAAGCGCAATCTGATGATACTCGGAGTAGCAGTCGAGAAAGGACAAAAGGGCTGAACCAGCAGTCGAATCAACAATCTGATCAATGCGCGATAAACCAAACGGGTCCTTCAGGCAATATTTGTTGAGATCCGTGTAATCGACACACATACACCACTCGTTCGAGTCCTTCCGTCCTAACATAGGGCTGGCAAGCCAGTCGGGATGTAAGATCTCCCGGATAAACCCGGCTGCCAAAAGCTTCATGATTTCTTTCTTGATGGCGGCTTTCTTGTCAGGAGAAAAACGTCGTAACCGCTACTTGATAGGTTTAGAACCTTTATTCAAATCAATTATGTGCTCAACCAACTTTCTCGAGACACCTAGCATGTTGGTTGGCTTCCAAACGAAGATATCATTGCTGTCCCTGAGAAAATTAATGAGCGCGAGTTCCTATTTCTTAGGAAGGTGAGCACTGATGGTCGTCGTCTTGGAGGGATCACCAGTGCCGAGATCAATCTTCATGACATCCGCCTCCTTAGGTGGAACAATGATGGTGGGCTTTTTAGCCAGTAACTCCAAATCTTCTAGGTTGGCTTGACTGGCTAGAGTAGCAATCTCCTCCCTTTCTAAGTCTGCCTGCACCCTGGATGCAATCCTAATAGCTTGAGCATCGCAATCATAGGAACGCTTCAGGTCGCCTCGGAATGAGAGAACACCATTGTGACCTGGCATCTTGAGCAAGAGATATGGGTAATGCGATACTGCTAAGAATTTAGCCAGCGCTGGTCTCCCGAAAATGGCGTGATAGGATGATTCGAAGTCGGCTACTTCAAACTTGATGAACTCAGTACGATAGTTGTCCGGGGTTCCGAAGGTGACTGGGAGCGTAATCTGACCAAGAGGCATGGCCGCTTTGCCAGGTACTATTCCGTAGAAGGGTATATCTGTAGGTGTTAGTAGGCCAACGAAGTTGAGACCAATCTTCCTCAATGTGTCGGCAAAGATAATATTAAGCCCTGCTCCTTTGTCAATCAAAACCTTTGTCACGGTCATACCCGCGATGGTTGGATCTAGAACCAATGGGTAATGTCCGGCATTATCAACACTAGTCCACTGATCCTTTCGCGAGAATTGGATTGGGTACTCGGACCAATTGAAGTACTTGGGGATAGTAGGTTCAGCCACCGAGATACTCTGTAAGATGAGTTTTTCTTGCTGCTTGCTCTTAGAACTTGGGACCCCAACAAAGATTATATTGACAACGCCCTTGGATTTCTGAAACCCCTTGTCTCCTTGGTCCTTCTGATCCTTGTTGTCATTGTCTAGCTTACCCTTGCCCTTGGCTAAGTCGTTCTTCCGAGTATAATTCTTGAAATTCCAGCAATCGTCTGCCGTGTGAGATGAATTCAGGCGCCATGCACAGTGTAAGTTCTCTAGGTCTTTGAATCGCCTAGGTTTGCTAGATTTCTTTGACTTATCCGCAGAGGCAACCATATTGTCGGGTCTGTGCTTCTGGTTTGCTATCCACCTTGGTTGCCCCTGTTGTCATAATTCTCCTGGTTATCACGCCCGTCACCAAATCTTTCCCGGGTTCTTTCTTCTACCGAGATCATCTTCTATATAGTGTGTTTAAATTCTTCGTTGGTCAGCGGGTTTTCTCTGTAGAAGTCTTGAAACTACCATTTAGCTCGTATCCCCATGGAGAAATCATCGATGACCTCTTGTTCGGTGATATCATGAACCTGGGAGCGAAGTTCTCCAAAGCATCTATAGTATTTCCGGAAGCTTTCGTCTTTCTTCTGAGTACATCCTCTAAGCTCCACCCAGGTGGTCGGATGAGTGAGGATACCCGCGAAGTTGCTGCTGAAAGCTTTCTGCAAATCATCCCAGCAAGTAATTAACCCGGGGCTCAACTTATCGAACCACTAGAGGGGTACTGCTTCAAGCGCCATAGGAAAGAATAGGGTCTTGATGTCATCGTAGCCTCTGGCTAGCTCAATTGACTGGGAATAGATGTAGAGCCATTGATTTGGCTCAGTCTTGCCATCATATTTGGAGTGATTTGAGGGTTTGAACCTGTAGGGTAGCCGGACAGATAGAAGGCGTCTTGCAAAGCAAGAAAATCTGTCGAGAACTCTGGCTTCCTTGTGCTCAGACTCAGCACCGCCTTCATCTCTGTTATTTTGTCGAGGTGGGTTGCGAGGAGCCGGGTGAATCGGTGGTCTGCCACGTGCATCCCCATCACGTCCTCTCTAGACATCTCGGTTCTCTCAATCGTCCTAGTTGTCCCTATTCTGCATGGGGTTTGGTCCAATTCAATCATGAATGGAAACTCACTGACTATGCCCTTGACTTCTTGCTTGAGAGGGATGATGGCTCACAGATGGGTTCCTTCCTTTCAATTGAAGAGCAGTGGACTGTAATATGGCATGCAACCGCTCTTGCTCGGGGGTTGGATTCTGAATAACCTCGTATTATTTGGCCAGTGTATAGACATTCGCGTATGGAGTGTTATATATTTTATGGCCTCTGACCATCATGAACTCTGACTCGAGATTACGGGATGAACCAGCTACTTGCTCTTCGTGCTCGCGGCGCTCATGTCGACGCTTTTGTCCTCACGACGCTAGTCTTCTTCGGCTTCCCGGGCCAAGCGTTGACGATCATATTCGACCATCCGGGCTTGGTAATCAGCCTGAGCCTATCGTCGACGTGCAGCCTAGATGCGGCGACCCGCCCTCTACTTGTTCTTCGGGTGTGGAACCCAGATTAGACTCCGGGTTGATCTCTTCTGGCGTAGTCGAGCCGAGTCGATTTCCTTGGGGACCTTCGAGATCTGAGTCAAGTCAGAAATCAAAAGTTGAGAGAGCTTCTTGATGAGTTGATCCGTCATGATCGCAGGAGCAACGAAAGTATGTTGAGGTGGCAGGATCATGTTGAGGTGGCAGGATCTCCATGAGCTGGCTTTGGAGCCTGCCGTCGCCATCAACTACACAGATCCATGAACCGAAGACGAAGGTTGAACCCGCCGGGAAGATCATATTGCCGAAATCCATCGAGCCCTCGAGCGTGAATTTCGCCGAAAGCCCCTACCTGGCGCGCCAGCTGTTGGTGTTTGATGACCGGCAACTCATCATGGGGTTACCCGGGACGATTGTTCGAGGGCCGATGAACCTAGAAACTCGACGATAACACAAGGGACAAGCGATTTATACTGGTCCAGGCCCTCGTGATTGAGTAAAAGCCCTACATCCAGTTGGCGTGTAGCCTTTGCGTTGGATTGATTGTATGATTGTATATACATGGGGTGCCCCTAGCCTCTCTTTATATAGGGAGAGAAGGCTGAGGTGCAATTCTAGTCCTAGCCGGATACAATTAAGGAGTTCTAGATCTATTACAGAGTCTAACTCCCCTAATAATCCAGCTAGGTCGGTCTTTACAGCTTGAAGTCCACGTCATCTTAAACCGTGTCCTTCGATCTTGACCGTGGCCCTGAGATGGGCCCTTGATAGAAGTCGACATGATACAGAACCCTATAGGTCCCGTACCTACAATTACTGTATTGATAAGATATACATAGAGTTTACTGTAAAGAAACCATTATTTTAAGCAAGTAACAAAAGATGTCGCTTCCTACTTGTAAATCATTGTTTGCAGTACTTGCTACTCAGTGCTGCCACTGTAACTTTTGTATGCCTATACTTCCCTACTCTTTTGGTTGGCAAATGACAAATGATGGATTATTTGGCAAGTCTATACTTCCTTTTCAGTTGACTGTATTGTCAGAAGAATCGTGATCTATAGTACACAATTGTCGAAGGGCATATGTACAATCGGATGCCCCCTTAGACAGCCCAAGCAACAGGTCTTGCAAAGTACCAAACTTGTCTATCAATTTTGCTTCCCGTTCTGCTATGAAAGAATCTCGGGGAGTTTTATAGAACAACTCTCTATTTTGATTTTTGATAAAAAGGGAAAAATGTCCTTCAACAGTTTGGCAAAGGAACTCTTTAAAAATAAAAAGTTGTCTCTCCAACTTACAAATTTCCATAGTCGATAAGAACTCCGTATCCGCTCCTTGTCCGGCATTTTTCTTGGGAGATCGGAGTAAATTGGACGCATGAATAAATTAATTAAGACAATAAAAGATTCCAGATGAGAAAGTGGTAAGAGACGAATAAACCATTACAAAAATGTTTGGTTAGTTGGAAATAGTTCCGGATTTTCAATACAAAATTGTTTAGAAAGCTATTATAATAAACTGTTAGAGAAGAATAAAATTTAAGGTTACTATTTCTTTTGTTAACTTGCTAAATTAGTCTTCAAATAAACACTCTTGTATATAGGCTTCACCATAGAAGAAAGTTGAGGAAACAAAATGACTTGTGAATGAAATAATGAGATTACAGCATGGAGAGGCTTTTCGATTCCAATTTTCGTTTCCTACTCCACTGTCCTCGGATTTTTTTCATATAGGCCCCCGTTCACTTCCCAAAATATTTCCTCTATTATCCTTCACATCGAATCTTTGGACACATGTATGGAGCATTAAATGTAGGTAAAAAAATAACTAATTGTACAATTTGTCTGTAAAGTTCGAGATGAATCTTTTAAGCCTAATTAATTTATGGTTGGATAAATTTTGCCAAATAATAATAAAAGTACTATAGGAATATTTCCCCCAAAAATTTCGAAAGTGAACACAGCCATAATACAAGAATGAAACGATACCATACCAAACTTCTTTTTTTTTTTTAAACTATACCATACCAAACTTCCTTCCTCTCCTTCCGCTTCTCCAACCCCGCACGCGACGAGCACGAATAAAACGATGAACGTGGTCCCCACCCGCCCCCATCTGAGACACTTCCACGTGGTCCCCACACGTCGGGACGGCCTATTCACGACGGCCCCGCTTTAAGTCCTACCTCCAGAAGGCTCCAGAGCATTCGCTGCCATGTGGGCCGTGCACCGTCCCAGGTCCCGCGAGTCAGTGACGTACCCGGTGACGCGGCCCTCCGAGTCCCAAACCCCCGCTGCAAGAAAGAAGCTATAAAGGAAAGCTAATCCCCCCCTCGAGTCCTCCGCATCTCGCATCCTCGCCGGTGCTGCTGCAGTTAACGCCATACCCCGGCCAACCACCCGAAACCTACCCCCGCCGCCGCCGTCGCCACCGCAAACATGGCGAGCCAAGGGGAGCCCTCGGCGTCCGCTTCCGATCCGTAAGATGTCGCTCCCTCCCTTCCTCTCCGGCCGATCCGATCTGGTTGAGCCCTAGGGTTGAGGGTTCCCGGACCCGATCTGGGTTTTTTTTTGGGTGTCAAAATGTTTCGGTGGTGGATTCCTTTGGTAATGGTTTTCCGGTGATGGCCTGTGCAGGAAGGAGAAGAAGGACTACTCGACGGCGATCCTGGAGAGGAAAAAGTCTCCGAACCGCCTTGTCGTCGACGAGGCCACCAACGACGATAACTCCGTCGTCGCACTGCACCCTGACACCATGGAGAGGCTGCAGCTCTTCCGCGGCGACACCGTGCTCCTCAAGGTCTGAAATGTCTAATCTGAGCTTGCTGCAGCAGCTTTAGGATGTTGAGCTGATTTAGCAGATTGTATTGTATTATCACGTGACCGATCTGTGTTCGACCGACCCAAATATGGTGTATTCGAAGTGCAGATCTGTTAGAAGTACTTGCTGAAGTAAAAAATGTGGTAATTTGTTGTATTGTTTGGGAATTTGAGTATGCTGAGGGTATTTGGGTCCCTCTGTTTTGCTGCTGTAGTGTGTAGATTTTAGAATTTAGCCAATTTGCATTCGTCCACCATTGATTCAGTTGAAGGTAATAGTAATCTAGATTTCTTTTATTGCTTCAGTAACGAATTCTAATATTCTTGGTTTTTTATGTTCAAATATTCTCCCCATACATCTGTTCTAGATTTAAATGCAACCATTCTTTTTGCACTAATATCCCATTGGTCATCGTTAGAATAGGGAATCAACACTGTTCAGTATTATTGAGATTTGTGTTCATTGTTCTGTTAGATGGAGATGATGTGCTGCATACAGAATTGTTATTTTGTGATTCCTAGCATGATAATTTGGATGTGATGCCTGTACTTGTAACTCTAGTGTACAGGGAACTGAGCAATTGGATATGTATTGGCCTATATCTTTTTTAAGTCTCTTTATTATGGCCCAGCAGCTAGTTTTTGTGTTATGGTGGGTGACAAAATTTGTTAGTGAACTTTATGGCTACTGTTTGTCCATGGGTCTATTTCTCACCTTATGTTTTGTGTTATAGGGTAAGAAGAGGAAAGACACTATTTGCATTGTCCTTGCGGATGAAACCTGTGAGGAGCCAAAGGTTCGGATGAACAAGGTTGTCCGCCAGAACCTGAGGGTGAGGCTTGGTGATGTGGTTTCTGTCCACCAGTGCCAGGATGTAAAATACGGGAAGCGTGTGCACATTCTTCCAATTGATGATACAGTTGAAGGCATTACAGGGAACTTGTTTGATGCCTTCTTGAAACGTGAGTTTTGTGATCTTGTGAATTTTTTAGCTGATCTAGGGTTTTTTTTTTTTTTTTTTTTTTTTTTGCATTAGCAAGGCTCCATGATACTTAATTTACATGTTACTTGAACTGAAGTATTGCTCTATTGTCAATGATTTACTTAGTTCTGAGCAGGGAGGAGTCTGACATTTATACTCCCTATAACTAATATGTACTTGTATATTGTTTTTGCCATGTCATGCTAGACCTTATTTCTGTTCTGTCATTTTCTAATAACATCCCTTATGAAACTGTGCAGCATACTTCCTGGAAGCATACAGGCCCGTGAGGAAAGGAGACCTTTTCCTTGTCAGGGGTGGAATGAGAAGTGTGGAATTCAAAGTTATAGAGACTGATCCTGCTGAATATTGTATTGTTGCGCCAGATACTGAAATATTTTGTGATGGGGAGCCTATTAAGAGGGAGGATGAGGAGCGTCTTGATGAAGTTGGTTATGATGATGTTGGTGGAGTTAGAAAACAAATGGCCCAAATCAGAGAGCTTGTCGAGCTTCCACTACGCCATCCTCAGCTTTTCAAATCTATTGGTGTGAAGCCACCAAAGGGCATATTGCTGTATGGGCCACCTGGTTCTGGAAAGACTCTTATTGCTCGTGCTGTTGCAAATGAGACTGGAGCCTTTTTCTTTCTGATCAATGGCCCAGAGATTATGTCGAAGCTAGCAGGAGAGAGTGAGAGCAATCTCCGAAAGGCATTTGAAGAAGCGGAGAAGAATGCTCCATCTATCATTTTCATTGATGAAATTGATTCCATTGCACCCAAGAGAGAGAAGACCAATGGAGAAGTAGAGCGTCGTATTGTTTCACAGCTACTGACTCTTATGGATGGACTCAAATCTCGTTCCCATGTTATTGTCATGGGTGCTACAAACAGACCAAACAGCATTGATCCGGCTCTTCGAAGATTTGGAAGGTTTGACCGGGAAATTGACATTGGAGTTCCTGATGAAGTTGGCCGGCTTGAGGTTCTCCGCATTCACACTAAGAACATGAAACTAGCTGAAGATGTAAGTGACCATAATTTATTCTTGATCCGTTGCACTTGACACTGATTATGAATATGATTTCTGTCTTCTCTTCTAGCATGTCTTGATGTCCATTCTCTGAAATTTCCAGGTTAATTTGGAACTCATTTCAAAGGATACCCATGGGTACGTTGGTGCTGATCTTGCTGCCCTTTGCACTGAGGCTGCTCTTCAGTGCATTCGTGAGAAGATGGACATCATAGATCTTGAGGATGAGACCATAGATGCAGAGATACTGAACTCGATGGCTGTTACAAATGACCATTTCAAGACTGCGCTTGGAACAAGCAACCCATCTGCTCTCCGTGAAACTGTGAGTACCTGCCTATAATCATCTGTGTGAACTGCTCTTGTTCTGGGATGCTTAATTTGCTTTCTGGATTCAGGTTGTCGAAGTCCCAAATGTCTCTTGGGAGGATATTGGTGGGCTGGAGAATGTCAAGAGGGAGCTCCAGGAGGTAATTAGATGCTAATTGACCTTCTGCTCTTTGGTATTGTTTATGTTCCACAATTTGCTAATTTCTTCCAAAATTGATGCAGACTGTTCAATATCCTGTGGAGCATCCAGAGAAGTTCGAGAAGTTTGGTATGTCTCCATCTAAAGGAGTTCTGTTCTATGGTCCTCCTGGTTGCGGTAAGACCTTGTTGGCAAAGGCAATTGCCAATGAGTGCCAGGCTAACTTCATCAGTGTCAAGGGTCCTGAGTTGCTTACCATGTGGTTTGGTGAGAGTGAAGCCAACGTCCGTGAAATTTTCGACAAGGCTCGCCAATCTGCTCCTTGTGTCCTCTTCTTTGATGAGCTTGACTCGATTGCTACTCAGGTATGTACACGTCTCACCTTGGCTCTTTATTATTTTTTGTGTCATGTTTATGTCTTAAAGATGTTAATGCAATGTTGCAGAGAGGAAGCAGTGTGGGTGATGCTGGAGGTGCAGCTGATAGAGTGCTTAATCAGCTACTGACAGAGATGGATGGCATGAATGCCAAGAAAACTGTGTTTATTATTGGGGCTACAAACAGGCCTGACATCATTGACCCTGCTCTGCTGAGGCCAGGGCGTCTTGACCAGCTGATCTACATTCCACTGCCTGATGAGCAGTCTAGGCTCCAGATCTTCAAGGCTTGTCTTAGGAAGTCCCCTGTGGCGAAGGATGTGGACTTGAATGCTCTTGCTAAGTACACGCAAGGGTTCAGTGGAGCAGATATCACAGAAATTTGCCAGCGTGCGTGCAAATATGCAATCAGAGAGAACATTGAGAAGGTAACTTCCTCTAAACGTTAGTTGGTACTCTACAAATAACTCTTCTGAATTGCAAGCTATTGTCATTCCTAAACATGAACTAAACAGAGCTTGTAAAAAGGTGCCATAAGTTGGTTTAATTTCCACCCCAATCCACCCCAGCATGTGGATTTAATGTTTGGAATTTCACATGTAGTTTTATTTCACAAATGTAGTTTATTTCACAAATGTTTTAAATTAATAAATATATAACAAAATCTAGCAGTGAATTCATGATTTCAATATTTCAATAGGAAGCAGAAGCAACAGTAATCGTTCAGATACCTACATGTACTCCTTCCAGTCACAAATAAGTTATCAACCATAGCTTGGGATGAACTTGGATCAGAATGATCAGCTTAAAGTTTTTTCAGGATTAGGATGCTTTTTGGTTGATTTCTTCTCTTGTCTTGGAAGTATGAACTTTTTATCATAGGTTGAACTTCCTAGTTAAGCTTGGTTTCTCTGCTGTTTAGTTGCCCTATGTTTTTTTCATCTGAATAAATCTCTCTGCAACATCTAATCTCGACAAATATGGTTTCAGGACATTGAGAGGGAAAAGCGGAGAAAGGACAACCCTGAGGCGATGGAGGAAGACGAAGTGGACGAGATTGCCGAGATCAAGGCGGCTCACTTCGAGGAGTCGATGAAGTATGCTCGGCGTAGCGTCAGTGATGCTGATATCCGCAAGTACCAGGCGTTTGCCCAGACATTGCAGCAGTCCCGTGGGTTTGGCAGCGAGTTCCGCTTCTCGGAGCAGTCGGCGACAGCTGGTGCTGCTGCAGCCGATCCGTTTGCCTCTGCCGGTGCTGCAGCTGATGATGACGATCTATACAGCTAGGTGTCCTGTTGGGTTGGTTCTGGGTTGTTCGATATCAGTCTCGTCAGTCGTCTGTTTAAAACTGATCATACTTTAGACACGGATGTCATGCAATGATATTTCTTTTCCGTACATTTGGACGTCGCTGAGATACCCTCTCGGCTTTTGATTATTTTTTCATGCCAATATTCTCCATGCATTTTCTGGGCCATGACATTCTATCAATGATTGTTGTCGTTGTGTATTGTATCACGAATCTTTCTTCTTTGATGATGACGTGAGATCTGTCTGTACGTACGTGATCCGTGATAAGCGGAGTACTAGCTAGCTGCTGGATATGAATTAATCGACGCTTATCTCATGAATTAGCAGCGCAAGGGAATAGTTGGTCACTTGAATCGGACATTGTAATGGTTGCCGAACGATGATTTGAAGTTTTGAACTCTGTAACAAACTGACAGGCGCTCAACTCGTCAGGCACGAGAAGCTGCAGGTTCTGCCGCAGCGGCGGGCACGCCGCCGCCCACACGCCATTGCCGACGACCTGCAGGAGACGGGTCCACGCTAGCGCGATTAGTAGGGCAGCCAGTGCGCCGGCCTCACGCAGCCTCCGTAGTGCGCCGGTCTCTCGGCCTGGAGCGTCTCCGCGGCGGCAACCACCGCACCGACTCCCACTCCCAATTCGACGTCGCCCGCATCAGCCGCTTCGGCTACTGCTCCTCGTCAGCACTCGGCCGGTCTTCGTGGGTGCCGTCGCCATGGATGTGGTCACCACGGCCGCGGATCAGCTCGCCAGCACGGTGGATTCGCTCACCGTCTCCACGGATTCCCTCTCGCGATCGTCGTCAACAGGTTGGGTTCGGCGATGACCAGACTCACCGAGCGGAGGACTTGCCCGATACCTACCGTTTTATATTTCCGGGCCTTGGTACTCGATTATTTTTTTCACCAGTTTTGACTCAATCCGAGAGTAAATTTTAGTGGCCTCACTGTCCATCCAAACATCGTTTTTAGATATGGGTTGTAAAACTTTTAGGGCTTGTAATTTACAATTGTTTTGAGTCGAAAACTGGGCTTCCAAGCTCTAATAGGTATATATAACAATAATTGTGTAATATTCTTTCACTGAATCTCTACATCTAAAAAGACTCTAAAATAATCTACCATGTGATACCAAGACTCTGTTCAGCTAATAAGTCAGTTGGTGTTGATTTGTTATGAGAGAAAAACATTGTACCATATTTGATAAGTCGGGCTGATAAGTTCAAACGAACAGGGCACAAATCATGCTTATCCGCATAGCACCCGGTCTACCAGCCATGTCATCAGAAGTCGAGGCCTTGTTGAGTTTGTGGATGGAAAAGTTTTAGGTGTCACATCAGATGTTTTATGGGATATCGAAAGGGATGTTCGGATACTAATAAAAAAAACTAATTACATAACTCACCTGAAAATCGCGAGACGAATTTATTAAGCCTAATTAATCTATCATTAGCACATGTGTGTTATTGTAGCAATTATGGCTAATCATGGACTAATTAGGCTTAAAAGATTCGTCTCGCGGTTTCCATGCAAACTGTGCAATTAGTTTTTTTTATCTACATTTAATGCTCCATGCATATGTCCAAACATTCGATGTGACATGGTAAAAATTTTTTAGGTGAAAACTAAACAGGGCCCAAGTCGAACCGCGCTAGAAGTTCAATGAAGTGTACCTTGCTATCCTACTGGCCGCCGTGCGTATTGTGTTAAAATTCTTACCAAGCCCTTGTTTAGTTCTCAAAATATTTTGCAAAATATATCTGTAGTGCTACTGTAGCACTTTCGTTGTTATTTGGCAAGTATTATCCGATCATGGACTAATTAGGCTTAAAAGATTCGTCTCGTGATTTACAACTAAACTGTGTAATTAGTTTTATTTTTTTATCTATATTTAATGCTTCATGCATGTGTCTAAAGATTCGATGTGACGGGAATCTGAAATATTTTGCAAAATATTTTAGGAACTAAGCAAGGGCTTAGGCATATGTTTACAGAAAATCTCGTGTTAAGATTTTTAATGGAAAAACATTGTTCGAGTGGTACAGGGATAGAACGAGCACGTTAACGCAGCAGCGCAGGTACGCGACCGAGTCATTCACACTTACTGTATTTTTTACCGTTGCAACGTACGGGCATATCCGCGTCCGATACGAATCGTACTACACTCAGAACTTACATGTCCACGTCCTACACGGTTACGATATGAAGACTGGATCCACGTATCCGCATCCAATACAAAGTCCTTGGAGCTCATGTATCTATGTCCGATTAGTGATATTCAATTCAAAAAAATTATGATCTGGTATAACGTACGGGCATATATCTAATATAATATAAAAAATTATAAGATTATATTATTAATAAAAAATTGTTGTCATATCTTGGGGGGCATGGCCTCTGTCGCCCCCTTGGCTCCACCACTCCTTTCATGGTAACTTGCTCAGTTTTCCTTGCTATTGCACTATGTAGAGCATGCTCCTTAGATATTATATTTTCAAGTGTCATCTCCGCTTCCCACATTATAGGACGGTTTTCTACAGTTATATCAGTACACATCACTGCTAGGGTAGATACCTCTTGGACTTCTCTAATTTCTTCAAATTTTTTATTGCCACAACTTCTAGGCCTAATCTCTTTGAATACAGCCCCATTACCTCCTCGACCAACCACTGGAGCCAAATCAAAATTGGTTGTAGCCTTCTCTATCTCGTTTAAGGTGATAAGCATACTTTCACATAAATCTGTCTTCCGTGACATCAAAATCTGTAGCTTCTGCAATAGTATCTCATGATTTCGTCTGAAAAAATTCTGATTCATCTTCTTCACTTTCCATTGCTTGATGTTATGGATTATAAATGGAAAACCAAATCCTAACGGCTCGTTTGGTTAGGGGTAATTGAAAGCAGGGAATGAAAGTTTAGAGACAGGAGTTTAGAAATCTTTTGTTTGTTTTGTGGGAAGGGGAGTTTTGGTGGGAAGTGGAAGGAGAGTTTAGATGACCAACTCTCATTAATCAATTCCCTAGGGGAGAGGTGGGAATTAGGTGGGAGTTGTGGTCTTAATAAAAGAAATGTAGATCCTCACCGTCCATCATGATTTGCCTTTTAATTTTCCCCTCAAGACCCCTACACCAACAGGAGATATGAATTCCCTCTTCAATTCCTTTTATTTATTTTCCTCCACGAACCAAACAAGAAATTAAGACTAAAAATCAAATTTCTCACCTTAATTTCCTCTATCAACTCCCACCACTAATTCCCATACCCCTTCCCACGTAGTTGCCAAACACACCCTAAAGGCAAAAGAATTATGCCACCACAACTCACAGTCAGATCCTAAACCTAAAAACAGGTAGACAAGACAATAAACTCATGCCTTGTTTAACATTGTAAGCATCTCCAAGAGTACCCTATTTTTTTTCTAAAAACATGATGTTTTCCAACTCCTAAAAAAGTATTAGGAGGAATAAAGACGATCATCTCCAAGAGTTTCTAATATTCTACTTCCAAAAAATTAAAAGGTCGGTCCCAAAAGTTGTGAAGTTTTGCATCAGGAATCCTAAATTTGTTTCCATATCCATTTAAGCCCTCCCACCAGATCTTTCTCTCTTGCGATTTTCTCACCTGGAACCCTATATTTCCTCCTTTTTCTTTCCCACGTGGAGATCACGGGAGAAAATAACGGCGCAAAAAGAGCGAGCGACGGGGGGCGGATTCGCGCAACCGGCCATCCGCGTATATTTACGCGTATCCGGCCTTTTTTCCCCAAGTGCTAAAAGATTAGGAGGTCATTTTAAGAGTTATTGGAGATGGATTTTTTTTCATTCTTCCTTAAAAAATAAGGATTGGGAAGGATTATTAGGTACTCTTGGAGATGCTCTAAGAGTACGGAGAAACAACTTTAATATTTATGGTACATAATTAGTATCATTAGAAAGATCTTTGAATCTAGTTTTTTTTTAATAAATTTATTTGGAGATAAAAATGTTGCATGCATTTTCTATAAAATCAAGTCAAACTTGTGGCACGAAAACCGGAAACGACAGATAAACTGAGACAGAGGGAGTAGTTAAAAGTATGTCTGTGTTTCTGTGCTTGGTGCTCTCCGGAATGCCTGTCATTTGCACGGATGGGTGGAGCTGGCAGAGGTAGTCGGCAAGCAGCTTGTTCAATTGCAGCCAGACCATGATAGCAGGTACATTGGCCTGTCCAATATCTACGCTGTTGATAGACGGTGGCAAGAGGCAAAGAAAGCTAGAAAGGCGATGGAAGAGAGGGGTCTAAAAAAGGTCCCTGGATTCAGTGAAACTGATGTTGGTGGTGGACTCTCCAGGTTCATTGCTGTTGGAATTTATATGGGCTTGGCCCAATAATCAATTGTAAAATTCTTAATAAATTTCAAAGGCATATTCATATGAGTAAGGGGATGTGGGAACTCTTTAGGACCACCTTGCTTGTTAAAATAGAGGTAGCCATACTTAAATATAAAAGTCATCTCCACTTCCTCAAGTCTAGTGTGAGGAGGAGAAAGAGAAGCCCACACCTGCGTGAATGGTCCGCTGAAATCTGGCTCTTCGCGGGAGCACGGTCTCCTTTTATGGTTTTAGTTTTTGGTTTCTTGGCCTTCAAGTTGCGAGTTCTAAACGGTTACAAATTAAGAGTTCTAAAACGACTTAGATCGTGATCGTGACACGAGGTCGGTTGGACAGGACTATATAAGCAACCTAGCGGCCACGCCAAAGCATAATTAATTAACCTAGAGTTTTTGCATCTTCTCGCTGTTGCGCTGCTGCCGTAGCTACTCCAGTCCGATCGCTTGCGTGCACCAGCGACCGGACGAGCAGGTCTCCGGAACTCTCGTCTTTGCGATCCTGCACCGGGAGAAGACGAATAAAGTTTTTGGGAAGCGCTATCCGGGCGACTGCACCCAACTTTCACAACGGGTCGTCTTTCATCCAAGTCAGGCGGCGCTACGTCCCGGCGTATTCGTCGTCAACTGCGTCGAGCTCTTCCTCCACCTCTCATTGACGACTTCGACGACGACTTCAACATCGACGACTTCGACATCGACCTCGTTCCATCACCACCACCATCTGCATCACCAACAACTACAGATACAATCGGCAGGTATAATTCTCGTGATCTAATCTTGTCGTTCATACTATCCAATATACTGATTTGTCACGCTAGTATGATATACATACTTGATCTAGTTCATCTGTTTTACATGATTTATATTCTGATTTTAATCTGGAAATTGCCTAATTACTTAACAATTGCCCATCAAGACTCATCCGGGGCTTAGCGAAGATTTATGACTCGCTGAATCTAATAGCAATGGAGATGAAAATGAAGGATGATGCTACTATTCCAGATTACCTTTGCACACTGCTACAATGATGGTTGCATCTGTGGCTCTCTCAAGAATTCCATGAAGCAGTTTGATTATTTTCTCAGGGTGAATCTGTATCTGTTGCTCACGGTTGTCCACTGAAGCACTGTCCAACTTAGTTGCAGATTGCTGTACATGCTCTACTGAGAAAGATGGGATGCAGATGTGGTCTTGAGATTCTCCTAGCTGCTATAAGAGTTCAGTAAAGCAGGGGAGAAATTAATGACAATCATGATTACTGTATGTACATCGTTTGAATAGGAGGCAGATATTATTGACATCTGATAAACTTTCTAGCTTCACCTTTAGCTACTGCCTGTATGACAGATTTGGCAATAAGTTGAAAACCTCCTTGCGGTTTTTGATAAGTTACAAGCATCTGGTGAAACTATGAATGGAGCAATTTTGCAATCTGCCAGGAGTCCAGGAGCATGCTCTGGCATTTTATATGGAAGTGCATAAGCAATTTTTGCTCTACATCACTTTGGTACATATTCTCTCTCTCTTTTTATGCATGTCACCTGTACCTGCTAATATAAGAAACGGAATTTCTGCAGGCAAGTAAAAATAGCACATCATGGATCTCAGAAGTCACTCCACAAAACCAAGTAAACTGTACAATAAGCCTTCTACACGAAAAAAAATGACTGCTTGAGCTTAATAAAAAACATGGAACCTCCGAGTTTATGGAGAAGATTGCCTATCAGCCTATTTGTGATCCCAGAAAATGTGAACCTATCCATTATTTAGTAGTGGCCTCCATAGGCTGCAGCAAAATGTGAATTTTTTATATATTTTTAACAATTTTTTAAAACTATTTTCAAATCTGACATTGTTTATTTTTTATTTTCAAATCTAACCGCGCCTATTGCCCTGGCACGGCCAAACCACTCTGCGCACCATGCATGGCGGTGCGGCAGAGGGGGTGACGTGGTAGGGGGCCCGGGCCCTGACTGATGACGCGGCAGGCGCTGCCGCGCCACAGATCTTGGCATGGCAAGGCCCAGTATAGGCCCACGACGCGGCCTCCTCTTCACTTTCTCTATCTCGCCCGCCCATGACCGACACTGCCGCCAGCGTCGCCGCTCGACCGCGCCGCCCCTGCCGACGCGCTCGCCCCCGCCCATCCGCCTTCCACCGCCGGCCGCTCCTCCATCCCTCCCTCTCCCTATTCCCCTGCTCAGAAGGTTGAGGTCGTGCCCAAGGTCGCAGGTGTCCCCCTTCCTTCCTGTCCACCACCGCCCGCCAGCAAGGCCGCCGGCGGCCCTCTCCGTCGCCTAGGGTGACCCCCAAAAGGTCCCCCGTCTTAGCCAAGGTATCTCCCCCCTCGATTTCGTGATATTAGTGATTTATTTTAGTTAGGATTAGTGATTTAGTTTAGTTAGGTAGTTAGTTTTTAGGGTTTAGGTTGTATGTTGTAGTATAGTTATGGTTTATGGTTTGGTTAGGTAGTTAGGGTTTAGGTTTTTGTTAGTTAGGACTTTGGGTTTAGGGATTGGTTAGGTAGTTAGGGTTTAGCTAGTTTATAGTAGTAATGGTAGTTAGTATAGATACTAGTATACGGCGATTTGGACGACTTGATGAAGTTTCCTCAAATGCTTTTCTAGATGGATGGTTGCGTCTGAGTTTTTTACGGAGGAAGTGTTAGGAAATAAGATGGTATGTTTGAAGATATGGAAGAAGAATTGGAATGGTTTGATGAACCTCCTAGCTTCAATGACCTTTGTGTCCGTTTGAATGCAAAGTTTAGCGGTGATTTCACGCTGAAGGAGAGGTTTGATAGTGGGAAGACTAGGGCACACTATGTTCTGATGCCCTTGCACGACCGTGCTCACTGGTCCCACTACAATAGGGTGATCCAAGATTCCAATGTGCCCATGGCTGAGGTGGTGGTAGAGAATGGGTACAGGAAAACTAGGGCACACTATGTTCTAAACTATAGGGATGTCAGCATGATGGATATGGCAGTTTGTGACATCGGTCTGCATATGTGTAGGAAATCATTGTATGACCATGAGAATGAAATCCTTAGCAAGGGGATGATATTCAATACAATGTTAGAGATGAAGCTATTCCTTCAGGACTATGTTGTCTATCACCATAGGTCGTACACCGTCACGCATTCGGACTAGGAGTTGAGGTACCACGTGATATGCAAAAATGGTTGTATGTGGAGGTTAAATGCACGAAAGAGACTGAGTGATGGCAAGGGGAGGATAAGTAAAGTGGTCCAACCCCACACCTGCCTATCAAATAAGGGGAAGGAAAACCATCAACAGCTCACTGCACGTTACCTTGCCCATCGTATATTGGGGCTCATTGATGACAATAACGACATTTTGGTGTCTTCCATACAACAGTCCATATCCGGATTCGTTAAGTATGATGTGAAGTACGGAAAGCCATGGCGATTCGTTGGGGTAGCTGGGAGGAAGCATACAACAGGGTTCTCCAAATATAATGTGCAATGCATTACTACAACCCTGTCTTGAAATTGTCTGTAGACACCAGAGGGATATATTTCGAGGACTCATTGAGGCATGTCCTGCATCGCGTGTTCTGGTCGTTCGTGCAGACAGAACATGCATTTCAGTATTATCGAGCAGTCATACTTGTTGATGGCACTTTCTTGACCGAAAAGTATAGGGGCACCTTGATGATGGCTGTTGCTGTTGATGCATGACCATCACCATGCAAGACGTGAAGGCTATCTTTGGCCTTCGGCTGAGGGGACTTCCAGTGATAGGTAGAGTTGAAAACAATCACTGGAGAGACCTGGTCGCTCAGTTCTGTGGCTTTGTTCCACCGAATGACGAGGATGTTAGAAAAAATAAGTAAGGAATTGAACCATATTTAATATTACATTGGTTTCCTAAATCCATTGCATCTCATTGTGTTTTGTGAATTTCAGAAAAACTTCTGATGTTTCATCGTTGTGGATCACAAAGCGCTTCGAGAACTTGCACCTACAAGCTGATGATGCTGAGATCAAGAGGTTCACTAGAGTTTGGCTCTAGCACTTCCTTGGTGCTTTCCTATTCCCCGACACGTCGGGCAACACCATTAGCTGGATTTTTCTTGACATACTACGCCAGCCATGGGAGAACATAGCGACGTACAGCTAGGGCAGTGCAGTCCTAGCATGGATGTATCGATAGCTTTGCGTTGCCTGCCGTCGCACCCGATGATCGCGAACCTAGGTGGTTGCTCCTACCTACTCTAGGTTTTGGTGTTGGGAAATATGGCCCGTTGTGAGGCCCCTTTTTGATGGTTTTCCTGTAAGTACTTCGGTTCACTACTTACTTTGAAGCTGTTACATATGATGAAATTATGATTGGCTAATTCATTTTTGCACTTGTCAATGCAGCAATGGAACGGCCAGGATACACTACCTACTACTCTATACATCTGGAAGGAAGCAGAGTTAGTTCGAGGGAATCCGCGGTGCAAGTACATGGAGTACATGGACTGCCTCGACATACTGACACAGCACTAGGTTACACTCTCTTTGGTTACATACGTGTGTGCTCTTGTTGGATATACACTATATCACAAGCTAACTCAATTACAAAATGTTCAGGTGACTTGGTGTCCTTGGGATGCTCTGGAGCTTCGGGACTATCTGAGTACTGTCACTAGGCAAGAGTCCGATGAGTATCGCTGCAATGTCCCTCTTATTTTCTTCCACGTGGTCGAGATCCACTTGCCCATCAGGATTTGCAAGCAGTTCAAAAGAATTACAGGCTACCCACCACCGCTTTACTCCACCAAACAAGAATTGCACGGGTGCATTATCGATTCATAACAAAGCTACAATTGTGAGGTGTGTGTGGTAGAACTATCGTTTTGTTGCAGGTATGACCGTAGGAAGAGGTACAAGGAGAAGGATTGGCGCGTGAAGCACTACGAGTTCATCCAGCTGTGGGAGACCAGGCAGCGGCGACCGGTCGATGCGGATCCGCCACATGACCAGCACACCTTCGACGAGTACCACCGGTGGCTTCACAGGTCTACGAGGACACATATCAAGCCCCCTATACTAAGGACGCAATTGATGATGACCCAGAGGAAGATGTCATTGAAGATGTGTACGACATTGCCACTAGGGAGGAGACAACCACAGAGAGCCCCGCTACAGAGATACATGGTAAGATACTCGAATGCTAAAATTGTAATCCATTTGGCTTTTACTAAGTGTACTAAAATAGTCCAACCTCGTTTATGTACCCAGGCCACACAATTGTTAAGGTTGTCCAACGAAGCAGCGTTTCGACTTCATGAGTCTAGAGGACAGGGGCCAAGCATTCTACATGCTTTTGTGGAGGCACACATAAACTTGTCCATTATGAAAATGTTCGTTTAGTCTCAATGCACTTGGTGAATATTTTTTCTTTAATGTCTGTTGATGCAGAAAGTGAAGAAGAGCTACAGGAAGCTAGCTCAAAAGTTGAGCTGCATGGATACTCCGTGGGAGGAACCCAACTACCCTGCGTGGTCGGGTGGCACGGCTTCGGCCTCTTTGAGGACACCAGTTGGCTCTTCGGAGCCAATGACAGCTGTGCGTACACCACCCCACGTCAACGCTGGGAAGGGCCCTGCATAAGAGGACGACGAGTACAACGAAGACGAGGACGACGCCCCGGGCTTCCACGTACACCACTACCAGAGGGACCCTTGGCAAGTGGATGAGATTGACATGTCTCAGCTAGGTGGTGCCCCGCTTGGTACCCAAGGAGATGAGCAGGTACTAACAAAGCTATATTTTTTAAATACTTAGCGTGTCTGAACTAACAATGCTAAAGATTGTAGCTAATCTTGCCTGTCTTATATTTGCACGGTACCAGTGATGCGCAACAGTTCCACCGACAGCCCCGCCAACGCGACCGCACGGACGTTGGGTACACTCCTAATGTGTTGTATACAAATCCGAAGAGACAGAGACGTCCGAGGGAGCCGTTCACTCTTGTGGCGTAGGGTCTAGGTTAGCATAATCCATATTTTTTCAAGTTTCCTGAATTGCAAAACTTGCTGTCTTGCCTCCTTAACCTTGTGACGATAATGTAGATACACCTTTAGCAAGGCCTTCAGATGCTCAAGATCTTGAAGGATCATGTCAGCAAGACGTCCATCCTTCATGACTTTGCCTTATTTTGAAGTACCCAAATTATGTACTAGTTGCACTTGTGGTTCAAGACCTCTGTACCAACTTGTAACCTTAATTAAGTCGTGAACTTAATGTATCGATGAACTTATGTATCCAAACCATGTCGAACATGTTGAACGGATCATGTTGAACTTATGTCAAACGAAGCTTATCATGTGCAAATCCGTTGACTTTATATATTCATAAACTTAATGTATCGATGAACTTGGTCCACTAAGTTGACTCATGTCCAAATCCGTTTAAATTGCGTCGAGCCAGGCACAGCTACATCAACTATGTATCGACAAAGCGATTCGAGGCTGCTCCTCGGCCAGGTTCTACTGGAAAAGGCATCTAGGTGTTGCCGCGTCGTGCCTGATGGCGCGTCATCTTGCCGCGCCGCCAGCCGTGGCGCGTTGGCCTTGCCGCGCCGTGACCCGTGGCGCGTCGGCCTTGATGCGCCGTTCTCCACGACGCAGCAGAAGCTGGTACAGAGCCGCAGCAAATGAGTAACTACAGGGCGTCGTTTCTTTTTAATAAAGAACATATTCTATATAACAAAGCTTATACGACTTGGTGCGGTCTTCAAGAATATATTTTGACCTATATTTTCCCTTATATTATATAATTTGTAGAAACAAAAGTTTGATCATTAGAAATTATTCCTAAATACAAATATAAGTTAACTACTTTCGTAATTCAAACTTTTGATATAATTAGGCCAATTATTAGTCAAAGATAATAAAATTTAAATTTTAAAATATGTGCATGCCGTAGTTTGACGGATGGATGGAGCAGCTATGTAAGTTCATCAAGGAACACCTTTACACCATATTTTTTAGTGGTGAATGACAACACAGTGAAACTTACATGGGTACAATATTAGTTACATGGGTACAGTACATCAATAGTTCAAATGAAACACAAAACATCACAATGAAAGTTCTAGTACAATATAACATTGTTCATTACTAAAGCATAGAAATCCTCAGTCAGAAACATACTGAGTAAGCAACTCGTCATCCGAGTACCAATCATCTACCACAACCTCGTTACTGTGGCTAGGCTGACCTGCATTGCCCTGATCTACCTGTCACCTGTAGTAAGCAGCCTCCGCTTCATCTGTGGCCTAAGACAAGAACGCGTCCTCCTACACCTCGTTCATGTGGCTAGGCTCACCTGCATTGCCCTGATCTGCCTGTCGCCTGTAGTAAGCGGCCTTCGTTTCATCTGCGGCCTTTGCGGCCTGAGAGAAGAACGCGTCCTCCTCCGCCTGCAAGCCCACCTCTGCTAGAGCGATGTGCTCGCTCAATCTGCTAGTGTCGTCCTCATCCTCCTTTGCCTGCAAGCCCGCCTCTGCTAGAGCGATGAGATCGCTCAACCTGCTAGTGTCGTCCTCATCCTCGTCCTCCTCATCGGCCACCACGATCGGAGATAGAACGGTGTGACCAACTTGCGTTCTGTGCTCATCTAACTTCTTTTCCTGAAACCTTGCATGGGCCACCTCTGCATCCAATCCCTTCATGTATAAAATTAGTTAGGAACATGATTATATTACATTTAAAAGCAGGTTTCGAAAAAAAACAAGGCTTTTAATCACTTACTGGCACACAATGAAACAACATGGTCGTTCAAGACCTGCATCTGTACTCTTGCCTCCTCCCTTGCCTCCTTCCTTGCTCTCTCCTCCTCTGCCTTCCTCCGTCTCTTCAACCCCCATTTGTCAAGCCTAGCACCGATCGGGTTATGAAAACCGCGCTGTCTAGCAAACTCACGCATCTACTTTATGTGTTGTTTAACGAAGAGCTCGATGAACTGAGGTCCATAACCAAACTTTCGTACAATTACTTGCCTCGCCTTAATTTCATCCATGAACTTAGCTTGAGTATCATAAGATTTTCACTTGCATTTTCTAGTGCTCTATTCAAACAAAACATTATATTATAAGTCTTTGCAAAAGATAAAAAAATACAATTTCATGTTTCCCACAACAGTGACCAACCTCATCATAGTCAACCATATGGCCGCACCAATGGCCTATTCCAAGCTCCGAAGAGACTAGGCCATAGTTGGCTTTAACACCACATTCGCATATGACAAGAGGTGCTTTGAAAATTACCCTTTCTTTCTTCTTTTCCTTTGCCTTTGGCGGCTCCGGCCATTGATTCTTAAGACCATAGAGCCACTCCTTAAAACGACACTTCTCCATTGAAAACACCTAAAAAAGGTGATATTAGTACATGAACACATATATCTCAGCATTTCAACAAATACACTTTCCACTTACTTCATGCTTGTTTGGACACACAAACTCCAACGTAGTCTTAGGGTTTATCACAGCTCGATCTCCGCAATCGCACAGAGGAGGTTCCTCGAGTCATCTAACTGTGGCTAGGTGCTTCTCCTTAGCCGTCATTGGAGGGGGGTTAGGGGGAGGTGGAACCCTCCGCTCGAAGTGCTCACATGGATGTCTCCCTCTCCACGAATCGTCGAAAAGGAGATACCTTAGGTCAAATTTGTCTGGACCGTAGAATCCACTAAAAGAAAAGGCACCTCTCATGGGTCTACACAACAAGATTCCAACAAAACACCAATGAAAAAAAGGTATGGAAATAATTACTTACATTAAAACGACTGCATGTGTAGAAGCAACACGCCGCTGTGTCTGGATGTCTCAATTGAAACACGTCGCCCGGACGACCACAGTCACAGTTAGGGACAGGAAGGTCAGGAGGGATGGGGGCATCTTTGCTAGACGCATTGGGGTACAATTCTCTAGGACGACCCTGTTTTCGCCACAACTACTCCCGATACATGTCTTGCATCTAATAAAATGGTTATAATTAAACATCAATCAAAACATCGCAAATTAATGTAAAGGAGAACCATTTGCATCATAACTAAAATAATATAACCGACACAAAAATAAACCTTACACTAAACATGCTAACATGCTTCTAACTAACTAATTAACCTTAACATTGACAATCCTAATCCTTATCCTTGAATCCACCATTCAAACAAACTAATATTTTCCTCCAAACCCTAGCTACAAATCCTAATCCTTAATCCACCGTTCAAGCTACTAATAAGAGCATCGTTACCTTGATCGAGGCCGAGGAGAAGCTTGGGGGAAGGTAGGGAGGGAGGCGGCAAGGGAGGGTAGGGCGGCGGCCAGGCTTGGGGGAGTTGGGAGGCGGCGGCGGGACCACTGGAGTTGACGGCGGTGGATGGAGGCGGGGCCGGCGCTGGAGGACCAAGGGAGGGGGCGACAGGCAGCTAGCGGCGCTGGAGGACCAAGGGAGGGGGCGACAGGCGGCTGGCGGCGGCGGGCGCGACGGCTGGTTCGCTGCGGCTTCGAGCGAAACAGAGGAAACAAATGGAGATGGAGGGAAGCGGAGGTCACATCGCGGGCCTATACTGGGCCTTGTCGCGCGCGTGCGATGTGGCGCGGCAATGCCGCGCCAAGATCTACGGCGTGGCAGAGCCTGCCAGGTCACCGGTCAACGTCCGGGTTGTCGCCACGTCACCTCCTCCACCGCGCCGCCATGCATAGCGTGGCAGTGTGGTTTTGGCCACGCCATGGCAATAGGCGCAGCCAAAAGTGTTAGATTTGAAAATAAGAAATAAATGGTGTCAAATTTGGAAATAGTTTAAAAAAAGAGTTAACAATAAAAAAATTTCTCCCAAACCGTTTGTTTACAATTGTCATGCTCTGTGACTTGTTTGCCAAAAGAAAACTCCAGGTGACCTTTCAAGTCACTTGCTATATTTGCTACTAACTATGCAAGATGATCTGAATCATTGTGTTCTCACAAGCTTAGGTGTCCACCTTTGCCATGCAAAACATCTCCCCTCCCTAGCTTTAATATCTGCAATCCTTCTTTTCAAGTCAAGGCCCTTCCGTTTCTTTTCGTCACTCGCTAATTCCTTTGAATTGCTGATCAGGGGATGCTCCGGTGTTCCAATTTCGCTGCTCTCAACGATCTTCTGCACCATCTCCAGCACCTCGCTCATCTTGGGACGGTACCTGGCACGGCGCACCAGGCACTTACTTGCCACTGACGCAAGCTGGGCAGCTGATTTTGTGCTGTAGTTTCCTTGAAGCCTTGGATCAATTACAGTCTCAAGCTTCTTGGCGCCGGAAGTGTAGGGCTTCATCCAGTCCACGAGATTTTGCTCGCCTCTTGGCCTGTTCCGGTCCAGAGGTCGCCGGCCTGTAAGGAGCTCAAGGAGCACGACGCCGAAACTCCATATGTCATTCTTGGTGCTGAGGCGTCCTGTGTGGATGTATTCAGGAGCTGCATATCCAATTGTCCCCACCACCTGTTTGATATACAATACTAGTAGAATTTTAACAACTGGAAGCTTTGAACAGGGGTTGATATCTATGGGTTATTATATAAATATTGATGCAGAATTTTAGAATCATACAATACTAGTATAATTTTAACAACTGGAAGCTTTGAACAGGGGTTGATATCTATGGGTTATTATATAAATATTGATGCAGAATTTTAGAATCAATGTGGAACTGGAAAGCTCCCAGAAAGCTACTGGTTGTAACTGACCAGAAAGGTTTGGTCAGGTGACTTTAGGCAAATAGCGTGCAAAATAACCGAAAGTGCCTGGCTGCATTTGTGCTACTTTTCTTTTCTTTTTTTTTTCAACCTATTTGTGCTACTTTTCTACCTTTGCGTAGAAGATAGTACTAGTAAATATGGTCCGACCCTTGTTTCCACGGGCACGAGGCCACCAATATTTGAAAGTTTTTTGAGCACGTGCACCAATTGCTTGACCGGATCAGAATGGTAGAATGATTCAGTGTTCTGCCCGCCCTTGGCTTGGCTACTTGGTTCCAGGTACCAGGAGGAACGTGAGAAGCTGTCTTTGGGATCAATGTGCCAGAAGCTACTAAAGAACAGTGCCTCATCAAATTCTGTACATTGTGCGAAGAAGATTGTTTGTTGCGTACCGCTGTGGAGACATGGCTTCCTTCTTGCGGTCCTAATCTCGCCAAGCCAAAGTCTGACAGTTTGGCGTTCCAGTTGTCGTCGAGAAGAATGTTCGAAGGCTTCAGGTCACGAAATATTATCTGAAACATAAATTTAATGATACAGGCTGTGTCAGATAACAATGTAATAGAGAAGTTTAGGGCTTGTTTAGTTCCTGAAATATTTTACGAAATGCTACCGTAGCACTTTTCGTTGTTATTTGGTAATTAGTGTCCAATCATGACCTAATTAGGCTTAAAAGATTCGTCTCGTGAATTTCGTTTAAACTATGTAATTAGTTTTATTTTTTATTTATATTTAATGCTACATGTATGTGTTCAAAGATTCGACGTATGTTTTTTCACGAAATATTTTGGAACTAAGGCCTTAAACAATGCAACGTTTCTTCTGAATTCAAGGTACGGAACAGGGGAAATCTAGCAGTTGCACTCCGAAGAACAGAAACGTCAGAGATTCAGATTACGGCCATCTGGATGGAGAGGAGAGGAGAGGTGAATGAAGCGTACCTTGACTTCGGATTCTTCATGGAGATACTTCAACCCTCGAGCTGTGTCAAGCGCCACCCTGAGCCTCATCGCCCACGACGCCGGCCGCGGCGACCTGGAGGAGAGATGGTCCGCCAGGCTGCCGTTGGGCATGAACTCGTAGACGAGCAGCAGCTGCATCCCCCTCTCGTCGTCCTCGGCGCAGTAGCCGATGAGCTTGACCAGGTTGGCGTGGTCCACCACCCCGAGCACGTTCACCTCGGTCGTCCACTCCTTGTGCCCCTGCAGGCCCTTGCGGCCGAGCTGCTTGATGGCGACGTCCAGGCTCCGGCGCGGCTCCAGCGCGCTCCGGATGGTGCCGCGGTAGACGCAGCCGAAGCCGCCCTCGCCGAGCATGAGCGCGCGGCTGAACCCGCGGGTGGCCGACTTGAGCTCCTGGAAGGTGAAGATGCGCAGCGCGTTGGGCGGCCGCTGCGACGACAGCGACAGCTGCCGGCACCGGCCCTGCAGGGAGCCCGCGCTGCTGAGCTCCGACGCGTTCAGGGAGCACTCGGACGCCGACCGCCGCACGTCGCGGTCCGTCGACGTGGTGCTGCTGTTGGACCGCGCGGACAGCGAACGCCCCGTCGTCGTCGTCGTCGTCGCCGCCGCCGCCCCGCGCCGCTCGTCGGCCTCCCGTTCCCAGCTCGCGAACCGGAAGCAGTGCATGGCGCTTCTGATGCTCGGAGACGCCGCGCCTGCTCTGCAAAAGCATCCATCGTGGCCACACACAAAGTAAGAGGGAAAAATTCTAGAGCTTTTCTCTCCCTTTTTTTTCACTCTGCTCCAACGGCACCAATGGCGACAGGCAAGAACATTGATAAATATTTGAATCGCTAAATTGGTAAGCTCTTTTGTACTCCTTGCTAAGCAATATATCAATCAAGTCGAAAAGCAAAAGATGAACCCAAAATGGGAATGGGATTTGAAAACAAGGCCAAAAGGCGGATCAAAAGAAGATGGCTATACCTCTCCATTTGGCAAGAAAGCCAAGTTTTTGAACCAAAACAAAAATCAAACAGCTCAAAACGAGACCCATCACTAATCAGTGGAGTCCAAGTCACCCACCAAATCTGAAGAAGGCGAGCTTGCAGGCACGACCCCACCGACGAGAGCAACGACGTCGTCACGCCAGGGTGTCGATTAGGCAGCCATGGCAGCAAACATTTTGTCAAGCCGGTCCTCCCCTTCCCCCTCCAACCACCCAACCAACCTTCACCGTCCACGCAATCGCTGCCAATGGCGTTACCCGACCCCGCCGCGATCTCTTGCTCCTCCGCACCCAACCCCAACGAACGAATCCCGTTCCCAGTTCCCTCCCAAGAGCAAAAAAACAAACACAATCTTGGTTCAATCGCTCACCTGGTCACCTGCACATGGGACGGGGGAAGAATATGCGCGCGATCGCTAGCTCGTCGGAATCCGCCCCGAGAAAGTATTGACAAGGGCGGTGGCCGGTGGGAGTGGATTGGGTAGGGGTAAAGAAGAGTTAATTAACAGGTCAATGGAGGGGGCGGGGCGGGTGAGGGTGTCTGCTCGTGTGCGCTACGCGCGGCGGCGGCCTTCGTCTTCGTCTTCCTCCTCCGCTGTCTCTATCTGTTTGGTTGGTTCCTTGCTTTGGGGTGTGAGCGGGGGCGTGGGGCGAGAGAAATGTGAGGGTTGGAAATGCTTTCGACAGTGAAACGCAGAGAAGGTGCGGGTACGATGGCCGCCGGGGTACACAAGCTGGAAACTCAACAGCAAACAAAAGTTATAAACGGACATGAGTAATCGCAATTCCAATTCAGTTCAAAAGTCGATAGCTAGGTAAGATTGCAAATTCTTTGCGTGTTGAACGATTATGTTAACAAAAAAGAATATTCACATTACATCCCTCATTTTATTAGAGGATCGCTGTAGAAAAAGAAAATACTCCCTCCACACTAAAAAAAATATTTCCTCCATTTCAAATTACAAGTTGTGTTGTTTTTTTTAATATATAGTTTTTACTATGCATTTAGTTATACTATATTTAGATACATAATAAAAATAATGTATCTAGAAAAGATTATAACGGCTTATAATTTGGAATGAAGGGGATACCAAGGAAGTTCACTGCAAAAGACGAATCGGCCCTGTTCCTTGATATATATATAAGGCACATTTGGATGTCTTGTTGTATCTTTCTTTGGTGGGCATCGATACACACGTTTGGATGTCATGTTGTACCTTGCTTTTCTTTGGTGGGCATTGAGATACACCGTTTAGTTGGCTTGCTTGCAGTATTGTTTATTGAACTTTTCATAATTTTCGTCGCCAAGCGAGTCGAAACCGCTCACCACAGCTGGCAAGCATGGCCTTGCCGAGCGAGGCAAGGTGAGCTGGCTAGACAACACAACCAAACACACCATATACTATAAGAGACAACATGCCAAAACAACCTTCCACGCGCATAAATAGCTATGAGTGACCATCGCCAACCTCTTCGCTGGAGAGGACCAAGCCACTGTCATAGTAAATGTTGACGCTCAAAACTGATCAAAATAGGCAAAACCTGGGTTGATTATGGAAAAATCAGTTTTGTTTGCCTAAGCTAGTTTTAGAAGTTTCTTAAAATAAAAATTAGACTTCACCATTGCCTAAAAACCACTTGTAACGCCTACACAATTTCTATTTAGATGTGCACTATATTTTTTCAATGTTGTCATCTCTAACGCAAAAGAAGTTTTGTATTCTAGGTTTCAGACTTTCAGTCCTATCAACTAATGTTGCAAGCTAGACTAGAAAGGCAAAACACATACGAAAGAAGCAAAGTAATTGCAAAAACATAATTGAGGCCTTGTTTAGATGGTTTTCAAATTCCAAATTTTTACACTCTCTCTCCATCACATCGAATCTTTGGACACATGCATGGAGCATTAAATATAGATAAAAAAATAACTAATTGCACAGTTTGGTTGTAAATCACAAGACGAATCTTTTGAGCCAAATTAGTCCATGATTGGATACTAATTGCCAAATACAAAAGAATACAGTAGTCAAATTCCAATTTTTTTGCATCTAAACACCCCTTGAGTTAGAGAATGCAAACTTCCACATGATGATTTTTCCTGAGGTATCATAAAGCTCCCGTGATTTCCACTAATCCTCATTGAAGCCCCTCGCAAGGGCCAAACTCCGCGGTTGAGTAACTCTACGGATAGTGCACGGGCCTTCCCCATGTGCAAATGGGTCTGTGCATGACCCCCCGTAGTCTTCACTATGGAGAGCTTTTGGCCAAAGCACTAAGGGCCTCTCGTCCCCATGCACAGCCAGCGGCCACACCACAAGCTCGGTTAGTGTGATTTGGTAACATTTCAAGTCTTGTGTGTTCAACTTTTGGTGCATGCAAGCACTCACGCAAGGAGGTATGCAAACCTTACTAAACATTAAACCTAAACCTAGAGCAAGTTCTAAAGCGGCCTCTTACTAGCATAAGCACTAAACCTAGCATTTTTTGGTAATCGCCTAATCTTCTCTTTAGCGCATATTGTGGCTAGAGCACAAATTTTTGAGCCTCGACTCAATTATAGATTCCTCAAGCTCTGACACATTCCAAATGGTCGGGTATGGGGTATATATAGCTCCAACACACTTTACTAGACGTTGCAAACAAGGCTGCACTTACAGTGAGCACCGGAACTCTCCAGTGACCATGTTGGAGAAATCTGGTGCCTTACCACGTCAACTAGCCGCTGGCTAACCACTTGAAGCCTTAGTCTCTAGTGGTTTATCTAGTGCATCGTGTATAGTTGATTAGGGCCTCACTACTACACCACATAACTCCGGTGCAATCTCTGGTGCATCATTGAAGAGCTCCGATGCTCTCTTCTCCTCAACCACCCTTGTGAATTGCCTCAGTACCATAACTCTGGCGCTACTCTATGGTGCACACACTAGAAGTATGTAGTGCACCGCTTCCAATTGTGCTCGGACTAGCCCTACCTGAAAGCTTCAGTGACTTCTTCGGTGCCTTTGTAAGTTGTTTCTTCACATCCATTTGTTTGAGCTTCACTTGTATGATGTATTGAACTTATTGCTTGTCTTCTAGGGTCTTCAATGCTCCTCTTTAATCTTCATTTGTGGTGTGATTCCTCGATCTTCACCATAGACTAGATCATGTCTATATTTGTATCCTAACTAGATCATGTCTATATTTGTATCCTAAGGACTAATGCACCTTGTATACTGGCAAACATTGTTAGTCAAAATAGTTATGTTACCAATTGACCACCAAAACACTAAAACCTTGTTAGGATCTATGTTTCTTACACAATCCATCAGAAGCACAACCAATCTTCTATTTTATCTTTTGCAAAAACCCTAACTCGTCCAGCCTCCATATATGTTGTTCCACCACTTCTCGACGATGTTTGTGGGTGCTCTAGGCGCCTTGCTGACATAGAACAACCCTAGGAGTGTCTCCATGATGGGATCCTTCCTGGGAGTTATTCCTAGTTTTTTTTTATCGCAGCGAGTTTGCTGAAGCCGGTTTTCCCTGCTTTGCTACAATTCATTCCTTGAGTGGTCCAAGCAAGCCTTGTGTGATCTGGGAATGCTAGACCTTTGGTGTGGATGCAGATTTGTGTGAACACACTACCAATTTGCCTATGACCCAACAGTGGTCTCATGTGATTACATGATATTTGAGTCTTTGTGTCGGTACCAATACTATAGGGGTACCCACATTCAACGATAATAAAAACCAAAACGACTAAGCCACGACAAAGCACGACCCACTTCGAAACGCGCGAACAGGTCCGCCTCGTACGAGGCCGGCTCGACGGAATGCCTCGACCGCATCCCGCCTCCGACTCGTACGAGGCCCCCTCGACGGGAGGCCTCGACCGCGCTCCGACCCGCACGGGGCTCGACCACCCCCCGGGAGCGCTCCGACTCGCGTGAGCCCGGGTCGAGGCGCTCGATCCCCTCTGCCTCCACCTACCACGGACAAAAAAGTCATGGCATTTAATACAACCACCAACTACCACCTACCGGCATGGCCGCAACCTGGGTCGACGTGGGAACAATACCAGTGTCAGCCTTCACTGTTTCACCGCCCACCCCGTGATGGGAGGTGAAAAACGTCACTATACCCACCGTACCTAACACTATGCGTCACCAGTGACCCTCGAGGGAGGATACGACAAGGCCCGTACACCGCAATTCCAGGGATTCGGACTTATCCGTTCAGCCTCGACCCGGCCTCGACCCGGCCTCGACCCCCAACACAGCGTAACAGGGAAGGAAGGACGGTATGGCGCGACGCTCCGGGTCATTTCAACACCTCATCCTCTACGACATCACGTCCCCAAGGATGGCCTCCCATTTCTAGGGCACGTCGCTACAGTCACCTCAACAGAGATCGACAAAACATCATTTCAAGGCTCCCCGTCGTCTTGGCCTCCTCCCATCCTATAAAAGGGCAGGCCGGGACTCCACAAGGGGGGCAGAGATCAATAGACGAACAACAGGCCATTTACAAGACAAAGATCAACATCTCAAGCAATCATCTTGTACTCTTTCTTTTTCTCCTTTGAGACTTGGGCTCGACGCTCTCTCTCTCAAGCTTGTAACCCCTACACAAGCACCTCGATGCAAGGAAATACAATCCTCTCCCCCCGCTGGACGTAGGGCCTTCTTTTGCCCGAACCAGGATAAACCCCCGTGTGTTCTCCTTGCATCACCACCCAGGAAAGGGACACGCAGCATTTTACTCGTTGGTTTAGGACCCCCTCGGGTCCGAACACCGACAGTTGGCGCGCCAGGTAGGGGATCGCTGCGTGCCAACGTCGCTTTCCCACCTTTTTCCTGGATGGCTGACCCCAATCGTCCTATCCCGTTGGCTACGGTGATCTGGTTCGGGAGTTTGGAATTCATGTCACTTGGCTACGGCTACGACATGGTCCTACTCCCACCTAGGCACCCAACTGACGAGGATTACGAGCTCTCCCAGCCCGGGGGAGCGATCAGCCAGTATCGTCGCTCAAGGCAGGCGCGAGCCGCCCGACGGCGACGAGCCCGGCGCAACCATCATCTTCATCTCATGGAGGGTGACGGGATTCCTCGGTCTGGCGCCCCCTGGCCGGACTCCAACCCAGGCTTCCTCGTCGGAGATCTGGGGAGAATGAGCTTGGCCGAGGGCAACATGCCGACGGAGAATCCTGCCGCTCCTCCGTCCGGTGAAACACCGCTACCCGGGGCACCCGTTTCGGCGTGGACGGCCACATCTCCTTTGCCGTTCCCGTTCGGGCTAAATTCGGTTGCCCAGGCGTACGCTTCTTCCGTGAGCACTCGCATGAGTGCTTATGAGGAACTCCCTGGGCACCATCTACGCTCCGCCCTGGACCTCGTTGCGTCCACACCGGCTTCTGATTATCTGGACTCTACTGAGACACCGGAAACAGAACCCCGTGTGACCGCTTCCCCACGCTGCAACCCTAGTGGCGATCCGCAACGGCCATGCATTCCCCCGTCATACTATTATTTCGGCGCCCCTGACTCCGACTCGGCTGATGACACCTACGATCCGACTCGCGAGTGCTTCAACGTCGATGTTGAAAGCGCGTCGGATTCGCAGGAAGAAGAGCCGGTCGGAGGAAGGCACACACCCCCTCACGTCGAGCTCCCTGCCGAGCGGGACGAGGCTCAACTCCTTGCGGATCAAGGGGTGCAGCTCGACCAAATCCGCGAGTTGCAGGAAAGGCTCGACGAGGAACGAGAAAATCTACGTCTACTCCAACAAACTCTCGAGCATGAGCGTGCGGAGCGCGCACTCGGCGGGAGAGCTCGCGGAAGAGCTCGCGACGTCAACCGTCGCATCGACGAGGACCGGGCAACCGACCCCCCGGTCTTCGCTCGAGCCAGCCAGAACGTCGTCACCGCCGCCATGCTCCTGCGCAACATGCCCGAGCCGTCGAACCCCGAAGCGCGCCGGGCTTGAGATGAGATCCGAGAACTCCTCGAGACCGCTGCCCTACAGCAGGCCGAGAGCTCTGCCTCGAGGCGACGCGAGCCCGCCTCGGAGCGGCTCGCGGAGCCCTCTCGGCAGGAGAGAGAGGCCTCGGTTCATCCCGAACCTGCCCGACGGATCCGGATGGCTCCCGCCCCTGAGCCCGTCGCTCACGACCATGGACCTCGAGACACCCGTGGCAACATCGTCGAGCGCCGCACGCGCAAGCACAGTGACGGTGTGGCTCGGGGCTACCACGTGCACAGGGGCGGGCGTTATGACAGCTCGGAAGATCGTAGCCCTTCACCCGAGCCTCCGGGCCCTCGGGTCTTCAGTAAGGCTATCCGTGAGACGATACTCCCGGCACGGTTCCGCCCTCCCACGACTCTTGCCAAGTACAACGGCGAGACCAAACCCGAACTTTGGCTCGCCAACTTCCGCTTGGCATGTCAGCTGGGCGGGGCCACCGATGACCGAGTCATCATCCGACAGCTCCCCTTGTTCCTCTCCGACACCGCTCGGGCCTGGCTCGAGGATCTTCCACCCCAACAGATCCACGACTGGGGTGATCTCGTAAGGGTGTTCGAGGGAAACTTCAAGGGAACTTACATGCGCCCCGGCAACTCGTGGGATCTCCGGAGTTGCAAGCAGAAGCCGGGAGAATCCCTCCAGGATTACATCCGGCGCTTCTCCAGGCAACGCACCGAGCTCCCCAACGTCACCGACTCTGACGTGATCATGGCTTTCCTCTCGGGCACCACTTGCAAGGAGTTGGTCCGAGAGTTAGGCCGTCACACCCCCCTCACTGCCAACGGGCTGATGGATATCGTCACCAACTTCGCCGCCGGCGAGGAGGCAGTTGGTGCCATCTTCGGCGGCGAGCAGGACACGGGGAAGCAGAAGACCGACGACCGCACGAGCTCCACCCGTGGCTCCAAGAGGAACAACCGCAAGAAGAAGAAAGGCTAGCAGGGCAAGCTCGAGGCCCCGGCCGACGAGCTTGTCGCCGCTACCGAACGCAAGAAGCCTCGAGGCCCCCCCGGCGGGGGCATCTTCGACAAAATGCTTAAAGAGCCATGCCCTTACCACAAGGGACCCATTAACCATAACCTCGAAGATTGTCATATGCTCCGCAGGTACTTCGAGGGCGCAGGCAGCAAGAACACCGACAAGAAGGAAGACCCAAAGGGTGATGACAAGGATGAGGGGTTCCCCGAGATCCACGACTGCTTCATGATCTACGGAGGACCCTCGACCCGCCTCTCAGCGCGCCAGCGCAAGCGAGAGCGGCGAGAAGTTTTCTCCGTACAAACGGCGGTCCCTCGTTTCCTTGATTGGTCTACGGTGGCCATCACTTTCGACCGTGATGATCATCCGGACTACATCCCCAATCCGGGAGTCTACCCTCTTGTTGTTGATCCCATCATCGCCAACACACGCCTCACCAAGGTACTCATGGACGGCGGGAGCAGCCTCAACATCATCTACTCCCAGACCCTCGACCTCCTGGGGATCGAGAGAGCGCGCCTACAGCCTAGCGTCGGGGGTTTCCACGGAGTTGTGCCAGGGAAGCGGGCGGAACCCCTCGGATGGGTCGATCTGCCCGTTTGTTTTGGCACACCGGCCAACTTCAGGAAGGAAACCCTCACCTTCGAGGTGGTCGGATTCCGTGGAACATACCACGCCTTCCTCGGGCGCCCATGCTACGCCAAGTTCATGGCCGTGCCAAACTACACCTACCTCAAGCTCAAGATGCCCGGCCCAAACGGCGTCATCACTGTGGGGCCCTCGTATGAACACGCCTACGAGTGCGACGTCGAGTGCGTCGAACACGGCGAGGCGGTTTTGGAGTCGGCGACTTTGGCCGCAGACCTCGACGGTCTCGCCAACGAGATTCCCGACCCAAAACGCCACGCCGGCAGCTTCGAGCCCGCGGAGGACGTCAAACTCGTGCCCCTCGACCCCGCTGATCCCAACGGGAAGGCGCTAAACGTCAGCGCCACCCTCGACCCGAAATAGGAAGCCGTGCTCGTCGACTTTCTCCGCGCAAATGTCGACATTTTTGCGTGGAGTCCCTCGGATATGCCGGGCATACCCAGGGAAGTCGCCGAGCACGCCTTGGAGATCCGGGCCGGGTCCAAACCGGTGAAGCAACGCCTGCGCCGCTTCAACGAGGAGAAGCGCAGGGTCATCGGCGAGGAGATCCACAAGCTACTGGAGGCCGGGTTCATCAAGGAGGTTCACCATCCCGAGTGGCTAGCTAATCCTGTATTAGTTAAGAAAAAGAGTGGGAAATGGAGGATGTGTGTAGACTATACTAGTTTGAATAAAGCATGTCCAAAAGTTCCCTTTCCTTTGCCACGCATTGATCAAATCATTGATTCAACTGCGGGATGTGAAACTCTTTCGTTCTTAGACGCTTACTCCGGTTACCATCAGATAAAAATGAAGGAGTCCGACCAGCTCGCGACTTCATTCATCACCCCGTTCGGCATGTATTGCTACGTTACGATGCCCTTCGGTCTCCGGAACGCAGGAGCAACGTACCAGCGATGCATGCAACACGTTTTCGGAGAACACATCGGACCAACCATCGAGGCATACGTCGATGACATCGTAGTCAAGACCAGACAAGCCGATAATCTGGTGAATGACCTCGACGTTGCCTTCAAATGCCTCCGGGTAAAGAATATCAAGCTCAATCCAGAAAAATACATTTTTGGCGTCCCCCGAGGTATGCTTTTAGGGTTCATCGTGTCTAAGCGGGGCATCGAGGCCAATCCAGAAAAAATCTCTGCGATAACCAAGATGGGCCCCATCCGAGATCTGAAAGGCATGCAAAGGGTCACGGGCTGCTTGGCGGCACTCAGCTGTTTCATTTCGCGCCTTGGTGAAAAAGCGCTCCCTCTGTACCGCCTCTTGAAGAAATCGGAGCATTTTTCCTGGACCCTCGAGGCCGAGGAAGCCCTCACAAAACTCAAAGTCACGCTCTCTAAATCACCAATTCTCGTCCCTCCAACCCCAGGAGAGCCGCTCCTACTTTATGTCGCTGCGACGTCACAAGTAGTCAGCGCAGTCCTGGTCGTCGAACGGGCCGAGGAGGCTCATACCTTGCTCGTCCAGAGGCCGGTCTATTTCATTAGCGAGGTCCTCTCGGAAACCAAGGTCCGGTACCCCCAGATCCAGAAACTGCTATATGCTGTCATCTTGACACGGCGCAAGCTCCGACACTACTTCGAGGGCCACCCGGTTACTGTGGTTTCTTCTTTTCCCCTGGGAGAGATAGCCCAGAACCGGGAAGCCTCGGGTAGGATCGCCAAGTGGGCGGTCGAGCTCATGGGCGAGACCTTATCTTATGCGCCGCGCAAAGCTATAAAGTCACAGGTATTGGCAGACTTTCTGGCTGAATGGACCGACACCCAACTCCCTCCCGCACAGCTCCAGGCCGAGCTCTGGACCATGTACTTCGACGGGTCGTTGATGAAAACAGGAGCAGGCGCGGGCTTGCTCTTCATCTCACCCCTCGGGGTTCACATGCGTTACGTCATCCGGCTTCATTTTCCTGCGTCAAACAACGTCGCCGAATACGAGGCACTTGTCACGGGGCTAAGAATTACCATCGAGCTCGGGGTCCGACACCTTGACGTCCGAGGCGACTCTCAGCTAGTAATCGATCAGGTCATGAAGAGCTCGAGCTGCCGCGACCCCAAGATGGAAGCCTACTGCCAAGAGGTACGGCGCCTCGAGGACAAGTTCCACGGCCTCGAGCTCAACCACATCGCACGCAAGTATAATGAGGCCGCCGATGAACTCGCAAAAATCGCGTCCAGTCGAACTACGGTTCCACCAGACGTTTTCGCAAAAGATCTCCAGCGGCCATCCGTCGACCTTGGGCCAGATGGAGGGGTCGACGGGACGTCACTCGACCCCCCCACCTGAGGCAGAAGCCCCCTCGACCGGGGCCGAAGCCATGCAGGTGGAAGGATCGACCCCACCATCTGACTTCGAGCCTGACTGGCGCGCGCCGTACCTCGACTACCTTACCCAAGGGGACCTCCCCTCGAGTAAGACCGGGGCTCGACGGATCGCTCGCCGGGCTAAAAACTTTGTGATCATTGGCGAGAGTAGGGAGCTGTACCGCCGCAGTCCTACAGGCATCCTCCAACGTTGTATCACGAACGAGGAAGGCAGGGGCCTGCTCAGCGATCTGCACTCGAGGGCTTGCGGTCACCACGCTGCGCCTCGAACCCTCGTCGGAAACGCCTTTCGACAAGGATTCTATTGGCCGACCGCGGTCTCCGACGCTGTCAAGCTAGTACGCTCCTGTAAAGGTTGTCAGTACTATGCGAGACAGACTCATCTCCCGGCGCATGCTCTACAAACCATCCCCATCACGTGGCCGTTTGCCGTTTGGGGCCTCGACCTTGTCGGACCTCTAAAGAGGACAACTGGCGGCTTCACCCACTTGCTCGTCGCTATAGACAAATTCTCCAAGTGGATCGAGGCTCGCCCCATCACCAGTATTAGGTCCGAACAAGCTGTGCTTTTCTTTACCAACATCATTCATCGCTTTGGGGTCCCCAACTGCATCATCACGGACAACGGCACCCAGTTCACTGGTAAAAAGTTTCTGGATTTCTACGACCACCATCACATTCGCGTGCTCTGGTCGGCCGTGGCTCATCCAAAAACAAACGGCCAAGTAGAACGTGCCAATGGCATGCTCCTACAGGGCCTGAAACCCAGAATCTTTGACAAGCTACGCAAACATGGCAAAAGATGGGCTGCCGAGCTACCCTCGGTTCTGTGGAGCCTAAGAACAACGCCGAGTCGAGCCACGGGGTTCACTCCGTTCTTCTTAGTCTACGGGTCCGAGGCTATGCTCCCAACTGATATAGAATACGGATCCCCAAGGTTAAAGGCCTACGACGAAAGAAACAATGACGCCGCAAGAGAGGACGCCCTCGACCAGCTCGAGGAGGCCCGAGATGTGGCTTTGTTGCATTCTGCCAGGTACCAGCAGGGTCTCTGACGCTACCACGACAGACACGTCCGCAAGCGCGACCTCAACGTCGGCGATTTGGTGCTACGACGGAACCAGAACACCAAGGGCCGCCACAAACTCACGCCACCATGGGAAGGACCGTACATTATCGCAGAAGTACTAAAGCCGGGCACCTACAAGCTATCCAACGAGAACGGTGAAATCTTCACCAACGCTTGGAACATTGAACAGCTACGTCGCTTTTTTCCTTAGAAAGCCTCGAGGCTCTGTAATTTCTTTTTCATCAATAAAGAATACAACAATGTTAAAACTTTTGTTTTTACGATGAGGAAGGATCGACTCTGCACTACCAGAATTGACCCTCCCTCGGGGGCTACAAAGGGGGAACCCCCAGTCCCAAAAAAATTTTCACTTCTTTTTAAATTTTAAGAACTACTGCTTAGATCAGCAAGCACCGCAAGAGCGCCCTGAAGCTCGGGGGCTATCGAGCCACGAGATCACCTATGCCTCCGAGGCTACGGTACTCACGCCGTCTAGGGGCGCGGCCGCACGCTAAATAGATCTAATAACAGTTCATAACTTTAAAAAGGAGTTTACCCACTGTCGCTGAGATTAGAATCTTAAACGACCCGCGAGGCCGCAAGAGCACCCTAAAGCTCAAGGGCAGTCGAGCCGTGAGATCACCTACGCCCCCCAGGCTACGGTACCTCTACTAGCTCCTCTGCGCCAAAGGACGCGACTGCGTGCTAAGTAAATCGCACAAGAACACAATCCAAGCGATAGAGGGAAGAAAAGCTCGAATAAAACTAGATTAACCACGAACTGGTTTATGTCTCGAGTTCTTAAGGCCCCCGAGGCCATCATGACCGAAAATCAAAATAACTAATTTATTACATGGGCCTCCGTGCCCAGATTTGGCTCACAGGCCTTCGTCGTCAGCAGGCGGGACCACCTCGGGTTCAAAGAGCGAGGCCAGGCGGCTCCCAGGCCCCTCCGCGGCTTCAATCAGATCCAAGCAGGCGTCTTCATTCTCCTCGTCCGTCCGCTCCGGGTCTGTGATGAAGCCGTCGGCAACGAGCTCCATGTCTAATACAAAACCCGAGCGGACGACGGCCAGCGCCCTCTTCACGCCGTGGTGGAGGCTGTCCCGTATCTTCTCCCGGGCGAGGTGACCTAGCGCCGCCACCCGACGGATGAAGGAGTTCCCCGGAGCGTCTTCTCCGGTGTCGACGTCGGGCTCGACCCCCAGACCGTCGCACACCGTGGTGATTGCGCCCTCGAGCAGCTGGGTCCTCCGGGTCTCGGCTTCGAGGAGGCTCTGCAGGGAGTTGGCGGTCGAATGGGCTTCCCGGTTCTCACTCTCCAGCTCTGAAACACGACAAGGCAAATTAGCACCTAACGCGATGCCTCAACTATATGGCCATAACAGGCTACTTACCCCCGACGTGGGTCTTTAAACCCACAACCTCGTCGCGGAGCCCCCCCGCACGTCTGCTCGAGCCCTAGGAGGGCACTGTCCTTCTCACGGACGGTCGCCTTCAGTGCCTCGATCTCCTGGCGGGCGGTTTGGAGCGCCGCGTCCTTCTCTTGGACGGCCCCATTCAGCCCCGAGATCTCGTCCTTCAGCGCACTAAACCGGGCCGTGACCTGCCCGATCTGGACGTTGAGGAGGTCACGTTGATGGCTGACCTGGGAGACGTCCTCCTCGAGCTCCTTGACCCGCGCCGCTAGGGGCTCGAGGTCCCTGCGGGCCTGGGCAGCCTCTTCCCGGACCTTGTCCACCTCGGTGCGCATTACGGCTTCAGCCGCCCAAGCCTGGATCGCCTCCTCCTTCACCGTCGAGAAGGCGGTGCGCAGCTCCGCCATCTCAGTGGTCCGATCGGCGAGCCTCTTCTGGGTCTCCTCGACCAGGGCCCGTTGCCGGGACAGCGACGCCCACACGCCACTCTCACCTCGGATGAAGAGTGACTTGCGGCGGGAGGTCTCCTTCAGTTCCTAACTCAAAGAAAACCAAAAAAGATAATGAAACCAAAGAAAAAAGACACTGAGAGCCACGAAATAAGTTGACAGATTAATCGTACCTCGGTGGCATCCCGCATGCCCCGTGAAACGGCGTCGGACGCCACGCGGAGCAGCCGATCGAGATGTTGGCGGACGCCCTCGAGGTACTGCCAGCGATGCACCTCATCTCTGTCATTCAGAGTGAGGATGGGCTCGGCGTCGAGGTTCGCGGCGTCCCTAAACTGAAGGGGCGGCCCCCCACCTCGGGATCTCTTCCTCGGCCCGCGCTATCGCCAGCGCGGCGAAGTCAGGCCACGACGATGACGACGCGGCCGGGGCACCTCCCAGCCTGGTCGAAGGGCCGGCCTCATTGCCCTCGCCCGCAGCTCCTGCGACCCCGGCGGAGGTCGAGGCATCGGCCCGGCTCGTGGTCTCGCCCCCCTCGGCCCCCATTATTTGTTTTGCCCTGTCTAGGGGGGCGTCGTCGAGGGCAATGACCACGGGAACCCGCCCCTCGGCGGTGACCGGCCCCTCGGCGACCAGCACCTCCGGAGCTGGCGCCTCCGCCATCGACGCCTCTAGGGCCGGTACCTCGCCCGTCGGCGGATCGGGAACCGGCGCTCCGACCACCGGTGCCCCCGCAATCGGCACCTCAACCTCCGGCGCCACTTCCTCCGGGGCTCTGGTAGAGGGCTCGGCGACCTCGCCCTCCGCCGCGCCCACCGTCCGCGCCGGCGGGTCCTGCTGTGGCAGCGGCCCCCTCGCCGATGCCACCTCCTGTTCCGCTGCCGGTGCAGCCACCTCCACGGTCGCATCGGCGGCCGCCCCCTCCACGGCCGCTTCCACGGTGGCCTCAGCCGAGGGCAGCACCCTGGGCTCCGCCTCGACCGGGCCGGGCGCCACCACCCTCACCGGGTCTGACCCCGCCGCGGCAGGGTCGGGGCCGGCGACCGTCGAAGCACTTTGCAGCCTCCTGCTGCCGACGGCGCTCCTTCGCGGCCTCGACCTCGCGGACCCAGGCCGCGTCCTGTTCCACCGACCGGTTGAGGACGGCGGCGCTGGCTCGAAGGGACTTCACGAGGGTGGGCCCCATGTTCTCCGCCTTCCGCTTCAGCCTGTAGAATAAAAAATGAGGTCGGTCGATGAATTCGAAAAAGAAGACAAGTCCCCTTAGCTCGAAAACTCACCCGGAGATCGGCACCAGGGGTCTCGACCCCGCGCGATCCGAGCCACTCGAGGCGGCAGGCGGTGGCCTCGTGGCAGCCCCACCCACGGACCGGGCGCTTCGAGGGGCTCTCGCCGGCGCACCACTGCGCGTCTTCTGCGCCTCCGAGGCCAGCTGGCCTCGGGTCCTCACGCCCGACGATGGCGCCGCCGACGACGATGTCGGCGCCACCGCCCCCGTCCCCGTCCGAGCTTGCGGGGCCTGGGCTAGGGCAGGCACCCCCGTCGACCCCGCTTGCTGGGTCCGGGGCAAGGCAGCCCCTCCTGCCGAGGGGCCCGCCTCCTTCTTCTCTTCTTCCTTCTTCTTCTTCTTCTTCTCCTCTTCCTCGTCGTCCTCCTCAGCCTCCTCGACCACGATGACCGAGGAGGATGACCCCGCGATGGGCTCCAGCAGGGGGCGGATGTCGGGGAGGCTCCCCAGCCCGGTCGCGGCCTCGTACCGCGACAAGGCATCGTCATCCTCGCCGCTGCTGTCGTCGTCCTCCCCCGACATGGTCTCGGAGGGCGACGGCTCCAAAGGAAGCCCGTCGAGGGCCTGTTGGCGCCGGAGTTTCTTCCGCGCCTCCCCCTCCTTGGCCTTGCGGGCCGCCCGCTTCTTGGTCGACTCCTTGACCGCCTTCTGCTTCGTGGCATGCTGCCGTCGAGCGTCCCGGGCAGGCTGGTCCTCCGGAACCGGCGGTCGCATCTCCCGCAACGCCGACAAGTCCTGCACATAGGCGTCGACCGGGTTAAAGGGGTCCGAGAAACGAACGAAACCAAAAACAAGCGTGCCGACCCAAGGAACTTACCACGGGCTCGAACCCCTCAGTGGGCCTCATGGGGAGCCGGTCGGCTTCCTCCGCCTTGAAGGTCCCCACCATCCGGCGGGCTCGACGAAGCCCCTCCTCGAGGGTGAGGGCCTCATGAGACATCCGGCTCCCCTCCAGAGACGCCTCCGGAGTCATCTGGTCGAGGCGCAGGCGACGCCGGCACAGCGGCATCACCCGGCGGCGATGGAACGCCGTCGCTACCGCCGCCGCCGTCAAGCCTCGAGCGCGTAGCTGCTACAGCGCCGCCAACAACGGGTCCAGACGCGGCTTCTCGACGTCCGGCACTCCATATACCCAGCGGTCCTCCCGGGCGGTCAGCACGCGGCCGGTGTACTTCGGCAGCTGGTTGTCGTCGTTGTGGAGGTAGAACCAGCCCTCGTGCCACCCGCTGTTCGAGGAGATGAGACGAGCCGGGATGTACTGGTCCGCCCGGCTCGACCTCAACTGCAGGACGCAGCTCCCTACCCGCGCCGCGTAGAGAACTCCCTTCTCCCCCGCTCTCCGCGCGAAGAGCTCGCCCTTGAAGAGGTGAAGCCACAGGTTCCACTGCGGCTCCACCCCGAGGTACCCCTCGCAGACCGCCACGAAGATGGCGGCCTGCGCGACGGCGTTGGGGGCAAGGTGGTGGAGCTCCACCCGGTAGTAGTGGAGAAGCGCCCGCATGAAGACCGACGAAGGGATGCCGAAACCCCGCTCGTGGAAGCATACGAAGCTCACCACGTATCCTTCCGGGGGCGCCGGCTCCCGGTGGGCCGGCGGCGGCGCTATCCACTCCGGCCGCGACCGGTTCGTCCTCGGCCGCAGCAACCCATCTTCAACCAGCTCTTCCAGCTTCCTCTCCGTCTCCGAGGAAGAGGCCCAGTCTTCGGCGGGGAGGATTTGGCTCTTTCCGGCCATTGGCGCTGTCGAGAGGGGAATGAGCGGAGGGGAGGGCGGCGGCGGCGGCGGTAGTGGGGGCGGAAGGCGCGAGAAGGCTAGGGTTTCCTGAGGCTAGGGGATGGCAGGAGCGCAAGGAACCGGAGGGGAGCACGGACCCCTGGGTCTCGCCTTTATAGGCCAGGAGGAAGTCCAACGGCCGCGCGAAAAGGTAGGAATAGTTTCCCGCAATAAATGCGCTCACCTAACCGTCCCCCACGCCTTACAGGAGCAAGGCACGTGGCCGTCCCCCACGCAGTAACCGAACGCCACGTCGCCCACTACCGCGCCGATCTCGCCCTAAAAAGGCGCGTCAGGCTAACGGGCGGGGCGAGATCCACGGACGGATATTCCTAGATTCCCATAACGGGCTCCGAGCCCATTTTAAGTCTCGAGGGGACGGAAGCTGGCCCTCGACCTGGGTTCGACAGCTGCCCTCGAGCAACAGAGCAAGGGACGACCAGGGATGCGCCCGTACATGGCCAGGGCTCGAGCCACGCTCTCGAGGCACCCCAAGACGTATTCGAGGCCAAAGGATGAGGTCGAAGCAGGAATCCCCTCGGGGGAGGCATCGAGCCCTCGGATCCCGTCGCAGGGAACCGACATCCGCACGACCACTCCTTGGCATCTTTGAAGAGTGCCCCCGGGCCCCAAGCCGACTCCTAACGACTGGAGCACGGACTCTCACTCGAATCTCCCTGCTAGCAGCTCACCGGAGATCGCCGGACTCGCCCGAACGGGGTAGTACGACGTTCCCCACCCCTCCTCCTCCTCTCCGAAGGATGAGCGTGAGGGCCGGACGACGAAAGACGGCGGGGACTCCGATCGACCTCGTGCGCGCGAGGCTCGGGGGTTCGGCCGCATCAACTACTCCCTGGTAAACCACGACTAAGACCTCGGAGGAGACTTTCTCAATACTCCACCGAGGCCTCGGGGGCTACACCCGGCGGGTGTGCTCGCGCACCCCCACTGGAGAAGTCCTGAGAGCACTCAGACGCCCCTACTGGAAAAGCAAAACGGTGCTATGACTCCAGTTCATCGGCAAAAAGCCTCTAGGAGAGTGAACATACACTCACCTAAAGGCTCGGGGGCTACTGTCGGTACCAATACTATAGGGGTACCCACATTCAACGATAACAAAAACCAAAACGACTAAGCCACGACAAAGCACGACCCACTTCGAAACGCGCGAACAGGTCCGCCTCGTACGAGGCCGGCTCGACGGAATGCCTCGACCGCATCCCGCCTCCGACTCGTACGAGGCCCCCTCGACGGGAGGCCTCGACCGCGCTCCGACCCGCACGGGGCTCAACCGCCCCCGGGAGCGCTCCGACTCGCGTGAGCCCGGGTCGAGGCGCTCGATCCCCTCTGCCTCCACCTACCACGGACAAAAAAGTCATGGCATTTAATACAACCACCAACTACCACCTACCGGCATGGCCGCAACCTGGGTCGACGTGGGAACAATACCAGTGTCAGCCTTCACTATTTCACCGCCCACCCCGTGATGGGAGGTGAAAAACGTCACTATACCCACCGTACCTAACACTATGCGTCACCAGTGACCCTCGAGGGAGGATACGACAAGGCCCGTACACCGCAATTCCAGGGATTCGGACTTATCCGTTCAGCCTCGACCCGGCCTCGACCCGGCCTCGACCCCCAACACAGTGTAACAGGGAAGGAAGGACGGTATGGCGCGACGCTCCGGGTCATTTCAACACCTCATCCTCTACGACATCACGTCCCCAAGGATGGCCTCCCATTTCTAGGGCACGTCGCTACAGTCACCTCAACAGAGATCGACAAAACATCATTTCAAGGCTCCCCGTCGTCTTGGCCTCCTCCCATCCTATAAAAGGGCAGGCCGGGACTCCACAAGGGGGGCAGAGATCAATAGACGAACAACAGGCCATTTACAAGACAAAGATCAACATCTCAAGCAATCATCTTGTACTCTTTCTTTTTCTCCTTTGAGACTTGGGCTCGACGCTCTCTCTCTCAAGCTTGTAACCCCTACACAAGCACCTCGGTGCAAGGAAATATAATCCTCTCCCCCCCGCTGGACGTAGGGCCTTCTTTTGCCCGAACCAGGATAAACCCCCGTGTGTTCTCCTTGCATCACCACCCAGGAAAGGGACACGCAGCATTTTACTCGTTGGTTTAGGACCCCCTCGGGTCCGAACACCGACACTTTGCATCGGTTCAAACCATTTTTGGACGCACCTACCTAGAGTACATGCATGAAGTGTCAACCATTGGATCCATCTACCTCCGCCACAACCTTATAATAACCCTGTTTGGTAGGGATCCAGATTCTCTCCGGAAATGTTTCTCTGTTGAAATAGGAATCGCTTGGTAAGAATCGGTGAATCGTTTGACTATTGATCCAGATTCTCCTTAAAATGAACTAGAATCACTGCGAAACACCTATTTGGGTGATTTCCATTCCTAGTTCAAAATAGAGAAATGCTTCTAGGTGTTTCACGGAGAATCATTTCAGTGAAAAAGGTGTTTGGCAGATATTCTAGTGATTCACCTGAGAATCTAAAACGTTTCTGTCATCCAAACTGGGCCTAATATAAACCACACTTGTTGCGATGAAGCACAAGGCGCTTATGTTCTTCCTCCTAATATATTATCGGGACCGTGTAGGCGCTAAACGACATGTCCCCGCCTTATGTTCTTCCTCCTAATGGCCTTTCTCAATGGCATAGACATTGAGAAAAAACATATAACACAGCCAGAGTAAAATATAGCACAGCAAATTTGAAGTAGGGCGTCTGTCATATGTGGCCCTACCAAGAGCTCCGTCACCGAGTGATGTGACAGATTAGTCTAAAACGTTTCTGTCATCCAAACGGGGCCTAATATAAACCACACTGGTTGCGATGAAGCACAAGGCGCTTATGTTCTTCCTCCTAATATATTATCGGGACCGTGTAGGCGCTAAACGACATGTCCCCGCCTTATGTTCTTCCTCCTAATGGCCTTTTTCAATGGCATAGACATTGAGAAAAAAACATATAACACAGCCAGAGTAAAATATAGCACAGCAAATTTGAAGTAGGGCGTCTGTCATATGTGGCCCTACCAAGAGCTCCGTCACCGAGTGATGTGACAGATTAGTGCATATTAACATGTGAAGAGTCAAGGTATAAGAACGTTTTGTGGAGATGCAGTATTTCAGTTTAAAATTCTGTGGAAGGATACTCAAGAACAATTTTAAATGCCATTCGACGGTCATCTACTGCTGGGTAAGGCTTGTCGGGTTATGGCAACATCCACAGCGTGCTTTAAAAATTCTTTGATTTTTCTCATAAACTTAGGACGCTGACATGTGAGGGTTTAAAATTCTGGTTAGAATACTCAAGAAGATCGCCGCCACTCGACGGCCATATAGGCATCTACTGGTGGGTAAGGATTGTCGGGTTATGCCAAACACCCACAGCGTGCTTTAAAAAGTTTTTTTTCTTTGATTTTTCTCATAAACTAAGACAATGACATGCATGTGAGAGAGTTCGCTTGCGTGTGAACATATGCATCGGCCCCGGCCAGAGCAGGCATCCGACCTGTGGTTCGATGAATAGTCGCTGTGGAGAAATGTTCTTTCCCTTGAGACACACATGTACCTGGGATAATATATATACTCTTGTTAGGAAGGCAGCTGCACTGCGTATAGATAGTTACGAAACTGAGTAGAGTAGTAATATAATAATCATCGTTAAGGAATAAAGGATTGCAAAAGCAAGCATGACATTGTAATATTGGATGCTTGTAGTATTATTGTTACGAATTTATTAAGCCTAATTAAGTTATTATTAGCACATGTGTGTTACTGTATCACTTAAGGCTAATCATTAAGGCTGGATAACGAGCTAGCTCGGCTTGGCTCGTTATGGCTCGTTAGGATAACGAATTAGCTCGGCTCGGCTTGTTATCTTAACGAGCCAGAAAGCCAGCTCGGCTCGGCTCGTTAAAAGTTTGAGCTGGCTCGTTAGGCTCGTGAGCCAGTTATAAAAAATATACAAAATTTAATATTTGCATTCATCAAAAGCTTAAAAATAGTAATAATACAAAAATAATATATCCAATAGCCTTAAATTGAATAAAATATTCATATGAGCTAACATATCAACCATTTGCAGAGTGCAAGACATGAAGTAATACAAACATAATATAAGTTTTGATGACTTTTTCCTTAAAATTATGGCTCGTTTGGCTCGCGAGCCGCTCGCGAGTTAGCTTGAGTTGGCTCGTTATAGCTAACGAGCTAAAATCTTGGCTCGGCTCGGCTCGTTATGGTAACGAGCCGAGTCGAGCTAGCCACGAGCCGAGTGAGCTAACGAGTTTTGAGTTTTTCGTCCGGCCTTACTAATCATGGACTAATTAGACTTAAAAGATTCGTCTCTTGATTTCCAACTAAACTGTGCAATTAGTTTTTTTCGTCTACATTTAGTAATATATATATATATATATATATATATATATATATATATATATATATATATATATATATATATATATATATATATATATATAGACGGAGCGAAATTTTTTTGGATGAGAACTAAACACCCCCTTAATTTTCTGCCAGTCTACCTGTTCTAGCACTGCGTGTTTCTGGTAGCCTATCTCCTGATGCATGCACGGAGGTTGCAGCCTGCAGATACTATGGGTCTGTTTAGTTGGTGAAAATTTTTAGTAAGTTCCTGTAACATTTTTCGTTGTTATTTGACAAAATTTATTCAATTATGAACTAACTAGGCTCAAAAAATTTGTTTCGACATTTACAGACAAACTGTGCAATTAGTTATTTTTTTACCTACATTTAATACTTCATACATGTGTCCAAAGATTCGATGTGACGGATACTGTGTAAACTTTTTTGGGTTGGGTGGCCAACTAAACGGGCTCTATGCACTTATGAATGGAGGCCCAGCCGAGTTGACAAAATGATATTGCTCTGACCATACTCCCTCTGTCCCAGTAAGAAAGACGTTTGGAGGTTTGAAATTTGTCCCAAAATGCATGTCGTTCTAGCGTGGACCTCTTGCTTTATGTCGAATCAAAGCAGCAGCAGGCCTACCCACCTCTCTCTGCCTCTCGTTTCTTCTTGCTTTATGTCGAATCAAAGCAGCAGCAGCGCGATCGGTGAGACGAGAGAAGAGAGAAGGAAAGAGAATGTAGGGTTGTACAGGTCATTTGACTTCTGTGTTGGTTTGCACGCCAAGGTTCAGAACGACCTCCTTTCTGGGACGGAGGGAGTATCTTGTTCCAGATTGCAACAGGCAGTAGTAGTCAGCTATCAGCAAAGTCCGTGCATGCATCACTCAGCACTGATACAAGGTCATTTCATTGGATTGTGCGTTGCACTCCTTGGGTCCACGAGAGAATACTCCCACCGTCCCAATAAAAATGACGTTTTAGCATAGCACTCAACATGTTTACCAAGGAGTAAGAAAAAGACCTTTATACCCCTATATGTTCTCTCCTCTCTTCAATCCATCCCAATCCAACCAGATCCAAATTAGCGCGGGGCATCACCCGACGGCATGGGAGTCATATCCGCTCTCGCCGGTGGCCTCGCTTCGCGCAGGAGCCTCGCTTAGCGCCTGGCGCGGTAGCCTCTCCAAGCACCGACAACCTCGCCTGCCTTCGTCGGTAGCCTCACCAGTGGAGAAGAGGAGCCCGGCGGAGGAGAAGGAGCGAGAGGGGGGCGCCGGTGGATGAGAAGAGGAGGGAGTGTGCTGGATCTCGGATGAAGAGAAGAGGAGGGAGGGTGCTGGCCTCCTCGTTGACGCGCAGGCCGCATCCGCTCCGCCAACTCCTGCACTCGGCATCTCCCAGCACAACGGCATCTCTAGCTAGGGCCGGGCCTATCCTCACCGGTGATGAAGAGGAGGGGCGCCGGTAGAGGACAAGGGAAGAGGGCCGCCGGTGGAGGAGAGGGTGAGGGGGAGCGCTAGATCTCGGCAAAGGAAGCGACGATGGAGGGTGCCGGACTCCCGCCGGTGGAGGAGAAGATGAGTGGGCTGCCGGCGGCAGTGGAGATGGGCAGCTGGATGCTGGCCGTGGGGGTGGACCGGTGGAGAGTGGAGACAGGCGCTGAGAAGTGGGAGGAAGGGGATGAGAGCAAGCCGGCGAAGGGAGCAAGGCACATGGGAGTGGCAGTGGCTAGTGGGATAGCCTGCAGGACCTATACTCACCTAAAACGACTTGGGACAAGCGTTCAATCGTAGAACGACTCTCTTTCTGGGACAGAGGGAGTACAAAACATGCCGGTCAAATTAGCTTAAGTTTAACTAAATTTATAGTAAATATTATTAGCATTTATGTCTCTAAATAAATTTATTATAAAAATATATTCTATATTGGTGTTTATTTTGTTTCATAAGTGTTGGAGGGAGTATTTAGAAAAAAAAACTCCGTCAGTTTCTTTAGAGAACCTGTGCCACCAGATTTTTTTTCTTTTTACCAACAAACACGAGAAAACCTCTATACAAAGGTCATGAGGGCTCTAATTGTGCATGTGTCTCTTTGGCGTTTTCTCTTGACCTTATCACCCTTACCCTCTGTTTGAGCAGTAGACTTTCTCCTTTCATGAACGAAGATGAGACATGCCCTTCTGGCAAATTGGCAATCCTACCTAATTGTATGCAAAGTCACGCTGCCGCGTTGTTCTGAAAACTGCTATTCTCGGTCTCATTCACTGTTCCTAGAGTTGGTGGAACATTGCCCTTAACTAGGATCCACAATGTTTCTGCCAGGAAACCATGCAAAATCACTTACTATAGGTCTTATTTGGCTATACCTTAATTCACCCTAATCTATATGCATCGAAAGTTAATTTTCCACTTGAATTCACCCGACCACTGTTCACCTAAATAGTCGTTTAGCCCATTTAAACACCGTGTAAACACTATACACGGTAGTGTGCTATTTTCGTTTAATCGTCGATAATAATATGATTAAGACGTCCGGACGGACGGACGCCTCCCACCACTCACTCCCACACGTGCTCGCGCCCTCCCCATTCTTATCTCTTCGACGCTCGTGCCCTGCCCCACCGAGACGACGCGGCCATGGCTGCTTCCCTGGCCGACGGCGGCGCCCTCACCCACCCCGGCGTGCGTGCTCCCTCACCCCGGCGTCCTCCTCTCCCACCCCGATGGCTCCTTCCCCCACCCCAGCGTCCTTCTCCCCTACCCCAGCGGTTCCTTCCCCTACCCCGGTGGCGCCCCTCCCCCCATCCCGGTGTCCTCACCCACACCGGTAGCGTCCAACACTCGCGGATCAGGTGGCCCTCTCCCCCACCCCAGCGAGATCTATGGAGGTGGTGCCGCAGTGTTGTAGGGGAGTGGGCAGCTTTGCCCCACCCCGGCGCGGCGCCCTCCCCACCCCCGGCGGCACCCTCTCTCACCCCTGCGACTGAGCTCTCTCCACCCCGGCGGCCAGAATCGATCGGCCCAGCCTTCCCACTCTCCTATGTTGCATATGCATGTTTCAAGTGTTTTAAGCGTTTTAGATGTATGTTGCATTTGTTTCATATGGATGTTGCAAAGTAGATCGGGGGATATTGCACTTGCACATGTTGCAATTATTTCAAAGGCATGTTGCAAGCGTATGTTTTGAGTGTTTCAGATGTTTCAGAGGTGTGTTTCATTTGTGTTTTCCGGACGCATGTTGCAAGTATATTTATCTGGATGTTGCATATGTTTCACACATACATTGCATGTGTTTTATTTGAATGTTGTGTATAGTTGCACTGGTTCTCAAAAAGTGTTTTCAGGTGTTCTTTTCAAGTGTTCCAGAAGCATGTTTGAAGTGTTTCAACTGTTTTCAGACCTATGTTATAACCGTTGTATTTGAATGTTTCAAAAGTAGATCAGGTGCTGCATCTTTCCTCCCCACCATCTGTTGCATCGTCTATCCCGGCGCCGGCAGGGTATCCATATGACGTTGCGGCTGGGTCCTTCCGAATCGGAGGTGCGGGCCCCCCATGGAGCGCGAAACGAAGTGCAGCATGCGGGCGTCCGTGTGCTAGCACTACCGTTTAATCATCCGTTTACCCCCATTTAATTGGCCGTTTAGCCCATTTAATGGACTGTTTAGCCCAAATAATGACTAAACGGTAGGTGATCGACTGTTTACCGTTAAGCGTTTGGGAAAACATTGCACTCAACACATGTGATTTAGAGTGGATTAAAGTGCAGTCAAACAAACCATTACATAAACTCGTAGCATCTTTGAAACAAAAAAAATCACGTATCATGTTGCAATGTGACCCACCCTATCACAACCGCATGCTGCAGCTGCTTGGGCGTCGTACATACACGTGGGGGGAGTGGAGGGATGGATGCTGCTCGGCAATGGGCACAGGAAGCGGAGGACGATGGCGGCAGGGGCGTAGGTAGTCCCCGCATGGCATGTAAGTGTGACAAGCGGAGGGGATGCGGACAAAAAGTGGAGGGGTCGTGGGCGTCCGGACAAAGGCGCGAAGTGGGGCGTAGTTTTCTAAGAGCAGTCAGCGTCAGATGCAGAAACGAAGTGTGGCCACCGGATCCGTCCGAACATCAGGGGTCGCCAAAGTGCGCTGCGCAGGGCACTTTCTTGGCTAGCGAGTGTACCATTGAAACATTCAGCAGCAACACCAGCTGGCTGGCTAGCTCTGTATTGGCAACTAACACATGCATGCTGTCATGCCGTGTACCGTCCAGTTTTTGGGTGGGCAGCCGAGGACAAGTTGGCAACGTTAACAGCGAGGATGAGCTGTCGGCTGTCACGGCCCCCGGGATAATCTTTCAGCAGAAGGACGCCGGTTCGCCCGGTGCTGCGGTCAACTTTCTTGGTGTCCAGGGGATCTGGATCAGTATCAACAAACTGACAGTGATGCCCTTAAAGTTCGCTTCATTATTGGTGGATTGCTTGCATCGGAGAATCTTATATGAAGCAGATATGCATGTATAATATATAATGTTTTGCGGGGCAGGGACAAAGGCGCGCCGTGGTGCCCCCAAGGCAGACACAAGGATACACAAGACGAGTGAGGCTTTCTACTGTTGGAATGGCCTTCCAGTGTCTAACTGATCGAGGCTTCAGAGACAACCAGTAAGCCCAAACATGCTTGACCCTTGCGATTGCGAGCTCCTACCACAGGGATTCGAAACCCGTTTTTTTGCCGGGAGCAACACAAAATTTCATGAGTTGTTTGGTATTGTCCGGAAATCCTCATCAAGCTAAAAATAAGATATGATGGGTTCATATACATATGCATGTTGCTAGATATCGTGAAGCTTTGTTTCTAAGAAAAACTAAATATGCAATCCAGATTGCCCAGAGCAATAGTTGAGCACCGGAAAATACACATTATATGAGTCTGTGCTCGTAAAAAATTTCGAAGAGACAACGGATCACTGGCTCCTGTCATGTGTATTCATTTGGGATTTTTTTTTTGAGAACTTCATTTGGGAATTTTGGTTTGAACTATTGGAAAAGGCCGATCACCAATCTCTAACCCCACGAGCTGGTGGGAGAGAAATTTAAGGCACGTTTGGTTGGAGCCTGCAAAAAGCTGACTGGAACAGGCATGCATCCCAGGCGTCTGATTTTGGAATAGAGCCTGCTTAGTTTCTAGGGCCGTCTTTGATGATTCGGGTCTCCCCGAATTACTGTGCAACAATATAGCAATTTTGTTTTTATTTAGTAATAATTGTTCAAACATTAATTAATTAGGCTTAAAACGTTCGTCTCGCAAAGTACAACCAAACTGTGCAATTAGTTTTTGATTTCAACTACATTTAGTACTCCATATATATGCCGATATTTTGATGTGATAGAAAATCTTCTTTTTTGCATAGTGGAATTTGATGGTGAATTTGAGTAACTAAACAAGGGCAACCTCGCTTGGTACGGGAAACTACATTGAAACGAAAAAAAAACAGGCTGCTAAGTTTGACAAAAAAAAAAGGCCAACCCAACCTGAAAAAGCACTGTATTTAATTTAATTTAAACCCTACAAAGATGAACCTGTCGCCGATCAACCATGCTATCCACGTTAGCAAAAAAATTTTTACGCGTTTGATCTCCATCCGCTAGCTCCGGTTGTCTCCAGCGGTGAGTTACTGTGTTCGCCACATCTTGCGCTTCACTGCTCGAAGCAAAAATATCTCTGGAACCGTCGCTCCCTCCACCGGACATGCTATATCCCAGTCGCCTGGGTTTTTAGGAAAAACCCAGGCGACGTCCACCACCGTTGGATGGAGATCCAACTGACAGATCTGTTTTTGTGCTGTATCTATGTCTCTTTCTTCCTACCGGGTCTGTAAATTGACCCGCAAACGCATACCGGGCCCGCAAATGTTAACGGATCCAACATCCGAAACCCGATAATACTTGGAGTTCGTTTCACTGAATGCGGCCTTTTACAACGGGCTTTACACATTGGGCTTTACATAACTGGACTTTACATAACTGACTTTCCCCTGCTGCAAGAAAGAGGCAGATCTGGATCCATCGGATATCCAGAAATCAGCTGCATGCAGTACTTTCCCCTGCTGCAAGAAAGAGACAGATCTGGATCCATCGGAGATCCAGACGTTGGCGAAAAAATCAAGCACACATGATGGAGAAAATACATCAATTCCATGAACCAAGGAAGAAGGTACTTATCTGTACTTGTTCCAGTACATTGCTTATCTCCTCTTGTTCCTTGCTTCTGTCTTGTTCTTGTTCATCTGTACGATTTGGCTCAGAATCTATAACCAAGTTACATAACCTGCTGGGCAGTGTCTTCACCTTGTTCATCTCCAGGCCCACCTCTGAACACATATGGAAACAATTAGTTCTTTTATTTCCTTTTTGACATTACTACAGTGTGGACACTAATCAGTACAAATCAAAAATCTAAACCTGCCTTATGTATGTAGTACTCCTGCATATGGACCATAGATTGACAAAATTTTATATACTCATCACCACAATTGCAGTAATGTGTATTTGCAATTTACAGTATTAAAGTTTGCAATTTACAATAATCTATATTTGCTTATGACCAATATACAAAATTCAATGTAAATCTATACAACATGCACTTCTAAACCATTAGTGGAATTTGAAGAATTTGCAGAAAAAGGCAACAGCCAAATAAGAACCATTCCAAGTAGATCAGGATGATTTCAATGTATACCAATACTAGACACAAGCTATTTGTGCAGGTTAATGAAATATCAGATGCAGATTTCTTTGAGGAAATGGGTTTTGGATCTGAAGATAGTGCACTGGAGCTTACTCAATTGTCTGAGATAACAACTAATATATATTGTCAGCAGGTTTGGAAAAAAGACTTAGGTCCATTTCATGAAATTTATGTGTTTTCCTTTATACCATATTATGCATGAATCAATTTATCTTTGTATATGCAGCATGCTTTGGCAAGAGATTTAGAAGAAAATATTGAAAGTTACTACAATTTTGGTTCAAACATTGTTAACCACAATTATACTCAAGAGGTAAATAGAAATTATAGTTATTGTAAATTAAGAAGACAACAATTGCAGTGGGACAAACTTGCAATTTACACTATTCCTAATTGCAACTACTGATATTTGACTTTTTTTGGCTTGTTTCTAATGAACATGATATTTCAACAACACTAGTGCAAGACAACTGCTATGGACAAGACCAACAAAGAGAAGAAATGAATGTTAGCTTCTAAAATTTCAAAATACTAAGTTTAAATAACTTAAAACACACATATTCAAACATACACAGCCTTATAAACTAACCCATATGTCTTTATCATATCCAGAGTGCTTCCACAAAGGATTTGGAATTCAATCCTCAAAGCTTCTATAGATTTCAGTCAAATATTGAAAATGTCAGGAATGCTAATGAGGTACAAAGGAAATCAACTTACTTTGCATATCTTCAATCTGTTATTCCACTAATTTGTCATCCTCTTTATATCCTTGACATTTCACTCAAACCATGCTTTACCAGGAGAGCTCAGCACCACCAGTGAACTACAACAACTATGGACAACAAGAAATACAGACAAAAGAAGTGAGATTCCTAAAACTCACAGTGCATTTTTTTTAAATAAAACTTGATACTAACAATAAATCTAAGATTTTATTGTTGTTGTCAATACCAACATTTACAGCTCATCACATCACAGGGAGGAACAACTTATGTCCTATCACAGGGAGGAACAAGCTATACAAGCCTTATCAACCAAGTCATAGCTGAAGCAAAATCTTTAAATCAGAATTATGAAGATATTTTATCATCACAAATGACAGGAAGTTACATGGACATGCTCAACGAGCCATTTCCACTAGAGGTATTTACTTGTTCTCTATATATACATGTAGATGACTTTGTTTTCTTCAAATACATGTTCAAATGTGTAACAGTAAATATTTTTTCTTACCTATGACTACAGAACCAGATGTACATTAGTACTAGCAGAATCTCAGAGCATGAGCCAGCACAAGACCATCCAAAAAGAGACTTTTCGATGGTCTTTAACAACATGGTGCAACAACATGGTCCTACTGAGGTTGAGTCAGTACTAGTACCAGACTTTGGCAGTGAAGAAAACATGGTGCAACAACAACCACAAGAAGAACAAGCCAGAGAAGGGGAACAAAATGCTAAGGGTCAACAACATGTACAGCCTACAGATGAACAAGATGACGAAGAGGTCAGAGCTATACAAGCTGAAAATGAGAGTATTATGGCAGCTGAGCGTTTGTCTCAGGAGGAAGCTAGCAGACATGTTCCTCGGCTTGGCATGAAATTCAAAACACAGAAAGAAGCATACAAATTCTACAACGACTATGCATTTATTGTGGGGTTTTCGTTACTCAAAAGCCACACATACAAGTGCAAAGATAAAAAAGATCCCAATTATGACCAGGTAACAAGAGTCACACTCAAGTGCAACATGTCAGGTGGAGGAAAGAGGGATCATAGCTCTGCTGCTTCAGGAGTGCAAAGTGCAAGAAAGAATAAAAAGAAGATTTCTGGTACACCACCAACACCCAATCCAGTGGCAAACAAACGGAAAACAAGTACGCTTGTACCGACCCAGTGCCCCGCTGAACTTGTTGTCACTCTACAAAATGGAGAATAGACAATCACTAGATTGAATCTTGAGCATAATCATGCGTTTGCAGGCAAGAATTAAAAGAACAAGCTGTTTTCACAGATTAGGATGACTGAAATGGAGAAGCAACTAATTGAAACATTCAACAAAGTCAACCTACCGGACAGGAAGATAATGGCAATCCTATCTTATATAAGAGGCGATGTCACTCCATACAACAAGAAGCATATCAGCAATGAGAAGACAAAGTTAAACAAGGCAACATCAGACAATGATATGCAGCAAGTGTATGACTGGTTCTCTAAGAAGCAGGCAGAAGACCCCATGTTTTTCTACAGGTTTTCCATAGATGAAAACAACAAAGTGAAAAACATTTTCTGGTCCAATGGAACAAGTAGAAGATACTATGAGGAGTTTGGAGATTGCATCAGTTTCGATACAACCTACAACACCAACAAGTACTCCCTCAAGTTTGCACCAATTGTAGGAATTACAGGGCATGGGGACAACTGCCTCTTTGGCTGTGCCTTCATCATGGATGAAACGACAGAAACTTTTGAGTGGTTCTTTCAGACAATGCTCATTTGTATGCAAGGGAAGCACCCTAAAACTATAATCACATATCAAGACCTAGCAATGAAGGCTGCCATCAAAAAGATACTACCAGAAACTATTCATCGCAACTGCTTCTTCCACATTGTGAAGAAAGCACAAGAGAAGGGTGGAAGGGTATTTTCAACCGAGAAGAATAAGAAGCTCCATGATGATCTCTTTGACATCCTAAGAACTCGCTGACAGAAACTGAATTTGAGCACATGTACAAGAAGTTGCCACAAACATATGATGTTAGTGGCTTCAAATACCTTGGCGAAATGTGGTTGAATAGGAAAAATTTTGTTCCATGCTACTTCAAGGAGCATTTCTTCCCTTTCATCAACTCTACAGCAAGAAGTGAAGGCACAAATGCACTGTTCAAACTGGATGTCGGACCAAGGTACAGCATTATGAGATTTATGAATGAGTTCCAAAGAATCTCAGATACAACACAAAAGAATCAAGAAGAACAAGACTTTCAAACTAGATCAAGGCCTTATTTGAGTACAGCATATGAGTTTGAAAGGCAAGCTGCAAGGCTATACAACAGAAAGATCTTCTTCAAGTTCCAAAAGGAGATCACATTGGCAACAAAGTATGTGGCTCAGGAACTACAGAAAGACAAGGTTTATGCAGTCGTCAAATCTGAGTACCATAGGCAGTTTGAGTTCAGAACAAGAAGGTACATTGTCATAGTGGACTTGCCAAACAAACTCTACAGTTGTCTATGTTGCAAATTTCAAAAAGATGGCATAATCTGCTGCTATATCATCAAGGTGCTGACAAACCTGAATATAACTCAGCTTGATGACAAGTATTTCATTGAAAGGTGGAGGAATAAGGAGAGGAAACAATTGAAAACGCATAATGCTGTACCACAACTAGATATTGAGAAGAGCAGGCCTTTGAGGCACAACATTTTGTCAAACAAATTGAGCACTATCGCATCAGATGGATCAAGAACTGTGGAAACGTTCAACTATGTTCTACAAGAAGCAGAGACAATGGAAAGAAAACTGAATCAAACAACAGAAGAAGTTAGGGTGCATAAAACACAACCTACTCAACATAGTCATACAGAGGTGCTTTCAGAAGATGATGATAATGCAGTCGGGATGGCTCAGGCAGAATCAACACAACAAAATGGTACAGTGGTACTACAAGATCCTGATAATGCTAAGAAAAGAGGAAGACCCAAAAAACCTACCAGGCAAATAGGAATAGTTGAGGAACTCAGAAGCAAAACCAAAAGCAGCTTTGCATGTACACACTGTCGGGAAGAAGGCCATAACATCAAGACGTGCAAAAATAAGCACCTTCCTCAAGTCCCAAAGCCTTCAAAAACAAAGAAAAGGAAATCAGGTAACACAGACAAACATAGCCAAAAAGTATATTTTAGCACTGCATCAACACTTGTGGCCTGTGTCATATGTATATTCATCTAATATTGTTGATATTATGATGCAGGAGATGTTCACAACCAATAGTAGCAGTGCAAAAGTGAAGCAAGCAAAATTAACAAGGAAAGATTATGCAAATGAGAGAACCAAAAACAAGAAATGCAATGCTAATAGCTGCAATTTCAGTGGCAAAATTATTTATGTAATTTATTAGCAATAGAGCAATTGTAATTTCAGTTTATGTGATATTGTTGTCATCAACGAAGACAAGCACACTACATTTGGTCGCAACAGGAATTGCAGTGCTGGACAATTACAATTTACATTCTAGCATCAATTATCAAACTGAATATTTAAATTGTTTAGTTTACATAAGCTCGGAAATCAGTGCAACAATTCGGTCCATCTCAAAATAACTAGCAGGTATATCCTCATTTGCGACTCTCAATCATAGAAAATATGTAGCACGTGGACTACAAGTGACAAGGACAAAAACTTAATATATGCTTGGTTATACTAACAAAGCAAAAGTTACTAGATTTTAACACGTTTCATGCATACATCACGTGACAATTCTAGTCAGTGAGTTACCTCTCAAGCCTCAATGATGTGCATCAGACCATCATCTTTAGAAAGAACAAGAGAGACCACCACAAACCCTCAAAGCTTCTCTTTGTCATCGATACGAAAAGTTAATAAACTGACCCATAGTGCACAAAAAGTCTTCGCTACCAAAATTATATAAACTGATCCTTAACTAGTAATAATGGTAAAAAAAGAGCAAGCATCAAGCAACAAAACAAACCATCAAATCAGAATATTATCATCCAATGTAGTTTATGGTTACAACCAATTTATAACCAATTGTTCTCATCCCATACAAGACAGGAACCTAAACAAAACATCTAAACAAAACACAGGATGCCATGATCACTTGTAGTACTTTTCATACACCTGTGGAAAAAATAGTAAAACAACAATCAATCGAGTACATCAAGGAATAAAACACAGAGTAGAAAATTGCAACTTGTATTACCTTAGCATCATATTCCATGACTTCAGATCGACCATCAGTAGAATAATTGTATTCATTGAAAATCATGTCGTTGACATACTTGATACGAATATGCCCAGTATCAGCCTCTGAAAACTTGTCCTCCAAAGAGACATTGATGTCCCAAAGTTCCAGATTCTTCATTGCCAAAATACCACTATCATTGGTAAAGCTGAAACATGATATCAAAAAGACAGATCAGAATAATATAAGCAACACAAAAAATCAAATGATCTAAAAAAACTGTATTTCACCTACTTCTCAGTCTGTTGAGGTACATCTGCATATTTAATTTCATATCCATGGAACCCATAGTCAATGTTAACAGCTTTTTTCCAAACTGCTGTCAAGTTTCCTACCTAAAAGCAGGAAGAGACAAAAATTAGACATATATGATGACAAGCAACGCTTAAAATTGAACTCACTATAGTTATTTGAGTCTAATATTTCTACAGGTAGCAAATATTGATGCCAAAAGAAGAAACACCAGTTGGTCAAGGAGAATTAATATGCTACTTACAAATTCATCACGGAGAGCTTTATCAAAATTTGAGCCACCTCCAAAATGCAGCGTACAAGAATCTAAGACATAAATAAATCTTCGATTCAAATACACAACAACATACCACCGATCTTGGAATAGAATAGGGAAATAAAGCTGTCAAAATAACACATAATGAAAAAGAAAGGGATTATTAGCACAACTACAGTGGCACACAAGATATATGCTACAAGCTTAAAAAATTATAAAAGGATGTTACTCACATATTGGCTGTAAGCTAACGACCTAGCAAGAGAAGCACCCTTAAAGCATTTCACTGCATTATCAAATAGCTCCTTCTCCTTGCTATCATTAGGTCCATGATTTCCAATTAAATAGTCCTACAAAAACAGATTGCTCAATACTATTTCATTGATATAGTTACTACATTTAATTGAGGGGGAAAAAGGCAAAATGACACTTACACCAACTTTAGAGAAGAAGTAATGTTTGTAAGATTTCTTAGGGTGCTTCCTATGAAATAACAATCTACACAATGCATTCATCACAAAGTAATGGACATTTCCTTGAGGCTTTAGAGAACTTGCAAGTACACCTAACTTGACAACCACATGCCCATAATCAATTACAGAGAGACTGAAACAAAGGAAAACAAATCATTATTACTTCATTCAAGTGTCATTTTCTGAAAACACAAAAAACATGGTTCCAACCATTTATAACTCACTTGGAATGTTCATTTTCTGCCATCTTCAAAACGACATCGTACATGTCAGCTTCAAGTCTGGACACTATTATCTTTGATTGAGGGATCATATAAGGGCTCAACTTGTATTTGCTTGGGATCAATGTCCTCTTAGGACGATGAACAGCCAACTTAGCACTAGAAGAGCACCAAGGGACTTGGTTCGAAAAGGACTCAGATTCTTCTGATAAACCATTGCTTCCCATACTTTTGGCACAAACAAAACTTCCACCTCGATCGGATGGAAGAGGTGTAGCCACCTGCAACATCAGAAAAAAAAAACATAAAATTGCTCGGAAAACATAGAGTTAAATTGAAATAGCAGGCCACATGCTATTTTATTCTATTCTCCAACTACCTAACACACAAGCACACAAATAAAACCAAATAAAAATTGCTAAGTTGCCTTTATTATAACTATATACAACAGTACTACCACTAACGTACAATAGAGTATGGATAGTACTACAACTATCCATACTACATGGCTGAGAGCAGTCCCAAGTACTAACAATTGTCCTTCCAATAACAACGATACAACAAAACCAAATCAGTAGGTTATCTCACAAGACAACTGTTCCAAATTTATAAAACTAGTAACACAATTTTACAAGATCAATGTGTTCTCCGGAAGGGCTGACTGCAGCAAGAGGCATAGGAGCAGGAGCATCTGGATCTTCAGGAGGAGTCTCTGTAAAAGGTAAAGACTCCATATGCAGAAAGTCCTAATCAAAGAAACACTAGCATATTAGTAACACAACAAAATAGAGGAAAAAATCACAAGATATGTGACAAAACAAATTTGACCCAACAAAGCTTACATTTTCAACATTGACATTTGTCTCCGACTCAACACTCTCCTGATTGCTAACATTAATGGGACGACCAAATGGATTAGATCTCATCTGGTCAATAAAAGTCCATTTTTCTGGTCCAGGGCAAAACTGAAAGTAGAAACTGGTCTCACATTGAACCTATCAAAAAGAGAAAGTACATCAGATGCTATAACAAAGAACAATTTACAAACACATATAAGCGAGTAAATAAGCTACAAACATACATTTACAGGAATAGCTCCATGGCTTACATTAGCACCATGATTGTCTTCTGAAGTACAAGTTGTTTTCAGCTGCAGCAACACATAATAAATAATTAAAAAAAGGAATATACATACACTATTGTGATGTACCAAAAGTAAAATAGGAAATAGTAGAAACATGTACCACAGACTTGACTTTTCCTTGCGTATCACTGGCGACAGCATGTGGATAAACAGATTTCACAACATCAATAGGACAAGCTGTACCACATACTGGACCAACAGGACGTCTCAAATTAGGATCTTCAACATAATTTCCTAAATCATCCTCATCTTCAAATATTCTAAACGATGGCATGCTAGGACTATTAAAGTAGGGAGCATTGTTCTTCATATTAGTTTTATCAACAGGTGTTGTCACCGCTTAATCAAAAAACAAAATGGTAAAGAATATTAAAAACTACAGTTGACAAATATTCATATGTTAAAGCTGACATATATGACAAAAAACATATATTGCCCAACACAAATACAATAATTGTAGTAAATCAAATGTGCAATCTACTAATAATGAATGTGCAATGAAGAAATAGGTAGTAAGCATGCTCTAACATGTGTCAGGTTTGTATCATAGACTATGTTTAACATTTTTTCATGAGTGAGAAGGACAAACAAACCGGAAGTGTTCTCAATCTTATTGATTGACAGTCCAGCAGCTCCAGTAGATCCTTCAACTACCTGAACAAGAACAATAAAGTCAGCTCCAAGTACAGGAAAACTACAAGATTCAGTCAAATGTGAAACTTCACATGATGCAAACTGACTGCAGTTAACAATAATCAGGTAAGATTATTACTTTACTACAATTTACTAAACACACAGACACACTAACAAAAAGTTACTTCTATTTTCACCTTTCGACGTTTGGTTGTAGGTTTAGAAGCTAACACTGGCCCTTCTTCAACTAGTACAGGTGTATCCTTTGTGCCTTCATGGTGCTTGTCACGTGCATTTGCAACTTTTGAAAGACCAGGAACAGCTCTAGAAGCACTTTGGGCATTCTTCACTCCATCATTATCATCATCCACACGACTAAGAGGGGATCTACCAAGTTTTTTAGACACTCCACGTAGAGACTTGCGGGATACAATGGCAGGGCTTGAAGATTGAGGTGTCTTCTGATTCCTCTTGCCACCAATCTTTGTATGACACACTGCAAATGAAAAGAAATATAAGGAAAACATAAAGCATCAAAACATACAAAAACTAGACTCAAAAAGCATAAACTAATAGGGACAATAATCAAATCAACCACCCCAAGTCCAGAATAGAAATTGAGCTCACTAGAAGCATCAAGTCCAACCCTTAGCTGTTTACAGTATTCTTTCACAGCCTATAGATGTGTAGCAGGTTTGAAAAAAGATTTAAAGCTAGAACCGGGGGGGCGGGGTGGGGGGACCAGTAATCTAAAGATTAGCCCTCAGATTGAGCAGTATGAGGTCCTAAACAACCTAGGAAACAAAACAATAGGCACACAATCCAATCAGGCTCTCCTCTCACAAATCGGACAGAAAACTGCAGACAATCTTGTAAAATTCAGAAGCTTCATACTACTCAGAGTATTGTAAAATTCTCACAAGGGGTAGTACTAAGCTAGGTAGCAGAATTTAACCCCTCACACACAAAATGACAAGTACAATGACAAAAAAAAATTTAGGATGTGTTATCACAGATGACAAATAACAATTTTTTCTATGGAAAAAAACCACAAATACAATGACGAAAAAAACAAATTTTAGGATGTGTTATCACAGATGACAAGTAACAATTTTTTTCTATGGAAAGACAAGGACAAAATAAGAGGTGTGAGCTTCGACAAGTCACAAATAACAAAGCTTCAAACGTGTTTCCACAAACGTGTTACAAACTAAATTAAATCACAGACAAGTACAGAAATGAACAATTCACCTGGTGAGACATCCGAAGTGATTTCTTCAATTGACGGGGAAGATGCATTGGCTTTGCTCCTCCCTTTCCTTGCACGCTTACAAGTTTGAGCACCGGCTTCTTCAACAATTACAGGGTTGTCCACTGTAGCTCCAGGTCCAGAAATGGGACTAAATCCAGCAAGCCTTGTAGACATCCTTAAACTCATCTTCCGATTACTCATAGAGCCAACACTGTCAGGACTCAAAGATTGTGAAGTGTTGTTTTTCCTCTTCTTATTATTTCTACACGAAGCTGCACATGAAAATATTAAAAAAAGTATGCAACAGATTCAAAAGCTGCACATGACAAATATGCATTAAATAGTTTCAAACAAGGGATACAAAAAATAAATTTTACTCATGAAACAAATGATACAGAACACTTCATGTACCTTGAGCAGATGAGCTACTACGAGGAAGAATCTCAGTTCCCTGAGAACCATACATGCCATCTGATTCAATTATCTCCGTTGCAGAGGCTTCTTCTTCATGAGTCTTAGCAGCAGAGGCATTCTTGGCTTGAAAATCTTCAAAATTGGGATCTTTACCAGCAGCAGCACCTTCCTCTTCCACAGTTCTAACACTTGGACAAACAACAGCATCAACTTGTTCCACTCCTTCACCGTTTGGACCAGCAGCATGATCAACATCTTTGACATCTTTATCGCTTGGACCAGCAGGGAATCTAGCATCCAAGACAACTTCTTTCGCAACTGTTTCACTTGGACCAGGAGCCATTCTTGCATCCAAGACATCTTCACGAACAGAATCATGTACTAGAGAAAACACTGGAGCATCATATTCAGGGGGTATAGCATCAACACCTTCATCATCAACGTTAGCTTGTACAGGAGAAGGTACTCTGCCAGCAGAACTCTCAGCATGTACGTGAGCACCACGACGAGCTACTGAAGCCTCATATAAGTACTTCAACACTTTGGAAACAAGTGTGGCCGGATTCCTATAGCCAACTCTAGTGTGGTGCTCTTCAAAAAGCTCGCACATACCATCTTTGTCCTGTAATGTCAAGTTAATATAAACATATGAATCATGTCAAACTCAATATACAAGAAGCTCATAAACATAGTAGACAAGGCACCAACCTCTTCTTTGATGAAATCACAATGTTTATCCAAAGTCTTTCTAAAAAAACCACAATCCACTACATAGCAAGTGTCCTCAAATGATTTGACCTAACACAAAATATATTGAAGTCAGCATCTTGAAAAGACCCTTACAAACAGAATGACAAAAGAGTGAATAACAAAGAGGATAAAAAGAGGAACTACTATGACGAAAATTGCGTATGCTACACACTAAAATTGTAGTCCCATCATGTGCAATTTACATTATTAATAATAGCAATTAATTTAATTCGTATTTTTATTTGTAATCTTTATGAAGAAAACAGCAAGAATTTCACAACAGTCTACAACTTCTCAACCTGCCATTGAATCCCACCAAGCAGATTTATCAATTAACATCCACACTATCTCATGACACAACCTGTAATTGAATTTCAATGTGTATTATCATTGGCTTAGGATTCAGGCTTAGGTCAGTTAACATACACACAAATGGATTTAGGCTTATGCCAGTAAACACACACACAAACATAAACCATTAAACAGAAACTATAACAAGGGTGCAGATACAATACTTACCGGACGTTTTCCAAACTTAGAATCAGAGACACGATCATATTTAGCATAATCTTTGATCATCGATCCTTTCCAACATTTGATTCTTGGCAGAGTTGGGGGAAGCTCACGAACAAACCCAAAGTCCAGAAAATCCAGATAGTAAGCCTACAAAGAACATTGAAAAAGTTAACAGTAAGATACATTAAATATAGATGATAAATAAATAAATAGGAAAGAAAGGACAAGTGGAACAAGACTTACTGCTAAAAAGTATATGCAGCCACCTATTGTCTGCCTATTATTTTTCTTGTAACTTGAGATTGATGAAAACAGCCAGTCAAAGACAAACTTTGACCAATCCCAGTCTTTCACAGTAGAAACATCAAGCAAAGGACCAAGATATTTGGGACTAGGGATAGTGCTTGAGTTTAGGCATAGAAAGAAAGACAGAGCAACAACCATGAAATATCGAAATATGTCATCTTCAGACAATTTGTTGCCTTTCAACTTGTCGCCAAATGTGCTTTTCAGTGGCAGAGACTTCTCTTTGATTGCTAAAAGAAACTTGGTCTTCACAGAATCGTTATACTGTTGCTTGATATCTTCACCACCAAATGGAATTCCCAAGCAAAGATGAACAGATTCTGGACTACAAGGGATTACTTTCCCTCCAACAAGTATGTCACGGCAATTTACATCAACTTGATCAGCAATCCACTGCACAAATCCTCTTGGAACAGAACAACCATCATAATCTAACAACCTACCAAACCCATGGCCCCTGATAATGTCTTTTTTACGGTCATCCAATGCACTTATTATATCTCCAAAATACTTGTTATTGCACCTGCTTGTTGCTCTAGAATATGAACTAGCACCAGCAGTTGATTTTCGTTTGCCCTTGCCTTCAACATGACTAGTATTCTGGGAAACAATGAAAAAAAATTGGATGTTATCAAACTAAGCATGATTTCACTAAGCATGGTGTCAAAACAACAAAATGACATGCTACTAAATTTACCTTTCTAGTACGTCTAGCTCTACCCCTCTTCTTAAAAGAATTAGCATCATGAAAAAAAAGTATCAATAGTTAGTTCAGAACAAACACAGTGGAATCTAGTATAACTGCAGGACAACAACAAGGAACAAAGATCTTTGTGCTCATTACTGAAGGTAATATGCCAAAACACAGATAAACAAACTATGCACGGTTCAGTCCAAAAGGATTCAGGAACATACTCCAGACATGACTCCTCTAAGACCCTTCAAAGCTTCAACAGCTCCAATAGGATCAATTTCATCATCTGAGGAATTTGAGTCCTAAAAGCATAATAAAATGCAAAATATTGAGCCAAGCAAACAAGCTGAGAATAATAATCAGGCAAATATTAGGAGATTTAGCCGGAAAATACCATATTCAGCACAAGCTTTTAAGTTCAAAAACATCCAACTTATTCATGATCAAAACATACTGTTGCACAACAGTTTTAGGACACAACCGGTCCTTTAAACCAAACTCAGAGACATAATATAATAACACCATGTAAAAGAAAACAACAAACCTTATATTGTCTTTGCATGTGCACCACTAAAGGCGCCATTAGTCAACTCAAATGCATGAACCAACATATACTGGGAAAAAAACAGTTTGAATAATCCTATTCACAAAAGAATGTGAAAAGCACTAACAACAAGTAAAATAAACTGTTAAGCATAATGTATAAACAAGGTAAAAGTGGAATAAAAAATGAAATAAATTGTCAAATACATGTAAGAAAAGATGTCGCCATTTGTTTCATTCTGAATAAAGTACTACTATACGAATGCTACAAAAAAGTGAGGAAAGCAATTCTTCACAATAGCCACATGCATCAACAAATGTTCCTAATGAAACTGCTAAGTGGACAATGGAAAATGATTTTACAACAAACTGATAGTGTCATATAGATTTTCACATCTCAAATCTCACAGATAACAAGCAAACAAGGCAAACAACTACAACCACAAAATACGAGTTTGCATAGTCCTCTGATATCTAGGTTAAGGGTATGCTCCATAACCCCTAATGCAATGCAACGCAACGCTAATGTGAGGAACCAATCAAACCCTACAACAGAAGGAATTCATACAGTGGTTACTGCTCAAACCGCATCCACTGAAACTATTATGGTCCAGAACATGATGACAAGAGTAACTACTCACTACCTTTAGTTCATGATAGCTCGCAAAAACAACAACAGAGACAACAAACCAGAGACGCAATAAACTAAGAAAATTACCTCACCAACATTCAATGATTCTGAGTTCTCATCTTCAGACATCATACAAAACTCATCATCACTCTCAACATTTCCGGAGACGCCAGCACGACCCAAATCATCGTCAGCCATGGCTATATATATATATAAAGAATAATTAATCACCAAGTTGCTAGTTGCAGCCAATCAAATAACAAACAAAACAAGTTGCATTTACCATTCTAATATTAGTGACAAACAATCTGCATTTCAGTGATACTTTGCAAATTAAGGATAGGAAATAAACAAGGTCCAAATGCAAACACCACAAATGCAAGATCCAAATACTGCAGAAATGGAACAAATGAAAACCCCACCACCCCATACATCTGCTTGCCACACGACAGCCCTGCCAGCAAGCCCCACCCCCGTTTTGCCATCCCAATCGCCATGCCTGCCGTCAGAGCAAGCAACCAGAGCCACAACCAAAATCCAACACCATACCATACCATGATGAACCAAGTCTGCAAGAAACACACCACACTCACTGCTACAAATGCATGCTTCTCCAGGACATGCACCCATCACAATTCTTAATCCACAATAGAACAGAGCAAACAACTACCATGAAGAAGCATGCTCATCTCCAGGACATACTCATATCCAGGACATGCTCCTCCCACTTGCCATGCACGTCTGAGCAAACTACCATAGATATTTGAACTAGTCTGAAATCATGCAGACACCAGATCTACCAAATAGAAATAAAAAAATAGAAAAGCCTAAAATAGAGTATGAATCATGCAGTTCCCCATTTCGCAAAATCCCCACTCCCAGCGCCACATCCACCGCTGCAACCAGTCCACGTCCCCTCTTCCGTATCCCCTCCCCATAGCCTAAATCAACAACGAACCGACAGCATCCCAAAACATATATGCAGCGGATCCCTCATTTCGACCAATCAACCATCACAAAGACAAATCCCCCGCCCAATCTTCCAACCATGCATGGATTCGAGCCAGATCTAGAAGAACAACCTCCAAGCAAACAAGTACAAACTAGAGGGAGAGGGAGCCGCGACCGAACATACAAGACAACGACGCTGAGGAAGGACCTCCGGTAGGCCTCCAAATCGACGAGGGAGGACCTCCGCTGCACCTGGACGAAGACGAACACGAAGAGGAGCAGGGGAATCGCCGGTCGCCCCCCGTCCGCCTGATCCCTTTCTGTCTGGGCGCGATGACCTAGGAGTTTGAACAGTGTCCTGTCCGGATTCCAATCTAAGGCGGAGCCGGCAACATTTTCGGTAACGGGCGCGCACAACAAATTTGGACCGGACCCGAAAAAAGGAAACAACCCGTTACCCGCGTGGCCGCGCGTCGCCAGCGTTCGCGCTCGCGCGCGCCGCGTGTCGCCTGGCCAAACGAGCAAATCCCAGGCGACCATCAGATAGGAAAAGTGAAAAAAAAACTTCTTCTCTCGCCCTCTCCGTCTCCGCCCAGGTCGCGTCGCTCGCTCTCCTCCTCCGGCGACGGCGCGCCTGCTCGTGGTCTCCTCCTCATCCGCCAACGGCGCGCCCACTGCGCTCGGCCCCCGGCTGCCCCCCTCCCTTCCTCCCACCCCTCGCATGGGCAGAGGCCCCGCGGCATGTTGTGCCGCGGTGTTTCCCAGCCGGCGGCGGCCATGGCCACGGGGCCTCCCCCGCAGGTGGTGCGCCGGTGGCCCCCCTCCCCCTCCGCCTCCTCCCTCTCTCTACTCTAGACCTCCTTTCTCTTTGCCTCTCTCCCCACGCGGCGGCGCAGCCAGGCGGATAGGACGCAGCGGCGGCGCGCGGCCGGTGGCAATCCGCTGCCACGATGGCGGACCGGTGCGGCCGCGGCCACGGCCACGGTCCGCACCCCATGATGGGCTCAGATCGGGCGGCGGCGATCCCCACCGTGCGCTGCGCCGCCGCGGCTAGCCCCGACGGTTGTGGCCTCCAATGCCTCCGCTGCAGTCTCTCTGCTCTTTCACGTTGGTGTCCCCTCTGCTCCATTCGTTTCTTGCCATCTCCCAGGTAAAGCAAGGCCATCCCTTTTCTCTCTATCCATTCCATTGCAGTCTCCTCTGTGCCCCTCTTGTAATCTGTGCTAGAGGTTGACGGATTCATCCTGTTTGTACAAGAAAGGCGGGTGATTTCCCACGCTAATCCCATCCCCATCTCCATATTAATCTCCCCAAAGCGCAGGTGGTCTGCGGCACGAGACGTGCGGCCAGGTCTCCCCAAATTTGTGTTCCGTGGACAGATAGAGCTATGAATGGAAAGTGCTTCTGTACATCAATGTTTTGCTCTGTTTCTTACTCCTTCAACTTGGTTGGTCCTGGTACGGTAACCTACGAAAAAGTTTCCCTTTATCTCCTTTGCTACCTTATGTTTCTGATCCCTTGATTTCATTTCCTGTATGTATGGATTTATTTATTTTGCTTACATATGAGGTTTGTGTTCTAGCAGAAAAAAAAGAGCTGTGCTGATGCTGTAATCTTTTCATCAGTATATATATGCTGATGTCGTAATCTTTTCATGAGTATATATAGGTGTGTGCCTATGGTGCTGCTTTATTTATTTTAGTCTGAGCATATGCCATTGCTGATGATATAACTATTGCAGTTTGCAGAGGGAGCATATGATGATACCTGTGAGGTGCTTCTAATAAACCTAAACATATTTTTGTGCCTTCGCTATTTTCCCATGTTTTGGTTGACCATATGTCAATGCTAATGATGTTGCAAACAGATATCTTTTTTCTTAAATCTATGATGTGATTTTTTCTAACATGGACTCAAAGGAGATGAGTTCAGCCAATTTCTGAGGTACCATTTTTATTATCGCTTTCTGTGACCACTCCTTGCTTTTGCAGTATATTGCACATTTTTTCGCTGTGACTAGAGTTGCCTTAATTTAGTTGAATCCCATGCGCATATCTTTTATCCTTATGCATCATTTCTGTGATGTCCTGAAGTCGACACTCCGTAGGATTGGCAGATCCTTATAGTTAGTAATGTCATATGTAACTGAAAATATTCTACACAGAATGTTACTTGCTCTTTTTTTTTTGTCAGAAACCTCTGAAATGATTCGTCAATGCTCTTAACTCTAGATCCAAAATTGGTTGTAGTTAGGATCAATCTATTGGATTGGTGTACATACAATTGGCCATGTTATTTTCAGTACAGAGATTGAATTGAGATCTTTGCATTTTGGTGTCCATGCAAACTGCGCCTGAGGTTTGCTCCTGCATCTAAAGCTCTCTCAGTTTACCAAAGATATCTAAAGCTCTAGGCTGTTAGGTACAGGTCTCAAGGATATCCTAGGCTACAAAAAAATTGCCATGGTGCCTCTTGATTTTTCTGCGTCTTCAGTGATACTACACTATTCTCTTAAGTTGAAGCTGCCGTGTTTTTTTAAGCAGGAAACATGGTTTCATTGTGTGGTGTTATTAACATTTGTCCCCAACCTATGTTACTACTTTCTTTTGTTGCCCTGCATTTTTTTTGTTGGATGAAGTCTATATGCCACAACATGCATATTCAGTTATAAGATCGGGTTCGTACCTCATACCTATGTTGGTGCTGTATAGTTCAAATGAATTTGTTGTTTTTTTATTGTGCTGGTCCAGTGAGAACATAGGGTCAGCGCCTCTCCTCTTAAACTGAAATCTGGAGATGCACTTTATGCTGATGTGGATGCTTGTTTGTTGTTCACTTGGTTCTTTCTTACAGGACCCAAGAATTCCACAGCTACCACTGTGCAACGCCTCCTGTGCTTTGAAGATGCACACAGCTACCAATCTGCAAGGTATGTGTTGGATGGAAAATATGCATATCTTTTTCCCCACCTTTTTTTAGGTGTCTTTCATTTATCTCAATGATAGTAACAGCTAAGAAAAGTAAAATAATTGTGTTAGAACCAGATTTTCTCTATCTGGACGAAAATATCTCTACAACAACTATGATACACGCATATAGCTCTTATGGCTGATTAGAATGAGAGGTTGCTCTGAGGTTTGAAGTTTTCATAATCTAAATTTGTATCCATGTGTTATTCTATCTGTGTAGTTTCTGGATTAAATAACCAATTGGAATCATCATATAAGCTTTACAGGACTTGCTCATGTGTGCTGAAATGATCCTTCATCAAATCCTTATATGCAGTGAAAGGTTCCAAAATAGGCCTCATTAGATTTCTCTCCTTCCAGAGCCTGTCCCTGTACTTTGCTTCTTTGTCATACCATGTAAGCATTTAATTTTCTCCGGTTTGGACATGACTTCAAGATGCACGAGCTACATAAGAGTACAGAGATTATCACAGGATCATGGTGATTTATCCCTTCCATCAACCAAATCATTGTTGTTTGTGTAGCCCAGGTGAGTCCCTGCCCCCTGTACTATTGTTGCCAGGCGATCAACAATATTTCTGTGGTGAGGTCATATTTGTGCTGACTGCAGCCCTACATTGGCTACTGCCTGCTAACATTTTTATTTTTGTTCAGTAGTTTTATTTTTACATTCACTGATCGCGTACACAAAATAAGGACTACATGAGAGAAAAATAGGTTGCATCTGAAATAGAAGTGATATATCCCCTACCAACCATGAATGATATGAAGTCAATAGCAGTTCTTAAAATAACCTCACCATAGTCTGGCACAAAGAGATTTAGGAAACCAAATTATTGCCGCTTCCATAGACCACATTGAAGGAGTAAAGGTAAAGATCTCTTGCTGGGTGATGTGCACTGCCATTCAAAGTTAAGAACTTCTTCATCATGAGTGGAAATTTTTATGCTACTTTATTATCCTAAGAGATCGATTTAGGATAGGTTCTTAAGGCTACTTTTGTATAATAATCTGAGTTTACTATTCCTTTTACGGTGCATTGTAACCAGCCAAGTACTTTCACTTTACTAATTGTTCGATAGATGAGAATTTTCCTTCAAAAGTTTATGACGAAACATTTTCCGCTTCCATTTGAATTCTGCAAAATAGATAGGGTCAACCTGCAGCTGCCAACTATATGTATTCAATAGGACAGGAGTTGGCCATGTTGTTGCTTCTATTTCCATCTGATGAGATTTGGTCTTAACACCAACTTTGAATAGTAATGGTGCTATGTCTATTTGCAGATAGGATGATCATTGTGATCATTGTTAGTTACTGGCTTCATGATTAGCGCAGATACATAGATGATCCTAACCAGCATGACCTGGAAGCATGGATTTTCATTATTTTTATAGTAACTCTTTTTGCCACACAATATAAGCCTCTACGTTGCTCCTTATCTATCAAATTTCACCATTTACCTTGTGCCATCTCTATCTCCGCCGCTGGAGACCTATATTCTTGTCCTCTTACTGTGTTTTCCCATCTATAGGCTCATCTCCTCTGCCAAATAGCAACACCAAATCGCACCTTCTAAGTCATCGCTACTTCGGTGCAAACAATCTCCCACTAAGCAGGTAGCGTAGTTTGTCGCTTCCTTCCAGAATAAATAGATGGCGTTTTTTTTTCTCTTCTAGAGACAAGAAAATATTAGCAAACAATCCAGCACTCTGTGTTGGCTTCAGTTAGACAGAGGTTACTAACGAGTTACAGGCACCTCGCTTTCATCTAAATAACAATTTTCCCTTCCAAGCTAATCATTGCTAATTGTCATGTATAATGATCATTTGTTTTTCATGGTCTGAGTAGGGACAAATATAATTACTTTAGTTGGTTTTAGCGGCTGGCGACCCAGCGTCCAGGTGGCGAGGCGTGGTCTCAAGGCTAAGATAAAAGGATCAGGTAGCAGCAGATGCAAAATCAGATCGGCTTGCGCCATTTTTTTCCTGGATGTCCCACTTGCGATACTCTTTCGAAACCATAGACTCATCCCACTTAATCTATTTCTTTATATGCAATGTCTCTTCGTGTTGCAGATGTGCAGTTTGGTGTGTGTGAGACACGTCATAGTCAAACATATTCTAGCAGGTAAAAGGATCAGGTAGCAGAAGAAAGTTGACTGGCTTGGTTTGCCTGTCTCTCATTCACTGCGTCATAGCATTAGTAGAGTTAAAGTGCGGGAACTGAAAAGTGTTAGTGGAATTGTTATGTTAGTTTACCAAGCATATTTCTATGTATTAACAGTTGTGGTCTTTATGTATAACTTCAGCCTGTGTGCACATCACTGTGGTTTAATCATCCACTTTACCACTATATAAGCCATCAGACTTTGTTCACTCGCGCGCAGGGGCGCGCGTTTTCTACTAGTTTATATATATGACTAAAACCATATTATTCACGGCGCTGCTAGCACCCCTGTTGTTCGGACGGACCCCTTGGCCACGGTTCGTTTCTGCGCCTGACGCCGGCGTCTACTGCTCCCAAAAAATTACACCCCCACTTCGCGCCTCTGTCCGGACGCCTGCGCCCCCTCCACTTTCCGTCCGCATCCCCTCCGCTAGCCGCACCCACATGCCGTGCGGGGACCACCTGCGCCCCTGCCGCCATCGCCCTTCGCTTCCCGCGTCCACTGCCGAGCAGCATCCATCCCTCCGCTCCCTCCATGCGCATGCACGGCGCCCAAGCATCTGCAACAAGCGGTTGTGGCAGGGTGGGTCACATTGCAACATGTACAACATCTCGATCTAGTTTTGAAACGTCCAAATAAAAACACACTTGCAACATATGTACGAACAGCTGAAACACTTGCAACATGCGTCTCAAATACTTGTAAAACAGTTGAAAACTCTTGAAAACCATTGCAAACATATACAACATCCAGATAAAACACTTGCAACATACGTGTGAAACATACGCAACATCCAGATAAAACACTTGCAACGAACATCTGAAAAACAGACGAAACATTTGGAACATACACTCGAAACATATGTGTATAGCCGTTACAACAACATCACGATCTACTTTTGCAACATGAAGATGAAACACTTGCAACATCTAGATAAAACATACGAAACACTTGCAACATCTAAATGAAACATCTGAAACACTTGAAACATAACCTCGCAACCTGCGCTACGCAAATGTTATCTTACTGCTTGGACGAGGTACCCGAGCAGCGTGAGCACGCCAGCAAAGGAGGGTGCCGCGACGGCCAGGAGCTTCCACACGCTGAGGCTGAGGTCCCTGCCAGGGAGGTCCGTGTTGATGAGCGCCCGGAGGAGGCCGTCGTTATCGTCCCCGGCGCCGCCGAAGACGTTCGACCTGTCGACCACGCCGGCGTGGACAAGGCTGTGGAGGAGGAGTGGGTGCGGCATGGTAGTAGACGCGGTGTGGAGCGGGATGGGGGCGCCGCACGGCGACCAGCGGCGAGGCAGAGTGGGGTGGGCGCTCGATGCGGTGAAGCCTCGAATTTCTGTAGGTGGAGGTTCTGTTCGCGGGATAGAGATGGAAGAGAGAGCATAGAGGGAAGCAAGCCGATTGTCTGTTGAGTCCGATCGCTGCACAGGCCCGGGAACGGGAGACACATAAGCCCAGACGGACGCCGTAATTAGCATTACCATATTATTCATGATCATAACAACATCAACTTAAAAAAAAACTCGGCCTGTGGTGGGCAAACAGCCCCCGCAACCTTGTGCTCAAGGTAGAATGTCTGGATCTAAAAGGCCTCCTATTGATAGAAATCAAAACAAGTGATTTCAAAGTTTTCCGGTGCATATTCCGCAACAAGGCTCATTTTGGTTCCGAGGCAGTGTAGTGTACCATGGAGTATGACGCGGCGGAATTTTGGTTCAGAAGCGCCGGGGCGGCGTGACGCGCGACTGCGACACCGGCAATTCGGGACGGGGCGGCAGCTGGCAAGCTCGCGGCGGCCTCGTTGGGCCGAACTTCTGGGCCTAGTGCCTAAGAGTGGGCTCGTTTGGGCCGAGTGGGGGAGAGGGAACGGTAAAGGTAGCAAGTGCAGGGGGACCGTTCGAACGGCTGGGGCTGGGCTGGGCTGTCCGTGGTTCGTGGGGTAAGCGCGGCGCAGAGAGCAGAAGAAATGGGGCTGTCTTTGCTAAAAAAAAAGGGGGCTGTCCCGTGGAGAAATCTCAGTGACGTTTTCCCTGGTTCTCTGTACCTTCCCTCAACGGCCAACTCCATAAAAAACACATTATACCTGTGGCGGCTAAAGATCAAGAACCTTCACCGAATTGCCTCTTTCTCCATTGTTTATTTATCCAATTCCAAAGTACGTACCCGGCCGGACCGGTAGCCAAGTTGTTTGACGGGGGGCGTGCATACAGGTGAAAACACTCGTGCAACGAGGATCGTGACACGCACTTCCAATAGACTTTCAATTGTATTTGTATCCACATTTTCTATCACCATGTTTTTATTAGAGCCTCCACGTTACTTTTCATGAGAGAATGAGAGTGCCAGAACTAAACTGCTAAATTCTAAAGATTCTTCTTAAAAAAAAAGAATAGAAACATTCTTCAAACAGTTTGATAGAAGACTCATATCCGTCAAATATAAAATTGTATCTAGATTACACAGCTATCACTATAAAATATGAAAATAATTTAAAATACTCTCTTTCAGCTAAACTACACATCTATCCTATTATAAAAAATAATATAAATTAACTATCCAAAAATTCACATAAATTACCTACCTCCATCACTATTAAAAGAATCTAAATTAACATCTAAATTGAAAGATAAACAACTTTTTTTGCGAGAAAATAAAAGGATAAACAACTTTTAGCCGCGAACCTCACATTTCTCGATGAACTTCTAATATTTATGTCACTGCTACAAAAAGTTTTTAGGAGACGGGCTCCTGATAATAGAGACGCTTAGTGTAAATGGTCAAATAGGTCTCATGCAAATGTCAAACTTTGTTAATCATTTACAGAGACAGACATCTCAAGAAGACCTCCTCTGTTAATCGATTATATAATATCGTCTTAGAGCACCCACCTTTGTTAATTGGTTAATAGAGATACATTTTTTAAGATGTCTATCTCTAAAAATGGCTATTAACAGAGGTGACACTCTTAAAAATTTATACCTTTTTATATATGAAGTCTAATGAAGACGAAATTTATATCAAAATTATATGATCAACGTGATCTACAACTTCATAGTTGATGAATTTTTATTTGAAACTATTTAGAGTCCAAATATTTGTTTAAATTTCTCAAGATTTAAAATTTAGAATTTTTGAATGATTTCAGATGTTGACACGTTCTACACCAAAGTTTTAGGTCGTTTAGAGTCGCAAATATAGATCCATAATTATTATATTTTAAACTTTAAATTTTAAAATTTTCAAATGACCTTGAATGTTGACAAGGTCAATTGACCTTAAATGTTGACAAACTAGCTCCAGCACGCTTTTGTGCATTTTTGGTTTGTTCTGTTCCATATCATGTCGTTGAAAAAACTGAATTATGAATGAAAAGCAAACAACAATAATCTAAGCTCTACATAAAAGACGAGACGCAAAGCTCTGACGCTGGTGACGGAGACAAGCACGGCGAAGTCGACGAAGACGAGCGGCCTCTCATGCGGCCGCGGTTGGATGCGGCCCCCACCTTAGTCGCCGGTCGCTGGATCCACCGGCCCATGGAGAGGAGAAGCCGCCGGGGTGGGGAAGGACACCGGGGATGAGGAGGGAGCCGGCCTCCTCCTCCTCGGACGAGTCGCGTCGCGTCGTCTTCCATTCGCTGCTCGCTGCTCCCTTCGCCATGGCCATGGATGAGAAGGGCAAGCAGGTGGCCGCGGGTTCGGCGGGAAGCGGCGGAAGGCATCCGCCGATGCAAGGGTGGGGCCCTCGTCATCCTCTGCCGCGAAGCGCCGCCGTCATGTGAGGGTGGAGACCGGCGCGGGGTCGAGGATGGGAGTGACCGAGGCCGGGGTGCTCATGGTGGCGGGTTCACCGGAGATTGGGATGGGGGCGAGCTCTATGGGAGTGGTGCCTGGGATGGGGGCTCGCGATGGAGGATTGGGTCTGCCGTTGGGAAAGAGAAGTTTTGGGTCACGGACCCTTTTCTTGTGCGCTACCCAATCCACTATATGCGTCATGTGTTTGGGTTCCATCTGTTGAAGTCAGTCTAAGAACTAATGGACAGTGGGCACTGGATTTGTAAACAATTCTAGGCAAGCCAGTTAAATCGGCTACGGATTATATATATAAAAGCTAGCTGAACAAACATGCCTTCGTTAAGAAACTAGGTAGAATTTTCGTGCTTGCCTTATTTATTATGCAATTTCAGACGTTTTACTCCGTTGAATACAGTTGAAGACACACGTGCAGGAAGGACCGTGTCACCACGTAGACTACTCGCAGTGGGTACTCTAAAATGATACTCTAAAGTTTTAGAAGACACACGTGCAGGAAGGACCGTGTCACCACGTAGACTACTCGCAGTGGGTACTCTAAAATGATACTCTAAAGTTTTAGAGTATGAATATAGAGTAAAAATTGCTGCACTGGATACTCTAAAACGATACTCTATCTTTTCTCTCACTCTATATTTAGAGTTGTACAGTGCTTACTCTATACTCTATAGTGGCGGGCCCCACTAGCTAAACAAAGGAAAAAAATTCTATAACTCACAAACCAAAAATTGAAATTAAATTTCGATTGCACCATTAAATTCGTCTCAATAAATCCTTTAAAACTAGATCACACATGGATATATTTAGATAAAATGACAAGTGGGTCTCATAGTGGATAGAAGATGATATAGAGGATGTATGAGTGCAGGAGAATTGAGTATAGAAGAGAGAATCTTGCTGACTAGGACGTATAGAGGATGAATATAGAGGTCCATGAGTGCGGGTAGTCTTATGTACGTTCACATATGTAGGACTCATCACAATATATATAACTAGATCAGCAAACGTATATTTTTTGAGGCAAACAAGAGGCACATCCCTACTGGACTTTGTTAAAGAAAAAAAAACAAGTGTACAAAAAAGTGTTTAAGAGACATGCATCTGCATGTTGTAATGGAATCTATTATGTTTTATAATTTGAACTTCAGATCATCATTAGACGTGAATTGTTCTAATTCATGCAAAGTACGTACAGGTTGTAAGTCCGATCACATACGAGACACGGATGGCATCGAGGGCACTTTGTCATGTAAAAGAATTATTAAAAGAAAACATTTTCGCTTTTTATTATTATTAGATATAGATATAGATATAGTTAAAAAAATAAAACCACAAGGTATTCTGTAGACAGTCGCTGCTTTTCCATGATCCGCTGAACCCTCCTGCGTCGATTGCAAACAAGCACGATGGTCAAAGTGAAAGACCGCCTTAGATAAGCTTGGCACCGTCCGAAATTTCGTACGCAGGCACTCCACCTGACCGTGTCCGACAGAGGCCCGGTCAGGTCATCCATCGGCACAGCGCGTAAGCAAACACGAACGCGTCTCGATCGGAACTATACGCTGTCCATTAATTCGATCGTCGTCCCCGCTCGATTGGATTGCGCCGTGGTTAACTGACCAGACCTGTCGTGGCCACCGGCTAGCTAGCTTAGCAGGTAGCCGCCATGCGCCCCAGCTGCCTCCTCCTCCTCATCTCTGTCGTCGCCGCCGTTGAGCTGTCGCTGCTCCGCCCGGCGCGATGCCAGCCGCCGGGCGTCATCGACCGCGCGCCGCCGCCGATCGCGCAGGTGATCGAGGGCGCGCCGCCGCTGCCGGTCGCCGTGCAGCCGCAGGACCTCGAGAAGGAGCTCCAGCCCGTCAGCGACAAGCTCACCGCCGAGCTGCAGAGGAAGTACGGCTTCTGCATGGCTGACGCGTACGTTGCCTGGTCCCCGTTTCCTTCTCCTAGTTCCATGCCATGCATCAGCATCAATCTGTGAGTGAGTGAGTGAGTCGGTTGGTCCATGGAAATTGATTTGGAGGTTTCTACGCTCCATGATGAGTCTGCAGGCAAAGTGATTTCAACCAGACGTTCAACTACACCTCCGACCCGAGCTTCGCCTCCGACTGCATGGAGCAGACCAGAGGTACAAACATTGACCAAGTTTGTGTAATTATTTGAATCATCGGGTTTTTCGGCAAAGCTTTTGCCGTCTTTTTAAAAAAATATATATACTTTGTTTAAGAATTTTAGGATCCATTCATTCATTTTTTTTTTCCGAACGTATCCTTTTGACACGTATTGTATTTCATTAAGTAGGGATCCATTCGATCATAGGGTTCAAGTTCTCACGCAATTTCGTTGGGTGCTAATAGAGACAATAAACCGAAAGAGTGAAACTTAATTAACAAATCTCCATGTTTCACAGTCTTCACACAAAATGGTTCTAGCTATACCCACTATATGGTACGAAAAATCCACAGCAATGCTCCGATATTGTGACAACAAAAATCTCCTGTTCCTCTTCTTCCTACCAGCCGCGTGCGGCGACAAAAATGTTTGGAGCCAGCCATAGTCAAATTTGGAATTCTACATTTCAGTCAGAGAGCAAAGCAAAGCATTATTAACCTCAGCTATGCCTTTTCGAATCACTGCCAAGTGGGACCAGCTTTACAGCGACACCGAAATGACGGCCTCCGCCGCCTCTCGCTGCAACCGCGCCGCCCCACGGCCCCACCCGTGGGCGCCGTCGCGCCGCCGCCGCCGCCGCCCCGTCCGTCTCCAGCCGCACCGTGCGAGCCCGTGATCGAGACTATGAGCATGACGGAGCTTCTCGCATGATGCGGTATGCTTGCTCGAACCCATCTACCGATCCCCTCCTCCTCATTCTTAGGAGCAGGGCTGGGGTTAACGCCACCGCAATCGGCCACTTTGCTAAGTTGTTCCTGTTGTCAATACACGCTTGAGAGTGTCCAATCGGAGCCTGTGTATGCACCAGCTATTTAGGATTCGTAGAAGAGGAACTCCCACGGCGAATGCTTGAGGGGTTTGTACTTTGCAGGATTTGTTCGTCTTCATTTGGTGGTAGAAACTTGGAGGGGAAGGGATTAGGTGGTCAACAAAAGTATGCAATTGGTTTTGGGATTTTTTTTTTTGTTTATGCTGATTGCTGATGAGCAGGAGACACCAATACTCAACTTTCATTAAAAATGCTGATAGAAGCTTTCATTAAAAAAAAAAAGAAGAGAAGATTATACCCTCTTTCAACTAGTATTATGTTTGCTTTCTTTTACTGCTTCCTCCAATCCAAGTTATAGTTCACTTGGGCTTTTTTCTAAGTCGAACTCTATGTTTATAGAAAAAAAATGCACCGATGTTTATAACATTCAAACTAGTTCCATTTTATTCTCCAGCTAGTGAATTCTCTACGCATTTACTTGTGTCAATATACTTTTCTAAAAAGTTGGTCAAAGCTAGAGATTTGACTTAGGACAAAGCTAAAGTGAACTATAATTTGGAATGTAGGGAGTATTATGGAACATGCCTAATATTTAATGAAGTAGTGCATATTTTCATTACAGGCTGAATTGAGCTACTGTCCTGTCCGTTAGGATTCTTAAAGCAGGTGTTCATGAATATTTCATAAAAACGGTTATCTGTGCAGGGCAAATGACCTCAATGCTGTGTGGGACAGCTGAAATACAGTTATACATCAAAAACTTGGCTGACGCTACCAGTCGCAGTAACCCCAGGATAAGTCCGAACTGCAACCAAAACTCATGGGCACTTGGGTGCCAGCCCGGCTGGGCTTGCATGTTATCGGGCACTGAACCATCTGATGAATCATCCGCTGAATCGTTTCCACTAAGAGCAGAGAGCTGCAGGCCATGTTGTCCAGGTTTCTTCTGCCCCCAGGGCCTGACATGCATGATGCGTAAGTTTTCTTTGAACAAACCTAGCCAAGCATACTGGATTCATTTTGCATAAAACCAATGGTATTATATTGTGGGAGGACCTATTAATTCGAACATTGTTCAAATTCTCTTGAGGAAAGTTCTAATATGCAAAAAAGTAAATCCTTTGTTTGTTTTGAACTTTTGATGCATTAAGGCGATGTATTCACAATTACAAATGAGGAAAACATTTTAGTTGAGACTATATGTGATATTTTTTTTCCTGAACTTGTTCTATCTCTCAAGGTTGTGCTTCGCTCTATAATTAATCACCACTCCATTTTTTGGCATTCATGGTTGTTTCTGCTTACCTGCTTTGAATTCACTCTCAACTTTTTTCCAGCTTGTCCTTTGGGTGCTTATTGTCCTCTTGGGACATTGAATGACACTACTGGCCTTTGTGATCCGTAAGATGATTTTTCATTTCCAACAGTTTATTTGCCATTTAATATTCTTCATAATTTTTGCTCAGCAATTGACTACTTGACTTTTCTTTTCCTTCTGAAACTATACCAGGTATTTTTACCAAGTAACTCCAGGAAAGAACACTGCATGTGGTACAGCAGATTCTTGGGCTGATATTGTTACAACTAATGATGTCTTCTGCCCTCCAGGGCACTACTGTCCAACCACAACCCAGAAATACAATTGCAGCAGCGGGTACTGTCTCTTTCTTACATGCCATTATCCATAATTATGGTGATATTTTGTTCTGTTGGTAATTGTTATTTGTCACTTTGTGTTGTGCAGGCACTTTTGCCGCAAAGGTTCCACCAATGAAAAGAGTATGCATATCTTTTTTTTTTAACAATTTTCATTTAGAAGCAACAGTTTAGAACTATTACTTGCCTAGTACACTTCCTTTTGTTCCAACTTATGATCCATCAAGTTTTGTTTATGTCTTTATGATTCCAACACAAACATTTCTTCTAGAGCAGAATGAGTACCTTAAATCCTAACCAGCGGTTTGCAGTGGCTGCTAAGTGCAAAAGTCGTGCCAGTTTTTAGTTTTATGGTTTAAACTACCTTCTTTTGATTAAATGTTGCATAGTCCAGATGTCCGTCCTGTCAAAGACTCGATGTGATAGGAAATGGTGTTGCAATACTTTGTCCAAACTGTAGGGATTTACAGTTTTCATTATTTAATCTATTGAATGTGTTTATGGATCTTTAGTAATGGCACATATATTTGCAGAGTGCTTTTGGAAAAACACTTGCAAGGATAATGCGATAAAAGAAGATTTGACTTTATATGGCATTATATTAATTGTAAGTAGCATGTCTGTCCACGTTGTCTTCCCTTTTTTTGTCTTTAAGTGCTGTATTTTTTTCTGAGACTTCAAAATTGATATATGCACCCACAACTCCAGTGGAGTATACAAAAGTGATGCTTTAAATCTTATACTCTTACTGGAATACTGTTTCAGCCAACCTCATCATGGGATTAAAAGTGTTGTTATTCTATACTGTAGCCATAATTTGACTTTACATATAAAATGTATATCAATTTTGTTTCCAAAACATCTTGTCTTGCTTAGAAATATTTTCTTAGCAACATTCTGTTACTAGTACATCACTAACTCGTACTCATGTAATGCACAAATATATTTTTTTTGTTAGACTTGGGATTAATGGCCAAGAATCACAACATTACAAGTATTCTTGCCTTACTGAGGAACATTTTCTGGCAACATTTTATTGCATATAAACTAATACTCTTTGATCCATAAAACTATAAAAGTATTATCTAGTTGGAAATTAATGGCTAAATGCGTCACCAATATTATTCTAATTTCACTTGAAAATAGGATTTATGAATTATTCTCATTGTAATGCTTGGATATGTAATATATCTTTGTCACAGATTTCTCTTAATTGTTGCCAAGGATGTTTCATTTAATTATGTTCTTCTAATTATACTTCTTTTGTACTTCTGATCTTCTTTGCAGGCTATCTTGGGCTTTGTTTTGCTACTGGTGTACAACTGCTCTGGCCTATTCATTTCACTTCAAGTAAAAATGTCATCTAGATCTCGTAAAAAGGCTGCAAAAAGGGCAGATAAATCAGCCGCAGCACGTGAAAGATGGAAATTAGCAAAAGAACTTGTACTACGGCATGAGGTAAGAAATGCCTGAATCTTTCAATACACCTAAGCAATCAGCTACATCATCCACTGGAGTTCTAAATGGCACTGAAGCTAATGCTAACAGATCCAAAAAACATGAAAATCTAACTCAGGTTCCCACTGAAAGGTTCGGGCATGCATATAATCAGGCAGACACGGATAGAGCTATGAAGATAAACAATGATAAATTAACATTCTCTGGAGTGGTGTCTCTAGCTACTGAAATTAGGCCACGAAGGCCAACACTTGAAGTGACTTTCAGAGGTCTAACACTATCTATTGGAAAAAAGAAACTTCTGCAATGTGTTACAGGAAAACTTTCACCAGGTAGGGTAACAGCTATCATGGGCCCTTCTGGAGCAGGAAAGACTACTTTTCTCAATGCTGTATTAGGTAAAACGTCTGGGTACAAGAAGGATGGGATAGTCCTTATAAATGGGTTACCTGGATTAATGCAGTCATATAAGAAGATCATTGGTTTTGTGCCTCAAGATGATATTGTCCATGGGAACCTGACTGTCGAGGAAAATCTGTGGTTTAGTTCATGTTGCAGGTATTTGATAGAAAACACAAAGTTTATTTGCTTTCTGAGTCTATTCCTTTTCTGTTCCACTAATCTGTTTTAGTACAACCTTTATCAAATAACTTATTACTATTACCTTTGGCAGTGCCAAGAAGTACAACTAGTTTTAATTAATTTTTCCCTTCAAGGGAGTTTCTGACAGCATAAGTCTTGTTGTATCTAGAGTAGTTGGTGGCTATGTCCCCACCTTATCTCCATTAGCATCTACTTTAGCATCTTTACTTTATGCTATATGCTTTAGCATCTTTAGGATATGCTGAAAACCTTCCTTGAGAACCAAGTAAGCAGTCCTATATGTATCCCCAACCTGCCATGTTTTGGCAAGGCTAATGAAATAGAAAACTCAGCCCCAAAACCTGTGATTTGTCTCCAACAAATGGTATCAAAGCCTAGCGTTCTTCCTGGGGTTTTTCCCCTTACCCATCCCAATCCGTCGCCATGTCTCTCCACTCTTCCTCCTCTTCCTCCAATCGGTCCTTCAACTCCAGTGCCAGGCGCAGGAGAGCAGCAGCTGCAGACCTGTTCGCAGCGGAGCAGCGCGAGCAGGAGGCGGTGGAGCGCGCGGCTGCAGCGGCACGGGCGCAGCGGCTGGCGGCTGCCGAGCTCGCAGCAGCACGGGCCGCCGAGGAGGTCGCAGCCGCGGCTGCTGCTGCTCGAGCGGCGGCAGCGGAAGTCGCTGCCCTGCGGGCCGGTGGAGGCGGACGCGGAGCAGCTGGCTTCGGCACGGACGCAAGCGAGGAGGAGGCGCACGCGAGCGCGCGACGACGAGCGGGCTGCGACGGACGCGGACGCGGACGCGTCGAGGGCACCGGCGCCCGGGCGGACGCGGATGCGGGAGCAGCGGCTGCTGCGGCTCCGCGCCGCGGACGCGGACGCGACGACTTCGACTCGGACGCGAGCGAGGAGGAGGTCTACGGCGTGCGGGCGGACGCAGGCGCGCGTACAGGAGCGGACCGGCGCGGCTTCGCAGGAGCGGACCGAGAGCGCGACTTCGGCGGACGCGGAGCAGGTGGCTTCGGCGGACGTGGAGCTGGCGACCGGGGTGCACGCGATGCGGACCTGCGTGCACGTGGTCTCGACGACGTTCCAGGCAGCCGCGGTCTCGGTGGTGCTCCAGGCGGACGTGACCCTTGGCGTGATCCGCGAGTCGACCGCGCACTGGAGGCGCAGCGACTGCTGGAGGAGGCGGCGCGGCTGGAGGCAGAGCAGGCCTTCGGCGAACGGGAGGCACGGGAGCGGCATGGACGCGGCTTCGACTACCGCGAGCATGGTGGACGAGACGCTGGCGCGTGGAGCCCTCACAGGCGGCGCGCCTTCCCTTCCCCGGACCGGCGCCGTGGTCGCCATGGCCGCCCCGGCTCTCCTCCCGCCGTGCAGACCGTCTTCAAGGACGCTGGCGCCGGCGGAGGATGGCCCATGCTCACCAAGACCAACTACGCCGAGTGGTCCATGGTGAGGAAGGTGAAGATGCAGGCGCGGCGCATGTGGGACGCGGTACGGTACGGCGACGCCGACTTCGACGAGGATCGGCGGGCGCTGGAGGCGCTTCTCGCGGCCGTTCCGACGGAGATGCACTCCTCCCTCGCGAACAAGCGGACCGCCAAGGACGCCTGGGACGCCATCGCCGCGACGCGCATCGGCAGTGACTGCGCCCACAGGTCCACGCTTCAGAAACTGCGTCAGGAGTGGGAGAACCTGGCTTTCAAGCCGGGTGAGGACGTCGACGACTTTGCTCTCCGCCTCAACACCCTGATGCAGCAGTTGGCGTGGTATGGCGACGACGACATCGACGAGGAGAGAGCTGTCGAGAAGTTCCTCCGCGTCGTCCCTAAGAAGTACTCGCAGGTCGCCATCGCCATCGAGACGTTGTTGGACTTCTCCGAGCTGTCGATCGAGGAGGTGACGGGTCGCCTCAAGGCCGTCGACAACTGCGAGCAGCTACCTTCCTCAGAGCCGGTCACCATTGGTGGCAAGCTTCTCTTCACCGAGGAGCAGTGGCTCGCCCGCCAGCGAGAGCGGAAGAAGGGGGAGGCCTCGGGCTCTTCGGCTTAGGGTTCGTCGAGCAGCCGCAAGCGTCGGCCGCGCAAGCGGGACAAGGCGCGTGGTGGCACTCCTGGCGGCGCCGACGGCGAGCGCAAGGCTACCCACGACGACACCTGCAACAACCGCGGGAGAACCGGCCACTGGGCCAAGGACTGCCGGCAGGCGAAGCGCGGCGGTCAGGCACACGTCGCGCAAGCGCAGGAGGGTGACGAGGCGGCTCTGTTCTGTGTACACGGGAGCATCGAGCCGCACTCCCCTCCCGCACCGGCCGCCATCGCGCTCCACCTTGACGAGCCGCGGGCCCACGTCTTCCTCGGCAACGGGTCCGGCGGCGACAAGATCGACGGGTGGTGCCTCGACACCGGCGCCACTCAACACATGACTGGGCGGCGGGAGTTCTTCTCCGAGCTCGACTCCGGCGTTCGAGGCTCCGTCAAGTTTGGGGACGCCTTCGCCGTGGAGATCAAGGGCGTCGGCTCTGTCGTCTTCACCGCCAAGACCGGCGAGCACCGACTGCTCACTGGCGTCTACTACATCCCCGCGCTGAGGAACTCCATCATCAGCTTGGGACAGCTGGATGAGAACGGCTCGCGCGTGGAAATCGAGCACGGGGTTCTGCGGATCTGGGATCGCCATCGTCGCCTTCTCGCCAAGGTGAATAGAGGCGCCAACCGCCTCTACATCCTCCACGTGCAGGTGGCGCAGCCCGTGTGCCTTGCAGCCCGCCGCGATGACGACGCCTGGCGGTGGCACGAGCGCTTTGCGCACCTCAACTTCGAGGCCCTGAAGCAGCTCGGCAACAAGGAGATGGCGCAGGGCATGCCGCGAGTCGAGCACGTGGAGCAATTCTGCGACACCTGCGTCCTCACCAAGCAGCGGCGGCTCCCCTTTCCTCGCCAGGCGAGCTTCCGCGCCAAGGAGAAGCTAGAGCTCGTGCACGGCGACCTCTGCGGCCCCGTGACACCGGCCACACCTGGAGGCCGGCGCTTCTTCCTGCTACTCGTCGATGACGTGTCCCGCTACATGTGGGCGGTCTTGCTTGACACCAAGGCGGCGGCTGCGGACGCCATCAAGCGCCATCAAGCTGCTGCGGAAAAGGAGTGTGGCCGCAAGCTTCGGGTGCTACGCACCGACAACGGTGGCGAGTTCACGGCGGCTGAGTTCGCGGCGTACTGCGCCAACGAGGGTATCCAGCGCCACTTCTCCGCGCCGTACACCCCGCAGCAGAACGGCGTCGTTGAGCGCCGCAACCAGACCGTGGTGGCCACCGCCCGCGCCCTCCTCAAGCAGAGAGGGATGCCGGCAATCTACTGAGGGGAGGCGGTGATGACTGCCATCCATCTCAACCGCTCGCCCACCAAGGCCCTTGACGGCAAGACGCTGTACGAGGCCTGGCACGGGCGCAAGCCGGTGGTGAGCCACCTCCGCGTCTTCGGTTGTCTCGCCTTTGCCAAGGTGCTCAACCACGTCGGCAAGCTCGACGACCGGAGCACGCCGGGAGTCTTCATCGGCTACGCGGAGGGCGTCAAGGCCTATCGTATCCTCGACCCTGCGACACAGCGCGTCCGCATCTCCCGGGACGTCGTGTTCGACGAAGGGCGAGGCTGGGCTTGGGACAAGGCGGTGGACGACGGCTCGACTTCGACTCTCAGAGACTTCGTCGTCAACTACGTTCACTTCGAGGGAGCCGGGGGAGCTAGCAGCTCGTCTTCACCAAGCTCGTCCACCGTGGCACCCGGCTCGCCATCAGCTCCGGCGAGTCCTCCACTGCCTACACCACCAGCGAGTCCTCCACCACCGGCCACGCCTCGCTCTCCTACACCTGCAGCGCCCCGCTCTGCTACATCGGCTCCCCACTCTCCTGCATAGGCGCCGACACTTCCACGATCGGCACCAGCAGCTTCGGCCCGTCAGCGCACGGTGGAGCTCGCCACTCCGCTGTCCAATGACGAGAACCGTGTCGACGCCTACCACTACGGCGAGCCTCTATGGTACCGCACCATGGACAACATCCTCGGCGATCAGCCTGTCCCTGAGATGGCGGTGCACCACATGGACGTCAAGTCCGCCTTCCTCAACGGTGACCTGAAGGAGGAGGTCTACGTCCACCAGCCGCCGGGATTCGTCATCCCCGGCAAGGAGAACAAGGTTCTCCGCCTGCGCAAGGCCCTCTACGGCTTGCGGCAGGCGCCACGAGCATGGAACGCCAAGCTGAACGTCAAGCAGCTCCTGATGAAGTGGTACTTGATGCGGATGTGCTTGCTGCGCTCATGGAAGACGGGGTTCTTCGCCAAGGCCAAGGCAGACTTGCTATCCACCCTGAGCTCTACTGCATCTACTTTAGCATCTTTACTTTAGCATCTTTACTTTATGCTATATGCTTTAGCATCTTTAGGATATGCTGAAAACCTTCCTTGAGAACCAAGTAAGCAGTCCTATATGTATCCCCAACCTGCCATGTTTTGGCAAGGCTAATGAAATAGAAAACTCAGCCCCAAAACCTGTGATTTGTCTCCAACAATTTCTAACTTGCAATGTTCTTCTTAATGAAAAACCGCCTAGTTCATCCTAGGTTGGATCTCGTTTTTTTTAAACTTGCAATGTTCATTTTTAAACTTGCCATAAGAAACAATGAAATAGCATTTCAAGGCTTATCAACAGAGAGAAGACCTGATGTGCATGCTGTAATAATAATGTTTCTCATGGTTGATCCATGCCACATGTTAGACACAATATTCATTTGTTTTAGATATATCATAATTTGTTTTTTGAAAAAGGTTTATAATCAGTATTTAAATTTCATTTCCTGTATTTAGATGCATAAAGTAGTCATGCTACATAGCTCTAAGCTTGAATCGATTACTACCTCCACCAGATATAGTTGATGTTTCCCACAGTACATTTTAACTAATTGCAGGTCAAATTAGCTGTCCAAAATGTCATCTAATTCTGACCCGAGCGAGTATGTGCCTATGTGATGACCTGAATAGCCTTATGTGTTTGCTGTGTCAGTATAAAAGAAATGCAATGTAGTTGATCTCTCTTGGAGCAGGACATCTGTACCTGCATCAGGGGTCTCTCTTGGAGCAGGCTTTGCCTCTCCTTTGTACTTCTTTCTCTCTTAATGAAATGATACACAGCTTTGCGTCGTTCAAGGAAAAATGCAATGTAGTTGATCCCCAATAACCCTTTCCATATATATTGTTTTGTATCTTCTAGAGTAAATTGTTGATTATAACAATCAGTATTATTTTGTGGAATAGGTTAAGCAAAGGCATGTCAAGATCTGATAAGGTTAGGGTTCTTGAACGGGTTATTGAATCATTAGGGCTTCAAGAAATTAGAAATTCGCTTGTTGGGACAGTGGAGAAGCGGGGCATTTCCGGAGGACAAAGGAAGCGTGTTAATGTTGGGATTGAAATGGTTATGGAACCATCTCTTCTGATATTAGACGAGCCAACTACAGGCTTAGACAGTGCTTCCTCTCAGCTACTTCTAAGGGCACTTCGACATGAAGCACTTGAAGGTGTAAATGTTTGTGCAGTGGTTCACCAACCAAGGTATGCCGTAAACATTAAATCATCGATTTGTCTCCTTTCAGTATGAATTGATGTGCTCCCTATCTTCAACTAAAATCGATTCTGCTTGCATGCAAAGCTTTCCAATAAATATCTGTAACATCCATTGGTCAATGGGCCTGAAAAAGCTTGCATTCCTTGTCTGAGATCACCTATTAGTTCGTGCTAACACCTTGTGAAAAAAAAATCATCCACATACATTGTAGTGCTCAGAAAATACATGTGATCGGATACCCAAAAAGGGCTGAATTAAAAACTTAAATAATCTTTTCTTTGCTTCCTTTGGTATTTATTGACATATAAGTTTGACAATTGTTAATGTTTTACACAGCTATACTTTGTTCAACATGTTTGATGACTTTGTCCTTTTGGCAAGAGGTGGCCTTATTGCTTATCATGGACCTATATATGAAGTTGAAACGTACTTCGCAGGTCTGGGGATCAAGGTGCCAGGCCGTGAGAATCCTCCAGACTATTTCATTGACATTTTAGAGGGAATAGTAAAGACAAAACTGAGGGGAAATGTCACTCCTAAACACTTGCCACTCCTTTGGATGCTACATAATGGTTATGAAGTTCCAGATGATTTGCAGAAGGACCTTGAGAATATCAATACAATTCGTGAGTTATATACTGTTCGGTCCATTAGCGAACAGTCTTCAGAAGAACAGTCAGAAAATACAGATTCTGTGAACCGTAATCTGAGTCAATCAAATGAATTACTGGAAAGGAAAACACCTGGTGTGTTTGCACAATACGGATACTATTTGGGGAGGTAAATTGTTTTCTGTGATATTTCCCGCATGTTTTGTGAATCAATCTGTGACTATACTGTCAAAATATTTCAGGGTAGCAAAGCAACGGTTGCGTGAAGCTACACAGCAGGCCGTTGATTACCTAATATTGTGTATTGCTGGCATATGCATTGGGACAATTGCTAGAGTTCGAGATGATTCATTCGGTGTAGCTTCTTATGGATATACCATAATGGCAGTTTGTGAGTCAGCATCTTTTGTTGTTTCCAGATTAGTAAATTTACATAAACTATCAAAGGAACAAAAAAGGCTGCTTTTGTTGTGAAAAAAGTGGTTACGGTAGACTTATGGAGATCCTATAAAATTATCAATAGCTTTTAGTAAACATAAACTAACTTCTATCACAGGTCTTAATCTTTCATGATATATCAATATCATTGTAATTATGCTTCTCTAATTTGATTAAAATTGAAAAATATGTGTCTCCTCCTGTTGCATCTTTGCTTGTCATATTTACTTGAGGTGGTTGGAGAGCGAAGATATTGTGGAAGTTGAATTTGTTTTCAACAAACTAATGTTATGCTTTTTGTTCAGTATAGACTAGCCAGGGTCCAAAAGTGAACCTTTTTTCCCTAGCAAACAATACAACACTGAAACGGGAACTATAAAATATTTATATTTTTCTCGAGCACGCAGGAGAACTGTGCATCATTATATTAAGAAGAAAAAAATGGGAAAGGAACCCATACAAGACACATCACGAGCTGATAGTGGCTATGACACTTTTAAATGCACGCTTTTCAGGATAATATGTTTATCACATATAATACAAGCACAAGCGAAAAAAGACAAAATAATACCTTTTTTCTGTCCATGGCTGTGTATCTCTGTTCTTTCCTTTTCCAATATGTGCCTCTATTCACTCTCTTTATTAACTGTAACAACTCATCAATTAGCAATAGGCAAGTCACAGCCAAACTCATGTTCATAACAGTGCACTGTCTGACAATGGGAATCCTACCATAACCCCATAAGTCTTAATTGTTAATTCAGTCACAGAAAAATTTAGCAAAGTATATCCCTTTTTCCAATCTATTGATTATAATTACAATGGAAGTTTTGTCCCCTGTAAGATGTGTTACAGTAACATTTTAGCTAATGCTAATGTGGTTATTGCAGCACTGTTATGCCAGCTTGCGTCATTGCGGTCATTTTCACCTGAAAAATTGCAATATTGGAGGGAGAGACAATCCGGCATGAGCTCTCTAGCTTACTTTCTTGCAAGAGATACTATTGATCATTTCAATACTGCCGTTAAGCCAATCATCTTTCTCTCAACATTTTATTTCTTCAACAACCCTCGGTCGACTCTTAGAGACAATTATTTGGTTTTGCTGGCCCTAATTTATTGTGTAACCGGCATAGGTTACACTTTTGCTATTTGGTTTGAGCTCGGATTAGCGCAGTTGGTAAGTAGGGCATTTTTTTTGTAATCATGATATTAACTCTATAGAAGGTGGCTAATGAACTATACTGTTGCAGAGTTCTGCAATAGTACCTGTTGTGCTGGTCCTGGTGGGCACTAAACAAGACCTTCCGCGGGTTATAAGGGAATTGTGCTATCCAAAGTGGGCTCTAGAAGCATTCATCATTGCAGGAGCAAAAGAGTTAGTATTCTGTTTCTTTAATCAGCAGTCATCCTGTTATCCTGTAGTTAAAGAACTTGTTTATGGCATTGTTAATCAAATGTGTGCATAGCAGGAAAACTACTATGATCGCCTTGTTTATTCATGCACAAGAAAAAGGTCCAGAATTCTCACATTCAAAAGACACTACTCCATCTGTTTTTTTACATGTCGTATTAGGTTTGTCCTAAGTCAAACATTCCTAACTTTGACCATCAGTTTTAAAAAATCCATGTAGTTTCATAACATGTGAACTGTATATTATGGAAGTATTTCTTATAGTAAATCCAAAAACATAAATCTTATGTTGTTAACCTATACAATATTTTAAAAATTTATTGAAAATATAGAAATGTTTGACTTAGGACATAACTAATACTCCATGTAAACAACAGAGGGAGTAGCTATGAACCACTTCATTTAGCCAAGATCTCATGTTTGCGAACTTCAGGTGTTACACAGCCTATATTTTGATTCAACTGTCATCATCATATAACCTGAAATTATTGAACTAGTTCTCAAATTGGCTTTGGGTCATTCAGTGTATGTATGTTTGTCTTTGGTGAAAAAAAATTGGAGTTAGAGTTTCTCAAGAAAGAAAATTGTTAAATTACTCCCTCTATTCAAAATTATAAGACGTTTTGGCTTTTCTAGATACATAGCTTTTGTTATGCACTTGCATATACACTATGTCTAGATACATAGTAAAAACAGTGTATATAGAAAAGTCAAAACGTCTTATAATCTGGAACGAAGCGAGTGCAATATTTTTTTTTGAACTTCTTCGATTTCCTTAACCACCATTACTAAACTTGTATAAGCAATGTCAAGCTTTCCCATCTTTTGCCTAACGCAGTTTTGTCTTCAGGTATTCAGGTGTGTGGCTGATCACTAGATGTGGAGCATTGCTCAAAGGGGGCTATGATATCAACGAATTTAATCTTTGCATCACCATTATTATGCTCCAGGGTGTGTTCTTCCGGCTTGTTGCGTTTCTTAGTATGTTAAAGCTGAAATAGATGTAAGTGTACATACGGTTTTTTCTTTCTTTCATTTCACATGTTACTGCTCCCTCAATTCCAAGTTATAAGACGTTTAGGCTTTTTTAGATACATTACTTTTATTATATATTTAGACATAGTATATATTTAAGTGCATATTAACACCTATGTATTTAGAAAAGTCAAACGTCTTATAATTTCGAATAGAGGGAATATTACATATTTTAATGATAAATTTTCGTGATCGAAATATGTGCGCTGTGCAGGTCTTGCCATTTTATGGACAAGAGGGATAACGTAGAGTTTTCTCTTATTGTACACCTTGGATTATTCTATTTGGTATATATACATGAAAGAAGGCTATATCTCATATAGGAAGCTGCACTCAGGAGTAGAGCAAAACAGATATATACTGATTTTTGTATCACCATTGTTGTCCATAAGCCCGTCAGAATGGAATATGAACCAATATTTTCCTAGTGTATATATGGACACGCAGTTCTTTTATACATTTATTAAAATTTACCATGCATTATAAACGTTCAAAATTCTCTTGACGGACCATCCCCCAACCCACCCCCCACCCCCATGAGTGCTAGAAGTTCTAGCCTGAGTCGTGTAGTCTCTGAATTCACGCTTATACTGGAACGAGGTCTGCTTTCCGAGAATGGTCCATTTCAGTGGTGTTTATATATATTTTTATTTCATTTTTTTGGGTAGAAATGTAGTCTGGCATTCCAGAACTACAAAAGTAGGCATATGCTGCCTGCGGATTTGGCTACACGTAGATGTAAACAGCCTGCCAAAAATAGTTGGACGGGCATGGCCGACACGCTGGAGAGAAGGACACACGGCAGGACGGGAGGGGAACTTGATCCACCACCACCATGGCCGCACCCACCTTGGCTGACCATGAGGTCCTAGCGAGGAGCAGGGTCCAAGTGTCAGTGGAGATCGTCATCCTCCTCTCCACCAGTCGGAGATGGGGTAGGTCCGAATCTTACCTTGTCCGGGATAGCGGGTCAGGTCAGGCCGGGGTGGCAGCGAAATCCACGAAGATGAGGCGATTGAGCAATTCTTCGGCCAACTATGGGCAATCGACTTACCACCACCTCCCGGTAGGGTTAGGGTTCCTTCCCCTACCACCACCTCTGATTTCACCACGATCCCCGTCGGCCAGCTCTATTGGGTTCAGAAGGATGTGATTGAATCAAATCATATCAGACGGGAGGATTGCTTCCCAGTGCGCAAGTTAGATAGATATAAGAAATCATCGGTGATATCAGCTTTGCGAAGGATATTTGGGGCAGAGGAGGCGAGAGGGAGACTTATGCAGCTATGCTTCAGGAATCAATGGCAGATGGAGGCAGATGGGTGTGGCAACCAGAGCCGCGGCGCCAGCTCCTCCACAACAACCTCCACCACTACAGAATCAGGCTAGGAATCAGGGATGGCAGGAGCCTCACAGGCAACAGGGAGCACCACCACCTCCTCTAGTAGTGTGCATAACTTATACTTTATTTTCGATGTTACCATATTTTGAAGTGTCTAAGTAAATTTTTATTTAATTGAAGCCTAAATAGACCAATATTTTATGTTTCATGCATTTATTAGTCAAGTTTTAACTCTTGTACCCAATTTGTATTATTTCCATTGTTTACTCAAAATAATATTTAACAATTAATTAATTAACTAGTTGACCTTATTTAAGAGAGTTTCAACTTTCAACCTACATGACCACCATCACTTGTGATAATAATTATCTTGAAATGAAAAAGAACACATGTCACACATGCCATGATAATAATTATCTTGAAATGAAAAATACACGTGTCGACTTTTCAGATCCTAGGTCGAAAGCTCTTGAACCATTGTAGTAGTCGAGGTCCGGAGATAGACCTATTAACCCAGCGACAGATGCAGTAGTCGTCATATATAGCAGCGATAGCTCTAATTACTTTGGTTGTGGCCATAATCACGATGGTCACGGTTGTTGTCATGGCAGTCATTTGTTGTCATTGCAATCGTGGTAGCCATCGCAGTTGTTGTTGTTGTTGTTGCGGTGATAGCACTCTGTTCTTGCTTGATCTCATGATAGGGAGCCGAATGCCTTGCCTCAAGGGTGTCACATAGGTTGTTGTGGTCACTGAGTTAATTAGTTTTGCACCAACCCAATGGATGATGGGCCTTGATTTGCTGATTTGGACCGACAACATTATCGACCTTCTTCTAGTAGTAGGGTGCGATTGTAACTTCTCCCGGCACCTTGGTTGTCACACAAAGTGCTTTGATGCACCGAGCCTTTTGAAAGCCCTAGTTTGGTTTCGATAACTAAGTAATAACTAGTGGACTAACAAGTGCTTAAGTGTTGTATAAGCTAGGTTATATCCATACTCAAGTGTTGAGCTAGAAGCCTACCATGGAGGAGATATGGTGATGGCCATAAAGATGATCAAGCGTTTAACATTGGAGAAGAGAAGAGAAAGGAGATGGAAGCAAGCCCGAAGGCAAATATAATAAGCTAGAAGTTTCTATTTTGCTAGTAAAGGTGCAATAGAGTGCATAGTCGAGTTTATGATAGATAGCCAACATCTTTCAGCAAATTCTTCTGCCACATTTCAATGAGACTGCGACTCTGCTTAGCCACGGGCACTGTTGGATGCTTTGAAGTTTCATCTGTCATCGTCTTATGTTGTTGTCTGTCCATTTTCGTTTTGTTAGCCAACAGTGGAGTTGTATTTTATTCTACATTTTGCCGGTTTGCCCATTTAAATCTAATGTTTGTCAGGAGTGAGGAGTGTTTTGGGACGAAGGAAGCACATAGCCCTGCTATGTGATTGTTTCTAGTTGCTGTGGTAGTGTGGTAGACAAACTTGAATGGACGTTGGTAATTTTGTTGCTTTCAGTATGAAATTTGGGCTCGCAATTATTGACGGGAAAAAGTCTGTGGCTGACTTTTTTTTCTGTCATTTTATAATAGAAGAAATAATACAACATGTATTTGGTTCTGACAACGGCACGTGGGGCATTTCATCCCGGTAACATTTTCAAATTTAGATTTTTCACTAAAAAAGACAACTGTACCAATTTGGAAGTGTACAGTGCTTATTCTTCATCATCTTAAGCATGTAGCTGCTTAGCGTTGCACCCATAAACCTTACATAGGTGCTTTCACACAGTTTTTTTTGAGGGAACAGGAGGAGCTTGCGCCCCTACTGCTTTCACACAGTTCACACAAACAAGAAACAACAGTGAATGACTAAAATTTGCTGATCGTCACTTGTTATTAGTTCGCTACTCTGCAGTTCTTGCGGATCTCCCCGTCGGAGCCCGTGAGCGGGATGTTCCCCATCTTGATCATGGACCTGACGAAATCGCAGAAGAACCGCTCGCTATCACTGCTGTAGGTCTCCACCAAATCCTTTGTGCTGGCGACGCCTTCAGGGCTGGAGAAGAGACCCTGGTCGGAGGACAGGAGGCCCTTCTCCGCCAGGAGGTTCTTGTAATAGTTGTTGTCGAACACGTAGGGGGAACTGACATCGAGCGCAGAGGTCTGGTTGCCGTCGCCGCCTGCGCAGAGGCTCTGGAGGCTATCGGCGAGGCTGGCATCCAGCGTCGGGTCGACTGAATCCGTGGTCGAGAAGTTGGACAGCCGTTTGCTGAACAGCGCGCACCGGGCTACCCCGATAGTGTGGGCTCCTGTCCATTTTCAAGTTCAGATATCATGTGAGTTGTGCAGAATCAGATCACAATGAAGGAGCTTCATCTCTGTCGTCTGTCCCCGAAAAAAAAAGATGCATTTCTGGGCAACTCGACGAGATTGATGTTACCTGATAAGACCACGACATCGGTCGTGTTCAGGTCGACAGCATCGAACTTCTGAATAATTGAATCGATGGGTTCGAACGGCGAAGGCAAACCGTTGTTAGCTCCAGACTGATTGGCCACCAGCCCGTCCTTTCTCCCCAGAAGAACATTATAGTAAGGCCCTCCACTCTGAACAACAGCCGTCGCACGCAGTGTTAGCCTTTTATCTGAAACAACTGAATGTTCCGACAGATCGACTGGACTGTTTAATACTAAGGGATAGAAGAAGGAGCTTACAAAGAGTACTCCATAGCTGGCAGCAAGGGCTACAATGTCAGCGCATGACACCACCTCGGGGCAGACGCTCTCGAGATCAGCCTTTATCGCGTCAATGACCTCGTACCCTCTCACCGAGTTCAGGTTGGGTTTTGCAAACTTCTCGCCATCGGAGCCATCCAAAAGGATTGAAGCGTCACACCCCTGCATGCATGCATACACCATTTCAGTCACTTTGTAAAAAAAATAGTACTAGAAAAGAACATTACTGAATCAGCCGAGTGTGACAGTTACATTGACAAAGCAGTCATGGAAATGTAGCCTGAGGAGGGAGGCACCCATCCTCATCTCAGCTCTCATGGCAGCGAACACATGATGCTGCACAATATAGTACAGCTGAGGGCAAGTGCTGTGGTAGAAATTCGGTGTTAGCTGACACCTCGCACCCCGGCTACCGAGGCACAGCGCAAGAACCGAACATACAAGCACCCAACGGCAGTAAGAGTTCTCCATTTCTTTCTTACTCAGTTATTGCTTGTCTTGCGTCTTGTGATCTCCACACTATATTGGGCTTGCACACTCCACAGTTTCTTGCCTTGTTCTTATATAGGCGGTAAAAAGTGATCCATCACGGAATATACTACCTCGGGTAGGCTAATTCGGCGCGATAGTGGGGTGACTGGCGGCTGCACAACATGCATGCAATGGTCTCCAATCTCCGGCGGCTAGAAAGTTTTTTAAACAATGATTGGACTGCACAATCGGAAGATGGCAATTGGGCTATTGGAGCACTGGCAAGGGCTCTTTTGCTCCGTTTTCTGATTCTCAATGGTGAAGTCACTAGTGTGATGACTAACTGACTGATGGTGCTGCACTTAGCATGCTTCCCAGTGCTTTTTGTCTCAAGTCCAAAGTGGTAGTGGGGAGTGGAGACCCAACCAGTGCAAACACATGTAATCTTATTGTAAAATGCATGCAGTTTCGTGCAGGATTTGGATTTTGGAGGTGACTGCCACAGCCCACGGGCACAGATGAGATGATAGTTGGTGTACTATTCAATTATCTAGCAGCCAGCAATTGCATTGTGGGGAAATTAATCTGGACTCTGCAAATGTTTCAGATGACGTTTCCTATTGTAGATATGCATATATAGGTGCTGTGAGTTGGATCTGCATTACCAGTTATTGATGTACAGCGAACCACAATCGTGCGGCTCTTACCAATCTGTAATGCACTAGTCAAACAGAGAACCAGAGTCTGTATGCCATCCTAGTGGATAAGCATTGCAGTGAGCGATAGGTCCAATCTGATTCACAGTACAACCAGGAAATTCATACCACTATCACGTCTATATGTTAATGGAAGGAGGAAAAACTGCACATCACATCACCTCTGTATAAGCAGCACGTGTATGCTACAACACTAGTGCAAAAAAAAAATCTACCGACTTCAATGAATAGTCATGTGAGTAGGAGATCATACATCATTACCACTAAACACATAGTGCAGCAAGCCCGATAACATCATGCGCGTCAATGTAGAGAAAGTATCCACGTTAACAAAAGCTATGTATTTAGAAAAGTCAAAACACCTTATAATTCGAACGGAGGGATTAGTTATCATATTGTTTATTACATATCTATATACGTTAATGAAATAAAGAAAAACTACACAGCACACATCACCTCTGTATATAGGGGAATGTAGTATATGCTAGAGCACACCGTTCCTTCACCCTCGTAAATTTTAAAGTTTGGTTTGGCATGATTTGTGCACGTGTGAAGGGTGTCTCCAACAATGCTAAAAGAGCTAGCCCAGGGGTGGCCAGCAGCCGGCTACCAGCTATGGCTGGCCAGACTCTACCAGCAACGGCCATGGCCCTCCGGGCGGCGGCAGCGGACGACTGGAGAGCCTGGGGGCGGCCACAAGTCGTCTAGGGCAAAGATGAATGAGTCAAGCGATGGATTACATCTTCCCTAGGATGGCAGCGGTGAAGATCGGCTTCCTGGACGTTGTGTAGTATATGGCACGAGGGAGAAGAAGCCCGAGAAAATGTTGCAGGAAGGAGATCGCCCAGGAAAAGTCGCACCGAGGAGGATACCCGCATGATGGAGTTCGCGGATTTTTTCGCGTGTGGAGAGGGGGTTTTCAAGTGCCAAAAGGTTGAGAGGTGAGATTGAGAATTGTTGGATATGTATTTTTTTCAATCTTGCTAATCATGGATTGTGAGAATGTTTTGGGGACTCTTGGAGATGCTCTTAGTCTTTACTTAATTACAATCTAAACCGGTCTATGGTTAGCAGCTCATGATAAATTATAGAGATATATCACCTATGAATACCTATCCTCATGGCACATACGACCGATATTGATTTTTCAGTTAAACTTTTATAATGGAAGCATCTTATTATAAAATATTTTATTAAAAAAGTTTATTGTAAATATTAGGAGAAAAACTAATGTAACATAAATTCTTGCACAAATCAAGAGACTATCTAATCTAACTGTAACACAAATGTCAACTAGTTAAACAATCTAGAAACTACTTAATCTAAATCAATTACTATCTAGATCTACTGTTTACATGACTATTATTAAAATCTAATACCTAGGTAAATACTAGCTATATTTATGAACTAATATGAACGGTGGAATCTCTAACTCCTCCCTCTTTCTCCTTTCCTCTCTTCCCCTTTTTTTTTTTTTAATAAAACTGAATTTGGGCCAATTTTTTGGCCTTTTATAGAGTGGAGGGGCCACAACAGCATCATTCGAAGGGGACAGCTTATCGCAAGTTCATCCTCCGTTGATAAGTGCATGGGAGTGGCGCTGACACATACCGTCCGGGCAATTCAGCCTCAACAACCATAGAATAAAAATGAATAAAAAGCATACGTTCGTCTCAACAGAGCCATGTTTCCTCAATGAGATCCAATATGCTTGAACGCCCTGTTTTTCAGCACTACTTCAGCAGTACTTTTCAACGAAGGAACGGTGTTTTTCTCTCACAACAAATCAGCATAAGCAGCAGCATAAGCCAAATTTCAGCGGCCGAAATGTGCAATAATGATTAATAATGCTTCAATCAACTTCAAGTGGTTCTACCGATAGGTACAATGAAATATATGCAAACAGAGCGATTTTTGAATAACACCTTGTCAAATGGCAGCATATGCCTTGATTCACAAAACTTACTACATTTTCATAAAAAAGAAAATAAAAATATAGAAATTCCACTTTAGTACGGAAAAGACTGAAATAACAGATCAGGTAGGCCTGCTCGGGCAAGGCCTGTAGTTGCTAGGATTTTGGGCTTATGTTCCAAATACGGCCCAGCTCAAAACTAGCCGCGGACTTGGATGGACACTTGTCTTCTCCACGGCCCGACGCCTCTCTCTCCTGCAGTCCTGCTCCCACACACGCCTCCCCTGACTCCGCCATCAAAAACATCTCCAAAACCCCACCCGCAATGAGACCCGCAGCCGCAGCAGCCACCGCTACCGCCGCCGCGCTCCGTCTCCGCGCCGCCTCTTCCTCCCTCTCGCCGCCTCTCGCCGCCCTCCTTCCTTACCGTAGAGCCTCCCTCATCCTTCCTCCGCTGCGCCGCATCTGCTCCCCTGCGCCTCCCCACGCCTCCGCCGCCCCCGATTCCCAGCCCCCGCCACGGTTGCCCTCTCCCATCATGGACGCGCAGTTCGAGCTCTTCCGTGCGCAGCTCGACGAGTCTTCCACCCTCCGCGACCGCATCCGCGCCGTCGTCTCCGAGATCGAGTCCGCCTCCCGCGTCGCCACCGCCGCGCTCCTCCTCGTCCACCAGCCCGTCCCCCTCGCAGGTTCAAGTCCCCTTCTCCCCCATTTCACTTCTTCTAGGGTTTAGCCACACCGTTGCGTGTTTATCCCCTTCTCTCTTCACGCAGATGTGCTCGTGAAGGCCAAGGCGCAGGTTGAGGTGATCAAGGGGCTGTACGCGCAGCTGGCAGAGGTCCTCAAGGAGTGCCCTGGTCAGTACTACAGGTGAATTGTTTCATCCATATTGGCACATCTATTTCCAGGTTATTAGCAATTTGGGTTGTGGAAAGAAATGTGTCATGTCTCATGTGTTTGGAGGGCTGTGGCTTAGGTACCATGGTGATTGGAGGACCGAGACACAGATGGTAGTGTCGATGCTTGCGTTCATGCACTGGCTAGAGACTGGCGGGCTACTCATGCATGCTGAAGCCCAGGAGAAGCTAGGGTGTATGTCAGGGCTCTGTCCATTGTTGCAGTAGTTGCATTGTGGTAATTGTTAATCTAGTATAGCGTATCACGGCATCTAAGTTTGTTTTTTTTTAGAAAAAAGTCTAATTGACCCCCTAACTATAGGCGGTGGTCTAGTTTACCCCCCGAACTATGAAATGGTCTAATTTACCCCCTGAACTTTGCAAAACCGGCCAAATCACCCCCTCGGGCGGTTTTGGGCGGTGGTTTTGCTACAGTGTCAGCGGTTTTGCTACAGTAACAGCGGTTTTGTCTTTTTCTTTTTTATTTATTTCATCTAAATCTTTGAAAAATCATAGTAAATCACAGAAAAATCATAAAATGGAAAATCTAATTTTGTTGGACTCCACATGAGTGGATCTACACAGTGAATATATAATATAGTATGCTTTAGTACAAAATTTTTGTTGTATGAATTATTCAAATTAATTACAGAAAAAAATAGATCAAAATTTACAGCAAAAACTTTGTACTAAAGCATACTATATTATATATTCACTGTGTAGATCTACTCATGTGGAGTCCAACAAAATTAGATTTTTCATTTTATGATTTTTCTGTGAGTTACTATGATTTTTCAAAGATTCAGACGAAATAAATAAAAAAGAAAAAGACAAAACCGCTGTTACTGTAGCAAAACCGCTGACACTGTAGCAAAACCACCGTCCAAAACCGCCCCGAGGGGGTGATTTGGCCGGTTTTGCAAAGTTCAGGGGGTAAATTAGACCATTTCATAGTTCGGGGGGTAAATTAGACCACCCCTTATAGTTTGGGGGGTCATTTAGACTTTTTCCTTTTTTTTTTATCCTGGCTTTTTCAGTGTCCTCTGGGGAGTTTGGCCTTGATGTTGAGGACTACCTGACAGGTTAGTGTCTCTATAAGTCTGTATACTACTTCTCTGTGTAAAAATTGATGCTAGTCAGGCTTGAGTGTTTTGCACAAGAACTACATGGGAAATTTTCTTATCTCCTTTGGATTCAAAGTTTCTGAAAATCCTGATGCATCTAGGCATGTTTACCTTGTTTCTGGCATCAATTACTTATTGCTTGAAATGTGAGAACTATCGCAGTATTGTCAAACAACTCTTACTCATTTTGTTTCTAGATTTATGACACCTACGTCTTGTAAAAATTTGTGTGCAAATTATGCTGTGTACTTACATGAGGACTCACTTGTTTTGCAGGACTGTGCTTCATGTCCAATGAATTTGTAAGTTCATCAACTCATCGAAGAAAGCAATAGTTCTTGTGATTTTATTTTGTTAAAATAGCTCCTTTTCGGTTATGCTTGTGACCGCTTCAAACAACAGAAAAACTTCAGTGAGCCCAAGTGTTGAACATATCACTGTTACATTGAACATGTCACTGTTACAAAGAGAAATTGAGAAAATCTGAGGACTAGAACCAATTACGCTACAAGCCAATAATTAGATGCCATCAGTTGGAACTCTAGAAATTATTTATATGTAGCTGTGGAGATCTTATGTATCAAGATAAGTCCAAATAATTAATTTATATATGAATTCCACCTATGTTATTCAGAACTAATCATTTTACATGTAAAATGTCAATCTTGCAGTAGAATTACAAAGCCATCAGGTAAGACTAAAAACTACTCTGTGATTTTGTTTCATGATTGCCATTTTACATTTAATTGGGCTAGTTGCTGCATGCCAGTTGCCATACAATTTATGGAATTGAATTTGGTACGCAATGGTTTTCTGACTCTTTTATCTTGCTTAGGAAACTCACTATTAAGCTCCATTTTAGTTGTAGAGAGTTTGGAATTGTGATAATATTTTGTGTTTGTACTAGGTAATGGCCTGTGCATTGCTATGGGCATACAAAACTCAAAATAGAACATTTATTCTAAATGATAATCATACTAAGGCCATTTTATTTGTTTGTGCAATAAATAATCTGACCATTTTTGTTTTCTTGGTAGTAAAAACTCAAATCAAATACCTTAAATTCATTCTAAAACTCAGAAGCTTTGATGACCTTTCAATTTGGTTCTGTTTAATAAGTTTCATGAGCCGAGATACATGTATCCTGATATTCCTATGTAAATCAATTGATGAATTGACATGGCTTGTGCAGAAGTAAGACTCCTTTACAGTCTTTGAAACAAAATCACTCAAGTGTTGCACATCTAGCTAATGACCCATGCGTAGCATAAAATTTGTTTCATCTTCTTCCTACACATGAGGACCAAAATTCAGTCATGCACAATGATAGCTATACAAATTTTAAAGTGAAGCAAAAAGCATCATTACTGAGGCACAATTTTGGATAGATGCAGATTTTTTACCACTTGAAGATATTATATATCTCCATTCTTTTGAAAGAAATAATATCAAAGATAGTGTTGGCAACCATTGTTGAGATTTTGCAATCATAAAAAAAAATTGAGATCTTATTACATGAGACCGAGCAACCAAACCACCTTGCGGGCATGAAACATTTTCTCCTCCCACGTTTAGAATGACATCAACACCCTCCTGATCAGAACCAAAATGGTAGCCAATGTTTTGAGTCTGGACTCTGGAACTTGGATAGAGTGGTGTGTCACTTTTTTTCTACTTGTCCACAATGTCCAGCAGCAAAAGGAAAGTTCTTCAGCTTATTTGTGCTCCTGTCCACATGTTGAAGCCTTCACTGATCATGCTGGAGCTATGGCCTCTCCATCAATCCCAATGGCTCAGGCTGTCAGCCTATCACTGTGTCATGTCCAACATCACCCAGCTGCTAAGCTTGGCACTAGATACAATGGACTGTCCATATTTCAAGATTCTCCATGCAAAAAGAAACAAATGCTACCAGTTGCTAACTAATCAATTCCACGATTCTCACTTGCAACTGATTATAGCACAAGGTCAAGAGTAAAACATGGCATAGTTGATTATGATTCTTCTCGTGCAGCCAAAAGATGACATGTACAATATCAAGTATGGATGTACGTAATACTACCTTTATAACCCATGGAGGCAATAGAAAGACTAAAATTGCAGAGCACCCAGGACTATAAATCTGCCTCAAATCTGAACCAAAACATAATACTAAAATTGAAAGAGAGTCAATGGAGAATGGCTATGATATATACAAATTTGACCAATGTTGTGTAATCCCTCAAAACCGAATCGATGTCATTTGACAAAGGCGTCATCTTGTTATTGTGATTAGGAGCTCCTTGGTACTGCAGACCCCTTTTGTTTGATTTTCTGCAACCTTTTTTTGACCATAAATACAGCAGGGGAGGCCCCCACTGTAAGAATTTTATTAAAAATAAGAAACAACAAAACAACTGAACAACTGTACAAACTAAGAGTAAAACGAAACTTCAGTAAGTACAGAGATCATCTGCAACAAAAGAGAAGCAACATTACCATTTAATGTTTTTTTTCTATTGGCATCTCTCAAAGTCCCAAACGTTCACGGTGTCATTGGATCAGGGCAGAACTTCAAGTCTGTTCTACAAAAGCTATTTGATGACATCTTTCAGACTTTCAGCACACAATGAACACAGTGTTGGTACAAACTAATGAAATAGCATTAGACAATCATCACCTTAAACCACGAACTGATTCTTCTGTGAGCAGTTTTATTCACTTTGACATTGGTTCATGTTATGGACTTAATTTTCTTTGAGCATGCAAGGAATGTAACCCCTAAATATTTGGATTGCTGTTTAACAAACTCACAGAATGCTTGGTTACATTTCCTTGTAACTTACAAGGACAGAATGAACAAAATCCTAGGGTTTTAGTTGAATTAAAAGATGTTGCCGCTGCAGTCATTGGTCACAAGGTATAGTTGTGTCATATATTTGAGTGATTTCTGTAGGAAGAAATTTGGCCAAAGTTAAAACTTCTCTAAGAAGCCAACTTAATTGTAGCGTTTTCCTATAGATCCATATGCACTTTAACAGTTTTGCTACCTTAGATGGAGTAGAAGCTGGACATTTGTTCCCACGTTCATCATCAAGTAGCGGTTGTAGGTGTTGTAAATTGGGGCATGTGAGCAACTAGATTAACTTTATATCGGAATGTTTTTTATTATCCTTTTAATAAATGTAAAACTGCATAACATATGTGTCTAACTATCATGTCATACAATCCCTTTGGTGAATTGTATAGCAGAAAGGGAGCATTTAGACTATGTTATAATTATAGACACTGTTTTTGGTGTTTCAAAAGATTTTTAGAATAATTGTCTTTTCTTGTGACTGCAAAGAATGAAGTAACGGATGGTGTTAGTTTCACATGATTTTAAGCATATGATGTGAAACGGAATAATGATGATTTGGAAAAAAAATGAGTTCGTATTGATCACAAAGAAAGTAAGAATGGTTATGCCATATTATATGTTGTGAACTACTGAATTACATCCATGTTAATGATTAAAATATTCACACCCGTGGTTTGGAAGATTGTCGAGTTTCGCTGATAATGTCTTTGCTGCCGAAAAGGTGTATGCATATGTGAAGTTTGACCATCGTCGCAGTGTTTGGAATTGTGTCTCTATTGATTAGGGCTAACCCTAGAAGGGTAGCTATATAGGTTCCATACATGGGCCACATGGGCCTTAGCCTCATGGGCCTAAACACATACTCCAACACCCCCCGCAGTCTGAACTACCGGCGCAGCGGAGTTCGAGGCTGAACAAGAAAGAACACACACAACCCCCCCCACAGACGCAACTAGCCACCGGTGATGTTGAGGCTGGAGCGAAACTCGGCGAAGGTCGAGGACGGGAGGCCTTTGGTGAAGATGTCCGCGAACTGGGAGCTCGTCGAAACATGAAGGACCCGCACCTCGCCTATGGCCACTCGATCACGGACAAAATGGAGGTCGATCTCCACATGCTTCATCCGCTGGTGCTGGATGGGGTTGGTGGAGAGGTAGACCGCACTGACATTGTCGCAGTAGATCAGTGTGCTCCGAGAGGGTGGAGTGTGCAACTCAGCAAGCAGCTGCCTGAGCCAGGCAGCCTCCGCCACGCCGTTAGCAACGGCGCGGTACTCCGCCTCGGCGCTGGACCGGGAGACCATCGGCTGGCGCTTGGAGGACCAAGACACAAAGTTGCCGTCCAGGAAGACGACATAGCCGGAGGTGGAGCGGCGAGTATCCGGGCATCCCGCCTAGTCAGCGTCGGTGTAGACGACGAGGTCGGTGGAGGAGGCCCGGTGGAGGAGGAGGCCGTAGTCGAGCGTGCCCCGGAGGTAGCGGAGGAGGCGCTTGAGAGCCGTGAGGTGAGGCTCCCGGGGGTCATGCATATGAAGACAGACCTGCTGAACTGCATAGGTGATATCCGGCCGGGTGAAGGTGAGGTACTGAAGGGCCCCGGCGAGACTCCTGTACGCAGTGGGATCGGCCACCGGGGGTCCCTCAACCTCAGACAGCTTGCCCTGAGTGTCGACCGAAGTGGAGCAGGGGTTGCAGTCAGTCATCCTAGCCCGCTCTAGGATGTCCTGAGTGTACTGCCGCTGGTGAAGGAGTAACCCGGCAGGACGGTGCTCAACTGTGACCCCGAGGAAGTGGTGGAGCTCACCCAGATCCTTCATCGCGAACTCCTGCTGGAGAGCGGCGATGATCCTGCGGAGAAGGGGCTCGCTGGAGGCCGTGAGGACAATGTCATCAACATAGAGCAGCAAGTATGCAGTGTCAGCCCCATGGTGGTAGACGAACAGGAACGTATCGGACTTGGCCTCCATGAACCCCAGGGTCAGCAAGAAGGCAGCAAACCGGTGGTTCCACGCTCGAGGTGCCTGCTTGAGGCCGTAGAGGGACCTGTTGAGCCGGCAGACCATGTCAGGACGGGTGGAATCGACGAACCCCGCCGGCTGACTGCAGTACACCGTCTCGGTAAGGAGGCCGTGGAGGAAGGCGTTCTTGATGTCCAGCTGGTGGACGGGCCAAGACCGAGCAAGCGCCAGCGAAAGCACGGTACGGACGGTGGCCGGCTTGACCACCGGGCTGAAGGTCTCATCGTAGTCGACTCCCGGGCGTTGAGTGAAACCCCAGAGGACCCATCGAGCCTTGTAGCGCTCGAGAGAACCATCGGCCCGACGCTTGTGGGTCCAGATCCACTTGCCGGTGACGACGTTGGAGCCTGGTGGCCGGGGCACCAACTCCCACGTCTGGTTGGCGAGTAGCGCGGCGTACTCCTCCATCGCATGGCGCCAGTGAGGGTCCAACAGGGCGTCGCGGACGGAAGAGGGCACCGGGGAGACCACCGCGTCGCTGGTCGAAGCCTCGAGGGCACGAGGCGACAGTGTGCCAGCCGCGTGCCGTGTCACCATCGGGTGAACATGCCGCGGGTGTCGGAGAAGCAGCGGCGGGTGGTAGACCGGCGGGGCACCGCGAGCCGGCGGGGACTGCGGTGGTGGTGTCGGTGTCCCCGGCGGAGAAGGGACCGCGAGCGGCGGCGGCCGCGGCCTGCGCTGGTACACCCATACCGGCGCGGCGAACCTCGACGGAGGTGCTGGGGCAGGTGCCGGTGCAGGATTCGGCGTCGGCGACCGGCATGCCCCTCTTGATAGTCGGCTATGTATCCTAAACCCGGTCAATCACTTCTCTACTCATCTTAGACCGGCAAAAGGAAAAACCCTATGATTATACCTTTGCCTTGCGCTCTTAGATCGTTTTCTTCCACTCGATCATCATGTCCATCATCTAATGTGCATCTCCACCATGATCGTCAATTCATGTCCATGCACCATTTCTTTGTGATCTTGTGGCCACCACTCCTTACCACATACACCTTCATCACATGTTGCTTATGCCTAGCTTAATCACACTTGATACAATAGCATTAGCAACTTGGTGTCATTAATTACCAAAACCAAACTTGGGCTTTCACCGGGTCTGCACCAATCGGAGAGGACGGGGCCGCGCCAGAGGACGACGGTCCCGGGCCCGGTGGGGATCCGGGACAGGTGGCCGGCACGGAGCGCGGCGAAGCGGTACCTGCAGGAGACCACGAAACAGGTGGCTGGACCACCGGGTCAGTGGGAAACAGGGAGGGAGGGTCAGGGACCTGAGGGGTGGTAGTGGTGGAAAAGGGAAAGACGGACTCATCGAACACCACATGGCGAGAGATGAGAACCCGTCGGGAGGTAAGGTCAAAGCACCGGTACCCCTTATGATCCGGGGAGTACCCGAGGAAGACACAGAGCGTGGAACGAGGGTCCAGCTTGTGAGAAGAAGTGGCAGCGGTGTTGGGGTAACACGCACACCCAAACACGTGGAGGTGATCGTACCGAGGCGGGGTACCGAAGAGGGCGTGGTGAGGTGTGGGAGCAGGACAGGCAGCGGAAGGAAGGCGGCTAAGAAGGTAGGTGGAGGTGTGCAGGCCCTCAGCCCAGAAGCGAGCAGGAAGAGAGGCCTGAAACAAAAGGGTACGTACGGTGTCGTTGGTGGTGCGAATCATCCGCTCAGCCTTGCCATTCTGCGAAGAGGTGTATGGACAAGACATGCGCAACTGAACACCGTGAGAGAGGAAGAAAGCTCGGGAGGTGGAGTTATCAAACTCGCGACCATTGGGACGGCCTTGATGGTGAGGCCGAACTGTGTAGACACCCAAGTAAAGAAGTGAAGGAGCGTGGTAAACGTATCTGACTTCGCACGGAGAGGAAATGTCCACGAATAATGCGAAAAATCATCAACAACCACAAGATAGTACTTATAACCAGAAATACTTAGAACAGGAGATGTCCATAGGTCGCAATGTACAAGATAAAAAATGTGGGCCGCATGGGAAGAACTAGAAAAAGGAAGACGAACATGTCGGCCCAATTGGCACGCATGACACAGTTGCTCATCATGAGCTCGAGTACATGGAAGACCAGAGCTACGACTGAGCTGTATCAGGGCATCACGTCCAGGATGGCCGAGGCGCCGGTGCCAGGTAGTAGAGGAAGTAGAAGCGGCGAAGGCAGCTGACAAAAAGGACAGCGAAGAAGACGAAGGCGCCGCCGGGAAGCGAAGGGTGTAAAGGGGCCCGGTGCTGTCACATCGGAGCAGAGGACGCCGGGAAGCCAAATCCTTTACAGTAAGACCAGAAGAGTCAAATTCCACAGAACAAGAATTGTCAGCTGTAAAACGACGAATAGAAAGAAGGTTATGAACCATAGAAGGAGCAACAAGAACATCAGGAAGACGAAGAGCCATGAGCACCGGCGGTACCCACAGACGTGACTGGAAGACAAGAACCATTTGCGACAATAATGGACGAAGGAACCATTTGCACATGGTCTTTATTGACCTCGAGAAGGCATATGACAAAGTACCGAGAAATGTCATGTGGTGGGCCTTGGAAAAGCACAAAGTCCCAACTAAGTACGTTACCCTCATCAAGGATATGTACAGGGATGTGGTGACGTTTGTCCGAACATGTGATGGCGACACCAGTGACTTTCCAATTAAAATAGGACTGCATCAGGGGTCAGCTTTGAGCCCTTATTTATTTGCTTTGGTGATGGATGAGGTCACAAGGGACATACAAGGTGGTATCCCTTGGTGTATGCTCTTTGCTGATGATGTGGTGCTAGTTGACGACAGTAGGGCAGGGGTTAATAGGAAGTTAGAACTATGGAGGCACACGTTAGAGTCGAAAGGGTTCAGACTTAGTAGGACTAAGACCGAGTACATGAGGTGCGATTTTAGCGCGACTAGGCATGAGGAGGGAGACGTTAGCCTCGATGGGCAAGTGGTGGCCAAGAAGGATACTTTTCGGTATTTAGGGTCGATGCTACAAAAGGACGGAGACATTGATGAAGATGTTAGGCATAGAATTTCAGCCGGCTGGTTGAAATGGCGTCAAGCTTCTAGCGTCCTCTGTGACAAAAGGGTGCCTCAGAAGCTGAAAGGTAAGTTCTATAGGACGGCGATTCGTCCGGCTATGTTATACGGTGCTGAGTGTTGGCCTACAAAAAGGCGACATGTCCAGCAATTGAGTGTAGCAGAGATGCGTATGTTGCGTTGGTGTTGTGGGCACACAAGAAGGGATAGAGTCCGGAACGACGATATTCGGGATAGGGTTGGGGTGGCACCAATTGAGGAGAAACTGATTCAACATCGGTTGAGATGGTTTGGACATGTCCAACGGAGGCCTCCTGAGGCGCCGGTGCGTAGTGGAGTTCTAAAGCGGGCCGATAATGTAAAGAGCGGTAGAGGTCGACCTAAACTAACTTGGGACGAGTCCGTTAAGAGAGATCTTAAGGAGTGGAATATCTCTAAGGATTTAGCTATGGATAGGAGCGCTTGGAGATTGGCAATCAATGTGCCGGAACCTTGACCTCTTTTGTCTCCCTTTATGTCCTTTTTGTGTCTCCCTGTTTCTCGTCTCTTTTGGGTTTCATCTCTAGCCTACCCCAACTTGCTTGGGATAAAAGGCTATGTTGTTGTTGTTGTTGTAATGGACGAAGGAAGAGAGGAAGAAGGAGAGTGGAGCGACGAAAGTATACCGGGGTCAGGAGTGGTGTGGTAGGTGGCTCCCGAATCAGCGATCCACTCGGGTCCGACCGGAGGTGTCAGACCCATGGTGCTAAACGAGCGAGCCAGGGCCGTCTGGTCCCATCCGGTGACCCCCGGAAGAGTCCCAGAGGGTGGAGTCCACGCTGTAGCAGGGAAGGCGCCGGGTGGAGGACCAGCAGGAGGAGCTCCGGTGAGCATGGCCACCGGTGGACGTGGTAGGGCCACATGGAGATGCGCCCGGACCACGGGTTCTGGAAGGAGGGCCATGGTGCCCCCCCCTACGGCCCACCAGGTGGTGGAGCCTGGGTATGTCCACCCCGGCCACCCCCGCGACCCCCTCCACGTCTACGACGACCACCACGGCCCCCCCACCTCCGCTCGGCCCGGAGGGAGGAGGACCCAGGAGAGACGGTGGCGGTGGAGCGGTCGACCGCGGTGGCGCAGACGGACGCGGCGAAGTAGCAGCCAAGGCCGTCGAGGAGGACGAGGACCCCGTGGAAGTGGTGGATCCCGGCTGGAGGCCCTGCGTGAGCTCCTCCATGACGAGATCGTCACGGACCTCCAGGAAGGTGGGGAAGGGCCGCTGGCGGGTGATCCACGTCCGGAGGTGGGCGTAGCGGTCGCTGAGCCCCCGGAGGACGTTGAGGACCAAGATGCGATCCTCCACGGGCCACCCAAGGTCCCCCAGGGAGTCCGCCATGCCATTCATCCGACGGCAGAACTCGCCGACGGAGAGGTCACCCTGGACGAAGGTGCGGAAGCTCGCGTTGAGACGCAGAGCCCGGGCCTCGGCGTTGCCCAGGAACTGGCCCTCAAGGGCAAGCCACGCCCGGCGCGCGTCAGGGGAGGTGCGGACGAGGTTGTGGAGGTCCAGAGAGATCGTCCCCAGGATCCAGGAGAGGACGATGCTGTCGAGACGCAGCCACGACGGCGTCGACGAGGACGTGGTCGTCGAGGGCGTAGCGGCGAAGAGTGAGAAGCACCAGATCCCGCCAGCGGGCGTAGGAGGGCGACTCCGGCTCGAGGACGACCAGGACGAGAAGGCGAATGTTCTGGACCCCCCGGCCTGGTAGTGGAGCTGGGCCACGAGCGGGTCGGCCGGGTCATGCCAGAGGACGGCAGTGTGAGACACGCGGCATCCCGGCGAGGCGGAGGAGGTGGCTCCGGCGTCCTAGGCCTCAGGAGAGGTGAGAAGGTGCTCCGCCTCGGTGATCTGGCGAGCCAGGGCGTCAGCCGCGTCGCGCTCACGCTCCCAGACGGCGGCGGCCGCACGCACACGAGCCTGCCCCTCCGCGGCGGCCGCGCGGGCAGCGACAAGGGCGGCGGCGAGGGCGGAGTCGGAACCTGTGCCATGAAGAGGAGGCGTACCCCCACCAGTAGCCATGGCTGCCCGATGGAGGATGGCGGCATCAGACCCAACAGCAGGAGCAGTTGGCCCGACGGCGCGCAGGAGGGCGGCTTGAAGGTGTTCAGCGTCCGCACCCAGAAGGCCGGTCAGGGCGGCCTGGAGGGTGGCTGTTCCGGCCCCTGCAGGCACCAGAGGAGTTCCCGCCGCCGGTAGAAGGGGAGCCTCAGCCCCGGCGGTGGGGCGGCAGCAGGAGCAGCATCCTCCCCACCGCCCGTGCCCGCGGCGTTCGTACCAGCGGTGAAGGCCGCCGCTGTATGGGTAGGGAGGGGGAGGGATGGCGCTGGAAGACCAGAAGGAGGGGGCGGGCGCCAGCAGGGAGGCCAGGAGGAGGGGGGCGGGATCCAGGGGCGAGCGGGCCAGGAGCGCCCGCCCCAGGCAGACCGGCGGCGGCTCCAGAAGATGGGGAGCGGAGGAGCTCGGCCCAGGAAGGGGAAGAGAGGGGAGGGAACACAGAGAAGTAGGAAGGGGAGGGGGGAGGGCGGCGGCAGAGGAGGCCAGCGGCGGCAGAGGGTGTGGCCGGCGGCTCAGGAAGAAGAGGAAAGGCTGGATACCATGTTTGGAATTGTGTCTCTATTGATTAGGGCTAACCCTAGAAGGGTAGCTATATAGGTTCCATACATGGGCCACATGGGCCTTAGCCTCATGGGCCTAAACACATACTCCAACACGCAGGACTCAGGGTTGGAGGCGTGTTCCACGAACTTGGAACGCTGTCCCAATTCGAGGGTCCAGGACGAACTGGGTTGCTGCCTTGCTTCAGAAGGGTTATATCTGGATCAAATTTACTGCACTGACCACTGAGGAATGGGGAGCAAGAGGGGAGGCTATGGAAATTGCCGTACCTAATATGAGGGAGGGAGACTGTCGAAGTGGACTTGCTGGCCACCTGGGGACCCCAGTCTACAGTTGTGTCGAAATGGATGTGTTATGTTCTTAGTGACCCAGTTGACCCATGAACCTGGTCGACTTGGGTCGTTGACCCAGATTAATTGGGGTCAGCGTTTCAAAATAGCGCCGCACCCCCCCATCCCCCCCCCACCCCCCAACACACATCCGTGACCTGGTTGACCCAGATTTTTTTTAGACTGAGTTTGACACCTTTAGATCTTGAGCACAACTTCAAACTTATTATTAATAGTAATAGAGCGCACAACTCTTCCTTTGACATGGAAGTGTATTGTCATAAATGAATATATTTAAGTAAATCTCATGACAATCATTGCAAACTTGTCCAATGGTTGACACTTGCACATTTTGGCAGCAATTAGGAAAAAAAGTTATGCTTAGAGGAAATAATTCCTTCAAAGAACTTAAATGCTTTGATGATTAGCTTCCTTTTACCACCGCCCTGTCCTATTATGACTGGACTGGTTATACATTCTCTGAGCTTCTATTTCTTTTGGCATCAATTGATATGCTCCCTCAATTTTGTTCAGTTTGTTCACTGAAGTTGATTCTTCCATTTCATCATTTATTTTACATTATCACATTTCCTCCAAAAAATGGAATAAATGCATGATTGCATATGCTAACATTACTTTAAATACTAAGTCAATTTGTACTATTAATATGATATAAAATCATACACAATTGGATAAAAAAATAAGTGGGTTGAGGGATCATGGTCAACATGTACTGATTATTGAGATGAATTTAAGATTTTTGTGTGAGCTCAGGACCAATCCATTTTATTCTTTTCCCTTGGTGAGTATGTTCAAACCATTTTCTTTACACAGTTAAATGAACAAAACATCCTAGTTGCTTCATGACATCAAGGGAAACAAATAAATGATTGAATCATATAGCACCTCTTTCTTCCATAGTTTCTTAATACTTACACTTCGAAAATTGGAACCTGGATTGATGTGCTGTCCGAGGTGAAGGCAAAACTGTCAGTCATGGTTATCATTGAACTTTACATGACACCACCTGCATTTCATACTGGATAGAGATATCTTTGGTTATTGCATGGATGGATGTTAGAAAAAGTTGTAATTCTCACCAGCCATGAACTGGAATTAATAGCTGTGATGATATTTTTTGCAGCCTAGATTTGTAGTAAACCGTGTCACTGTCCTAAGAGGGTTTTGGGCTTCTTGACTGATCTTCATGCTTCGTTTAGGATGCTGAACCTGCGCAATGACTTCTTGCGTAAGAAATTTGATGGTGAGTTTATCTGTTATCAACTTGTTTAAGCTTTTAACTGAAAACATGGCCTGATCTATTGCTGTATATTAATGCTATGCTCATGGTTGTTATGCTGTCGTGGTATGTAATATGGCCTCCTCTCTGTTAATTATTTTGCAGGGATGAAGTATGATTTGAGGAGGGTGGAAGAGGTCTACTATGATGTGAAGATCCGAGGACTTGTACCTGCGGAGTTGAAACAAGAGACTCAATCGTAGAATCCTTGGTAATGTTAACATACTTTGTGGTTTGGCTTTTGCCATCCATAACGTGTTTAAAATGCCAAAAATTTCTGTTAGAGGGTATGTGTTATGGACTGAACTGGTGTTTTGGTGGCACTCACATGGCCTTGCTCATTTCTTTTGCTGTGGCGCCACATTTCATGCATTTGACCTCGGGATGTACATTGAGTTAGATTTCGTGAACTCGAGAGAATAATTTAATGTCTCACCTTGCCTTTCACAAATTTTGATGCTTATCTGATGGTAATATACATGTTTGGATTTTCATTCGGATTTGTGGTTTGTAGGCAATGCAATGATAGGTGTGTTTGTGTTGGAGTATGTGTTTAGGCCCATGAGGCCCATGTATGGAACCTATATAGCTACCCTTCTAGGGTTAGCCCTAAGTAATGGAATCACAACTTTCAGCATGATATCCAGCCTAGGCTAGTCCCTCTCCCTTTTCCCCTCCACCCAGCCGCCGCCAGCCACCCCGCCGCCGGCCAGCCACCCCTGCTGGCCGCGCCATGGCTGGCCGCCCTCCTCCTCCTCCCTCAGCTCACGACGCACGCACCGACGCACGAGACCGACCGACCAGCGCCTCCTCCGCTACCTCCGGGGCACGCTCGACTATGGTCTCCTCCTCCACCGGGCCTCCTCCACCGACCTCGTCGTCTACACCGACGCTGACTGGGCGGGGTGCCCGGATACTCGCCGCTCCACCTCCGGCTACGCCGTCTTCCTGGGCGGCAACCTGGTGTCTTGGTCCTTCAAGCGCCAGCCGGTGGTCTCCCGGTCCAGCGCCGAGACGGAGTACCGCGCCGTTGCTAACGGCGTGGCGGAGGCCGCCTGGCTCAGGCAGCTCCTTGCTGAGTTGCACACTCCGCCCTCCCGGAGCACACTGATCTACTGCGACAATGTCAGTGCGGTCTACCTCTCCACCAACCCCATTCAGCACCAGCGGACGAAGCATGTGGAGATCGACCTCCACTTTGTCCGTGATCGGGTGGCCATGGGCGAGGTGCGGGTCCTTCATGTTCCGACGATCTCCCAGTTCGCGGACATCTTCACCAAAGGCCTCCCGTCCTCGACCTTCGCCGAGTTTCGCTCCAGCCTTAACATCACCGGTGGCTAGTTGCGTCTGTGAGGGGTTGTGTGTGTTCTTTTTTGTTCAGCCTCGAACTCCGCTGCGCCGGTAGTTCAGACTGTGGGGGGTGTTGGAGTATGTGTTTAGGCCCATGAGGCTAAGGCCCATGAGACCCATGTACGGAACCTATATAGCTACCCTTCTAGGGTTAGCCCTAAGTAATGGAATCATAACTTCCAGCAGTTTGGTTTGAGGAATGGAACGGTTCATCATTGTTTCAAGCTCTTTTTTAGTTTTAGCGGAACAGAACGGGTTGATTCTTCATCAACTCATCATATGCGCTAAGAACTAGTACAAGGATTGAGATGATTTTACCAAAACTGATAGGAACTCATGATGATGTGCTCCATCTCATCAAGGATGAGTGGATGCTGAAACCAAATATCCTGTTCCGTTGTTTGATGCTGATGTGCACAAGAGCACATAAGCTAGCGGGAAATCAAGTTCCGAGTCAGCCTGTTGGCTGGGAGTGGGATGCATTTATAAATTTGCAGTGGTCAATATTACTGTGCTTGCAACCGTAAGCAAGATGTTACTGTTCTTGCAGGGGTAAACACGGGACGGTATTGACGATAGGAAAACCAGTGTTTAAGATCCCTGAACCTGTCTTGGAATTAGCTTAAAAACGCATCTACAAGTTTTCTACTTTCTAGACATTGCACGTACACAGGCTGCAGTCCATCCTGTCCACCAGCAAGCTGATCTGGTGCAAAGAAGCGTCATCTGGTCCCAAGATGAACATGGCGGAATCAGCGTCCCGAATCCTCCGATATATCCGCGAAAACAGCCGCTGGCGCTGCATGCTGTGGCTGTGCTCTTCTTCTATTTTGTACTGTGGATTCCTGCAGCGGCAGCCGCTGAAGAGGGCAGCCGAGGCTTACTGCTTAGCCAGCCCCCACAGCCACAAAGGTTCAGACCGGTAGCGTCCCGAATGCAATGTTGGGTCATCGGTAATTCATGATATAGGAAGTCACCCCGCGTCGGACGCTCACGATGGTGGTCTGACCGCGCCAGCCCAACTACCGGCTCTTAAAAAAAAAGCTGAAGCGGTGGCTGGTGTGACCATATATCTATTAGAGGGAGCTAGCCTCATCCATTATCCGGGTGAGATTCTGCTAAAAAAAACGAGGTGGGCGAGATGCTGACCCAGTTCATTGGGGCAGTTGCTATGGCGAATTAGAGATTCGGTAACGGTGGTGTGGGGTCAGAGATGTAGCCGCAGAGGCAACGCATCCACCTCACGCACGGCAGCGCATCTCTGTTCCTTAGCGCCGCGACGTCGGGGATCTGACGGCCGCCCTTATGGAACCACTGCGCTTCCAGCGTCCGGCTGCTGGCTTACGACCCTTCTGTGCTCTTGCGGCCCGCATCTTCGACGACCATTGCGCTTCCCGTGTTCGGCTGCCGCTGTGCAAGTAAGACGACGACAGCTCTGAGGCCCACGCACATGGGAGGAAACGGTGGCTTCGGAGGCCCGCGTGCAAGCGGGGTGAGCGGCGCATGGTCCCCAGCGAGCTCTACACCGGTGAACTCCACGCACTGACAAGCCTCTATTCCGAAACATAAATATTGTGCTGAAAGCACATGTTGCAAGCTGATGTTTGAAGTGTTTCATATGTTTTAGAAGTATGTTGCAAGTGTTTTATACGGACGTTGCAAAAGTAGATCGGGATGTTGCACATGTTGCAATAGCTATACACGCGTGTTGCAAGCTTCTATTTCCAATGTTCCATCTGTGTTTTTTTTTCTAGATGTATGTTACAAGTGTTTATTTGGATGTTGTATATGTTTCACGCATATATTGTAAGTGTTTTATCTGGATGTGTGTATGTTTTACAATAGTTTTCAAGTGCTTTTCATGTGTTTTTGCAAGTGTTTCAAATGCACGTTTCGAGTATTTCATCCGTATTTAGATATTGCAATTTTGCAACGGGATGTTTCAAAAGCAGATTGGATGTTACATCTCCTTCCTCGCTTTCTGCTGTCTTCCTCGATGTCTCCTCTCCTTACGGCACCGGCTGCGCATCCGCCGTCTCCTCCCTCTCTTTTCTCGATGCCGGTGACGTTCAGAGTGGCGTAGGCCCCACGTGAGCACGCGAAACCGTGCAGGAAATGACTGTACGCGCGGGCGTCCGGACATCAGGCACTAGCGAGGCCTTGGGGTCATGCATCGAATTTCTATCCGAAGGCCATGAACTCGGAGGCTCTCAGATTGGTAGCTCTACAAAGGGTGTCGTGTTGCTGCTTTGGGCCACGGCTCACTAGCTACTCTCTAAACTGTGCACCTTGTTTCATGGATCACCATCAATCAATCTCAGAATGTGCTCTATTATGAATCCTAGAACCTACATAATTCCTTGCTCCATCCATCATCTATTTTTGTTTGCAGGTACTAATTCTTTTGGAACACTCACAAATTAATTGTTCAACATCATCATCATTACACGACGAAATTTGTCGGGATCAACCTGTGTAATACACACTGTGTGCTAGCAAATCAACATCAAAATTAGTTGCATGTCATGTCATGTCAGCCATGATTTGCACCTACGGCCTGACACTATGCCAGAAAAGCTTATTAGTGACGCGTCTAGATGCTTATCAGTGACGCGTAAAAGACGCGTCACTGTTCTTGCGTCTGTGATAAGGGCATATCAGTGACGCGTAAAAACGCGTCACTGATAATCCTTAAACAGTGACGCATGTATCCAATACGCGTCACTGATAGCGCTTATCAGCGACGTGTCCATACAAGACGCGTCACTGATAGCGCTTATCAGCGACGTGTCCATACGAGACGTGTCCAAGTATAAACAATTAATTAAAGCAAAGAACTGTAAATCAATTGAGCAAAGCATAGGCAGAAAATGGTTACTGATAGGCCTTAAGATGCAGCAAATTCCGCACAAACAGACAAACACTACCATCAAGAACTAAGGGAGAGAGAACTTGGCAATAGCTTTATCTTATCTTCAGCTAACAGACAAACAGGAGCAAAATTCAAACCTTGCAAAATTTACAAAGAACTACTGACATCAAGCACTACCATCAGGAGCCATACCTGTCTATGAGGCCGGTGGCAGACCATGCTTGAGTTTCTAATTCTGATGATCGCTGCATGCTGAGGCTCAACGGGTGGACATGTGTGCTGATGATGGATCCTACAAATAAACACAAAGAGGTTCAGTTTGGACAGTATAGCAGGTTGCTGGGTTCATACAAGAAAGAAAAGGCTTACTGTTATGCACCAGTTTTTTAAGAAACAACAAAACAGTAACATTATATATTCCAGCTCTAGTATCGTAGTGTAAAGAAAAGAAAGAAAGGTTTCAATGCACCATAGTATTAAATTAGACGGAAAACAAGCAATTATTCGGCATAGTATAGAAAATTAGATGACAGGAGCGAATGGAATCCCCACTGAATCCTAATCAAAGATGACCAGAACACAAACGCTCTAGCAGCATGAATGTATCTTCTCCAATGACACTCTCAATGTCAATGGCTGTGTCAAGGGTGCACATAACTGAGAAGAGACGGCTGGGCATAAGGCTTGTTACCCATTGACACCAGCGCATGCAGGTCTGAATAAACAGGGCACCACGTAACAACACCAGCAAGGCTCACAGGTTATATCCAACCAAAAGTCTACAGCTATGACACCAGCTAAGCATTCTACATGCAGCTCTGACTACACAAATTTAGAAATTGTCTTTCAAACAGTTTTGACACAAAGGGGTTGCAACTGGACAGAATAAACATTTTGACACATTGCCCATAAGCCATATATTGTAGCAGTATGTCTTTGGACAACATAACAGATAGCAAAAATATACATACCTGTGAAGCAGCACTTAGATCAAAACTCTTCTCCACACTCCATGAGGCTGTCCAACCTTTCATATGAATGTTTTCATCCCGTAAAAGTTTAATTATGCATTTAAAAGGAGAAAGCAGTAAATATAGATAGGTATGGAGCAACAAAGTCAAATGCACTCTTCAGTATACTCTCACATGACGACACCAAGCATAACATCTAATCTTAGTATAGCATCACACATGTCCAAATGTCCAATGGAAACGCATTTGAGGGTTGACCACAATCAAACCATCACAGCTGAAGGCATTTATTTGGTGACCAATGTGGTAGAGAAAACGTTCCAGGAAATTAAAAATTCACTGATTCATATCCTCACAGCAGATGAAGCATTTATTTAGCAACAGATCCTGGGACAGTTGGTACGGTCAAAAAGCAAGCTCCTAATTGAGATTTCTGATCTCGCCACTTTGCCAGATATAGACAAAAAAGAAATTACAGTTGCAACTAAACAATCGTGGATGTAGATAGAACAGCTAAATATCAACAGAGATTTTTTCCCTTTTGCCTCTGTTATGATCTTGACAAACCTCTATTTGGTATGTTTTAACTCTGAATTAGTACAGATATGGGCACAAACAAAAGAAAACAGCCATGACTATGTTACATTACTGACAATTTGTTAGACTTAATTTGTTCAATTCTTCAAGGCCTCCTGTACATGCTATACGATCCAAGAGTTAATTCCTCTGCCCAAGATCTACAGAGCACAGCACAAATCGAAACAGAAGTGAGGCAAGGAGAAAGAGCGGGGCACTGACCGTGAGCATGAGGACGCATGGCTTGGTGAGCCTGCCGAGCTTATCGAAGATGCCGCGGCCCTTGGCGACACGGATAGAGAAGGCCACTTCGTCACTACGCGCGCCGGACGCCGTGTTCGAGCCTGTCCGGGCCGCCAATTTGAGGAGATGGGGCAAGGAGCGGGGCACACCTTGATGTCGCCCAGATCCACGGAGGGTCCCGAAGCGCGCCATGGCACCCGTGACGGGGACAGCACTCACTTCCACCGCGACCCGCACAGCCAGATCCGCGACGAGCAGGGAGGTAGGGTTTGGAAGAGACAAGTGGTACTCGTCCGTGGAGATCCAAGCCCCGGGGAGAGGCCGGGAGGGGGGTGGAGTGGAGGAGGAAGAGGAGGAGGAGGGCGATGGTGGCGTCGGAGGGGTCCGGTGGCGGCGGCGGAGGTGGATGCATCCGTAGAGCTGAGAGCCCGAGACCGAGAGAGAAGGGGCGACGGCCAGACTGCCCGAGAGAGAAGGGGGAGGGGAAGGGGGGTGTCGGACTTCAGTTGCCAATGAACCCGATTTTATTGTTTTTTCGGGTCCGTGAGCTGTGATCTGTGACTGGTGTCGCTGGAACGCGTCACTGCTAACGATCTCTCCTTACCGGTGACTCGTGTTGCTGGGAACGCGTCACGCATTTTGTGTGTTGACCATGCACCACTCTTTATCAGCGACGTGTCCTATTTATCCGCGTCACTCATCTTACACTAGTGACGTGTTTTAATTCCAAGTCACTGATTAAGACGTCACTAATAAGCTTTTCTGCCATAGTGTGAGCCGTGTCCGACTCCGACATCCGTGTGCCATCGGCCGGCTGGGGCCGGATAGCAACAAGATAGTTGAGTCATGCACTCACGCTGCAGGCCATATATAAGCCGTATGCTGACGGTTTAACCTTCCTGTTGCGTCCATGCACTGTGCAGTGCAGCCTCGCTCGATACAACGCATTCGACACACTTCACTGATGGCCCTTTGGCTTGTCGCGCACATAGGAAGCCACCGACGGCACCATGAGTCCATCATGACCAAGCTCCTTTCAGTGATCAAATCCGTTTGTGCCGTCGACAGACATATACTTCTTCTGTCAGATAAAAAATATCATTCTACTCACCGAAAAATTAAAATTATCAACGTTAACTAACATATATAAAATATTAATATCTATAGTATCTATTTAGTATCATTAGGTGAGTCGCTGAATTTTTTTTATAACAAACTTATTTAGATATGTTAATATTTAAGTTTTAAATATTTGATTAACACGATTTTCATAACGATATTATTTTCGGAACGTACGGAGGGTCCATTTTTGTCGCTTGTGGCCGACTTGCTGCTAGCGATACAAGTGGCGCGGGCTGTGCCGTCAGCCCGCGGGGTGACCCGCGCCGCTAACCCACGTAATCCCGTCAGCCATGCCCGCGCGCGTTCTAGAAGCGGGCTTAAGCGGCTAGCCCGCAAAAGCCAGCGGCGCCGCGCAACCTTCGTGCCGCGTCCTATGGTGGTGGCGGGCGCCTGCTGGATGCCCTGCGGGCTGCAGCACCAGGATCGCCACTGCCAGCGCCTCGCCGAGCATCAGCCAGGCAGTGGCAACCTTTATAAGATGCGTTCCCTCCGCAAGCGGTGGCGGCGGTGGCTCACGCGTCGCGTTGCAGCAATGAAGCTAAGGCTATCCGCACTCGTGGTACTCTAAATTCATCCTCTAAAAGTCCTGGTCATCAAGATTCTCTCATCTATACTCAATTCTTCCGCACCCCTCCATCCTCTATGGGTGTGTTTAGATGGGGTGAGTTGGGGTGAAAAGTTACTGTAGCACTTTTCGTTGTTATTTGGTAAAATTTGTCCAATCATGGATTAATTAGACTCAAAAGATTCGTCTCGAACTTTACAGACAAACTATGTAATTAGTTTGTTTTTTTACCTACATTTAATATTTCATGCATGCGTTTAAAGATTTGATGTGATGGGTGGAAGAGGAAATATTTTGGGTTGCTGTAGTAAGTGAACGCGGCCTATATCATTATCTATCCACTGTGGAGCCCACTTGTTACTTTATCTAAATATATCCATGTGACATCTTGTTTTAAAGAATTTATTGAAACGGATTTAATGATGTAAACGGAATTTAATTTGGTTTTTGGTTTGTGAGTTATAACATTTTTTTAGTTAGTAGCAGCAGTGGGGCCCGTGCATTTGCTCTCTCCCTCCCATCTCCACGCCAAACAGCAGCAGAAGCAGTGGGGCCGCGTATGGACGGGTAGCGGACGAGCGCTATCCCACTCAGAATAGCGGACGTCCTAGCCATCCTAAGCTATAGCGTAGTAAATACAGGACCCACTTCAGAGCTTTTTCGCGCTATGTGATCCTGCAGGGACACGTAGCGTGTGCCAGTGCAGACAGTCTAACGGCGGGTGCGGGCCGCCGCATAAGCCCGCAAAACCAAGCGGCGGGATGCGAGGCGGCGGGCTGCCCACCGCCGCGCCGTTTGCATGCCTATTGCTGCCGTATATAGCGCGTGGCGTGCATGCACTGCTCGCGTCGAATGTGATATACACGTACGTACGTACTAGTATGCCTGAACGACGGCCTTGTCAGCCTGTGGCATCGTCGTCATGCATCGCACCTTCTCAGTTTGATCTTGCATTGTCCTCAAAGTAAAGTGATTGGAGTAAGCATATCACACAGCTCAAAGTACGCGCCACTGTACTCACACTGTGACACTGGATCTACCAAAACACTCTGCGATTCATCATATAATACATTTTTTGACGCAGGTGCAGGGACAAGCACAGATTAAAGATGACTAATTAATTAACGCAAATCCACGTGACAGAGCTAGAGAGCGTCGTCGCTGGCCGTCTTCGTTCTTGAATTTGTGTACAGATTAAGCAATGCATCATGCATGCAAATCGCATCTGAATGGGCCGGCATCACTCTGATATAGGAGTACACTCCTAGCACAACAAGTCCTCAAGTCAAGTCCACGTCAAAGTAGGCAGTAGGTGCGTGCAGTAACCAACAAGTTCAGGTTTATTGGTCGTTCTCGTTCAGGTACTCGATCGATGACTACGGTCACATCGAAACTTTAATTTAACCAGACTTTAAATTACTTTTCGTCGTATGTGGTGCTCCATTTTTCTGGTGCTTACTACAGTACTGTCCACTACTTCTGTAGTTGGAATCTGGACCCTCCACCACTACGGGTTAGGACTTTTGGGTACCATGAGAGAAACCGCTTCTATCTGCAACAACTACTGACTTGATTTGCTATTAGTGCCATGGACTGTGACAACCACATTACTCGGGCGCAATGAGCAATAGTTTCGATGGTTAGACGTATACGTAGCTGTAATTCCCTAATGCCCGCACCTCTACTTATCGGAAATCAAACAACAGGCTTGATGTTCTACTAATCTTTTACTAAGTCTGTGATTAAGCTATGTTATATGTCCACACCATGATGGAGAGCAAGGCTTGAAGATGGATGAAGGGCGATCAATCTAATTGGAGCAAGCTCACTTTCGGAAAGAATAAAAAGAAAAACAAAATCCAAAGATGTGAAGGCAAAGGGTATAAATAGGGGTTTTGTTTTGCCGGTCAAGATGCAATAGAGTGCATGAATAGCTGTACTATTAAGATGTGAACTCTAAAGTCAAGTCGGTTATCTAAAGTGCCACCAGGTGTGAAAATACATTGCATATGTATTAGACCTAGGGACATGGTGAGATGCAAGTGAAAACTCTTTGAAAAATGTTTGTCAAAATGCTAACTCACTTGCACATATGGTGGACACACTTGTAGGAGTTGGCACTAGATTGATCCCGTGTGGCCTGGAAGAGGGCACTAGAGCATGCGCCATGTGTAGTGTTGTTAGCCAAGGTTAGGGTTAAGCACCGGATTAGTCCGGTGCTCAACCCTGGGGAGCAACGGATGAAGCACTGACACTGTTCTTTGCGCGGGAGTTTTTAAAGAAAGCCCGCGGACTAATGGTGCTAAGCATTGAACTAATCCGGTGACAAAAAAACCTTTCTGCGTAGTTTCTGGAGAGCAATGGATTGATCCGTTGTGAGTATTGTGGTGCTCACCGGACTATGCGCTAGGGAAAATTTGACCGTTGGAATCAAATGACTAGTTTCTTTTCGTGACCGTTGGACATCACCGAATTGATCCGGTGGTACTTCCTAAGGAGCACTCGACTATGCGCCAGGGAATTGTTCGCATGTACCGCATACTCCAGTGGGGCAATCCAGTGGTCACTTGACTAATCCGATGATCACGTAGACTGCCTAGTCAGCCAGCCCAACGGCTACTTCTTGGAGGGGGCTTATAAATAGATGTTGGCTAGCTCTTGGTGAGCTCTCTTGGCATTCTAAGCAAACCACCACTCTTGTGAGCATCCAAGAACACTTTCCACTCATCTCTTGACTTGTGCTTCATCCAAGTTGAGATTGGTAGAGATCTAGTGCATTTGCTTATGAGTTTTGCATCTAGTGGCACTAGTTCTTCGATTGGGCTGCGGTTTTCGTGTTACTCTTTGTGGTTGCCGCCACCTAGATGTCTTGGAGCAGCTGTAGTCGTTGAGGAAGAGTTGATAATTGTTCTTCACTTTCGACCGATGACCTTGTGAGAAGTTTTGATCCCACCTCACGAAGTGCAAAGGGATACTCCACTGGAATGCTCGTGACTAGTTGGAGTGGATCATTTGATTAATTCTTACGGCACCCAAGTCGTAGGTCTAGCTTGTTACACTAGTTAGTGCATGAATCATTACTTGGGACTCACCACAATGAGGACATAGGTTGCTAAGCAACCGAACCTCGGGGATAAATCTTGTGCCTATGACTTTTCCTCGTTGGTTTGCCTCGACTACCCTCACTTGTATTTACTTTCATGTCTTGCTTGTGTGTGGTAGTTGTTTGCCTTGCTAGCTAGAGTAGCTTAGTTGTAGTCATAGTAGTAACTAGTGTTAGTTGCTCTTGTTAGTAGCTCTCTAGTGTAGCTAGTGTTCTTGTAGCTTTGTGTGGTGCTGTGTTCTAGTGTGGAAACCAAAGCTACTAGAATTGTGTAGGGGCTTGCTTTAGGTGAATTAGAGCTAGTGCAATGTAGTTGCTATCAGGGCTTCATATTGTACTAATCAACCTTTGCTCTAGTGTTGTGTTTTGTAGAAAATTTTTATAGGCTATTCACCTCCTCTAGCCATCAAGACCCTTTAACTAGTAGGTGGTGACAACCGTATCTGATCTTTGTAATCCACCACGTGTTCTTAGGCAAGTTATTAATAGTAGGGCTACCGGAAGTTAGGCGCCTCTGGCAAGGGTTCTGTCCGCTTGTTTTTGGGTCATCTTTCGCCCCGTTTACGTGTTGTGTGGACTCTTTCTGCTTGTTATATCTTGTTATCTGAGTTAAACCATAGAAGTAGAGATAGATCATAGGAATCCTTTACTCACTCATTGTCCTCCCACCTAGCTATACCTGTTTAGTTATCTTTTGTGAGTTATCACTATCTTTGACTCTTGGAATTGTTTCATCACCCTTTTGGAGCAACTTCAAGAGGCTCTTTATATCCTTCTATATTGATAGCAATAGAGATTTTGGTGAAAGAAAATCCCTCCCATAGCTTTTTCAACTAGAATGACTCTCCAAATGATGATTTAGAGAGTGGGTTTAAGAAAGACCAATGGAGATGCTCGTAGCTATCTACATCCAAACACCCTAGGGCATGAGGTGGTACTTCATATTTATTATTAGTTTTATGAAAACTCCATCGTTTTTAAATTATAATTAAGTTGTTTTAGTTTTATTCTTAGTCATATGTTTCAAGGTTTGATCAAGTTTAAATGAAAAAGATGTACCTAAAATATCAAACAAGATTTATTAGGTACACCATGAAATATATTTTGATAACACATTTTTTTATATTGTAGATATTAATATATTTTTCTATAAATTTGGTTAAAATTAGAAAAGTTTGACTTGGGATAAAACATGCACAATTTGAAATAGAGGAAGTACGAGGCAGACTTGGTTTTATAATACAGGACATCTCGATCCGAAACAAGACTAGCAAATTTTTTCAACTGCTTGAGTCATCATATTTTTCAATAGCTAGACATATATCGATTGACAACCATACTTAGTTGGCTCGCAAAAAAAAACCTCACCGTTTGGCCTTTGTTGGTTCTCAAGCAAATTTTAGTATACATTCAATTACTTCATTACACCTCTTAATATAAAAGAAAACCTTTTTTATTTTGACGTACAGTGACCGCAGAAATACCATTTGAGATACTGCCATTTACTTGGCTGAGACATATTCAAACCTCAAGCCACGATGATTTGACCCATCTTAATTCCCACCACAATATAATACGACAATTATTTCAATAAAGATGCAAATATACTACCGTTGCTACTATAAATTTAGCCACGGGACATGGCCGCTATTATGTCGAGCAGGAGTCGAGTGACACATCTCACACACACAGAAACGAGATAGTCAAATATATACACAATTACTTCAGATAGCTAGCTAGACACAATAATATAATGGAGGAGAAGGTGCTCGTCGCCGTGGCAGTGGCCGTGCTGCTCGTCGTCCTCTCCAAGCTCAAGTCTTTGCTCGTCACCAAGCCGAAGCTAAACCTGCCCCCAGGGCCATGGACGCTGCCGTTGATAGGCAGCATCCACCACCTGGTCACCAGCCCCTCGATCTACCGGGCAATGCGTGACCTCGCGCAGAAGCACGGGCCGCTCATGATGCTCCGGCTGGGCGAGGTGCCCACGCTGGTGGTGTCGTCGCCGGAGGCCGCGCAGGCGATCACAAAGACGCACGACGTCACGTTCGCCGACCGTCACTTGAACGCCACCATCGGCGTGCTCACCTATTACGGCACCGACCTAGTGTTCGGGACCTACGGCGAGCGGTGGCGCCAGCTCCGCAAGATCACCGTGATGGAGCTGCTCAGCGTCGCGCGCGTGCAGTCGTTCCAGCGCATCCGCGAGGAGGAGGTGGCGCGGTTCATGCGGAGCCTCGCCGCGTCCGCCGGCGACGGCGCCGCCGTCAACCTGTCCAAGATGATATCTCGATTCATGAACGACACCTTCGTGAGGGAGTCCATCGGCAGCCGGTGCAAGTACCAGGACGACTACCTGGACGCCTTCGACACCGCGGTCCAGCAGACGTCGGTGCTGACCGTGGCCGACCTCTTCCCGTCGTCGAGGCTCATGCAGATTCTCGGCACGGCGCCTCGCAACGCGCTCAAGTGCCGCAACAGGATCACGCGCATCCTGGAGCAGATCATCCACGAGCAGGTGGAGGCCATGGACCGTGGCGAGAAGACGGTGCACGAGAGCTTAATCGGTGTCCTGCTCAGGCTGCAGAAAGAGGCCAGCTTGCCCATCGAGCTCACCAACGACACCATTGTGGCGCTCATGTTTGTAAGTCTTGCTTCTTCCGATGGATTCATGGATCATATCAGTATATCACCGCCTTTCACCATATGGATCGTCGTTCAGCCTGTCCTGAGTGCTGACCTGAACTTGTTTCATCTAGGACTTGTTCGGCGCCGGCAGCGATACCTCATCGACGACACTGAACTGGTGCATGACAGAGCTAATCCGGTACCCGGCAGCGATGGCGAAAGCCCAGGCCGAGGTCCGGGAGGCCTTCATGGGGAAGACCACAATCACCGAGGATGACCTCGCCGGGGCAGAGCTTAGCTACCTCAAGCTTGTGATCAAGGAAGCTCTTAGGATGCACTGCCCACTGCCGCTCCTGCTCCCGCGGCAGTGTCGTGAGACGTGCCAGGTCATGGGCTACGACATCCCTAAGGGCACAGCCGTGTTCATCAACGTCTGGGCGATCTGCAGGGACACCAAGTACTGGGAAGATGCAGAGGTATTCAGGCCAGAGCGGTTTGAGAACACCAACCTTGACTACAAGGGGACAAACTATGAGTTTCTTCCATTTGGATCTGGCCGCCGTATGTGCCCGGGAGCAAACCTTGGACTGGCTAACATTGAACTCGCACTGGCGAGCCTTCTGTACCACTATGATTGGAAGTTGCCTGACGGAGTGAAGCCAGAGGATGTCCAAGTTTGGGAGGGTCCAGGACTGATAGCAAAGAAGAAAACAGGCCTGATTTTGCACCCGGTTACCTGTATTGCTCCAGCTCATGCGTAAACAAGCCCAACATAATATGCTTCTTGGGCCAGTGTGGTACTGCATGGGCCATGATTGAGCGATACAAGGTTCGATGGAGGATTGGATGGCTTTTGTCGCTTCGAAGGGTACTGTAAAAATATTATAAATAGTACTATTCCCTCCAATCCAAGCATAAGAAGGTGACCTTTGGGACGGGGTTGTTGTCCTCTAATTATATAGCATTATTAAGCAGTAAACCCTTTTGGTATTCTTAGTCCTCTATTTTGATAAAAGTATATTGTAAAACCGAAGGAATTATGATGTACCTACATCACTGATAGGTGATAACAAATTAACTGCCTCTTGTAAGCACTACCGTGGAAATTTCAATACCACCGCTTTGTAACCTTCCTTCACCGCCATTTGGAATCAAAACACAGTGATAATACAACATCACCGCTGGCCAAATGTATGGTCTGGCGGTGAATATGACTAGATGGAAGCTTATAAAAACCCAATATTTGGCGGAATTGAGTAATTTGGTTGTTTTACTTGTTTAGCGTGTCTATAAAGGGTTGGATATGCTCTCGTTCTCTGATTTTTGAGTCAAAAACTGTGAAAATGTATTTCTCTAGGTTGATGTTAAGAACGACAAAATTATAATTTGCATCTACAATGCAATAATGCAAATTAGGCCCAAACTTGACAAATGTAATAAAAAAATATAAGTTAGGGACACATACCTATAGTTGTAGGGTTGAAGTATGGATTATTTGTCTTATTGGGCATGCAAGGCCTTTGTCAATTCATTGATGGTGCTATTTCCTTGTATTGTCTTCTCATTATACTTAAATGGGTTCAAGAAGTGTATATATGTTAATCCATCTCACCCTACAACTACAAGTGTACGCCTCCATCCTAGAAAAGAATGTGGTTATACATGCAGCTAAGTGATATAAGATGTACAATGACATTTAGTAACGAAACATACTTGGTCCACATGCTCATGATATGTATATCGAGGGCAAACTATTGGTAAAAGTGGTAGAATACCACAAACGGTGACATTTAAAGCCTTTATCCTTATATCTTGCCCTGAACATGATATTACTTTGTTGTTTGTACCAGCCATGCAGCAGCTGCATTCTAGGTTGTATCATGGGACATGTTTGGGAGATACTAGATAAGACCCTTGCTTAAACGGACCTACACGTGTCACCGCCTCTTTTATCCTGGTCATGCTCCTCGGTCATGTTGTTATCTTGCAAAAAATTACATCCTTTTGAGATAATTGAGATCTACTATGAGTAGATGAATCAATCTTGCGAGTATTTGGTGATGGTGGAAGTATTTGGGGACTTAGCTCCCTATGAGGTGATGGAGGAGGAGTTGCTTCTGTTCCAGGCAGTGACGAGAGTCCTGTTCTTATTGCTGCCCTTTCGTCCTCATCGTCAATGTCATATTCTATATTTGAGCCAAAGAATATATAGCACTGTGCCACGCCACAAAGCAACCCAAGTTATCCTCCAGTGTCTTCCTATCCTCCATAGGGATATCCAACTAAACTGTATGGTACCTACCCTTAACTAGTGCATCAATGGCAACCTTGACATACCGTGTAGGAAATGAACGATAGTGCAACATAACCCCTTCGCCAGTAAGAGAATACTGACCTATCTCCACCTTGGTCTTAAAGAACTTATCCTACATGTATATCTTGTAAGGTGTTGGCTCTATGACCATAGCCACGAGGAAGCTGACATATGCATCTTTGATAGGAAGTAGTGTGTTTCCGCTGCTATATACCCAGTTTGAGCTCATGAGTCCCTGGCCAGCGCCCTTTGTTGCCATAGGATGTTTTCTCAAACTCTACACATAAGTGGTTTGGCCTTTAGTTACTTCTTATTGGACAACGATCACCATAAGCTGCCACTCCATCTCTTTTTGGACATTCCTCCTTAAACGACTTCTATGCGTAGCGATTTCATTTGGGAAGGCATACGCCCATAGAATGACTTCGACCCATAGTGTGTGATCAGGATGCTCTTTGTTTCCTAATGACCAGGGTCAGCTCATCATTACCCCTTTAGGCTTAAAAACACAATGAGGAACTTCCTCATGGATTGTCTGAACCTTTCCGGCAGGGTCCTATAGGCTGTAGCATTCCAAAAAGATAGGCAGGGTTGAAGGAAACTCCCCTCGCAAGAAGAAACCTTACGGAGCTATCATATTCCATCCTTCTCTCTGAACCGTAACACCGCTCTAGGTCATCATTCCACCTGCTATTCGCTCTCTAGATTTTTTCTCATGTAATCATGAGAGCCAATGCAATGGGGGTCAACATTTTTGTGGGAGTTTAGCATATTTGCTTTGGTCTTTGCCTTTGCCTCCTCCGATAGATTTTAACTAACAAATTCTTCCAAATATACCTTGCTAGTTTGGGAATTTAGTCCAGTCTTACTTGTTTCCATTTTTTACATAGTTGCAGTTGAACTAGTACTTAATATACCATAATTAGTTTCACATGATATACATGGCCCGATCCTTTGAAAGAACCTTGGTACCCTTAGGGTAAACAAACCTCTCCTTTAGCTTTTCAACATATTTCTTTGATCCAGTTTGGTACCTCCTAGTCATTATCCTTAGAAATCCAGTACCTATACTTGATGGCGACGTTATCCTTCACTATCACCTCAATGGTCGTCTTCTATGGCCCATGAAACAAACTAGCTCAATGTGCTCTTCGATCGGATCCAACAAGGTGAAAACATGTCAGCCTTTGGGCATCTGTCTTGGGCTTCGCTTGGCCCTTGTCGCTAGCTACTATATGGTTTTTTAGAATAGCTACTATATGGTTGTGCCACTCTCGATATGAACTAGCACCTACACATAGTACAAATATTCAGATCCATCATTGATCCCGATAAGACTTGTCTCACCTACGGATATGTACATATGAACTACCTCATCATTTTGCTCAAGATTGAGACATGCAGAAGGTCTTTCGTCCCTATTACCACCCGCACTCGTTGCCACGACCCCTCCATCATTCCCCACGTTATTTTCACCATTTTCTTGACGAGGAGAGTTGAATCTGGTAAATCATACCATTATCCATGTATACAATTCCTAATCCCAGAGAATGGCATGAACTCATACAAATAGAACTTAATTGAGATGTTCATGAAAACTATTAAAATTCATACAAATAGAAAGAAACTAAGTTGGGAAGATATAAGTGGAAAGAATATAAAACTACGTAGTATTTGCTCTTGTTAATGCTAACTAGTGTTGATCATATGAATAGAAGCAAACATAACTTTTTAAAAAGAACAAGAAATACACATAATGGACAAAGAAAAAAAACAAAAGAACTTTCTTCCTTCCCATTTTGTTTGTCCACGAGAGACGTGTTTTATTGAATCTAAGGTTTTAATTGAATTGATTCATCGACTATTAATTGAAAGAGAGAGGTACCAAAATGAAGTATGCAACGGGGAAGGGCTAGGGAGGCTGTTAGGAGCCAAGGGAGCCACCAAGGCGGTGAATGGCTTATGGTCGCCAGCAGCGAGAGTGGCTTCAAGGTCAGTGAGCGTGCAGGTGAGGGACAACAAGGGTTCGACGGCCGCGAGCAGCCCGACAATTTTAGCACCCCCTCGCGTGCCTTTGTGCGGAGGCTATTATCACCACCATGTGACCTTCTAGCTGTCAGTGATACTGCATCATCACTGTCAGCTAGAAGATGAAACCAACAATGAAAATTTTTTCCACCGTCGCCCGGTTTATATCTTCCATATGTGCGACGGGATACAACACGTAGTCCAGCACATGTGCAGCGAGAACACATCTAGTAATATTGAGATTTTCTTTGAATCAACAAGGAACACAAAGGATTCTACCAGGGGCGGATGTAGTGTAGGTGCATGGGGGTATAGATGTACCCCAAATTTTTTGTAAAAATATTAAGTATATAATATCTAGAGCACTTTATATCAAATAAAAATAGGGAATTACTAGTGTCCGGACATCTGGAGCATATGAGCGCGTTTAGACGCCCCGCGCATGCTGCTGCCCTAGCCTGCCCGCCTGTGCCTACCGCTGCGCAGTATCGTTGCTGAACACGCATGTCCGTCCTCTGTCTGCCTCGCCCTACCCCAAAACGCGTACCCCGCTCCCGTCCGCCTCGCCCCGCCCCGCCCCGCACAAGCACCCTGGCTACGCCCGCCACTCCTTCCCCCTGACCTCCTGCTATCTCCACGCGGACAGGACCCGGGAGCCCGAATGAGGACGAGCACGCCCCGTCCGCAGGACACCAGGCTCGTCGTGCGTCCCATCTATCGGCCCCCGGCTTGCCGCGCCCCTTCCCCCCACGCTCAAGTTGTGCCCCTTGACTCTCTGAACATACCTCTGAAACACGAAACACTTACAACATGAAATACTTGAATGCAACATAAGTCTAAAGCAGATGAAACATTTGGAACATACAGTTGCAACATATGTGTGAAATGTAACATCCCGGCCCAGGGCTTAACAGGATTAATAGGATACTCACACCAACAAGTTGTAACTTCTTTTCCGGAAGCCTATCTCCAAAGAACTCAGAGGTTAAGCGTGCTTGGCCTAGAGCAATTTTAGGATAGGTGACCGACCGGAAAATCCTTCCCGGGTGCGCACGAGTGAGGACAAAGTGCGTAGAAAAGACTTGTGTGGATCTGTGAGGGCAGTCTATGTCCTAGAAAAGCTGCCAGATGTAAGCGGGCCCGGCCTCGTAGAGGCGAGACGTTATAGAATGGTATCAGAACCCACTCTCGCGGTTTCACGAGCGCGTGTGTCGCAGTTGTACAGGCATGGTGCGCATGACTGGAGTGGTCCCAGAGTGGTCACACAGCATGGCACATGCGCTGGCACTGGACACACGGACGTGGCCAAGAGGGGACGTTCCTAGCTTGTGATTGACCGACGAGGACGTCACTCTCTTAAGGGGGTGAGGATGTAACATCCCGGCCCAGGGCTTAACAGGATTAATAGGATACTCATACCAACAAGTTGCAACTTCTTTTCTAGAAGCCCATATCTAAAGAACTCTGAGGTTAAGCGTGTTTGGCCTAGAGCAATTTCAGGATAGGTGACTGACCGAGAAATCCTTTCCAGGTGCGCACGAGTGAGGACAAAGTGCACAGAAAAGACTTGTGTGGGTCTGTGAGGGCAGTCTATGTCCTAAAAAACTGTCAGATGTAAGCGGGCCCGGCCTCGTAGAGACGGAACGTTACATGAAACATATGCGGCATCCAGATAAAATAATTGCAACTTACAACATGAAAACACTTATTGCAATATAAGACTAAAACAGCTGAAACATTTCGACCATACTCTTGCAACATATGTGTGAAACATGTGCAACATTTAGATAAAAAACGCTTGCAACATACGTGTGAAATCGATGAAATATTTTGAACAAACGCATGTAACATGCCTCTGAAACACTTGCAACATATACAACATCTTAATCTACTTTTGCAACATCTATATGAAACACTTGTAATATACATATGAAATACTTGTAACATCGCTTAGGTCGCTTAGGTCCGTACGTACCCATGTTTAAAATCCTAGATCCACCACTGGATTCTACACCCAACAATAACGCGCGCGGGTGTGTACACCAAAGCCTACACACGCATATATGCGCCCTAGAATGCCGAGAAACGACGGCTGCTTGAGTGTCTACATATCGATTGGCATCAGGCATGTTCGACAACAAAAGGTGGTATATCGTGGCCGTACTGGATGAGTTGGACAGAGACGTAAAGCTAAACCGATTTGCCGCATCCGCAAGCAGTCATGCACTCTGAGTATCTTTCTTCTTATTATATATAACAACTATATGTATAATAAAAAAGGAAAAAAAAACTGTTGTACTCCATTAAACGCCAGTGATATTTTTTTTTGAGGAGAAAACGCCAGTAATAATTTAATAAGGTAGGCAAGTCTCGATCGATGAAAATATATACCTCGCCACACTAATCTAACCTGAGGCTGGAGAAAACAAAAATAAAAGGAACCATTTAACCATTATTTCTGTCGTCTCGTCAACATAAACAAACAGCACGGAAGATTCAGATGTGGACGTCGCGCGATCGCATTTTGCGTCGTCGTCTGGACTCTGGAGCATCGCATCGGGCCCGGGAAAGCAAAGCCTTGGCTAGCTAGCTTTGCTTTGGCGTGTGGCAGAGTGTAGCCCCCGCAACGCCTAACACAGGTCGACACGTATAGTACTATACTGCCGGTGGATTCGGCAGTTTCTGCAGTCCTCCCGTTGAACGGCATCACGGCAAGTCTTCATGGCCAAGAAAAAACAGTGAGCACAGCCCGAGTACTTTCCCCGTCTCAAAATAAATACGTTAGACAAATGTGCTTAATTGTCCACGTGTATAGCCACAAATGCTTTACTTTTGGGTAGAGGATGAGCTAGCGAAACATCCCGGAGACTTCTCTACCATCTCCAGTTCCAGTGTGCCTCGTTTGCCTATATATACTAGGGTGTGGCCGTCAAGCAAGAGCTGATCAATCACTGCGCTTGGCGCGTCGCCGCATCCCGCAGGCCCAAAGCTACTGCACTCCGGCGATCAGCGCACGGCTAGCTAGCTCTCGTCGCCGGCGCCTCCGCCTCGGCAGGGTTCCAGCGGGCTTCCGGCTGACCTGACGACGGGAAGCTCCCTGCGCGCGCGAGTCGTTGTCAACTGACAACTGACAAGGCGGTGAGTTAACTTCTTTCTCTGATCATGCGTGCGCGCTTCAGTTTTTCCACCATTCATTATATATATCTTCATGTGTAGAACACACTAAAATTTGGATTAGGCAATGAAGTGAAAGCAAGTCATTTCACTACACTAGCTAGCCTAGTTGCATACAGCATGCCCCGTGAAGAGTGCTGTAGCACGTCTATGTTTATTCCATGAGTGTAGATATGTAGGTCTCATCATTATGATTGTCTCCCCCTTTTTTCCATTTTTAGAAGGAGCACTCTTTCCATTCAATCCTAGTCTGGAATCTGGAATATATTTTATGCATTGAAAACTAGAAAAAAATCCATCTTTACATATATATGATGAGGCTAACTGATCCAAGGCAATGCACAAAAGTGGTCTTTTTTTACACATTAATTAGATGTATTGCATCTACAAGTGACGCCTGTTTTTTTTTTTTTGAAAAGACAAGTGACGCCTGTTTAATTGTATATGTTAAGGCAATGCATTGAAAATATGTTAAGGCAGCTGGCATATATATAGCCTCCCAAACATGTGAATATAGGTAGTACACGAACTGAAAAGTCATGCGAAAGAGATGCTTCAAAAAAAAAGAAGCTATTAGTCATATTAAGATCTTACTGCTTCTCTCATGATTTCTTACATTTATTTGGAACTCTTCTAAATTGTAAGGTTTGTTACACGATAGATATCTTCCATGTAAATAGGATCGGTAGGCTGTAAATAGGATCAGTAGGCTGTGTGGTTATGCAGCTGGTTAGGTCCTAGTCTATAGCATCTGCATGTAATCAGTTGTAACCGTTTGACTCTGTACACGCCACCACTGAGGGGCTATTCCTCAGTCTATGTAACACGGATCAAGGGAGCCAAGAGAGGAAACCCTTGTTAACCTATACTTTTACATGGTACCAGAGCCAAATCTCCCCACGGAACTACGCCATGGCTTCTTCCTCCGCACAACATGCGGCGATCACCGCCCTGGGGTTTCTGCCGGTCAGTGAGAAACTGACTCGCGGTAACTATCCCCTTTGGCGTGCGCAGGTTCTGTCCTCCATCAGGGGGGCCGAACTCTACGACTTCCTCAACCCTGAGGCGGAGCCGCCGGCCAAGTATTTGGCGAAGAAAGAAGGCGAAGAGAAAGAGGTGGCGCCGATCTTGAACAAGGAGTACACCACGTGGATTGCAAAGGACCAGCAGGTCCTGAGCTATCTGCTCGTTTCCCTATCCAGGGAAATCCTTCAACAAGTCTCCTCCGCTCAAACGGCGGCGGCGGCCTGGGCAGGCATTGAGAGGTTCTTTGCCTCTCAGTCGCGGGCGAAGCTGATTAGCACCCGCATGGCGCTAGCAACCGCATCCAAAGGCGCGTCATCAATCGCCGACTACTACTCCAAGATGAAGGGGCTCGCGGACGAGATGACGTCTGCGGGACGACGACTTGAAGATGACGAGATGGTGTCCTACATCTTGACGGGACTCGACGACGACTATGACTCGGTGGTGACCGCGGTCGCTGCCAGGGTCGAACCCATCTCCCTCGGTGAGCTCTATACTCAGCTAATTGCTCATGAACAGAGGCTCGAGTTGCGTTCTGGTGGGTCGCAGTCCTTCGCCAATCTGGCGTCCAGGGGTGGTCGCGGTGGCGGCCACAATAACTCCAACAGCCGTGGGCGCGGCGGATTCAGCCGTGGTGGTGGCGGGCGCGGTCACCAGAAAGGTGGGCGCAATGGCGGCAACAACTCCAACCGTGCTCCCTTCCAGCCTGGTGTCTTTTGCCAGGTTTGTGGCATGGAAGGGCACCCTGCGTACAGGTGCTTCAAGAGGTTCGATGCATTTGTTACTGGGCCGCCACAGAAGTCTGCATCCTCGGCTACAACTTCGTACGGAGTAGATACCAACTGGTACATGGACTCCGGCGCTACAGATCACATCACTAGTGATCTGGAGAAACTGTCAGTGCGCGACAGGTATCATGGTGGCGATCATGTTCACGCTGCAAATGGATCAGGTATGGAGATATCTCATGTTGGTCATAGTATTGTGCAATCTCCTTTACATCAGATTCATTTGAACAATGTTCTTCATGTTCCTGCTGCAAATAAAAGCCTTGTGTCAGTTAATAAGCTCACCAAAGATAACAATGCAATTGTTGAGTTTCACCCTGACCAATTTTTTATTGAGGCATTGACGAAGAGAACTCTTCTCAAAGGCAAGGCTGAAGGAGGCCTGTATCCCATCAAGTCGTTCCACCATCGAGTCTCATCGAATAAACAAGCTCTTGGTGTTACCAAACCTTCATCATCAGTATGGCATAGTCGGCTAGGGCACGCTTCTGCTCCAGTTATCCAGCAAGTCCTTAGTAGAAATAAACTTTCTTTTATTCGTGATGAGAACAGTAAACATGTGTGTGATGCGTGTCAAAAGGGCAAAATTCATCAATTGCCCTATCCAAAGTCTACTAGTGCGTCTACTAGACCTTTGGACTTAATATTTTCTGATGTTTGGGGACCTGCACCAACTTCTGTTGGTCGCTTTAATTATTATGTTAGTTTTATTGATGATTGTTCAAAATTCACCTGTATATATTTCATACGCCACAAATCTGAGGTCTTCCAGTGTTTCCGTGATTTTCAAAGTTCTGTTGAACGCCAGTTTGATAGAAAAATTCGGGCCATGCAAACCGATTGGGGTGGTGAATATCAATCCCTGAATTCCTTTTTCAAACGTGTTGGCATCACACATCTTGTATCCTGTCCCCATGCTCACCAACAGAATGGTGCAGCAGAGAGAAAGCATCGACACATTGTAGAGATGGGACTCACATTACTTGCCCACGCATCAATGCCGTTAAAGTTCTGGGATGAAGCCTTTCAAACTGCGGTTTTCTTGATAAATCGCTTACCCACCAAAGTCATAAACCAAGAAACGCCCATCAAACGTCTTTACCATCATGATCCTGACTATACCTTTCTCCGTACCTTTGGGTGTGCTGTTTGGCCTAATCTTCGCCCTTACAACAATCGCAAGCTGCAGTTTAGGTCCAAAAGATGCGTCTTTATTGGGTATAGCAATTTTCACAAAGGGTTTAAGTGTTTAGATCCTCAAGAAGGGAGGGTCTATATTTCGCGAGATGTAGTATTCGATGAAACACTATTTCCATTTGCCTCGTTACATCCTAATGCAGGCGCCAGGCTTAGAGCAGAGCTTCAACTCCTTCCTGATATTCTCCTTAATCCCAACATGAGTTTCGGAGATGCACATATACTTGATCAGCATTTGATTTCTCCTAACCATAACACTGTCTGCTCTAGTGCTTCTGGTGCTACGCAGGACACAGGACCAAATTCGGGTTCGATTGATGCTCAAACTGGAGAAAACTTGGAGACTGGGAGTCCATATTTCATGTGCCATCCCATGGGGAGCAGCACAAACACCCATGGAGATCCGCTACCTCGTACTAAATCCACCTCGGGTTCAAGGGCGCAACAAGCCAATTCAGCGGCGGGTACAACCGAATCGCCGGCTCTGGGATCTTCTGCATCGGAATTGTCTTCACATGGGTTGGCTGGAACGCCTGTGGCCGAGCCCCCTGATCCGATCGTCGGGGGACAGGCGGTCAGTTCAGATGCAGCTTCGACCGGATCAGATTCGGCGTCAGGTGCTGTTTCTTCAGGATCTGGTAATGAAGTATCTGCTGAACAGAATCTGAGTCAGCCTTCTTGCCCCACAACGCGGTCTCAACATGGGATTTCAAAACCAAAACAGTATACTGATGGTACTATCAGGTGGTGCATGGTGTCTGCAGCTGTGTCAGAGGAACCAACAAGTGTTCAAGAAGCATTCAGAAGCCCACATTGGGTGTCAGCCATGAATGCCGAGCATGAAGCGCTTCTGCGAAATAAAACCTGGCATTTGGTTCCTGCTCCGAAAGGGAGAAACATCATTGGATGCAAATGGGTGTATAAGGTGAAGAGAAAAGCAGATGGAACCATTGATCGCTATAAGGCCAGGTTGGTAGCAAAAGGCTACAGACAACGATATGGGATAGACTATGAAGACACTTTTAGCCCGGTGGTAAAGGCAGCTACCATTCGCTTGATACTCTCTATTGCTGTATCTAAGGGATGGTCATTGCGCCAACTGGATGTCCAGAACGCTTTCTTGCATGGAGTGTTGAATGAAGAGGTATATATGCATCAACCGCCAGGGTATGAGAACAAGTCACATCCCAGTTATGTTTGCAAGCTTGATAAAGCTCTTTATGGATTGAAGCAAGCTCCACGTGCTTGGTATGCTCGCTTGTGTGCAAAATTGGAATCTTTAGGGTTTATATCATCCAAGGCTGACACATCACTGTTCTACTGTAGCAAAGATAGGCATACAATTTTTGTGCTTGTATATGTGGACGACATAATAGTTGCAAGTTCATCAGTTGAGGCAACAAAGGCACTTCTTAGTGATCTGCAAAAGGAGTTTGCCTTGAAAGATCTTGGAGATCTTCATTACTTCCTGGAAAGCAAATTCAGAATGGCTTATTCCTAAATCAACATAGGTACGCATCAGATATCTTACTGCGTTCAGGGATGAGTAAGTGCAAGGCGATTGACACACCAATGGCTAGCACTGAGAAGCTGAGTGCTACGGATGGAACTGTACTAGGAACAAATGATGCAACAAAGTACAGGAGCTTGGTTGGGGCTCTACAATACTTGACACTCACTCGCCCCGATATTTGTTTTGCGGTGAACAAAGTCTGCCAGTTTTTGCATGCGCCTACAACAGTACATTGGAGTGCAGTAAAACGTATCCTAAGATATATACAAGGGACGTTGAACCTCTCACACCCATTTTTAAGGACAAAAATAGGATGCATAAAGTACTCATGTGCGCCCCAGGACATGATCGCACACACAAGTAGACAAATTACATAGTATCATCACAGTGCTTATTACATAACGAATAAGTATTTAAGACATAGTCTTGAACGATAGATAATAATAACTAATAGTAAATCTTCAGCGGAAACTCCACACAGGGACACGGTTGACTGGTTGACACCAAGACTAGTACTCATTACGATAATCTTCCTCACAATCTTCATCTGTTATGGTGGAAATAGCAAGAGTGAGTCCATGTCGAACTCAACAAATATAACACAGGGTTCATGAGGCTCAAAAGGCTAGACACTGTTTAACTGCGTTTAGCTTTTAGTCATATAATTAGCAATTGAATAGCATCAAGATAAACTGCTTCCCATTAAAGAACCAATGATCAATTGTAATAATGATAACGAATAGCATTAACATGAGCATAATAATAATCAACAATAATTAAGCATGATATAACAATTATGATCAACTATTCCATAAGAATCCCCAAGGCCGCTCGTATCCGTGAGCACGGCTAGTATACCAGTTTTTAACTCTGCGCAGAGGTGTACACTTTCACTGTGAGTCATGATTTCCAAATGAGTGGGGAGATCAAGCCCAAACACCCGAGAATCATATAAAGCCATCCAAAAGTTCGTCTAACAAGTTAGGGCCATTAGATTCACTCGGCAGGCAGATGTAGAACCCCCTTCCCAGTGGCACAACAACCGCAGCCTATACACACTAGGCCAGGGGCTCGCACTACACCCAACGTGGCAAGCCTTTCTTACGCCATTTAAGGTAACCACTAACAAGCTAGAAAAGGTCTCTTGAACAACTAAAGCCAGAGCCATATAGCCCTCACAGCTGTACTGTATATCCCGGTTATCACTTACAGATAAGTCCTTATAGAGAGAAACCAGAGCATCAAAATAATACACAAGCTCTAGCTCCCTTTTAACAGTAATAAAATCATCTTAATGGTTGATTGCTTAATCCATTAATCAAATTACAAGATCACTGTTCATAGTTTAAGCACTAGCAGTAGCTACCCATATGCATTCCCAAGGTTGACAAGGAGTCAAGATAATAATCACTAAGTTATAATCTCTACGGTTGTCAAGGTAAGCACATGCATATGTATGATAATTCGATGTATAGGTAACAAGGATAGTCCTGTGTTATACTTGCCTTGATCAAAGCTCTCCAAATGATACTGCTGACTTAGCTCAAAGTAATACTCTGAATCGTCCAGATACTGCTCACCTTCTATACTCGATCATCAATCAACAACATACATGCATCCAATCAAACATACACGAAGCAAACAAAGAGATATAATTAGAACAGTACACCAACAGTAGCAAAACAGTAATAAAAGTTTATAAAATTCTTCTACACGTTTCTACGATCACACAGGCGCAAAGATCACCAAATTCGGAGTTAAAACGTGAAAGTTATGAATTTTCTAAGATTTCCTATAGAAAAATAAATACTTAATTATAAACTCAAAAAATAAATTATCAAAATTAACTGTACAACTATACTAACATATAGAGCTCGCAATTACGAACCTAACGCAACTTGAACGGATCAAATCGGAGTTAAAACGAAGTTTTTATGACCAAAACAGTTCTAGTGGCAAAACTGTAATTTCCTGAAAACGTATTTTTGAATAAACCGGAAGAAAATACGCTTTCAAAACGCAAAAACGCATTTTCTGAAATACGCTAAGGACCACGGGTTGATTTCCAAAAAGGTGAGGGTCTCTTTAGAAAAATTACCCCGCGAAGGGGTATCTTCTAATCTGGGCCATTGATTTGAAAACGGACGGCTCACAATCACCCGCAACGCTACAGTGAAACATCCGACCTCCTTCTACAAGTCCGGCCGGCGGGTTCCTTCTCGCCGGAGATGGCGGTTCACCCCCTCTAGGCCACCGTTCGACTCGAGAGTTGATCCAAACGGTGGAGAAGCTCCGTGCGAACTCAACTAAACTATAAAAACCCGCTATGGTAGACCGAACACGGCGTGCGGCTACAAGGGAGCGGCGGCGCCATTGCCGGTGCACCCGAGCTCACCCAAAACCATGATTCGTAGCTCCTCAACACCAAAGAAGAGCACGGGAAGAAAGAGGAGAAGATTTGCGAGCTTACCAACACGACGAATTAGCCTCCAAAGCACCCGAATACACTTCTCCCCAACGTCCGCCGTATCCAACCGAACCCAACCCTAGAACGCGACGATTTGCGGTGGAACTCACGATTTTAGGTGAAAAACGGAAACTAGAGGACCTATGCGACCTATTTATAGTCCCAATCGCCGATTTCGGTTAACAAATCCTGGATACAAGATTCGGTTGCGGTTCGGTTGAAGAAGTGTTCGTCTCCGGCTCGGTTACAAGAGCTAGAAGACGACCGACAGCCGGGACCCACTTGTCAGCGGAAGAAAGGAGGGAGACGGCTGCTGCTGGGCTCTGCCGAGCTGGCCACTGCGAGCTGGGCCGGCCCACACGAGCGCGGAGAAGAACTCGGCCCATGCCGCGGTCCAGGCGCCCGCGCAGAAAGGCAGGCCGTCGGCCCGTCGGCTGCCAGGTAAGTATTCTCTTTTCTTTTTTTTCTTTTTCTTTTTTTTCTTTATTTACTTGTTTTCAAAAATATCTCAAATAAATTTTCTAACCCAAAATAAAATAAAACAAATCCACACCACATAACAAAATAAATGCAACAGCATGAATGCAACACCAAATATATTTTATTATTATTTTAATTTGCCATTATTTGTTATCCAATTTATTCAAAATTCATTATCTCTAAAATTTGGGTGTTACAAATTCTACCCCCCTTAAAAGAATCTCGTCCTCGAGATTGGACTGCTTACTCAAACAATTGCGGATATGATTTCCTCAATTCATCCTCTCTTTCACAAGTGGCCTCTGCCTCTGAATATCGATTCCACTGCACCTTGCACATTTTAATAACCCGACTTCTAGTAACTCTCTCAGCAGTTTCTAAAATCTTAATCGGAAACTCTTCATATGTAAGATCCTCCTTAACAGTCAATTCTTCTAAAGGTATTTGCTCCTCGGGCACCCGCAAACACTTCTTAAGTTGTGAAACATGAAACAGATCATGCACTCCAGATAAATTCTCAGACAACTCTAATTGATAAGCAACTTCCCCACGTCTAGCAATAACTTTAAATGGTCCAACATACCTTGGTGCTAGTTTACCTTTCATGTTAAACCTCTTCACACTTCTCATAGGTGACACCTTCAAATAGACATAATCACCTACCTCAAAAATTAGATCTCTTCTCCTATTATCAGCATAACTCTTCTGACGAGACTGTGCCACTCTCAAATTCTCACGAATCACTCGTACTTGATCTTCTGCGTTTCTAAGAACATCTGTACCAAACACCTGAGATTCACCTGTCTGATCCCAAAACAATGGAGTTCTACACTTACGTCTATACAAAGCTTCAAACGGTGCCATCTTAAGACTCTGTTGATAACTATTATTATATGAGAATTCTGCATAAGGCAAACTCTTATCCCAACTAGTTCCATATTGCAATGCACAAGCTCTCAACATATTCTCTAATACCTGGTTGGTCCTTTCAGTCTGTCCATCTGTCTGTGGATGATATGCTGTACTAAAATTCAATTTGGTTCCCAAAGATTCATGTACAGCTTTCCAAAAATGCGACGTAAACTGCGATCCTCGAATCAGATACAATCTTCTTTGGAACTCCATGCAAACATACTATCCTCTCCATATACAACTCTGCCAATTTTGGTCCATGGTAAGTAGTCTTAACTGGTATAAAATGAGCAACTTTGGTTAACCGATCTACTATTACCCAAATAGAATCATAACCTCTCTGAGTACGTGGTAACCCCACTATAAAGTCCATACCAACTTCCTCCCACTTCCATTCAGGAATCTTCATTGGTTGCAACAATCCAGCAGGTCTCTGATGCTCTGCTTTCACCCTCTGACAAGTATCACACACTGCCACATACTCAGCCACATCTCGTTTTAATCCAACCCACCAATATTTCTGTTTAAGATCCAAATACATCTTAGTACTACCAGGATGAATAGAATAAGCCGACTCATGAGCTTCGCAAAGAATTGCCTGTCTAACAGTTTGATCCTCAGGTACACACAGCCTCTTTCCAAACCACAAAATCCCATCATCATCCATTCGAAAACCTGGTGACTTACCAATCACTATATCTTCCGCTATCTTCTTTAGTTTCTCATCTTTCAACTGACCCTTGTAGATTTCTTGCTCTAAAGTAGGCTCTATCACTAATTCCATTGTATTAGTAACAATTCCCAAATTCAAATATTCAAATTCAGCACATAACTCCCTAGTCATAGACAATGTTCGTATCTCATTGGCATAACTTTTCCTACTAAGAGCATCAGCTACTACATTAGCCTTACCAGGATGATAGTGTATCTCAATATCATAATCCTTAATCAACTCTAACCATCTGCGTTGCCTCAAATTCAGATCTAACTGAGTGAAAATATACTTCAAACTCTTATGATCAGTGTATATATCACTCTTATGTCCAATCAAATAATGTCTCCAAATCTTTAAAGCATGAACTACAGCTGCTAACTCCAAATCATGTGTAGGATAATTCAACTCATGCTTTCTCAACTGCCTAGATGCATAAGCCACAACTCTGCCTTCTTGCATAAGAACACATCCCAAACCTTGACGAGAAGCATCACAATAAATAGAAAACTTCTTACTCAAATCTGGTAAAACCAAAACAGGCGCTGTAGTCAACCTCTTCTTCAATTCCTCAAAACTAGCTTGACATTTATCAGACCACACAAATTTGGCATTCTTCTCTAACAGAGATGTCATAGGTTTAGCAAGTTTAGAAAACCCTTCAATGAACCATCTATAATATCCAGCCAATCCCATGAAACTGCGAATCTCGCTAGCATCAGTAGGTAGTTTCCAATTCAATACATCCTTTACCTTGCCTGGATCCACTGATATCCCTCCATTAGAAACTATATGACCAAGGAAAGAAACTTTCTTCAACCAAAACTCACATTTGCTTCGCTTCGCATACAGTTTATGTTCTCTAAGCTTCTGCAATACCAACCTCAAATGTTCAGCATGCTCTACCTCTGTCTTGGAAAATACCAGTATATCATCAATAAACACTACCACAAACTTATCCAAATATTCCATGAACACCTTATTCATCATGTACATAAAGTATGCAGGTGCATTGGTCAATCCAAACGACATAACAGTATACTCATACAATCCATACCTTGTAGTAAAACCTGTCTTTGGAATATCAGAGGCATGAATCTTCAACTGATGATAACCAAAACGTAAATCAATCTTAGAGAACACACAAGCACCTCTCAACTGATCAAACAAATCATCAATCCTGGGCAAAGGGTACTTATTCTTGATAGTTACCTCATTTAGTGACCGATAATCAACACACATCCTCTGACCACCATCTATCTTATCAACAAAAATAACTGGTGCTCCCCAAGGTGATGAACTAGGTCGAATAAAACCTTTATCTTGTAATTCTTTAATTTGTTTCTTAAGTTCTTCTAATTCATCTACTCCCATCCTATATGGTCGTTTGGCTATAGGTGCAGTTCCAGGAAGTAATTCAATAAGAAATTCAATGTCTCGGTCAGGTGGCATACCTAGCAATTCATCAGGGAAGACATCCGGAAATTCCTCAATCACTGAATTCTCCTTCATAGTATCTTCAAGCTGATTCACCATAGCGGTTGGTTGCTTCTGCACTGCTACATCCACATTGATTTTATCTCCATTAGGCGCAGTCACAACTACCACTTTCTGCTGACACTGAATCTCTGCCTGATTTTGCTTTATCCAGTCCATACCCAATATCACATCAATACCAGATGTCCTCAACACTATAGGAGTTATCTTAAACTCTACCCCCCTTAATACCATACTAATTGGAAGACAACGATTACTGGTTTGCATGGTACCTCCAGGTGAATTTACTAAGAGAGGTTCTTTCATAGCTAGCATGGGTATACTATGCATTTTAACAAAAATGTTGGATATGAATGTATGAGATGCTCCAGAGTCAAAAAGAACAGTTGCGGGAGTGGAATGTACATTGAACGTACCAATCATAACTTCCGGTGCATCATGAGCTGTATCAGAAGACACGTGATTCACCCTTCCAGTACCAGATTACCTCTGGTTGCTCTTCTAGCTCTGAGGAGTCTGCTGGTTCTGCTTCTCAGGACAATGATAAGACATATGGCCCTCTTTACCACAAACAAAGCATCTAGTAGGCGTGCTGGGAGCACTATTCTTCATGGGGGTAACATTGGAATTTCCAGCGCGAGGAGTCTGTTGCCCAGTCTGCTGATACTGTTGACGCTGTGGATATGATGAACGCTGCTGCGACTGATTACTTTGCCAATTCTGGGACCACCTCTGATTTGGATTGCGATTCCACTGGCTAACCGGTCCCTGAAACTTCTGATGAAAACCATGCTGAGAATTTGTGCGTTGACGGTTGTTGCTTCCTGAGCTTTGTACCTTCATCTTCCTCTTTCTGTCCATCTCCCTACGCTCATTATCAAGCACAATAGCTTTATTTACCAGCTCTTGAAAACTAGCATAGTTGTTCCCCTTCAATTGCAAGCGAAGATCATAATAAATTCCCTTTAAGAAAAGACGTTGCCTGTCTGCATCTTCCCTCACTTCATTAGGAGCATAGCGAGCCAACTGGGTGAACCTGTCATGATATTCACTAACGCTCATCTGTCCCATCCTAAGGTTTCTGAATTCTTCCTGCTTCAGCTCAATTATACCTTCAGGAATATGACGAGCTCGAAAATCTCTAACAAACTCATTCCAAGTGATAGGAGGAGCATTGTCAGGGCGTGCAGCTTGATACGACTCCCACCAAGTCTGAGTTGTCCCCTGTAACTGACCAGATGCATATAACACCTTTTCCATATCATTGCATTGGGCTATATTCAGCTGTTTCTCCACTGCCCTCACCCAATCATCTGCCTCTAAAGGATCAGCAGCATGAGAAAACACTGGAGGACGTTCCTTCAAAAACTCCCCACGCTTATCCCTCACTTGCACAGGCAGTGGTCCTCCGGCAGGGGGATTATTCTGCATGTGCTGCATAAACATCTGCATCATCTGATTCTGAGTTTGCATGAGTTCCTCTATAGTAATAGGTGGGTTAGCACCTCCACGACCTCTGCCTGACATCTGTTTCCAAAAACATAGAAATTGAAATTTAGTACGATCCGAGATGATGTATTCAATAGATAAGCAAAATCTGATTTTTCTGAGCGAACTCCAATTTCAGCAACTCAGTAAAATTGTCATATCTCGAGCTACATACGTCCAATTCAGATGATCTTTACATGGTTGGAAAGCTTACAAAATTATCTACAACTTTTATTCACAACACTTTTCTGATTCTGTCAATAAATTGGTCAAAAACTGAACTTAACCGAAACTGTTTCAGAATTCCAGACTGTGCAGTAACCCCAACTTGGAACAGGTATATCTCTTAACTCATAATAGATATTAAAGTAATTCTTGCGGGGTTGGAAAGATATAGAAGTCTAATTATTCCTAGTAAAATTTCTTAAATTTCTCATGAACGGATTTTAAGTTATTTCTAAAACATCCTAGACTGATCCAAAAATCAGCAAAGGACAGAACTATGTTCACCTCATAACCAACTAATATATTTTGATCAAACTTAATATTCTCAACCATGGAACTTGTAGGCTTATCTACAAAACTCCAGCACACATTACAAAGATCCAAATCACACATTATCATAATAACAATCCATCAATCACACAATTGTTCACACCACAAACTGACTCTTAAAACAATCCAAACTTAAAATTAACTCGCAATTACTATCGTTCTTATTACATAGGGGTTTTTCCTATTTCCTAATTAAGCTTCTCATAAATCTTGGGACAACCTAACTCCGCCCTTAATTGGTCAATCTCCTTATAAGCTTGCTCCTTAAGTTCTTTTTCCTTTAGCAACTCATCTTTCAAATCCACCTCATGGAGAGCCAATTCACGAGCTAATCCCACCGTAGCTTGTAAAGTCAAAGAGGAATCATCTGCAAGCGGCACGGTCCAAATAACCTTGTCATGTAGGAAACAAGGAAAATGCCGGAGTGCACCCTTTAATGTCTTGTCCGAGCGTAGACCATGGTAGTAAACAAATGCATTGTAGGCGACATCCTCCATGCTTGTTTCCACGGTTGCCCGGCTCACTCGAGTAATGAACTTTGACTCCACCTTAGGCTCCTTAGTGGTAGGATCCCTTTTCTTGACCCATAACTCCGTTTCCCAATAGGAATCCATCTATGGATGACTATACTCTGCACTGCGATACTCCAACGTAGCTTCTCAGTCGTAGTAGTAGTTGTCCAAGGTTCTTGTCAACATGTCATGGAAGAAAGCATCAGCTTTAGGAACCATGATATGAAGCTTCGTGGTCCATCCCATAACTACATCCTCCATTGGTGTGTCACCAACTCTTGATTCAGCATCAGATAGCTCTTGATCACCATCTTCATACGGCTCCTAGGGTTTGAAACGGGCAACGTACTGTGTAGCTGACAGACGGGGATGAGGAGGCATCTACAAGATTTAGACATAGATTAGATAGAATCAATGTATTTTTGCAATAGAATAAAGTAGAGGAAGCATAAAACTTTAGTAATTAACAAGGTGAAAAGAGGAAGCATGAATTAAGTGAAGTATGGGTGCTATCAACGACCATTCTAACTAGACTTGCGTCCTACAGTCAACACGGCTCTGATACCAATCTGTCACACCCATTTTTAAGGACAAAAATAGGATGCATAAAGTACTCATGTGCGCCCCAGGACATGATCGCACACACAAGTAGACAAATTACATAGTATCATCACAGTGCTTATTACATAACGAATAAGTATTTAAGACATAGTCTTGAACGATAGATAATAATAACTAATAGTAAATCTTCAGCGGAAACTTCACACAGGGACACGGTTGACTGGTTGACACCAAGACTAGTACTCATTACGATAATCTTCTTCACAATCTTCATCTGTTATGGTGGAAATAGCAAGAGTGAGTCCATGTCGAACTCAACAAATATAACACAGGGTTCATGAGGCTCAAAAGGCTAGACACTGTTTAACTGCGTTTAGCTTTTAGTCATATAATTAGCAATTGAATAGCATCAAGATAAACCGCTTCCCATTAAAGAACCAATGATCAATTGTAATAATGATAACGAATAGCATTAACATGAGCATAATAATAATCAACAATAATTAAGCATGATATAACAATTATGATCAACTATTCCATAAGAATCCCCAAGGCCACTCATATCCGTGAGCACGGCTAGTATACCAGTTTTTAACTCTGCGCAGAGGTGTACACTTTCACTGTGAGTCATGATTTCCAAATGAGTGGGGAGATCAAGCCCAAACACCCGAGAATCATATAAAGCCATCCAAAAGTTTGTCTAACAAGTTAGGGCCATTAGATTCACTCGGCAGGCAGATGTAGAACCCCCCTTCCCAGTGGCACAACAACCGCAGCCTATACACACTAGGCCAGGGGCTCGCACTACACCCAACGTGGCAAGCCTTTCTTACGCCATTTAAGGTAACCACTAACAAGCTAGAAAAGGTCTCTTGAACAACTAAAACCAGAGCCATATAGCCCTCACAGTTGTACTGTATATCCCGGTTATCACTTACAGATAAGTCCTTATGGAGAGAAACCAGAGCATCAAAATAATACACAAGCTCTAGCTCCCTTTTAACATTAATAAAATCATCTTAATGGTTGATTGCTTAATCCATTAATCAAATTACAAGATCACTGTTCACAGTTTAAGCACTAGCAGTAGCTACCCATATGCATTCCCAAGGTTGACAAGGAGTCAAGATAACAATCACTAAGTTATAATCTCTACGGTTGTCAAGGTAAGCACATGCATATGTATGATAATTCGATGTATAGGTAACAAGGATAGTCCTGTGTTATACTTGCCTTGATCAAAGCTCTCCAAATGATACTGCTGACTTGGCTCAAAGTAATACTCCGAATCGTCCAGATACTGCTCACCTTCTATACTCGATCATCAATCAACAACATACATGCATCCAATCAAACATACACGAAGCAAACAAAGAGATATAATTAGAACAGTACACCAACAGTAGCAAAACAGTAATAAAAGTTTATAAAATTCTTCTACACGTTTCTACGATCACACAGACGCAAAGATCACCAAATTCGGAGTTAAAACGTGAAAGTTATGAATTTTCTAAGATTTCCTATAGATAAATAAATACTTAATTATAAACTCGAAAAATAAATTATCAAAATTAACTGTACAACTATACTAACATATAGAGCTCGCAATTACGAACCTAACGCAACTTGAACGGATCAAATCGGAGTTAAAACGAAGTTTTTATGACCAAAACAGTTCTAGTGGCAAAACTGTAATTTCCTGAAAACGTATTTTTGAATAAACCGGAAGAAAATACGCTTTCAAAACGCAAAAACGCATTTTCTGAAATACGCTAAGGACCGCGGGTTGATTTCCAAAAAGGTGAGGGTCTCTTTAGAAAAATTACCCCGCGAAGGGGTATCTTCTAATCTGGGCCATTGATTTGAAAACGGACGGCTTACAATCACCCGCAACGCTACAGTGAAACATCCGACCTCCTTCTACAAGTCCGGCCGGCGGTCCCCCATGGCCGGCGGGTTCCTTCTCGCCGGAGATGGCGGTTCACCCCCTCTAGGCCACCGTTCGACTCGAGAGTTGATCCAAACGGTGGAGAAGCTCCGTGCGAACTCAACTAAACTATAAAAACCCGCTATGGTAGACCGAACACGGCGTGCGGCTACAAGGGAGCGGCGGCGCCATTGCCGGTGCACCCGAGCTCACCCAAAACCATGATTCGTAGCTCCTCAACACCAAAGAAGAGCACGGGAAGAAAGAGGAGAAGATTTGCGAGCTTACCAACACGACGAATTAGCCTCCAAAGCACCCGAATACACTTCTCCCCAACGTCCGCCGTATCCAACCGAACCCAACCCTAGAACGCGACGATTTGCGGTGGAACTCACGATTTTAGGTGAAAAACGGAAACTAGAGGACCTATGCGACCTATTTATAGTCCCAATCGCCGATTTCGGTTAACAAATCCTGGATACAAGATTCGGTTGCGGTTCGGTTGAAGAAGTGTTCGTCTCCGGCTCGGTTACAAGAGCTAGAAGACGACCGACAGCCGGGACCCACTTGTCAGCGGAAGAAAGGAGGGAGACGGCTGCTGCTGGGCTCTGCCGAGCTGGCCACTGCGAGCTGGGCCGGCCCACACGAGCGCGGAGAAGAACTCGGCCCATGCCGCGGTCCAGGCGCCCGCGCAGAAAGGCAGGCCGTCGGCCCGTCGGCTGCCAGGTAAGTATTCTCTTTTCTTTTTTTTTTCTTTTTCTTTCTTTTCTTTATTTACTTGTTTTCAAAAATATCTCAAATAAATTTTCTAACCCAAAATAAAATAAAACAAATCCACACCATATAACAAAATAAATGCAACAGCATGAATGCAACACCAAATATATTTTATTATTATTTTAATTTGCCATTATTTGTTATCCAATTTATTCAAAATTCATTATCTCTAAAATTTGGGTGTTACAGAACCTTGGACTCAGAATTAGAGGATCGAGGTCGATGGTTGTTAGTGCATTCTCTGATGCTGACTGGGCAGGAGATGTAGATGACAGGAGATCAACTGGTGGCTTTGCAGTATATCTTGGTGATAACCTCATATCATGGAGTGCACGGAAGCAGGCGACAGTGTCACGTTCTAGCACGGAGGCTGAATATTAATCATTGGCTAATGCAACTGCAGAAATGATTTGGGTACAAAAGTTACTTAATGAACTAAAGATTCCACATCCTTCCTTGGCTCGGCTGTGGTGTGACAATTTAGGTGCAAAATATCTATCAGCTAACCCTGTGTTTCATGCTCGGACAAAACATATAGAAATTGATTTTCACTTCGTCAGAGAGAGGGTTGCACAGAGGTTACTGGAGATTCGGTTCATCAGTTCGGGTGATCAAGTATCTGACGGCTTCACCAAACCTCTTCCTCGTGCCAGACTAAAAGAGTTTAGAAACAATCTCAACCTCATATGTGGCTGAGATTGAGGGGGAGTGTTACACGATAGATATCTTCCATGTAAATAGGATCGGTAGGCTGTAAATAGGATCAGTAGGTTGTGTGGTTATGCAGCTGGTTAGGTCCTAGTCTATAGCATCTGCATGTAATCAGTTGTAACCGTTTGACTCTGTACACGCCACCACTGAGAGGCTATTCCTCAGTCTATATAACACGGATCAAGGGAGCCAAGAGAGGAAACCCTTGTTAACCTATACTTTTACAAGGTTACATTACTAGCATGCTTAAATTGTAAAGTTACACTAACTATATGTTTTTACATGCATAGTGCAGATGGAAGACGATGACTTAGATTTACAACTTTTAATGTCAGGGCCAGTGAATGAGGCAAATATGTATGAGTTTTTGGGAGCAACATACTGTACGATGACAAAGTTGTTGTTGATTAGTTCTTCGTACTTCAATTCATCAACTGACAAAGTTGTTGTTGTTGCAGGTACATTCGGCAGCACTAGTCTTCTGGTGCGGTTTCTTTTCAGATCTCTTCCTATACATAGTATATGCATGGAGATATTTATTTCACAAACTATACTATATCAAGAATATAATTTTCCTTAGCTCTCTTTGAAATTGTACCAAAGTAGAGGAAAGTGGATGGTGAATCGGCAGTACAAGAAATAGGTCCTGACAATAAGGTGGAGGATTATCTGGAGCCAAGTATGCTAGGTATATTCTTGACATCGATCACTGCTCTTTGTTTAATGTTTTGATTTGGCGCCTATCCGATCCTTTAGCTATCTCTATTTTAAACTCTATACTTCTATTATATTAAAGCATGTAAAGACAAACTAGTACACATTAATGATAAGTTTTGTGAAATTTGATTATATATGGATTTGTGTTGTCAAATAGGACTATAGAAGTAAAAAGAACTGTTGCCCATAGTAGATACGGAAGTAGCTAGAGGAGTTGGTAGTAGGAGTTTTTCCAGATTTAGTAATGCAGATGGATTCTGTGTTTGTGCATATGCATCTGCGTGCTGGGATGGAGGATTCTCTGCGTAGGAGTACAACAGTTGTAGTACATATTCATGTTGCTAATGATTTTATTCTACACATTTACGTGCCTTGTGATATGTGTATTATTAATAAAAGACTTATCCACACATACTTGATTCTTCCAGGCTGTTTCTCGGCCCCTTGGACATGCCGGAAGAGAGGAAGTCGCATGAGAAGCAGACCGTGGAGCGTAAGCATATTCCTATTCGAATTAATTATCACCCAAGTATATCAAATATATAGCAAGTGCCTTATTAGTTTCATGAGCTAGATTTCAAAAGATGAAGTGATGAAACCCTTGAAATTTTTTGTTGATAATATCAAACTGATGAGTCCGTTGCCATGAATGTGTGTACGTTCTTTCATGTGGATTGATAGTGCAGTCTTTTGATATACAGGATAATTAACATATATATTCCTTGCAAAGTTGCAACCATAATACATAATGGATATGAATTATATATAGGTCTGTTTAATTTTCAGGTAGAAATTCGACGATTATTTGATTTGCAATATCCTTGCACTACAAGTGGAACTGGGAAATGTAGAACTAGGAAAAACAACGACCATTGGACCAAGGATGAACTTAGAGAACTTGTGGATGGTGTCTCAAAGGAAGGAATTGGAAAGTGGAGCAAACTGAAAGGAATATACTTCTCAAAATCGATTCGAACACCTGTCCACCTCAAGGTATGTATATACATCATTGGTACGGTGTTCGATGCATGTTCCGCCGGCGCCATGAAAATAGTTAGACAGACCTGCGTATATATCTATGCATAATGTTGCTTCATGCACTTAGGATAAATGGAGGAACTTGGTGAGAGCTTGCAAAGGCCAAGAATGACTCCAAAAAGAAGGTCATATACATATGCTTAACAATTTGAAGAGCTCATAAGAGCTTCCTAGATAGCAGCATATTTGATTTGATTTAGTTGTCTTATATATAGTTCTTCCACCACCTTGCAGGTAAATGTACACAAGGCTACGGAGTAGATTGTAAGGAGATTCAAGCACCGTATACTAGCCATAGAAGCCAAGCGTCTTGGTAAGAAAAAGAAATGAACCCGGATCAACGAAAAACGTGCTTAACGCGGGTCGAGCTCCGAAGTTAGCAAGGTTACTACCAAAACCTGAGTATTTTACTCCTATGTAGTTACTGCACCATGGTGCACGGATCGGACGAGATGAATAATCTCTGCATGTAGGCGTAGCACTAGATGCTCTCTCACACTGATGTAGGCATATAGCAACAACGATAATGCTGTACTACCTCTTTACGAAAGCCAAAGTAGTGTAATGTGTACCAAAGTATGCACAATCATAACCTTCTTTTTCCTTTTGTAATATAAGGCATATGTTAACATGACATCGCATTCTAAATAAAACTTTATTCATTTATTTATTTTATATTGTTATATTCATAGAGAAATTTTACAATGGTTGGAAAAAAAGATGGGCCATCTATTAGACGAGATCGGGTGGTGGAAAAATAGGAGGTATCCAACTGAAAGTACCTGCTGGAGATACCAAATAGGTGGAGACAGTACCAAATTATGTGAGGCCGGTACCAAAATATGTGGGGCAAGATCTATTTTTCATTTTATATTTTATTTTTGAATAAGGGTAAATAAGTCATTTTAGTACTATGTGCATGGATCCATATGAAATGGATGTGCATACTTGGTGTAACTTTTTTATGTGACGTGCTAATGTGCATAGTTAGTGTAACATTTTTTTAATGACATATATGATGGTGCTAATGTGCATAGTTAGTGTAACAGTTTTTTAATGTGACATATATGATGCTGCTACATACAATGTGGTACATGAGAGATTAATTTCTTGAAGGGCTGCTTGGACATGAAATGCAAACAGAGACACGTTGGTGAAAAACCGTGATGCACACACAGGAACACGTGACACAACTATTAGTGATCGCTGGGTCTCTTATAGCAAACAAATATGGTAGCCTCCAATTTATGCATGCACGCTGAGCTAGCTAATTTTGGAAGGCTTGGTGGCGTATAATGCATACTGCATGCATGCCGAGAAGATTTAGGCAGGTTGGCATGATTTCCGGATTTTTCTCAATTACTAAAATACCCTCTATAATATATTTCTCAATTCATTACTTAGAAAATAAAAAATGATGAAAGAACCTGGAGGTACCAAGGTACTTTCCCAACCATGGTAAAAGATCTCATATTCATAAATTCATGATAGTTGAATAGTACATGTAATTATAAATCTAATTGTATAAAGTTTCTATTATAGTAGTTAGAACTATAATTAAATTATTGGTCAAGGATTTTAAATTTTAAATATTAAAATATATGTACATCTTATAAAAGGACATGATAGAGTAAAACTGGACAATGTGTGAAGGATCAATGCAACTGGTTCTGGCAGCCCTTTCAATTAGTGTCGCTCTCGTCGACGCAGGCAAACACGTGGTGGACATGGTTAACAGTCGACTACCCAAGCTTGTGTGATCTGATTGGCTAGCCAGCCTACGTGATACTGTATACTATGTTGGTATAGTTACGATTCATGATAATATTGGTGGCTAATCATAAAGACTCTTACACGCCCCTTAGCTCAGTACAAAATATCTGTATTATGTGTTCGAAATTGAGAGTGTGCTCAAATGCAATAGATTCTACTAAAAATATTATTCTACAAAATAAAGGTGGTTGGATCTGATACTAATAGTATCATGTATATTTTATAAGATAAAGGTGATTGGACCTAACACCTCTGTCATTCGAGAAAGTATAGTGGTTGGACCACGACTTTCTTATGTAAAGGTGATTTGACCCACCACCAACACCACTACCACCATAGTTGTGGAACACAATAAAATAAGTGTGTTTCAATCACTATCATGTTGACATTGACTACACTGTACTAATAGGAGTTCTTTAATTTCAGTTGAGCAGTTGAGAGAACGAGTAAGATATGTTTGTTAGTCTACTATTCTTTCGAGAAGGAATTAAGCCTCAATCATGCTTTATTTTGTTTCTTTTTTTGTTCTCCATTTCCTAATTATATTTTATAGTTACAAAATTGTTTTTTTAAAGAGAGAAACAATTACATTATCTCAGAAACACAACTACAACAATTACAACACACTAGTATGGAATGTGAAGAACCTGTGTGTCCAAGGCCAACTTGGGATTTTGTGTCCCATCAATAACACAAAGTACGTAGTAGATTTTTTAAAATTTTCACAAAAAATAGAGGAAAGGTCAAAGTAGATGTTGACAATAGTGTGCGTGCCACACCGTGGCATGAGAAAGGTGATTTTGATTGCCAACAATGTAAGTTCGGCCTAGAGCTCGACTCCGTGGCTTGGGGGATATTCTGCAGCTAGCGTTTGCCCTAGCCGATACGCACTTGTTATATACTGAAAAAATGCCGGAACGTTCCGGGTGCCATGCCAATAACTACTCTTTTCTCCATGGTTCTGCCTACATACGACGAGCGAGATGCCCGCGTTGACATCATCGGCACCGGAAGAAAACAAACACACACAGAAGACAAAAAGGGCCAACGCTAGCATCGTCTTCAGGGCCTCCCTCCAAGCAGCTAGAAACGGCGCCAACGCTGCAAACCAGCCTGAACCCAACTGCTACATTACATACCGTCTTCAGCGATCAGGATACGTCTGCCTCCCGGCCAATGGCGTTGCCGGTGGAGTGCTTGTTGCATGGCGCCGTGACCTTTGGGCTGCCTCCCCCTCCACCGATCCGTCGCTTCTCTATCACTCTTCGTCTGACCCCGCTACGTAAGAATGGTTGAATGGTTGTAACGTGATACCTGTTGAGGCTCACGGTTGCGTGTTAAATAGAAGGTGGGAAGAGCCCCTACCATGGCTTACAAGAGATGAATTGTTACAACCGTACAAAGGCCCAAAGACCAGGATCTAATCTATGACTATGCTCTATGTTTAGTACAACACATATACATGATCATGCATGGAAGAGGTCTACCACTAATACTAGTCAAATGCTGAATATTTCTAACACCGACCGTCAATCACAACTGTCCTGACAAGTTGAGATTGTTCCTGAATTTAATAATCAAATTTTCTGGAATGCCTTAGTGAAACCGTCAGCCAGTTGATCTGTAGTGCTGATAAATCTGATATCTAGCAGTTTTGCTGCAACTTGTTCTCGCACAAAATAATAGTCAATTTCGATGTGTTTTATTCGAGCATGAAATACAGGATTTGCTGATAAGTATGTGACACCAATGTTATCACACCACAGATAGGTAGCTCGAGGATGTGGAATACCTAGTTCATCCAATAGTTTACGTACCCACATAACTTCAACTGTCGCATTAGCCAATGACTTATACTCAGCTTATGTACTTGAACGTGACACCATAGCTTGTTTCCTAGCACACCAAGAGATCAAGTTGCCACCGAGAAACACAGCAAATCCTCATGTGGACCTTCTGTCATCAGGACAGCCAGGCCAATCTACATCTGAGAAAACACCGACTAGCATAGAGTTAGACTTTGTGATTTTTATGCCTAAACTGATAGTACCTTGGACATATCTCAAAATTCTTTTAACTGCCTCCCAGTGTACTATGGTTGGAGAGTGAAGAAACTGGCACACTTTGTTGACTGCGAATGACAAGTCTGGTCGTGTGAGTGTAAGGTATTGAAGTGCACCAACAATGCTTCTATACCTTGTGGAGTCTTCAACTCCCAACCTAGTGCCACTTGTGATAGACAGTTTTTCAGTTGTACATAATGGTGTCTTCATAGGTTTACATAGTTGCATATTGACTCTTTGCAAAATTTCAGATGCATACCGTTCTTGTGTCATTAGCAATTCATCATTTTTCCTCTGAACTTGAATACCCAAGAAGTAGTGCAACTCACCAAGGTCTTTGATTGCAAAATCCTTCTCTAGGTCTCGAAGCAGTGCATCCATGGCTTCCTGAGAAGAACTAGCCACTATAATATCATCAACATACACAAGCATAAAGATCACATAATTTCCCTTTTTGTAAAAGAATAGTGATGTGTCAGCTTTGGAAGGAACAAACCCAAGGCTCTGCAATTTCTTACATAGCCGAGAGTACCATGCCCGAGGTGCTTGTTTCAATCCATATAGGGCTTTCTCAAGTTTACACAAGTAGTGAGGTTTGGTTTTATCTTCATATCCTGGAGGTTGTTTCATATATACTTCTTCTTCGAGATAACCATGTAGGAAAGCATTTGTAACATCTAATTGCCTTAAACACCAATTTTGTGACATGGCACGAGATAGAACAAGCCTAATTGTAGCTGCCTTGACAACAGGACTGAAGGTATCTTCATAATCAATGCCATACCTTTGCTTGAAGCCTTTTGCCACTAACCGAGCCTTATATCTGTCAATTGTGCCATCTGATCTTCTTTTTATTTTATACACCCATTTGCAATCTATTACATTCCTGTTCTTTTGAGGTGATACTAGGTGCTAGGTTTTGTTCTTATGTAATGCATCAAACTCAGTGTCCATGGCATGTTTTCAATTTTTATCAGCTAAAGCATATTTCGATGTTGGTGGTTCCTCAGATGAGACAGCTAACTGGCCATATCGAATTGTGCCATCGGTGTATACCTTTGGTTTACGTATTCCATGTTGTAGGCGGGTGGCAGGTCGATGAGCAGGGGCTACATGATCCGCGGGTGCAGAAGATCCAGCCCCCTGAGGTGGAGACGATCCCGTCCTGCTCCTTAATTGAGCAACAGCGTGCACTGCAGCCGTAGAAGGTCTCAGTGGCAGGGGTACAAGGGCAGATTTGCGCTACCCGCGCTATTCCTGGTCGGGAGCGCCAGCAGCGCCCGATTCGTCAGCGCACTGAGACGACGTGGACGCGTGCAGCTGATCCGATGTCGATCCGCCTACAGGTTCTGTCGTGTGTGCAGGGTGATCACCTCCGGGATCTGTGCCTGTCGTTGCCAAAAACGGAAAGACAGAGGGAGACATGAAATGATGAGCATTTTGGATGAAATTTTCACCGTGTTGCGCCTGGTTTTCAACAGATCCTGCATTCTCATCAGCCATATTAATGTGCATAGAATCATTGCCATTAGTATCAACAGTATTGTTATCCCCAAAAGCAGAAAAAGGATTTCGAAGTGAGGTAGGAAGAAGAAGTATTTCTGATCTCAATCGAGCTCCTGCATTTGGATGGAGTTTGGCAAAAGGATAGACATCCTCATCAAAGACAACATCTCTTGATATGTAGATGCGATCCTCAGCTATATCAAGACACTTGAACCCTTTGTGCATGTTGCTATATCCAAGGAAGACACATTCTTTTGAGCGAAATTGTAGTTTGTGAGTATTATATGGACGTAGGTTAGGCCAACATGCACAACCGAAAGTTCTAAGTGTAAGATAATCTGGTTTTTGTTGGAAAAGACGTTCAAGTGGGGTTTGATCTTGTATGACTTTGCTAGGGAGTCTATTGATTAAATATGTGGCAGTAAGGAATGCCTCATCACAAACAGAAGATTTATTTGGCTCGAAAATAGAGGAAATTTGATTCTTGCTAAGGACCTGATGTACTACTATAGAGGATGGATGGCCAAGGCGGTTGTGCCACCTAGATGATGAAGGCTTGATGGCAGCATGTGTGGTTTTATTTGTTGAAGATGAACTGGATGTCGATGGCAACTTCAGTGGATACAATCCGCCCTTGCATTCCCCTCTAAGCAGTATGTTCTTCGTAACCTGATCCTTAGATCAAGAAATAATTTGGATGATATTCAATAAAGGCATTGTTATCAGATGTAAGACGATGAACTAAGGCCAAATTTTTGTTAGCCTCACGGACATAAAGAACATTGTTTAAGATAAGATTGCGTTTTGGGGTTTTAACAATACTTTGACCTATTTGGTTGATTCTCATACCTGCACCGTTGGCCGTGTGTACTTGATCATTGCCATGATATTTGTCCCTCACAGTGAGTTGGTCCAACTCACCTGTGATGTGATCGGTAGCACTGGTGTCGGTGTACCAATTTGTGTCGATGCCATAGGATGTGGTTGCAGCTGAGGCCGAGCGCCGCTCCGGTGGTGGCCTGAAGGAGGTTTCAAAGCGTTTGTAGCACCGGTAGGCACTGTGTCCCTGACGGCCGCAGAGTTGACAGGGATCATTGTTGTCGCGGTTGCCGTGGTTGTCACGGTTGTTGTCACGGTTGTCGTGGCCACGATTTTGGCCGCCTCCACGCTAGAAGCCGCCGCCGCGACCGCCTCCGTGACCACCTCGAGTGGCGATGTTCACGGAGGAGCCTGAGTTGCTGGGTTGACGCAGATCCATCCTTTGTTCCCAGCTGATGAGATGCGTGTAGAGTTCCCCCGAGGGTGAGAGGCTCCACACACGCCGCCATAGACGAGACAATTGGATCAAAGTCTGTGTCTAGCCCGACGAGAATGTACGAGGCCACCTCCTCATCATCAAGTTTCTTCCCAGCCGCCGCCATGTCGTCGGCGAGGCCTTTCATCTTGCTAAAAAATTCAGCAACAGTGGATGACCCCTTCTGTGCGTTTGCTAGCGCCATGCGGGTATTGATTACCCTGCCGCGGGATTAAGCGGCGTTCATGTCCTGGATGACCTTCCATATCTCAGCGGAGGTTGTGCAGTGGGACACCTGCACTTGCACATCCTTAGACACAGATGAGTAGAGATAATTGAAGATTGTCTGATCCTTACCAACCCATTCATCATAGTCAAGATTGGGGATTAGTTCTTCTGGCTTGTCTGCAGCTTTTGCCACCATCTTGGCCGGCATCCCTGCAGTCTTGGCGTTGAGGAAATGTGCCAGTCGTGCGCCGCGAATGGCAGATAGGACGTGGGCGCTCCATGTGGAGTAATTGTTCTTGGCAAGTTTCTCCGTAACCAGGCAACCAATCAAGGAGAAGGCTGTGGGGGGAATGGAGGAAGAGGCTATTGGAGATTCTTGCGAATTGGCTGAAGATTTTGTGGATTGATCACCTAGGCTTTGATTACCATGTAAGAATGGTTGAATGGTTGTAACGTGATACCTGTTGAGGCTCACGCTTGCGTGTTAAATAGAAGGTGGGAAGAGCCCCCACCGTGGCTTACAAGAGATGAATTGTTACAATCGTACAAAGGCCCAAAGACCAGGATCTAATCTATGACTATGCTCTATGTTTAGTACAACACATATGCATGATCACACATGGAAGGTCTACCACTAATACTAGTCAAATGCTGAATATTTCTAACACGCTAAACGGGTCTAGGGCTCCATGGTGGTTGACCAATATCTATGGTCCCGCAAATGACGATGAGAAGGATGACTTTCTGCAAGAGTTGAGAGACGCCCGCGCGGCTGCCCTAGGGCCGTGGCTCCTATGCGGGGACTTCAACATGATTTATCAAGCATGTGACAAGAACAATGGGCGTCTGCACCTTAGTATGATGTGGAGGTTCAGGAGGTTGCTGGACGATCTTCTCCTGGACGAACTGCACCTATCAGGAAGACTGTTTACATGGTCTAACCACCGTGACTCTCCCACCCTGGAGTGCCTCGACCGCGCGTTCGCTTCTATGGACTGGCTCGAGTTGTTCACCTGTCACCACCTACGTTGCCTGTCCAGTGACTGCTCCGACCATGCACCCCTCCTCCTGGTGCTCAACTCTAAGCCATGGGTGCGCCCCCGTTTTTGGTTCAACAACTATTGGACGAAGATGGACGGCTTCCAGGACGCTGTCTAGACAGCTTGGGCGGCCAATGTTGCAGCCTCAGATCCTTGTAGGGTCCTCGACCAGAAGCTACGTGTCGTGGCCAGGGCCTTACGTGCATGGCACGCTACCAATGTCGGCAACTTGCGCCTCCAGCTGGCTGCTGCGCGAGCGGTGATTTACGAGCTAGACATGGCTCAGGAGACGAGGCAGATATCCCCCAGAGAGATCAACCTTCGTAGGGAGCTGAAGCAGGCTGTACTGGGCCTGGCATCGCTCTGTCGGACGATGGCTAGGCAATGCGCCAAAACAAGACAGCTGCGGGAGGGCGATGCTTGCATGCGGTACTTCCATCTCCAGGCCTGCCATCGGCATCGCAAAAACTACCTCTTTGCCATCAACCACAACCGGCACACGTTTACTGAAGAGGAAGCCAAGGCGGAGATCGTATTCTCCTATTATGATGACCTCTTGGGGACCCCGTTCGCAAGGGCGCATCGCCTTGACCTTTCTCTGATTGGGCTGCCCACTCTGGATCTCGCCGATCAAGTGGTTCCATTCTCGATGGATGAAATCATAGCGGTTGTTAAGGAAACATCGTCCGGGTGCGCCCTCAGACCCGATGGGCTAAGTGGCGCTTTCTACAAGGCAACCTGGAGCACCGTCGACCCGGACATTGTTCGTGCGTTCCAGGCACTGTGGGACTTGGACTTCAGAAGCTTCCACCATCTAAATGAAGCTGTCATGGTCCTCTTGCACAAGACCCAGGCGCCAGCAGGGCTAAAGGATTATAGGCCCATCAGCCTGATACACTCCGTGGGGAAGCTATTCTCCAAGTGTTTGGCCTTACGTCTCGCCCCCCGCATGCACGAGTTGGTCCACCTCAACCAGTCGACATTCATCTAGGGCCAGTAGATACATGAGAAGTTCATGACTGTGCAGCTGACGTGCAGATGGCTGCATGCTAACCGCTGGCCCATCGTGCTGCTGATGATTGACCTCGCTAAGGCCTTCGACTCCGTGGCCTGGCCGTTCCTGCTGGAGGTTCTGGAGCACGTTCGTTTTCCGCTCCGTTGGAGGGATTGGATTTCTGCAATGCTGGGCACCGCAAGCACAAGGGTGCTAGTGAACGGGCGCCCCAGGAATCGCATCCACCATGCCTGCGGCCTAAGGCATGGCGACCCTCTGTCCCCCTTGTTCGTGATCATCATGGAAGCGCTGAACGCGCTCATCTGCGAGGCAGACCGCTAGGCCCTCTTCGTACCGCTACCGGACAAGATCAAACAACGGGCGTCCATTTACGCATACGACCTCGTCATCTTCCTGTCGCCTGAGGCCAGTGACTTCGCCAACATCCGCCACATCCTAGACCTGTTCGCAGGGGCATCCGGACTCATCACCAACGTCGACAAGTGTCATCACACCCATCCACTGCTCCCCGGAATAGATCGACGTGGTGCGCCTTATATTGCCGTGCATAGTTCAGGACTTCGCCACCAGATACTTGGGCGCTCCACTGTCGCTGGCCAGGGTCAGCCGAGCTGAGGAACAGTGACTTGTTGACTTGGTGGCCGCCCGTATCCCGACTTGGAAGGGTGGGCTACTGACCGTGGCTGGCCGCAAGACCCTCACCCAGACGACGCTCTCCGCCATCCCAGTGCACATCTCCATCTGTTGCTGCCTGTCAGCGTGGGCCATCTGCGAGATTGACAAGCGCCGTTAGGCCTTCCTCTGGGCCGGCACCGAGACGGTGTCAGGCGGACGCTGTAAGGTGGCATGGCCATTGGCCTACGTGCCCAAGGAGCACGACGGGCTAGGGATCCCCAACCTTAGGGTCCTAGGACTCGCCCTGCGTCTCAGATGGGAGTGGCTGCGCCGGACCAAGCTAGGCCCTGCCTAGGCACGCCTGCCGTCAGCCTTGGAACGCAAGTCTGCCTCTATGTTCGCCTGCTCCGTCTTCATTGAAGTGGGCGATGGGGCGTCCACATGCTTCTGGACAGACGCATGGCTGCCGGCTAGCGCCATCCCCACCTTCGCTCCCAACCTTTTCAAGGCTGTGGGACGTCATCGCCTTGGCCATTCAGTCAAGGATGCCATGACGGAGCGACGATGGGTGCGTGACATCATAGGAGCACGCACTGCGCCCGTCCTCATTGAGTACATGTGACTATGGACTATGTTGCGCGACGTACAGCTACGGCCACTGGAGGCTAACCGGTTTGTATGGCGGTGGACAGTCGATGGGAAGTACTCTGTGCGATCCACGTACAGGGCCTAGTTCGTGGGCTGGACGCGTATGGCGGGAGCTAAGGAGTTATGGCGTGCGGCCGTGCCTCCGAAGGTCAAGTTCTTCTTCTGGCTTGCCTTGCATGGTCGACTTTGGACTGCAGAGCGCAGGATGCGCCATGGCCTGCAATCGCATGCATCATGCGCGATGTGCGATCAACTGGATGAGACAACAGACCAGCTCCTATGCTCCTGTGTCTTCTCCAGGGAGGTATGGTACCGCTTGCTGCTTCAGATGGGGTTCCCGGCGATGGTGCCTAGCTCAGACGACTCCCTGCTCGACTGGTGGTTGCGTACCAGGGACACCTTCCTGGAGACCCTTCGGAGGAGCTTTGATTCGCTAGTACTCCTCGTGTCATGGTGCCTTTGGAAAGAGAGGAACCGCCGCACCTTCGACCATCGAGTGTCGACGACCACAAAGCTCCTGGGGTGCACCCTGGAGGAGGCTGACGTTTGGATCGCCTCGGGCTTCAGGAGCTTGGCCTTGCTCACCGCTCTCGCCGACTGGAGCTCCGCGAACGCCTCCCCCCGTAGCGCAATCCGTTCGCCAGTTAGTAACAACGTTACGGCTCCGCCACTCCATGACGATTTGTGTTTATGTGTCCTCCATGTTAGATATGGCCCCTCGCCGTGACTACCACTGGAGATTGTAAAACTTCCTGATTCCACTTAATGAAGCCCGTGCAAATGTAAATGCACGCTTTCGAAAAAAGATAGTTTGGCAGGCAGGGTGGAACGCCCTTGGAACACGCGTTGAATGCGCTCTTTCGATCGACGTGAACCAGCAGGATACCAACATGGTGACCGAATCTGGAACTGCGTCTGCGCGGGCAGTTGAGTCCTAGATGTTTGCCACCAATCCAATCCAGCCCAGCCCCGCCTTCCGAAGAATTGCTTGCTTGAAGGCTTGAAGCATGTTGCGTAGGGAAATATATACTAGTGTTGTGGGCTCCAGCTCATTAACAGAGAGTACTCGCATCCAGGAAATAGGCATGTAGATGTAGCGCAAGGGAAGGCACACTCGATTTTGATGGTCTGGCTGGAACATGCAGTTGTCTGGTGCAAGCTGCTACTGCTGCTACGGTGCTACCCGGTAGGGACTTGAACCTGAACCAAATGCTACCGACAAGATTGGTTGAGGTGAGGGTTCCCATCAAATTAAACACCCGTACGTACGACACATGTTCTTCGCCTCCGCATCAAGTTTGCTGATGTGCATGTTCCGGACCCGCCTCCTCATCCAGTGGGTGACTGCTACGAAATTCAACATCGCTTTGTATGTCGGCCCGGGGCCAAGTTCTTCATGTTAATTTTGAGCGTCCATCGGTCCGTTGATCAGGACCGCAGAGTTTTTGACCAAGTGTCTATCGTCGCCAACGTAACTACTGCTGGCAAAGTCCCTGTGGAGTAAGGGGCGTAGATTTTAGTCGCACCAATGTAAAAAGTAGGCGACAAGACCTTTTTTTTGTCTTGTCGATCGAACTGAGCACATACACTAGACATGCATGCATGCAGCATGCACGATACACCAATGGGAAGGATATGCGCCCGTGGAGTCTGGCGCCCAGTAGAAGCCACAAATGACGAGCACCGGCGAGCAAGGAGGCCACATTCTTTGATGGCGAGGCGCTCGCGTCCTTTGCTAGCGAGGAGGCCGGTAGGATTAATTTGGGCGGAGAGCAGGCGTGTGGCCAATTGGCACATGTAGAAGGCGAAAACAGAAGTTTTGCCCTTAAGGGCTCATGCTCCCACGCCAGTAACCGTTGATCAGTACACTCTCGAGATGTGTGCCATTTTTACTCTACCTCGTATGCTCCATGGGATACATATAGCACTATTCATCTTCCTCCTCCAGCCGTCCGCCACCATTCCTGCTTGTCCTCGCCCCCGCCACCAGCCACCGCCCTCCGGCAAACTCTAGCACCCACGGCGGCCTCCCTCCCCCCCATCTTCTCCGACTCTGGCGAGCATCCTCAGCGGCAAGCTCCGGCCATGGACGCCCCCGCCCCGGCCTAGCCCGACCGCCCCCTTTGCCGCCAAAACCCGAAAGCCGCCCCATGACTGTCCTCACCGCCTGGCCGGCCTTCCTCCCCCGAACCTTCCCCTCTAAACCCGCCAGAGTTGGGGAAGACGAGAGGAAACCTCGCTGGAACCCTAGATTGGAGATCCAGCAGGACGAGGAGGACTAGAGGAGGTGGAGGACTAGAGGAGGAGGAGGCACACCTCTCCCGCGCCGCCGCTGCCATCGCCGGAATAGCCGCCGGAGTCTAGAGGTAGAAGAAGGTCGCGTCGGGGGAGGGGAGGGCGCCGGGGGAGGGGCTGCCGCCGTGGTGCGCTGGGCGAGGGGCGCCGCCGTGGTGCGCTAGGGGGAGGACTGCCGTGGTACGCCGGGCGAGGGGCACCGCCATGGTGCGCTCAGGGACGGGACTAAGTGACGGGAGGGACGGAATGGGAGTCGGGATCGGGAGGGCCCACTGTATATGCGTATAGGACATTGAGTTGGACTGAAGTTAATGTGTGGCACAAATCACGAGATGTTCATCCAACGGCTGCTGGCGTGGGAGCATGTGCCCTGCAGGGCAAAATTAACTTTCTCTCCATGCAGAAGCAGAGGAGCCGATAGCGATGCGTCAGTCAACCCCTCAACCGGTCAACTGCATGCGCACCGCCTCCGTCCGGGTCCGTGGCGGGCGTGTTGGGCTGGGAGCATCGCGTCGCGTGGGTGGGAAAAATAAAGGCTAGCAAGCATAGCTTAGGGGAGCGAAGCGCGTGCGGCCGTGCGGATGGCGAGCCACGATCGCGAGCGAAGTCTCCCAGACAGTCAGGCGTACGACCTACTGCCCCGTCTCCGTCCTGGTCCGCATCGCGTTTGCTGCGCATCATGCATGTTCCGGACCGCCTCCGCATCCCATCCCATCCCATCCGGTGACCGCTGGGAGGGAACTGAAGCCTGCCCAACAGCCCCTTCGTAGCGCAGGAATCAGCAGAAATCAATAAAGTAGTATCAGTCACCATATTAAGGCGTCACATGCACCAATGCAACAAGTTAAGTCAGTCACAGTTATTTATTTTGGTGGTCTTTCTGAAGTTTCGAGGAATATTTCATTAATTTGCTGCTGGTTGGGTTACGTACATCCGATGGATCTCGTCAATATAAAGCTAGCTAATTAAGCTAAGCATGCAGACCTGGTGACTTGGGACTGGACTCCAAACTAGTTGTTCTTCTTGTGTTGTGTCGTCATATATGGATCTGGTGGAGCCTTCGCCGGTTCGGCCCGCGTCCCCGTCCGTTGCCAGCCGTCGCAGCACCAGGGCAGCATGCATGCCAACAGGAAAGGAAGCGGTTTTTCGGTTGGGCGTGGGCTTTTCGATCGGTTGCGTGCATGCGTCGATCGGCTGGCTACCAAGACCAAGAGCATGCATCATCTCATCGCGTGTGGGAAGAACAAAAAAAAAAAAGGCGCGTACGTGCGGCGTGTGGGAAACCGGAAACGCCTTGCGCGGTCCTGCGGATGGCGAGCCATGCAAAAAGACTCCTTTTTGACCTTTGTTGTTGCAGAAGAGATGCTAGCTTTCTCAGATGGAGTTGCATTGCACCTGAACAACAAAGGTTGGCGTAACCTAGCAAGCAGTCCAAAAGGCCGGTAGATTCAGGATACAAGCTCTCAAATTGAAGTGGACTTTAATTTGTGGAGGAGGAAGAGGGACTTAATAATAATCTGCTGGCCGGTTGCGTCGTCGGCTACCAGCACAAGATTGACAGAGAGCACTACTCACGTCCAGGCAAAAGCATCGCGTTTGCCTTGCTACGCATGTTCGGTGTTCTGGTCTTCGTTCCGGACCGACTCCCCATTCGGTGAGCGCTAGCTGCTTGAAAGTTGAAACGAGGGAGTTCAGCAGCTGCCTGCTAGTTGTAGATCAATCATCAAGGATGGACTCAAGTACAGTTGCAGCCGGACGGATTGATGCTTGCGTACGTGCGGGCCGGCCGGTCGGGAAATGCTTAGCAGAAGACGGACGTTTTGTAGACTACCAGCTAGATGGGATCGCTGGATTTTTGCTTTGCGGAAGAGGGACGAGCGAGAGGCCGGCGCTCAAGTCGTTGAAAGCTAGAGCCACACACTCCACCTGCAGGACATCTGAGGTGCGGAAACTGTCACGAGTCTGAACTCTCAAGTGCAGGTGCCTACGACTAGCAGCAGTACTGATAGCCAGCAGTCATGCATCTGAGTACCCATTTGTATCGCGCGTAGTAGCAGTCATGCATCATATTAAGGCGTCACATGCACCCAACAAGTCGTGCACAGTTATATATTTTGGTCTTTCTTATCCAGTTTCGAGGAATATATATTTAATTTGCTAGCTAAAAAGCATGCAGACGTGATGACTTGGACTGGACTCCAAACTAGTTGTTCTTGTGTTGTGGCACATGGATGACGTCACGTACAGAGGTTACAAGTGTGATAATACTAACAGTTGTGTTGGGACGAGCGAGAATGATGGACGATTCTCCACGCCTAACAAGACGACGTCACAATTCAAGGATCCACTTATTAGGCTGATGATCAATTAATTAATCAGATCAGATATTGTACTCCCGGTCCTTGGTTCGGTTCTTTTTTGTGTCCCGCTTACGTTTTAGGCCTACAAATTTTCTTGATCACGCAAAAGGTTTGCGCGTCTTTTGCGCGTCTTTGTATTAAGGTAGAGAAAAGAAGTTCGATACAACACGCCTTCAGGAGCCCTAAGGTGTCTCAGGATTTACATGGAAGCTCAGACCATCTTTAGGCCTACAAATCCAAATCCAAATATATATAATTCACTCTAACGACCATGAATGGTCTATCGATCGGATTCATCAGTCCACCTCCAACTTAGTGCCTGTTTGGATGAGTTTCAGATTCTTAAAAACCAGTTTTTGCCTCTAGTCTCTAAAATCTGGATTTTGAGCAAAAACTGGTGGGGGTATTTGGATCCCTCAATTTTTAATAATCTGGCTTCCTTTATTGCTCACAGGGTCATAAGAAACTGGCAAAAGCTGGGTACCAACAGTTTCCTGGTTTTTAAGATCTAGCAAAAACTGAGAACAAAAACTGGTCTGTTTGGATCTCACCTAGTTTTCAAAAGCCATATTCTTAAAAACTGAAAAAAAAAACCTAGAAGGATAAAATCAGGGCCTTACAAAAACTACGTAAGAAGGTCAAAATAAAGTTGTTTAAACAATACATGAACGATTTGAGAGGTACGGTGAGGAAGAAAAGCAGCAGTACACGTGTTGATGCACGGCCGGTACTGGAGTGAAGTGATTGCACGTTTTCCTACATAAAACTTGATGTGCTACTCCGATCCCTCCCGAGTCAATGCAATAATACAGTAGCTGACGTGTCCGTTGCCGGCTACATACACCACCTGCACCTGGTCCAGGATCTGGTGGAGCCTTCGCCGGTTCGCCCCGTCCCCGTCCCGGTCCCTTGCCTGTCGCAACACCTGACCTGACCAGGCCAGCATGCATGCAAACAGGCGGAAGGAAGCGGTTTTTCGGTTGGGCGTGGGCTTTTCAATCGGTTGCGTCGATCGGCTAACAAGAGCAGGAGCATCATCTCATCGCGTGGGAAGGAAAAAGCTAGGGCGCGTACGTGCATGCGGCGTGTGGGAAATTAAACCGGAAACGCCTGCGCGGTCCTGCTGATGGCGAGCCATGCAAAAAGACTCCTTTTTGACCTTGTTGCAGAGATGCTTTCTCAGAGTTGCACCTGAACAATGCAACAAAGGTGGCGTAACCTCCGATCAAAAAAAAAAGTTGGCGTAACCTAGCAAAGCAAGCAGTCGAAAAGGCCGGTAGATTCAGGATAGCCACGATCCGTGCCAAAAGCGCTGCGGTCAAGTGAACTTAATTTGTGAAAGAGGGACGAAGCTTCTGGTCGTTGAAAGCCAGACTCTTGAGAGGTTTTAATCTGTGGAAGAGGCCGGGACTTAATCTGCTGCTGGTGGCGTCGTCGGCTAGCAGCACAAGATTGACAGGCGAAAGCATGTTCGCCTCCGCATCGCGTTTGCTTTGCTGCGCATGTTCCGGTCTTCGTTCCGGAATCCGGACCGCCTCCACATCCGGTGACGCTGCTTGAAAGTTGAAACATGCAAGCCTCGCGCAGGAAACGAGGGAGTGCAGCAGCTGCCTGCGCCTGCGCGGTCGTGCGACTTGGCGAGCGACCATGACTGACTGACTCGCGGACTCTGCAGAGCTAGCAGAAGACGGACGGGATTTTGCTTTGCGGAAGAGCGACGAGCGAGCGAGAGGCGCTCAAGTCGTTGAAAGCTTAAGCCAGCCACGCACACTCCACTTGATCGAGGTGCAGAAACTGTCACGAGTCTGAACTCTCAAGTGCAGGTGCCTACGACTAGCAACAGTACTGAAGCAGATTGGCGTCTGCTCCGACCCTAGCTGGTTCTTTAATTTGCCTCTCGCCTGGAAGTGCAAACTAACACTTCGTTTGAGCATATTACCATAATCAGCAGCTATCTAGCAATGTTTTTCTCTCACAATAAACCAGCGAACAGTACTTTCAGCCACAACAATCCAGCGAAACGAACAGGTTGTAAACCTTTTCTCTGGCGTGCTCAACCCTCCAATCCAATGCGGAACCCCCGACCGGGCTAACCAAGCAATCAGCTGGTTGACACAGCTAGCTGTGAGTGACTGAGAGTGGGTACCCAATAAGGACTTGCCCTTTTTGCTTGCAGTTGCAGTACGTATTCCGCTTCCGCCCGCCTGCGTTGAACTTGAACCTCATCGCGCGCTACTAGTACTAGTACTCTTGTCCCCGCTCCGTACGGGACACCGGCCAGTCTCTATATATACCACCCACGCGACGCCAGCAACGTCCTCTGTTGAATAACAGTTCTCTTATTCCTTCCTCTTCCTCTCCACGCCCCTCACCAGCCGAGATCGAGTCAAGCTTTCCAGTGATTTGATTCCACATATATTCCGATCCGGAGAGCAGCTGCAGCTGCAGCGCTCTATCGGCTAGCTAGGCCGATCGCCGCCGGCGCCAAGGCAGGGGTGTTCTCGTGTTGATACCGAGCGCATCAGGTCAGGTTCCTGCTGGGCCTTCCGTCTCCTGCTCCCTGCCGCGCGCGCTTGAGTCTTCTCGTCGACTGACAATTTAATGGTGCGAGCGTTAACTTGTTTCTCTTCATTTCAGTTATTTCCATGCTCCGATTGATTGTTTATGTATCTTCATGAGTGTGTAATGGAGAACACGCTGCACTTTGGATCAGCCAATGATCGAAAGTAAGCGCTACACTCTTTGTGATCGAAGAGTGCAGTTGCAGTTGCAGGTCTATATATGTTTATTCCATGTGTAGTCTCCCTTTTTTCCATTTTTGGAAGGAGCACTAATGCACACCATATTCCATCCATTCCTAGGCTGGAAACTGGAATATATTTTATGAATGAAAAGAATCCATCTGGACTAGGGCTGGTTTAGATGCAAATTTTTTTGCAAAATGACACGGTAGCAAATTTCGTTGTTATTTGATAATTAGTGTCCAATCATGGTCTAATTAGGCTTAAAAGATTCGTCTCGTCTATTTCGTCTAAACTGTGTAATTAGTTTTATTTTTTATCTATATTTAATACTTTATGCATGCGTCTAAAGATTCGATGTGACGGGGAATGTTGAAAAATTTTGCAAAATTTCTTGCAACTAAACAGGGCCTAGTACTACAACCCAACAACTACTGTTACCTAACTGAAAGAGCACTGCACAAAAGTGGTCGTTTTTTATACATTGCAGAGTACACTAACAAAACCTGACATGATTTTCATTACTATTGGTTACATTTGATACACTATTAGCATGCTTAATTAGCTTGTCGTACTTGACAGTGTGCGTACAGCTAGTACAGGTTGTTGATGGCATAATTTGCAATTTCGCGTACCAACACAGGTGTTGATGGATTTTGTTCTTACATGGCGCAGATGGAAGATGATGACCTGGAGATGCAGCTTTTATTGTCAGGGCCTGCGAACGAGGCCTTGGAGCTCCCGATTTTGCACAGGGGCTACACTGCAGCACTATAGCACTTTTGTTTTTATTTGCTAATAATTGTCCAAATATTGATTAATTAGGATCAAAATGTTCGTCTCGTAAAGTACAACTAAACTATGCAATTAGTTTTTGATTTCATCTACATTTAGTACTTCATGCATATGCCGGTATTTTGATGTAACAGGGAATCTTCTTTTTTATAGTAAAATTTTGAGGGTAAATTTGGGTATCTAAACGAGGCCTGAGGCAGATTTGTACGAGCTTTTGGGAGGTAGCTCAGGTAGGCCGGAGTACTGTACGATGACAAAGTTGCTGTTTATTAGTATTTTTTTTTTACAACATGTTTATTAGTAATTGTACTTGCCCAATTCATCAACTGGCTTGAGTCTAACGAAGCTAGCTATTTCTTTTGCAGGCACTTTCGGCAGCACTACTCTTCTGGTGTGGTTTATTTCTTCTCATTTCAGAACTGTTCCTAAATATGGAGATTTTTCTTTTCACAAACTACTATCAAGAATTTTCCTCTCATTGCAACTGTGCCAAATTAAAGCAGAGTAACGCGGAATGTGAATCGGAAGTGCAAGAAATAGTTCCTGACAATGAAATCGAGGATGGTTTTGTGGAGCCGAGTATGCTAGGTATATATTCTTGACATCACTGCTTTGATTTATTTGGCAGCTATCTGATCCTTTAGCTTATCCGCTTCCATAAGCAACAATTATTCTCTATTTTATATTAATCTATATACACTTCTATAGAAGCATGCATTTGTAAAGAAAAACTAGTAGACATTAATGATCAAGTTTGTGAAATTTGATAATATATGGATTTGTTTGAGATGTCACTGTTGTTGTCCCAGAGCATATAGAAGAGTTGGCAGTTGTAGATTTTTCCAGATTTAGGAATGCATATATGGATTCTGTGACTGTGCATATGCATGGGATGGAGGATTCTCTGTGAAGGAGTACAATAGTTGCGTTCATGTTGCTACATATTTACGTACCTTGTGATATGTATTTATTATATATAAAAAGACTCATGCACACACACATGCTGCATTCTTCCAGGCTGTTTCTTAGCCCCTTGGACATGCGGGAGGAGAGGAAGTCGCATGAGAAGCAGATCGTGGAGCGTAAGCATATTTCTCTTCTGATTAGTTATTATCATGTGCATATATATTTCCTATTCACCACCAATGTAGTAAAAGCATAACAAGTGCTGCTGAGTGCTGATGCTGACCAATATACACATGCATATAGCAAGTGCCTAGCTAGGTTCATGAGACTTGAACAGATCAAGTGAACCCTTGAAAGTTTTTTGTTTATATCAAACTGAGTCTGTTGTCATGCATGTATGTTCTTTCATGTGAATGATTGACTATATATATTGTGCAGTCTTATGATATAGGAGTACATGATAATTAATATATTTCTTGGAATGATAATACATAATAGATATGAATTACATGTCTGTTTTGATTTTCAGGTAGAAGTCAGACGAATATTTGGTTCGCAATATCCTTGCACAAGTGGAGCTGGGAAATGTAGAAGGAAGAACAATGACCATTGGACCAAGGATGAAATCATGGAACTTGTGGATGGTGTTGAAAAAGAAGGAATTGGAAAGTGGAGCAAAGTAAAGGGAAAGTAATTCTCAACATCGATTCGAACACCTGCCCACCTCAAGGTATATACAAAGTATAATCCATCTTTGGTGATTGTTAATTATACCATGCATGTTCAGCCCACGCCATGAAAATAGTTAGACATATATGTGTTTATATAGATATATAATGTTGCTTCGTGCTCTTAGGATAAATGGAGGAACTTGGTGAGAACTTGCAAAGCCAAAAATAACTCCAAAAAGAAGGTGTCAAACATATATGCTCTATCAATTTGGATCTCATGGTAGTTTATTTTTTTAGGAGCGCAATTACTTTAGTTGTCTCTTATATATATGTAGTTCTTCCACCCACTGCAGGTAAATGTACACAAGGCTACGGAGTTGATTGTACGAAGATTCAAGCACCGTATACTGGCCGCCATAGAAACCAACAGTCTTGGTAAGAAAAAGAAATGAATCAGGATCAGCGAAAAACGTGCTTAGCGGAGACGAATGTTGCTCCAAAATTAATTCTCGTTGAACTCACAGTACGTAACCTGTGTGGCAGCCTTAACAATGTTGCTCAGTTTACCACTTACCAAACCTGAGTATATGTACGTATGTAGTATAGTTACTGCAGCATGGTTATCAAATGATTGCAGCACGTACGTTGCATACCAACAAGCATTAGATGCTCACTCACTCTAAAGTCTGATATGTACAGAGTACAGCAGGCATGAATGTAGCAATAATGCTGTGTATATACATATCCACGGTCGTTTTGAAAGCCCAAGCGTACAACACTGGCCAGTGCGCGAAAGATCGATTCAACGTACTGGCTCTGACGGCCCGTGTCAAAGCAGTGTCGCTCTCAAGCAAACATGTGGACATGGGTAGCCGATGGCTACCCGGGCTTGTGTGATCTCTGATTGGCTACCCAGCCTACGAGCTCAACTATTCCTGATTGATACTAGCCATAGAAGCCAAGCGTCTTGGTTAGAAATCCAGACAAAGCGAAACATGCTTAATGACCTAAATTCGACGAGCAGTATTGTGTATGGCAGCCATACGTTGTAATTCGTGTTTGTCCAGATTAATTGACAACAAAGCTGATCTGAGTATATTATGTTGAATTATTACTGGGACCTGGAGCGAATAATTAATACATGAGTGCTATATACGAAACTCGAGCAAGAAAAATGCATGGTGTCGTTAACATAAACAAACAGAAACAGCACGGAGGAAGATTCAGATGCGGACGTGGCCATCACAATTTGCGTCTGGGACGACGACATGGTGCTGTGCTAGCCTTGCTTTGGCTAACTGTGCTAGCCTTGCTTTGGCTAACTTGGTATTTGGATATGTTGTTCATAGACTAGCCAAGTAAATCAGTATCTGAAACACTCTTTTCTGTTCTGTTACTAATTGTGTTTTCCAGCAAGCTCTCTATTGGCTTCGTCCAGGAATCACTCAAACACACACACGCCAACGCTCTTGACGAGAGATAGAATAAGCACAATAGACACTATTTTTCGGCGACGAACGCCGCGGCAATAAAGTCGCTTGTATCTTGGCTATTTCTTATTCACTAGACTTAGCAACTGAATACAAAGGAGCATAGGGGCTACATATAGGCCATGGAGCTCGCCTCCATGCCGGCCTTCGCGCCATGATTCGCAGGACCCGCGCAACAACACCGTGAGCCACTTGCTCACCCAGACGATGCGGCCTCCACCATGCAAATCGGCACCATGCACACCACTACTCCAACTCCAGACTCAGCCTCAACCATTGGATGCCATCCCTGGATCCTAACCCAAAAATAGCCATCATGCACACCACAACGACACGGCACACACACGCACACGCCATGGACACTACGTGTCACGGTTTATTTCTAACAAACACACCCTAAACCATGACACCTCCGTACGCCGAACCTATAGGAGCGTCGGCTCGTTGTCGATGCCGGTGCCTTCCTTGCCGCCGCCGTGCTTGTCGGTGCCTTCACTCGAGCGCTCCATGCTGTGGCGTTGACGACGCCGATGTGCCTCCCACTGCCCCTCGTGAGCAGCAGATGCTCGACGTCATCCGCGATCGCCTCGACTCTGCCACAACACTCCACTGCCATGCGCAGCCTGCCGACGAGCTCCTCCAGCAATATGGTCGACATCTAACCTAGTTCTAGATACCAATTGTTGGCTTCGCCCTGGAACCACTCAAACACACACGTCAACGCTTTTGGCGAGAGGTAGAACAAGCATAATAGATACACTATTTTCTGGTGACAAACGCCGCGGCGATAAACTCGCTTGTATCTTGGCTATTTCTTATTCACTGGACTTGGCAACTGAATACAGAGGAGCATAGGGTCTACATATAGGCCATGGAGCTCACCTCCATGCCGGCGTTCACACCATGATTCGCAGGACCCGTGCAGCAACACCATGAGCCACTTGCTCATCCAGACGATGCGGCCTCCACCATGCAAATCGGCGCCATGCACACCACTACTCCAACTCTAGACTCAGCCTCAACCATTGCATGCCATCCCTGAATCCTAACAAAAAATAGCCATCATGCACACCACAACGACGCGGCATACACATGCCCACGCCATGGACACTCCGTGTCATGGTTTATTTCTAACACTCTCTTTCCTTCCCTAAATCTGGTGTTTGAGATTAGGCACTATAGCCATGAAAATTTAATAAAACAGGAGTTGCCTCTAAAGCCTCCCATTTCGATATAACAAGCTTCGATCATGAAACTAATTTTGGATACTTCAATATGATTCACTTTCCGAACGGTTGACCGTTAGGTCCTGTGGAGTGCGTCCCTGGCGGCCACCCCGGCGACGCCGCCGCCGGCGCCGCCGGCCGCCCTGGCCCTGGTGCCCGTCCCTAGCTCCACCTCCCCCTCCCCCTCCCCTGGCCTCCCCTCAGCCCCCTCCACCTCTCCTTCTCTGCCGCGCATGGGGGGCAGCACGTGCGAGGCCACCACGCCTGTGCTATCGCTGCCGGCTTCCACGCCTCCCCCGTTGCCGGCAGGACCGGATCCGGCCACCACGACCCCACCACTCCCGGATTCGGTGGCCTGGCCCTCGCCCCCGCCGCTGGATGGTCCCCTGTGTCGTGGCTCCTCCGCGCCGCCGTCGCCTTGACGAACGCCGCCGGCTCCTCCGGCGCCGGCGGATACCTCCCCCGACCACGGCGACCCATCTTCCCCCATGCGCGCAGCCTGTGCCCTGCAGCGCGGCCCTGTCGCCGTTGGTGGTGGTGGGCCATACGCGTGCCGGTCACTGCCGGAGTCGTCACCGGCTTCCATGGTTCCAACCCCATCAGCAGCAGCACCGGAGTTGGCTGCCGCGGCTAACCTGCACGCAGATTCGATGGCCAGCTGCCCGTCACTGCCTCCGCCTAGCCTCGACAGGGCCAGAGGGTCCTCGCTGTCGCCGGACGCAGCGCCATTCCACCCAGGCTGCTGCTCTGGTGGGCGCTCGAAGACCCGTCGATGGGCTAACGAAGACGATGAGGAGGACGACGACGACCATCCCACAAGCTACCTCGACGCCGTTCGTCGACCGGTAAGGCCGGCATCGGTGTCCCAGCCGCTCGCCGAGTCTCTTCCTGGTCGGAGCCACTGTACGGCGGTTGCTGTGCGATTGGGTCCTGTGGGAAGGTGGAGGAGACGCAGCCGGCCACGCCCTCAACTGGTGCACGGCCTTCCTGCTCAGCAGGTGGAGGGTCGTGTCCCCGCCCGCCAACGCCTTGGGCGTCGCAGAAGGGTCTCTGCCTCCAACTCCGATGGGTGGCGGGAGATCCTTCACCGGCTGTAGGCACAACCTGCGGCCGTCTCGGCCGAGAGGCAGCTACCGCCGGCCCGGAAGAAGATCCCGGCACAGTTACATGGCAGATATTTCAACTGCCTCTCCTACTCACACCGAGTAGCGACTTGCCGGTTGCCACGGCGTTGTCTGCGTTGTCGCGGATTCGGTCACATCGCAAGGCACTGCTTGTGGCTTAGGCGAGCCGCGAAGACGTCGGCACTAGTTGGTGGCAACCCACAACACCTCGTGCATGCGCCACTCGTTGGTGCCGTGTAGGAGACTGTGGGGGAAGTCAACAGCATCTGTCGCCGCCGGCGACGGCGTCAGGGCAGGCTGCCGAAGGAGATCGTCATCGCCGCGATTGCCGACTACGTCGACACTGCGGCTACTACTAATGCCGCACGGTGCTCCACCAAGTCAGACCCGCTCGCTGAAGCGCCATGCGAGGGCGCTGGGCCTCCTGTTTAGGTTGACCCGATGTTCGATGAGCTCGCTGCCTCCCTTGTGTGTCGGTCGCCGGGTGCCCTCATTGGGTGTCCGTCTACTCCGACGGTTGCCTCTGTGGAGGTTGAGGCAGCGTTGGCGGATGCCCGTTCGCCGCCATGGATGATCCAGCTCAGCTTTGCGGAGGCTGAGGCGCCGGAAGTGGTTGCTGAACCATCCCCGGTCCAGGTGGACGTCCCCAGCAACCATGGGGTTGCAGATGGAGACGGCTCGGCCATGCCAGCTGTTGATGGCGGAACGCCTCACACAGCGGCGGCGACGTCGATTCAGGAGAGCTTGGAGGAGTGGCTATGCCTTCCCCTGCAGGCGCCCCTCATCCGCGGGCCGCCGAGGTTGCGTAGGCCTCGAACGCCAGCCTCCACAACGACGCTACGGCGCAGTGTATGCATCGCCGCCGCGCCACGCGAGGCAGACTGCACCAGGCAGGTGCAGTGTGTTCTCATGAGGAAACTGGGAGTGGTGGCTCCATCGCCCAACATCGACTCTAAGACAGTGCGCAAGTGAAGGCGACTCTTAGGGTGCCGCTACCAGACCATACCCTGGAGTCGTTGGAGCTTCTTTTTAGTGCAGAGTTCGACCCAGTGGCTTGGAACCTAGATATGACTGGGTTGGACGAGGGGGACAACTAGCCTCTCTCGCTGCTGGGACCACTATGGCTCAGTAGTATGATTATTGTGTAATTACAATCACATGCGAGTCTGGCGAGGTTGTTTTTGTGTGGGTTTCGGTAACCTTCGGATTACCGTAACCTAACACTGGTTTGTAACAAAACTCTTTTATTCTGCTTAATAAAAAACGTGCTAAAGCACGCTCTCGAAAAAAAAACTAATTTTGGATAGTTATACTACTGTATCAGTCAGACTGGTCTTCGTTAATGTACTCACCACTCTTTACAAATGCAGTGCATGGTCGATTTATTAGTTAATAAATAATAAGTAGCCTCTCTGAACGACAACTCAGGCCGCCTACTCCAAGAGTCCAATTCCCAGCGGCGTGGCCAGCATCTTGGCGCCCGGCACTACTGTCACCCCTCACCGCCGTCAAAGCCCTCCAGCGCTCGCTTAACTGTCTGCAGTGACATACTCTAAATAATACTCTAAAGCTTTAGAGTATGAATATAGAGTAAAAACTGCTGCACTGGATACTCTAAAATGATACTCTATCATTTCTCTCACTCTATATTTAGAGTAGTACAGTGTTTACTCTATAGTGCGCAGTGGCGGGCCCTACTAGCTAAACCAAGAAAAAAAATACTATAACTCACAAACCAAAAATCCAAATTAAATTTCGATTGCACCATTAAATTCGTCTCAATAAATCCTTCAAAACTAGATCACTCATGGATATATTTAGATAAAGTGACCAGTGGATCCCACAGTCGATAGAATGGATAGAGGATGATATAGAGGATGGATGGGTACGGGAGAATTGAGTATAGAGGAGAGAATCTTGGTGACTAGAACGTATAGAGGATGAATATAGAGGACCATGAGTGCGGATAGCCTTAGCCTGCTCGGCCCATGCTGGTCTCTGATGAAACGATGTGGCAGCTGATCGTTTGGGCAACGTCGGCCATGGATGGCCGGGACTTTGGGTTCTCTTGCAAGCAGCACATCGCTATCCTCGCCAGCTGCAGGGCATGCAGAATCCATTGGCAGCAGTTAGTATCGATCCGATCAGGCATCATGCATGGATGCAACCCATCATGATTCATACTGCTGTGGCTGTGCGAGAACAGAGTGAATAGGTAGAGGGTAGTAGGGTAGAAGACCTTGAGAGCTCGGGCAGGTGGGTACTGCGTGCCAAGCTTGGGGTCCATGAATTGCTCAACTCTGCCTTTTCTCACGAGTGGAGCTGCCTGCAACCGCATCATCATCATGTAATTAACGCCTTTGATCATCAGTTACTGACGTGTACTACAACAGACTAATTATTAATTAACGGCCAACAACCAAGAGCAACAAAACAGCAGGCTGCAACTGCAAGCCTTTTGCTAAATTATTACCCAATCCAACAGTTTCCGCAGATACGGCGTGGCGGCGCATCTCTTCCTCCCCGTGAGGAGCTCCAGCAGTACGACGCCGTAGCTATACACGTCGAACTTACAACTAGTCTTGCGGCCCGTCATCATGTACCTGCACCGCGTGCGTATAGGCTTAATTAATCTTGCGGCCGGGTTTTGCTAAAATAAAGCACAGCGCGGCGAGATGAGGAGGTCATGAGGACGAGGCACCTACTCCGGCGGTTGGTACCAGGCCTTGTCCGCCGTGTCGTCCAGCCGGCGCGCGTTCCCGGCCTCCTCCTCATCCGGTGGCAGCTGCATGAACAAGTCGTAGTCGGCGATCTTGGCCCTGAAGCCGTGGAACAGCAGCACCTTGGTGGAGCTGATGCCCCAGTGGGACACCGCCGCCGCGTCGTGCAGGTACTCCAGCCCCCTCGCCACGTCCAGCGCGATGCCCGTGCGTTGCGCCCAGCTCGGCGCTGGCCGGCTGCTGGAGCTGGACGCCTCAGCTGCTGGGCTCCCCTCCCCCGTCGGCGGCCCTGCGCATGCAGCAATCGTTGCGGTATGGTGGTGGTTCCATCACTCATCTGGATCCATCGATCCGGAGAAATAAAGGACAAATTAAGCTAGATAGATAGATGCGTACCGTGCAGGACGTCGTGGAGCGTGCCCATGTCGGCGAACTCGAAAAGAAGCACGCGGACGCCGGCTGCGGGATCGATGGTGTAGCCGAGCAGGCGGACGACGTTGTCGTGCCTGAGCCTCGACAGCACCAGCACCTGCTGCCTCAGGAACTCGTCGTCCGAGGCGCTCCAGGTGCGGGAGCGGGAGGCGGGTGGATGAGGATCACCGAGCCTCTTGGCTACGGCGGCGGCCTTGCCGTTGTTCCCGATTGGCAGCGAGGCGCGGTACACAGCCGTGTTGTTCTGCCCCCGGCCGATGAGCATCGCGGCCGAGAACGACCTCGTGGCCTTGTTCAGCTCGCGAAGCGTCAGCTCGGGCACGCCGGTGGCGGTGGCGACGGCAACCTCCGTCCTGTCGACTGGTGGTGGCGTCGGTGGCGGTGGCACCAGTTAAGTTAAGAGCGCAGTTAATTAGTTGACAGTTGACACAATGAAGCAAATTAAAGAAGCAGCGAGCGAAGAAGCAACTACATATATATACCTGCAAACACTGGCGGGTAGGAGGAAGACGACTCGGAGTTGGAGCTGCTCTTCGTGGACGACCACATCGTCAGGCGGCCGAACAAGGCTTTCGTCCACCCCATTCTACGAGAACGAAGGTGATGAAACTTTGAAGCTTAAGCCCTGTTGATCCTCATAGATAGTAGTAATCTGTTAATAATTATCTCTTTTGGATCAAACAAATATAGATAATACTAGCTAATTGTTAGTCGGACCTTTAGATAACAACTACCCCACTAGCTAGATCAAATCACATAATGAGATCTCTATGAGATTTCCATATGCTTCGGCGGGTACCTAGCAGAGATCTCCACCAATTCCTCTGGCTCGGGCAGGAGCTGCCTGGAGATTCAGCTCCAAGCCACCAATAATTCAAAACTTGACGGGATCTTGGAAGCCGCCACGTACCAGAGAGGTGCTGGAGGCCCGGAGCTCGCCTTGTGGCCGCTTGACTTGAACCCAGCAGGGAAGCAACAACGGCGGCGCTAGGAACTGGCTCCGGCCTCCGGCTCAGCGCAAATCGGCCCGATGCAGCTTCAGGAATTCAGGCGGGGGCATGCAGTGCAGCTTCCAACACTTAGGACAAGGCGGGGCTATGCTACGCCCACGGCGACGGGCCAGCGCGTGCGGCGGCGCGGGGTTGCATCGGGTTTGGCCGACGCCGCGCGGATGACTGCGGAGGTGAGGTTCCAGATCGACGCGTCGAGTGTGATGGGCACCTGATGCTCTCCGGCGAAGAGCGTCTGCGCGGCTGGGCTCTGCTTGGTGTTCTTTGGTGGAACTGGAACTAGAAAGCAAGGATGGAGTGGGTTGGTTCGAGCATCCGCACACTCCAAATCCTTTGCTTTTTTTAAATAATGGTAGATTAAACAACCGGCTTCTTCCTAAGGAATCAGGCCACGAGTTCAATACAGAAGAACATCCCAACACACCAGCTGAGCAAAACACCCACGGCAGCACCAAACCAGTTTTTAACCAAAGACTAAACACTAAGTCTAAGAGCCTAAGGCAAAGCCGAGCATTCCAAGGCCGAATGGAAGATCGACAACTGTCAGCGTGTGTCAACAGCGCGTTTCGTTCACGCGAGTACAATATTCAACTTTGGACTTCGTGGGTCAGTCCACACATCTGCACCCGTCGTCAACTTCTCCCCACACGTCCTTACCTCGTGGAGAAATTCGCTGGCTAGAGCAAGTCCATTCTACGAGAATGAAACTCTTCCCATCCATGGCGTAATTTCCATTCCTGCATATAGGTCTAAAAGGAACTGATTCGGCTCTCCTGACACACTATATTTTTAAAAGTATTGTTAACTGTTTTGTTTTACAGATTACCTGATGAAAAACATACATGTGCTCCTTGACTAAAGCTTTTATTGTCTATTTCTTGGTATTCAAGGACTCTATTGGATTTTCATGTAATCCTGTACAGTGAATTTTATAGGCATTGTGCCATCGTCGGTACTCCTATGACAAATTAAAAAGAAGGTTGTAATATATATGTTATGACCTCATACTTTCAGTACAAGATATCCTACTATTTATGTCAAATAATGTGTTCAGAATAACAACATATTCTAGTCTTTTTTAAATCTACATGTTGTAAAGCACTTTGCCTAATCAACATTTCTTTGTCTATATCTGAAAATATAAACGTTAATTATTTTGAAATAAAATCCATACATGCATCACTAGTTCATTAATTATTTCTCTATGTTTTATTACTTAATTTACGAATTTTAATTTTTTTTATTCTATTGGATTGGATTTGTTTGATAATTTGAAGAAATACAACAAAATTTTTAGAAATCACTTTTTAAGTTAGGAACATGTATGGATTTTATTTTTCTTCTTTTCTTTGATCCAAAATTGAAAGAAAGCCAACTGCTGTTTACCAGCTACTCCTTTGACTTCAGTTAACGCAGGAAGCTTCTCGGAAACTCCTACCTTACCCGTTTCGGCAAGGAGACAAATAAACCAGCGAGCGAGTGCAGCGCCAGTGCGCCCGTCTTCCTGTCTGAGCGATGACTCGTCGCCGCACCAGGTAGTAGATCTAGGGCCAGCTTTAGTTTCCAAATTTTTTTAAAAGCACCGTAGCACTTTTCCTTTATATTTGACAAACTTTGTTCAATAATGGATTAACTAGGCTCAAAATATTTGTTTCGACATTTACAGACAAACTGTACAATTAGTTATTTTTTTACCTACATTTAATGTTCCATACATATGCTGGTATATACGATGTGACGGGAAATCTTAAAACTTTTTGCATTTTGGAGAAACTAAACAAGACCTAGGATGGGCCAGGCAGTTGTGTACAACTTGCTCGTTGTAGCTCCAAGTTTCTGCAAATAAAGTTGCTTTCAATTGATTAAAGAAGGGCCACTGCCGGGACGTCTGCGCGTTCGGACGCAGCTCCCGAGCCTTCTCCGTCACGCGCCTGTTGGAAAACAACTCGCCTCCACATATGCATACACAGCAACAGTAAGCGCGGGACCACCGAGCCCGCATTGGAGTTTCACGCGCCCACATACACACAGCAACAGCACCAGCAGGCGGCATGGTCACACGCCCACATGCACGCACGCACCACCAGGCAGCGCGGTCACCCACGATGGCATGGTGACCCACGCAACAGTAGCACACTTTTGAAACATATGGTGACCCACGCACAGCACCACACAATTGTAACATGTGCTCCCCCTGAAATCTACTTTGAAACATCCAAATAAAACACTTGCAACATACGTCTAAAGCAGATGAATCACTTGAAACATGCGCTTGAAACATGCGAGTATAGCCATAGCAACATATGTAAGATCCAGATCTCCTTTTGCAATACTCAGATAAAATACTTGCAACATAAGTCTAAAACATCTAAAACACTCGAAACATACGTTTATAGCCATAGTAACATATGCAACAACCAGATGAAACATTTAAAACATACGTCTAAAACACCTGAAACACTTGAAATATAGGCTTGCAACATGCATATATTGTAATTATAACATATGCAACATCCCAGATCTACTTTTGCAACATCTAGACAAAACACTTGAAATATAAATCTGAAACGCTTAAAACACTTCAAACACGGTGTTGCCAGTGGCCATGGCCTACCTGGTGAAAAACTACGGTAGCCAACAAGCTCGATGGGGGCTAGGATGGGGCGTGGCCTCGGCTGGGGCTTGGCCGGCTAGTGCATAGCGTGGCACAAGTGCCCATGCAGATGGGGCGGAATGAGCTGCTGGTGATGAAGAGGAGAGGAGAAGGAGACATAGGCCAGGAGTTCCACATGACAGGACGTGAGCGGATGGATAAGATTTGGTGAGGGAAGGTGAGCGGTGGGCTGCTTAATGGGATAAGGGCCTGCGTTCGATGCGTCTGGATGTTAGGTAAGTAGCATTACAGATTAGAAGTTTGTTGCTCCTTGGATGATGCATGCTTCTTCTTAGGTCGGCAAAATTATAAAGTTACAAAGTGAGAAAAAATATTGTGGTAGAACCGACTAATCTAATGTCCTTCCAAGAGTACTCGTCTTCCATTAGACCCTAAGTACCTAAGGGAGAACACTAAACTAAGTGATTCCGTCGAGCACACCGCAAGGGAGAACTCGAAGATCCACATTTATACATCAGGATCACAAACGAAAGAGTAAAGCTTACAACATCCTTACCATTTCTTACATCACTTTTAGTACAACATCAGAGTAATTCATTATTTGATTATAACAACAGAATACAAAATGTTATCAGAGTTCTGCGGGAAAGAAACCATTTAATGCAAATTTAAACATTAACATGATGAACGATTATAAGCATGCAATTATAACAAGTTGCCAGTACTTTCTTTGTAATGCTTTTGGTGAGAGTTCAAATAAATAAACTCTGCTCCGTATTGTAAAGGAAATCCTCGCTGAGCCCACCAGGAGGTTTTCACACACAAGTGTCAGCTTATCAGCACCTGTCACCTGCAACAGGGTAGAACAAACCCTGAGTACTCAATTGTACACCGCAAGACTTACCCGTCAGGAGGAAGTAAAAAGACTCCAAGGATTATGCAAGGCTTTTTTGGCTTGTGGGTTTCTTGTTTGCGAGAAGCAGCACTACGAGTGTGTCCTTAATTTCTTACTTTTAATAGCCCTATTTTATTTCTTATCCAACCTTCTATGTAAGCACCTAGTCTATAATCAAGTAGGGTTGAGCAAAGGAACCATTTCTTCATCTTTCAACTGTCAGTTCTTACTATGATGCCAGAGCGTAGTCAAGCCGTACCGTCACGCAGAAACGGCGATTCGCGAATCAATGTGCCCAGCTGGGTGCCCCGAAAACACACGCCTTACTTGTACCCCGGGCACAAGCAAGACCAACCCGCTCCACTCCTATCAAGGGGTCCAGGTCCTCGTCCAAGCTCGGACTCTAAGCCCCCAACACTGCAGGCCCGGCCTCACTATGGTGCTTAGACCTCCTCAACCCAATATATATAACCACCTGAAAAGCCGGTCTAGAAAGAGCCGGAACCCATGACAAGAGAGAAACAAGTCTTTCCGCCCCCATAAGCAAGTATATGCTCAGGACAATAAATCTGTGACTTGACCAGGGTCCATGCAACGAACGGTCCTTAATTGACACAGGTGGAACAAATGCAACCAGAGCCCCGCTCTGTTGCCCAACTAGGTCCAAGTCCATCCATCCCGTTCCACCCGGTCTCCAATTATTATTCATATACATTCCATGTGATAGTAATATCATAATAATGACAGTAGTATAATTCCTATCTCTCGCGAGTGAAAGGTAATCACTCGACTTCTACCGGGATCCTATAGCATAGCACACTACACGATCCTGTCATACTAGTAAGACTCATAGGATAAGGATATATATATGCAAGTGGGTTTCATTCAACTCCTTTAAACTTAATGCACATGCATAAAATAAAGTGCAGAATAATATGAGTTATGCACCGGGACTTGCCTGGGTAGAATTTAACCAAGTTAGCATTTCGTCAAGGCGGCACGATCCTCCGGACACCATCCTTTTAGCTACTCTAGAGGACATCTTGATCCATCATCGTTCCTATTATGATATGCGTGGATGCAACGCAAAGACGTAAATAAACCCGATAGTCACAACTTAGAATATGATTTCGCCTCTCAAGCTAACGAACTAGCGTAAAGACTCACTTACTAAACCACGTATTCTTCCTACCCGCAACACGCTATTTTTCCGACAAACATTTTAGTTATGAAACCCAAGCTGTTGCTTTATCATTTTACCGCTTAAACACATGTATTCAAATTAGAGTTCACCGACTACCCTAACACGCCTATTATTATGGAGCTATCAAACTACAGTAAGTAGATAATACTATTATAAAGCCACGGTAAACTTTTTTAGAACCAATACTATCATGGATTCATCATAATAATTCCACTAGTTCATGCTTAATAATTTTAAGCGTCTCAGAATAATTAGAGCCAACCTAAAAATATTATAAAACTATATGAAACAATTACGCATTTAGATAGATCATGATTTTAGAAATCTAACAAAATTGGTTTCATAATTTTTGGATTACTACACATTTAGATATTGATTTTACAAGTTTAGCTTAAAACTAATTTAGAAAAGCATTTAGAAATTGAAATGGGCCGCGGCAACCATTCGGCCCAGCAGAGCAACGCGGCCTGCACGGAGCGAGCTGGCGCGTCGGTGGGCCGGCCCAGCAACAGCCCAAGCAGCGAGCCCGCACGCTCTCTTTAGTCTTTTTGCAAAAGAGTCCGCTGTCACAGAACCTCCTAATTATGATGGCCCACATGTACCCGTCATCGTCATAATGACCTCTGACAGCTGTACTTATGTTCCTCATAACTTAAAAGGTTTGCTTTCCTCCGAACAGGATCCAATCACAGGAGTATTACAATATTACAACAGTTTATTCAAAATATTCAACAGAGTAAAGCAGCGGAAGTCTTACAATAACTTAGGATTACAAACCAGTTTTCAAACCTCAAACCTTATGTAACATTATTACAAACTAGTAGTAGAGAAGTATCGGTAGTAACTTTATTACATCACACAAGCGAGATGCCTTGTCCAAAGGCCACACAGTCTACTCGTCGTCACTTTCTTCAACCACGACGGTCATGCAACAAGACTCGAAGCAGACTTGTTCATGAACCGCACCTACAACAAGGGGTTCAACAAACCCTGAGTACGAGAGTACTCAACAAGACTTACCCGAATAAGACAAAGACTCCAAGGGCATGCTAGCTTTAGGGAATCAAGGTACGGGTAATCCAGAATCAAATTTTCTTTTGCAGAAAAGCTTACTAAGGTAAGTCCTTATCTTCAATATTTTACTTTTACCATTGATGGTTCATTAACCAATTCTATGTGATCCTAATCTAGATCAAAGTAATTATCATCAAAACACTTCACATTCTTTCTCTCGATTCCAGTTCTTAACTACGATGCAAGTCAGGTGATCAAGTCTCCATAACCGAGGAGCAACGACGATTCAAACCAATTATACCCAGCTGGGGATCTCTAACATCACGACATATGTAGAACCGAATCTTGCATATATCAACCCTCATTTAGATCTCCCAAAACCAGAACGTGTCCATCGCCACCCGAGAGTATAGTACTCCTCGAACCAGGCCTGATTCTAGCCCCGAGGGTACACGCTACTCCCGCCATCTCTCCACTCCCAGTGCGAGGTTAGACGTTCTCGTAATGGAATCACTAACATTTTGGGCTTACCCAAGGCACGAGGCTAGTTGCAAAGACTCGAAACACAAGCAGGCTTACAACGAACGGTCCTTAACTGACAAAGCGGAAACACTACATTGAGACTCCTTTCCCAATGCATGTTAGCAGTGGCCAAACCACCCGCCCGATCTTTCAAGTTCATTCTCATCTTTCAATATTCATTAAATATGTCGTCATGGCTATGTAAACATTTCATTTAAAAGCTTAACTTCTAAGCATAGCGAAGCATACTACGCATTTTCCATAAAACAGGTATCAAGGTTGATATCGCAATAATCAAGGATGATAATGCAGCAATTAGGTTATCACTCAACTCCTAATTACTTAATGCAGTAAACCATACTAATAAATAAAGATTTGTAAAACTCAAGGTAGGGTTTAAATGTACCGGGGCTTGCCTTGCTCTGACACGACGACCGACTCAGACTCGAGGACTCCAACGTCTGGTCCGGAACCCACCGATGATAGCCCTTCTCCGGAAGCTTGCTCGGCAACAGCGACTTCTTCGAAAGCAGAAACTACACGAGTACATAACATGCTTTAACATGATGCTCGATGATAAACATGATGCTTGATGATGATTTGCCACAAGTTACGACTTGAGTACAACTTCCCTTCACGGTACAGTCGCAAAACAGAAACCTACTAACTAGTGGCGACAACTCCAGCGATACCAGCTTTTTATCACTTAATAAGTTACTAACGAGCTCAAACATGGAATTAAGGTGCCAAAGATCACCAAAGAGTAGTGACCTAAGGACATCACTCAATCAAAAGGGCACACAACACTTAAAGTTCTCAAATTAACATTTATTTACTATTTAATTAATTAGGGCATAATTAATAGTTGATCAAACTTTATCTAAACAAGTTCAAATATTTTTCTATGGATTAAGAATGATTAAAAACAATGTCATAATAAATTTCATAATTTTTGGATTAATAAATTAATTATTAAAATTCCTAGAAGTTGCATTTAATCTTTATTGGAACTAATTGATTCTACTGCACAAAGTACTCAATTTTAGCATTTAACATTTTTCCTAGGTAATTTACATAATGAGAGACTCACACAAAAATTTTCATGAATTTTGGAGCTCCACATGATTTTTAGTGAAATAAACAAATAATAGCACTATTCATTAATTTGAAAAAGAAAAACAAAATCAAATACCGAACCGGGCCGATCCTTCTCTCCCTCCAGTCCGGCCCAGCCGAGTGGCCCGCTCGCGCGCGCCCTGCTTGCTCGTGCGCTCGCGCCCGCAACGTGGCCCAGCAAGCGGCCCAGCCCGCTCGCACCCCCTGCCTCTTCTCTCTCGCGCGTGGTCATGGCACCACGGTGGCGGCCGACGGTGAACTCACCGACGACATGCTCCCAGCGTGATAGAACTGTACCAGCAGCATCACGCGAGCTCCACGAACCCTACTACACTATCCTACGGGCATAACATCGCTCGGAGGGGCCTGACCGCGGCCATGGCGACTACGGTGACGACCCGACCGACGGCGAGGCGGCTGACTCCCCTTCCCAAGATGGTAGCGATTAAAGACAGGCGAGCATCACGCTCGGGAGCTCACCGCGAACGCAGTGACAAACTCGGTGGGGGTAGAGGTGGTCTGGAGTGACCAGTCGACGGTGAGGCGGTGATGGCGACCCGGTAACGGCGGCAAGGCACTGTTCCGACGAACACAGGGCACAAAAAGGAGAAACATCATCGCGAGGAGTAGCACAGCATCGAGTAGGACCTTAAACACGAAGTGGTTGAGCTAGAGACTCACCGAGACAGGCTGGCCACGGAGAGCTCGATCACGGCGGCGATGGCGACCGCCACGAAGGAGAAAATGGTGCTACCGAGCTCGGGATGAAGTGAGGCACTGTAATGGGGCTCAGTGCGTGCGCAAGGGCAAGGCGAAGCTGGTGCCTCGGTGAATTGGATCGAAAAGCAGCAGTGACGGTGAATTTAGCAAGCACAGCAAGGGGCAACGGCGGCGATCAATGGAGAAGGAGAAGTCGAAGACGGCGACTGGAGGTTATATAGGTGAGGTGGGGCAACGGAAAAGCGACACGCAAGGGTGGCCCTACACGCCGAAGCAGCAGCTGGCGGCCACGGGCGCGCCTGGAAGCAACCCGGTGGCTCGCCGGCTCCCATGCCGGTCGGTGGCCGTTTTCCATTGGCGATGACACTGTAGCACATCCCCCCAAATTTGAATTTTCAAACTGTTTTCTTAAATTACTCTCAAATTCATGTGGAAACTTGAACAACTTCCAATATATGAAATCTTCATAATTTCAAGCTCTACAAGTTTTGTATTGAACACTTTTTTAAATTCGAACTGGATTTTGAAATTTGAGTTTAAATTCAAAAGGGGACACTTTTTGGAAATTTGGTAATTTAGAAATTACTTTGGATTTTATATTGGAACTTCAAAATCTCCAAACACCAAAGTTGTACATCTTGACAAGACCTACAACTTTGCTATTCAAAACATTTTCAAATTCTGCCTCCATTTTGAAATCTTAGTTTGGGGACAAAAATGAATAAAATCTGAAATTTGTTTATTTTGAAAATTGCTCCACATTTTACACTAAAACTTTGAAAACTCAAAACACCAAAGTTGTAGCCCTTGAAAAGTTCTACAAACTTGGTTTTAAACTTTTTCCCAAATTTTACTTAGATTTTGAATTATTTCAAAAGGGGTAAAACAGGGTTTTCGGAGGAATTTTTAATTGGAATTTGTTGCTACTTTGATTAGTGTTTACTTAGTGATCAAACCATCATCCAAGGGCATCATTTGGACCAACATGACATGGTTGATCAAATGCCACTCTTGGTTGACCAATTTAGCTTTTGAAATTCTTTTACATTTTTCCCCAAATTTGAATTTGAATTCAAATCGGAAAACTCGTGACAAGTTTTTGGACTCCAACTCAAACTCAAACTTGGAGCTTCATTTTAGTGTTGTACTTGAGCTCATACCCTAAACTTGGCACTAGTGTGCAACACAGTCACACACCTCAAATTTCGCAGGGCACGGACTAAGTATTTGCGGTGGCATTCGAAATTAGGGTTTTTGGGTTCGGAGCACACCACTGAGAAGCACATCCAATCTAGATAAGTAAACTTGTTTTAGTTGATGCATAACAAGGTTGACCTAATCATGGATGCTTTGCGATGCATTATGATGACATGGCAGATTAATTAGCACTATAACACCCGGGGTGTTACAGCCCTTCCCCCTTAAAGAAATCTCGTCCCGAGATTTAAAGCCTTGAGTTAAGTAATGGAAAAGGAAACGTGTCAAGCAAACACGTCTAAGACTTGTCTACAAAATAGTTAGGGGGTTTTCTACATTACAAAGATTTGAAAAGGATAGGTTATAGTTTAAAGAAGAAATTGCAACCTAGATAGAAGCAAAGAACTCGGGGAAATTCTCCAACAGGTAATCTTCCGATTCCCAGGTGGCTTCCTCTTCTGAATGTTGATTCCATTGTATCTTGTACCATTTAGTTGTTTTACTTCGGGTAACACGATCTTTTTGATCCAAAACTCGGACAGGATGTTTAGAGTATGTCAAATCCGGTTCAAGTTCAACTCCATCAACATCAACAACTTGATCATGTACTTGCAGACACTTCTTCATTTGTGATACATGAAATACATTGTGCACGGCTGACAGTTGTTCATGTAACTTTAACTTATATGTCACCTTTCCACATTGTTGAATGATTTGAAATGGACCAATATAATGTGGTTCGAGTTTGCCTTTGACTCCAAATCGGTTAACTCCCTTCATGGGTGATACTTTCAAATAAACATAATCTCCTACTTTGAATACCAAGGGTCTACGCCTTTTATCAGCATAACTCTTTTGTCGGGACTGAGCAACTTTCAGATTATTCTGGATCTTCCTAACTTTTTCTTCTGTTTCTTTCACAAGATCAACACCGAAAAACCATCTTTCTCCCGGTTCTGACCAATTCAATGGAGTTCTGCATCTGCGGCCATACAATGCTTCAAACGGTGCCATTTTGATACTCTCTTGATAACTATTATTGTAGGAGAATTCTGCTAAAGGTAACCACTCATCCCAAGTGTCTGAATAATTAAGTGCACACGACCTTAACATATCTTCTAGAATTTGATTGACCCTTTTAGTTTGACCACTTGTTTGTGGATGATAAGCGGTACTGTAAAGAAGTTTTGTACCCAGGGACTCATGTAAGTGTCTCCAAAAATTGTTGACAAACTGTGTACCTCTATCAGATACAATGGTCTTTGGTACGCCATGAAGACTCAGGATTCGTGCTATATATATTCTTACATAAGTTATAGTAGGATAGTCCACCTTAACTGGAATAAAATGAGATGACTTTGTCAGTCGGTCCACAATGACCCAAATTGAATCAAAGCCTCTTGAGGTCTTGGGTAACCCAATAATGAAATCCATACTGATATCTTCCCATTTCCAGGATGCAATGGGCAAGGGTTGTAACATTCCTGCCAACTTCAAATGTACAGCCTTCACTCTATAACAAGTGTCACATCTGGCAACATACTTAGCGATCTCAATTTTCATTTTGGTCCACCAGAATCTCTGTTTCAAATCTTGATACATCTTATTACTCCCTGGATGAAGAGAAAACCTTGTACTATGTGCTTCATCAAGAATGAGCTGACGTAACTCTAGAACCTTTGGGACCACTAGCCGGTTCTTAAACCACAACACATCTGCATCGTCAATATTGAAATCTGTCTGTTGACCGGTTCTAACTTTTTCCTTGATGTGAGCTATTTCGGAATTCTTTTCCTGAGCAGATATAATCTGATCTTTGATTATTGATTCTACTGTGACATTAGTCAACTAACCTTGTTAGACTATTTCAATATTCAACTTTTCCAATTCATAACACAAACTGTAATCCATTGGCTTCACAGTCATACAATTGCAATGATTCTTTCTACTGAGTGCATCAGTAACAACATTTGCTTTTCCAGGGTGATAGTGCACTTCTAAATCATAATCCTTTATTAGCTCAAGCCACCTTCTTTGCCTCATATTCAATTATGACTGAGTAAAGATATACTTTAAGCTCTTGTGATCTGTATACATGTGGCAAGTATTACCTAACAAGTAATGACGCTTAATGCATGAACCACAGTTGCTAGTTCAAGATCATGTGTCGAATAATGTTCTTCGTAGTGCTTCAACTGTCTCGAGGCATAAGCAATGACTCTGCCTTCTTGCCTCAATACACAACCAAGGCCAATACCCAAGGCATCACAATAAACATCAAATGGCTTTTCTATATCTGGCTGTGCCAAGACTGGAGCAGTTGTCAATGACTTCTTTAGAATTCTAAAAGCTTTCTCATATTCTGGAGACCATATGAACTTAGTTTGGTTCTTCAACAACTCTGTGATTGACTTGGCTACCTTTGAAAAGTCAGGTATGAATCGACGGTAATAACCCGCCATTCCTAGAAAACTTCGGACTTCATGAACTGAGATTGGTGGTTTCTAGTTCAGAATATCTTTCACCTTACCAGGATCTACTGCTACTCCTTCGGCTGACAACACTTGTCCTAAGAATTGCACTTCTCTTAACCAAAACTCACATTTACTGAACTTGGCATACAGTTGATGATCTCTCAGACGAGTCAGAACTACTCGGAGGTGCTCGGCATGCTCTTCTTCACTTTTGGAGTACACCAGAATATCATCAATAAACACAACCACAAACTTGTCAAGTTCCGGCATGAAAACTGAGTTCATCAGATACATGAAATGTGCCGGTGCATTGGTGAGACCAAAAGACATAACTAGATATTCATGCAGTCCATATCTGGTGGTGAATGCAGTCTTTGGGATATCTTCAGGTCGAATCTTGATTTGATGGTACCCTGATCGAAGATCGATCTTTGAAAATACCTTTGCCCCCGCAAGCTGATCAAAGAGTAGATCATTGCGAGGCAACGGATATTTGTTCTTAATGGTTACTTCATTCAACGGTCTATAGTCAACACACATCCTTAAAATTTGATCATTTTTCTTGACAAAAAGAGCCGGACATCCCCATGGTGAGGAACTGGGTCTGATAAAACCTTTGTCACGTAACTCTTGCAATTGATCCTTAAGTTCTACCAATTCATTGGGTAGCATTGTGTAAGCTCTCCTGGATATTGGGGCAGTACCCGGTTTTAACTCAATCACAAACTCTACATCTCTGTCCGGTGGCAGACCTGGTAGATCATCTGGAAACACATCTGGAAATTCACAGACTACCGGTATATCACAAATCTCCTATACTGAAGTTGCACATATCCTTTTAACTGTTCTCTTAGGAATAGGAAGTTGGATAAGAAGATGATATTTATTATCTGGCAGATTCAACCTTATAGTTCTGTGCAGTGCATCTATAATGGCTCCTCGTTGGTACATCCAATTCATACCCAGGATTACATCTATATCCTGTTTCTGTAATATTATCATTGAGGTAGAGAATATATGCCCACCTAACTCTATAGGTACGTCACGTACCATCTCCTTAGTACACAGTCGTCCCCCAGGTGACTGAATAAAGAAATCTTCTTGGGTTCCCATAATTGGAATGTCATGCTTAACAACAAAGGTGTGATTTATGAATGTATGCGATGCAACTGAATCAAATAACAGTACTGCTGGATGATTAGCAACAGGGAACGTACCCATCATAACAGGTTCTCCCTCTGGAATTGCACTTGCTTGAGTGTAGAACACACGTCCGGTCTTCTTCTTCTCACTCTTACCCTTCTGAACATTAAGATTGTTATTCTTGCTCTGAGGTTGCTGTTGTTGCGGTACGGGAGCTCTGGGATAATTGGGATTGTACTACCTTGGATACGGGCAGTCCTTGGAAAAGTGGCCTGACTTTCCACAATTGTAGCAGGGAAAGTTATGGGTGGCTGGAGTCTGGTTTCGAATACCAGGGGCATTCGGCTGTTGTGTAAATTGCGGGGTTGCGGCAGGACGGAAAAACATCTGCGGCTGAGCTTGGTATTGCGGTGGACGATAAGTTGGGCGGAAATGGTTCTAAGGGTGGTAAACAAACTTCTGGCGCTTCTTAATGCCGCCAGACGGGCTAGATAACACTTGCTTCTTTTTCTTCGACTCTTTGTGAAGGCGAGACTTTTCTTCTGACGCAATAGCCACATTGACTATCTCATGGTACGTGGCATTATAACAGGTGACCAATGCTTCCTGGATCCTGGTACTCAAGCCCCTCATGAAACAACTCTTCTTCTTCGCATCGGTGTTCACATACTCAGCTGCATATTGGGACAGATGATTGAATTTGCCCACATACTGTAGAACTGTCTGGTTCCCCTGTTTCAGCGAGAGAAACTCTTCTAACTTCATGGCCATGACACCATCTGGAATGTAATGTGCTCTGAAAGCATCCCGAAACTCCTGCCAAGTGACACGGTGGCCAGCAGGCCGTGCGGCGACAAGATTCGCCCACCACGCCCCTGCGGCACCTCTGAGTTGCTGTGCTGCAAACACGGGTTTCTAGTACTCCGTGCACTGTAAAAGTTCAAACTTTTGCTCCATGGTGCGGAGCTAGTCATCCGCCTCTAGCGGCTCATCTGCCTTTGAAAACACCGGTGGACGGGTATCGGTGAAATCCACATAAGTGGTTTCTCCTCCATTATTACGGCCTCGATGACCCTGGTTCCCGTTCTGATTCTGAGCCAATAGAGTAGTGGCATTAACCAGTGCGGCAATAGCTTCTGCCAAGGTAGGTGGGAATGGTGGGGGATTCGGAGTATTGTCCCCATCCTGGGAAGTTCCAGTACCGTCCATCTGTTGTACACAAACCATGTTTATTTACATCGCTTTATTGAATTAAAAAGCAGTTAGTACAGTACTAGTACACACATCAAACTTATCTTACATTATTTTCATTACAAACTTGCTCGCAAGCAAGAAACTACCCACTAAGGTTCTTAGAAAACAGGAAAGACTACTATGTTACATAACCATCCATGTCGACACTTCACTCCTCATCATCATCACTGATCACGATCACTCCATCCTCATTCTCTGGAGCACTTGCACCAGTGACATGACTTGCATCATCCCCACTTTCCATCATGGGTTCATTTTCTTCCGGATCTCCTTCCTCATTGTCCTCTCCACCAGGAACAACCATGGCACCGACATCATCTTCTACTACCTGGGGCTGATGATTGGGATTCATCAGATCATGTAGCCTATGAACCTCCTCATGCATAATGGTATTGTATTGCTCCAGGTGTGTCGCATAAAGCTCCAACTTACGAACACGAGCCCTGGCTTCTGTCTCCTTTTCCAGAGACTCGTTCTGGAACTGTTTCCAAAAACACATGTTGCGCTTCAGCCGCTCTACCTCTGATGTAAGCCTTGCAACCTCTGATTCCGAATCTGGGTTCGGATTGCGGCTACTACTTGCTCCATGACCTCTGGCGGCCAACTGATGACGTGGCACTCCTTGCGGACCACTTTTCTTGCGAGGAGTCGTCTTCACACGTGCCATCCTAAAGCAAGATAGAATTAGATCGATAAGAACAGATAGGAGGGATCTGAAGGTTAGCATGAATAGGATTGAATCTTACTTAACCCAAATCACTTTAACAGGGAAGGTAACTTAAGCAGGTTAATTAAACATGATGCATGCATCGTACTTATGATCTAGTAGAAAAGGTTAAGTAACACATGCAATATTTATAACATAGGGCACTATAGCATGATACTTCACTATGAAGCTTTCAAATATGAGCTAAGGAAACTATAGAATAGATTAAGATAAGCAAAAGCAATTTGGACCAAAATATCAATATTAAGTTTATTCGACCCAAATCATTTTGAAGTTTTGCAAAGTAATACTACAATAACTCGAGTGATTATGCTCTGGTACCAGCTGTCACAGAACCTCCTAATTATGATGGCCCACATGTACCCATCATCGTCATAATGACCTCTGACAGCCGTACTTATGTTCCTCATAACTTAAAAGGCCTGCTTTCCTCCGAACAGGATCCAATCACAGGAGTATTACAATATTACAACAGTTTATTCAAAATATTCAATAGAGTAAAGCAGCAGAAGTCTTACAATAACTTAGGATTACAAACTAGTTTTCAAACCTCAAACCTTATGTAACATTATTACAAACTAGTAGTAGAGAAGTATCGGTAGTAACTTTATTACATCACACAAGCGAGATGCCTTGCCCAAAGGCCACACAGTCTACTCGTCGTCACTTTCTTCAACCACGACGGTCATGCAACAAGGCTCGAAGCAGACTTGTTCATGAACCGCACCTGCAACAAGGGGTTCAACATACCCTGAGTACGAGAGTACTCAACAAGACTTACCCGACTAAGACAAAGACTCCAAGCGCATGCTAGCTTTAGGGAATCATGGTACGGGTAATCCAGAATCAAATTTTCTTTTGCAGAAAAGCTTACTAAGGTAAGTCCTTATCTTCAATATTTTACTTTTACCATTGATGGTTCATTAACCAATTCTATGTGATCCTAATCTAGATCAAAGTAATTATCATCAAAACACTTCACATTCTTTCTCTCGATTCCAGTTCTTAACTACGATGCAGTCAGGTGATCAAGTCTCCATAACCGAGGAGCAACGACAATTCGAACCGATTATACCCAGCTGGGGATCTCTAACATCACGACATATGTAGAACCGAATCTTGCATATATCAACCCTCATTTAGATCTTCCAAAACCAGAACGTGTCCATCGCCACCCGAGAGTACAGTACTCCTCGAACCCGGCCCGATTCTAGCCCCGAGGGTACACGCTACTCCCGCCATCTCTCCACTCCCAGTGCGAGGTTAGACGTTCTCGTAATGGAATCACTAACATTTTGGGCTTACCCAAGGCATGAGGCTAGTTGCAAAGTCTCGAAACATAAGCAGGATTACAACGAACGGTCCTTAACTGACAAAGCGAAAACACTACATTGAGACTCCTTTCCCAATGCATGTTAGCAGTGGCCAAACCACCCGCCCGATCTTTCAAGTTCATTCTCCTCTTTCAATATTCATTAAATATGTCGTCATGGCTATGTAAACATTTCATTTAAAAGCTTAACTTCTAAGCATAGCGAAGCATACTACGCATTTTTCGTAAAACAGGTATCAAGGTTGATATCGCAATAATCAAGGATGATAATGCAGCAATTAGGTTATCACTCAACTCCTAATTACTTAATGCAGTAAACCATACTAATAAATAAAGATTTGTAAAACTCAAGGTAGGTTTTAAATGCACTGGGGCTTGCCTTGCTCTGACACGACGACCGACTCAGACTCGAGGACTCCAACGTCTGGTCCGGAACCCACCGACGATAGCCCTTCTCCGGAAGCTTGCTCGGCAACAGCGACTTCTTCGAAAGCAGAAACTACACGAGTACATAACATGCTTTAACATGATGCTCGATGATAAACATGATGCTTGATGATGATTTGCCACAAGTTACGACTTGAGTACAACTTTCCTTCACGGTACAGTCGCAAAACAGAAAACCTACTAACTAGTGGCGACAACTCCAGCGATACCAGCTTTTTATCACTAAGTAAGTTACTAACGAGCTCAAACATGGAATTAAGGTGCCAAAGATCACCAAAGAGTAGTGACCTAAGGACATCACTCAATCAAAAGGGCACATAACACTTAAAGTTCTCAAATTAACATTTATTTACTATTTAATTAATTAGGGCATAATTAATAGTTGATCAAACTTTATCTAAACAAGTTCAAACTTTTTCTATGGATTAAGAATGATTAAAAACAGTGTCATAATAAATTTCATAATTTTTGGATTAATAAATTAATTATTAAAATTCCTAGAAGTTGCATTTAATCTTCATTGGAACTAATTAATTCTACTGCACAAAGTACTTAATTTTAGCATTTAACATTTTTCCTAGGTAATTTACATAATGAGAGACTCACACAAAAATTTTCATGAATTTTGGAGCTCCACATAATTTTTAGTGAAATAAACAAATAACAGCACTATTCATTAATTTGAAAAAGAAAAACAAAATCAAATACCGAACCGGGCCGATCCTTCTCTCCCTCCGGTCTGGCCCAGCCGAGCGGCCCGCTCGCGCGCACCCGCGCCCACGCGGCCTGCTTGCTCGCGCGCTCGCGCCCGCAACGTGGCCCAGCAAGCGGCCCAGCCCGCTCGCACCCCCTGCCTCTTCTCTCTCGCGCGCGGTCATGGCACCACGGTGGCGGCCGACGGTGAACTCGCCGACGACATGCTCCCAGCATGATAGAACTGTACCAGCAGCATCACGCGAGCTCCACGAACCCTACTACACTATCCTACGGGCATAACATCGCTCGAAGGGGCCTGACCGCGGCCATGGCGACTACGGTGACGACCCGACCGACGGCGAGGCGGCTGACTCCCCTTCCCAAGATGGTAGCGATTAAAGACAGGCGAGCATCACGCTCGGGAGCTCACCGCGAACGCAGTGACAAACTCGGTGGGGGTAGAGGTGGTCTGGAGTGACCAGTCGACGGTGAGGCGGTGATGGCGACCCGGTAACGGCGGCATGGCACTGTTCCGATGAACACAGGGCACAAAAAGGAGAAACATCATCGCGAGGAGAAGCACAGCATCGAGTAGGACCTTGAACACGAAGTGGTTGAGCTAGAGACTCACCGAGACAGGCTGGCCACGGAGAGCTCGATCACGGCGGCGATGGCGACCGCCACGAAGGAGAAAACGGTGCTACCGAGCTCGGGATGAAGTGAGGCACTGCAATGGGGCTCAGTGTGTGCGCGAGGGCAAGGCGAAGCTGGTGCCTCGGTGAATTGGATCGGGAAGCAGCAGTGATGGTGAATTTAGCAAGCACAGCAAGGGGCAACGGCGGCGATCAACGGAGAAGGAGAAGTCGAAGACGGCGACTGGAGGTTATATAGGTGAGGCGGGGCAACGGAAAAGCGACACGCAAGGGTGGCCCTACACGCCGAAGCAGCAGCTGGCGGCTACGGGCGCGCCTAGAAGCAACCCGGTGGCTCGCCGGCTCCCATGCCGGTCGGTGGCCGTTTTCCAATGGTGACGACACTGTAGCACTTCCCCCCCAAATTTGAATTTTCAAACTGTTTTTTAAATTACTCTCAAATTCATGTGGAAACTTGAACAACTTCAAATATATGAAATCTTTAGAATTTCAAGCTCTACAAGTTTTGTATTGAACACTTTTTCAAATTCGAACTGGATTTTGAAATTTAAGTTTAAATTCAAAAGGGGACACTTTTTGGAAATTTGGTAATTTAGAAATTACTTTGGATTTTATATTGGAACTTCAAAATCTCCAAACACCAAAGTTGTACATCTTGACAAGACCTACAACTTTGCTGTTCAAAATATTTTCAAATTCTGCCTCCATTTTGAAATCTTAGTTTGGGGACAAAAATGAATAAAATCTGAAATTTGTTTATTTTCAAAATTGCTCCACATTTTACACTAAAACTTTGAAAACTCAAAACACCAAAGTTGTATCCCTTGAAAAGTTCTACAAACTTGGTTTTAAACTTTTTCCCAAATTTTACTTAGATTTTGAATTATTTCAAAAGGGGTAAAATAGGGTTTTGAAATTTAGGGTTTTCGGAGGAATTTTTAATTGGAATTTGTTGCTACTTTGATTAGTGTTTACTTAGTGATCAAACCATCATCCAAGGGCATCATTTGGACCAACATGACATGGTTGACCAAATGCCACTCTTGGTTGACCAATTTAGCTTTTGAAATTCTTTTACATTTTTCCCCAAATTTGAATTTGAATTCAAATCGGAAAACTCGTGACAAGTTTTTGGACTCCAACTCAAACTCAAACTTGGAGCTTCATTTTAGTGTTGTACTTGAGCTCATACCCTAAACTTGGCACTAGTGTGCAACACAGTCACACACCTCAAATTTCGCAGGGCACGGACTAAGTATTTGCGGTGGCATTCGAAATTAGGGTTTTTGGGTTCGGAGCACACCACTGAGAAGCACATCCAATCTAGATAAGTAAACTTGTTTTAGTTGATGCATAACAAGGTTGACCTAATCATGGATGCTTTGCGATGCATTATGATGACATGGCAGATTAATTAGCACTATAACACCCGGGGTGTTACATCCGCGGCTTAATACGTTATTATGCGGAACCTTCGCTTAATATTGCACAAGAGGCACGTTTTGCAGTACGAACCCCCAACTAGTCCATCTTCACCACGAGAAGGTTCTCGGTGCACCCGAGCACGACGGTGCGGCCTCGGCCGGCGTTGCGCGGCCACGCCGCGCACCCGTGGGCCGAAACGACGCACCTAGAAGGCCGATGCCCAGCTTCGACCCAACGTGCAACAGCGAGAAGCGAAAAGAAGTTGCACGGTGCACTACCGAAAGCTGTCCATGGTGGCGGGCGGAACCACGCGACGACGCTCCTACTCCGGTGACCTAGAGTTCGAACGAGACTATTGAGGTGGCGGAAAAGCATCCAGGACTCACCACGGTCCGGGCTGCGGTGACGGTTGAGTCAGAGGGGGTTCGAGCCGAGTTGGCCACGTGCGCCTGGCCGAACCCGCCGTGCTCAGGCGCGGGCAAAGTGGCGTCAGCTCACCACCGGCGATGTTCCTGTCCAAACCGAGGCGAGCACCGAAAAGGAGAGGTCAGGGTAGTTCTACGGGTACAAGCAATTGGAAAACCATCAACGCTATGCCCCTACCTCTAATCACTGATGCGGCGGCGCTTATGACCGGCGGCGAGTACTTGGTCAAATTACCGGACCAACGAGCTCGGCAGAAGCTCAGTGAGGTAGGGCGGCCATAACACTCCCTATGTCCCCTACTGGCGCGAGGAGATGGACTGGGGAACCAATGCGAAGTGAACTGGAAAGGCGGCGCGGTGCCCAGGCCGAGGCCACGTCGCGGGGAAAAGGCGTGCGGATGAGCTCGGTGGTGGGGCGTGTTAAAGCGGGGTGACCTCGCCTAACGGTGGCAACGCGAACATGTGCACAGTTGATGAGACAAAGGGGGGGGCCATGGCGGGACGCGCATGACACGGCGCGGCTCGACTGAGCGGGGCGTCGGTGCCATCCTGAGGCAGAGCAGGGCAGGGGGGACAGCGAGGCAGAGGACGTCTCCAACCGACTGCGGCTGAGGTCGAGCAGTCTCGTCATGCTGGTTCACGGGGGCAGATGAAGCAGGGGATCGTCACCTCGGCCCTGTGGCCAAGTCAACCCCCCCCGAACGCGCGGGGCTCACAGCCAGCGTCGGTAAGCGGAGTAGCGGAGCAGAGGCAGCAGCGGCGGGGCTGCGACGAGGCTCGGCCGTCGCGACAAAAGTGGCAGAGCGCGACGACCCTGCCCCAGCGACTGCACGGCCTCGCGAGACACGGCTGCGGCCAGCCCAGCGTGCGAGCGACAACCGGCCAGGCACGACACTGCGCGTGTGGTGACTACACGGACCCAGGCCGACCGACTGCACCCAGAGACGTGCACGCATCTTAAAGCTGAGCAGACCTGTCGACTAAACAACACAGGTTCGAACCAAACCTACGTGACCAACTCCGACACTACCAGTTGTTCACTGAAGCAAACACCACGCCCAAGGAGCTACCGGAGAAGAAGATACACGAACGCCAAAATGAGTTAGACAAGCAGAAAGCCCGCTCACAAACAGAGCGCTCCCGAGCAGGGGTGGATCCACCTATCTGGCAAGCTATGGTGGCCGCCACACCTGCCTGCCACCACTGCATGCATGTATCTTAGCCTCAAGAGTGCAGCATCAGCAATTAACCCTTGAGAAAGAAGGCAAAGTGGCTGGTTCTACTTGTGCCAAACACATTGACAATAAACTGTCTTTGCTGAGCAGACATAATGTTCTCGGCCTACTCCCTGGCCTACTGCTACTTTCCTAAACTGCTGACCAACTGCACGTCGGCACCCTGCGTGAGTGGAGTGTAGTGCCACAGCAGCTTAGCAGAGAAGCATGCAGTAGTGAAGCAGTGTGCCAAGCTGTGCCAGACCTCCGATGGGAAGATAATAATAAGTGAAAATTGAGTAATCCTAATTGCTATCTCAACTGTGATGTGAACTAACTAGATTAGTGAATGAAAGGGGACAATGCAACAATATGATGCACCAAATTAGCAACATACATCGAAAGTGTGAAACCTAGTCAGACAATGATTCGGACCACCATACCTAAGATTTTGTTCTAGATTCGCCACTGCTCCCGAGAGACCCACAGCGCGCTCTAGGAGTTTTAGACAATTTTTTAAAAGATTAGTGCTACACCCAACTCAAGTGTAACTTACACCGCGTTCAAGTGCATATGTAGAAGCAACCAATTATACAATAACGTGGTGGTAGTGCTTAGGCATTTTGGTTGGAAATTAAACGTCAAAAAGGCACCGCCAACACTTCTTCCGATCACAGACGATATCTAGATTTTTGGTAAACTTGAAGTTCGAATTCGATTTTTGAGTTTGCAAATTACTATTTAACCATATTTATTTTTCCAACATAAGTGTTGCATTTTTATCTACACAACTTACACTTCAATTTTATTTAAGCACCACATGCAAGTTGTTTTCACTTTTGTTTACAAAATTATTTTTCACGCCAAACGATTAAACTTAAGGTGAGTTTTAAAATCCTTAAAAAAATTCGAGGAACTTGTTTAGGTAAATTCTCTCCGGCCTTAACCTCGCGGCTAAGTACGCTCGTAACACCAGGGGTGTTACAAATATGTTGATGGATTGTATATATATCTACAATAATAATCTTGTACCTAACAATATTAATTATGTATTTGATAATATTAAACTAATCAAACTTACTCCCTCTGTCTCACAAAAGTTTTATTCTCACTTCCTGAAAAGTCATATATTTTAAATTTAATTAACCAAATATATATAAAAACATATTGCTAATATTTTATGTAAATCTAGTTAAACTTAACACAAGTCCGTAGTGACTCTTTCTATGCGATGGATTAGTACATACTAGTCTGTCCCATAAAAAGAGTCGCTATGAGAGTCGTGCTGGTCTAACTTCCTCAACTTTGACTAGATTTATAGAAAATACGTGCAACATTTATATCTCCTAAAATGTATATTATGAAAGTATATTCAATGATCTACCTAATTATGCTAATTATATACCATAAATGTTAATATTTTGTTAAATGTATTTGGTCAAAGTTAAAAGTTATTGACTTTTTAAAACAAGAATGACTTTTTTTTACGTAGGGAGTATGTAATCAACCAATGGCGGTCTTTTTCTAACCTATAACTACATGGAATATTGTATTATTCCCTGATTGAGACATCTGGTCATTATGATACGACGTAGCAGTCGGCCGGCTTGAATATTCTTGGACCACATGACTTTTGTTGGTCTGACAACGATATTAGATAGTGTCACTCCGATCATTAGATATGATGTCCCTCGCACGCGTCAAGAATCAGATTAAAGTAAGGTGTTGACCACGTCACCCTGTTGCACAATGGCGTCATAAACTCATAATGATGCATGTCCTTCACAATGTCATATATATAGAAGTAGCTGTATGTTTCATATATAGATTATTACAATTAAGTTAACTATAGTCCATGCATCAACCAGTGGCCGATCAACGACGTAGGATTTTGAAGTTTGGTGTCAATAGTCATTAAACCATGGCATGACTATATATAGGATCTTGATGGTAAACAGTAAAGCACTATTAGTTTCTCACATGACTTGTACTAGTGTCACTTGATCAATCACTTTATAACCCTTATATTATATTAGATGAAACTAGGAGGAAATTGGCGATGGTGGAGACAAGTACGTACAATTGTAACAATGGAAGGAACATTTACAAAATTAATTAAATTACTTATAAGTAGGAGTAAGAAACCCGATTGACTGTTTTGATTAGTTTGGGTTGGATTATTCATCATGGCTTAGCTGATTTGCACCCAGCCTGTGAACAGGCCTACATACTGCCAGCCCTACTCATGTGCATGGAAAAAGACAGGAAAAGAAACACAGTAGTGCGGGCTCACCTTTCACTTTCTCAAAAAGAAAAAACGCTCACCTTTCACGCGCATTCTCTATTCTCATTGGGCGTCTGGTTGTCATGCGTGCTATTTTTTTTTCATGGTCAATACTCAATATACTCCTACCACAAATGAACAGCTGCGGGAGTGTATGCAGCTAAGCCACTTTGACCGTACCCTAAGTTCGTTCTATGTGTAGCTAAACCACTTTGACCTTCTAAAATCACATTTTGAAACAGATAATTGTTCTAACAATATGTCAATATATATTTTGTATCATCATAAAATGGATACCATTATTAATTAGAACCAAACTTAATGCAGTCGCTTATAAAATTAATAAACATCATATAAAAGGTTTACTGTCCAAAGCAAATTCTGAACTGCCAAACTACGTACTCCGCCAGTTCAATTCAATGCTTTCTCATAGAGAGCCCAACCCATTAGTCCGGGTTCCTGTACGGCCCCGAGGTCTAAGCAGCCCATATCCATGGGCCATGGCGTAGTCCTAATCGTGCCTCCTCCGGGCTCGACGTCCACGCGCAGGGCCGGCCCTGAGTTATTAGGGACCCGGGGCAAAACCTAAATTTAGGGGCCCTTACATACATATGAACTAAACGCTTATATATGAGAAGCGTTGAAGGTAAACACTTAACTACATATACAAAAGCAATATTTATAAGAAATAATTTGTACATATTAAAATACTTCAAAATTTTTTGGCTAACGATGCGAAGTCATTAATGATGGTATATTTTAGTTCCTCGACAACAACTATCACCAACTTGCTTGGATCTCTTGCAGCGCTTGAATTATTCTTAAAAAAACTTATGTATATATAGACCATCTCTGTGATCATATTAATTCATCTACTCGTGCTTGCTTTTTTTTTCTTTTCACTGTTCGAAGCTTATTTTCATGTTGGGGTGATTTTGGCTTTTTGGGACTATACGGATATGCTGCATAGGCTGGGCATACGGCATACCTGGTATCCTGGTTCATACGAAGCAGTCGGAGCTACGGCTAGTATCGTTTTAGACAGGAGAGTCCGAGATGGCCACCCGCCGGCCGGCACCATTGCCCGTTGGGTGATCGGTTGATCACGTCGGCGTCACAGCGTCGCGTTACTCGCGTCTCGACAAGACACGTCTCTGCGTCGAGGTGTGGAGCGGCCCAACGATCATCGACTCGTCGATCGAGAGTCAGCCAGATAGGAGTCGCGAGTTGTGCTGATTGCCGAAGGCCTTTCACTTCTCAGGGCAGGCTAGCATTAGCATTTAGAAAGGACGCAAAACTGCACTGCTGGGCCTTAACCAAGCAACGGATATAATACTACTGAATACTCCTATTATAGTAGTATTACTGAGTACTTGGCATGGGGCCCCTTGGAATTGGGGGCCAGGGCGACCGCCCCGTCTGCCCGCCCTCAGGGCCGGCCCTGTCCACGCGTGCCCACCAGCCCACGCCTGCTGGTTCGCTTCCTCGGCTTCCCTGTGAAACACTGCCATGGCGGCTCCCACAATAAACAGGACGCCTGGACGTGTAGGGCGAGGAGAACCATGCCGGCGCCGGATCTGGTGCCACGCGATCCGGAGGTCCAGAGTCCTCTTCATCCTCGTCAGCGCTCCCACACGCCGTTCACCATAACGGCTTCTAGGTCACGTGGTTCAGGTTTCGATTGTGTTTTCCCAGCAAGCTCTCTTTCCTATCCTCAATGCGGTGTTTGAGATTAGGCGCACTACTGGCAAAAACCCATTTTTCTCTGAAAATTTATAAAACAGCAGTTACCACTGAAGCCGGCTCCCACTTCGATATGACCAGCTTTGATCTTGACAGTACACTACTGTGCAGTCAGACTCTTCCTTAATGTACTCACCATTTTTTTCTTGAATGCTCACCACTCTTTATAAATTGCAGTACATGGTCGCTTAATGCATATATCCTAGGCAACAGAGGCATGTGATCTTGGGTTTTAATTATTTTGGTAATGCCTCTTAAATTTCGTTTGTGCAAGATATTTGTCATATGATCGTCTTCTCATATGAAATGACTGACAATCCTAGTCGTTACTAAGAATGTCTGCTGCTTGATATAAGTATAGTTAGACACACTTGGGAAAAAAGATCTGAAATGCAAGTTTGATGTACTGTATCATTGTTTTTTTAGAAGCGTACTGTATCATTGTAGGTTTAGCATGGTAGATTATTACACTCTGAAAGTGCTCTTCTCCGTTTTTCGAAGATAGTCACTGATTTTAAATTATCAAAGTTACATGCCAAATCAGGAAATGAAGAGGCCTTCAAGATTTTGGCATGTTTTTGTTCTCCCCACACTTTTGCTCCTTTTCCCAGGAGTTGGCTTCATCTGATTTTGGTGGATTGATGGGGTTTCTTTCATCATCCATTAAGTTAATGACTGCAGCTTGTGTATTTCACTTTCACAATTGACATCATACTCATCCAACAGACTCGCACTTTCATCACTGCCGGCATCATCACTGTCGGAATTAAGTGAACCGGCAGTGATGACCTTTACTGCTGGTTCTTGGCTCTGAAAACCAAAAAATATTGGACGGTGTGACCGAACCGGCAGTGATGACTACTATCACTGCTGGTTTGTATCTCTAACCGGCAGTGACTGGGCCGCTATATATCACTGCCGGTTCTAACCAAGAACCGACAGTGATTTGATACTATCACTGTCGGTTCTTGCTTTGAACTGGCGGTGATAATCTGGCAGCACAAAATCTAACGCCGTCCCCACCTAAATATATACCCACCTCATCCAGTGTCTCTCCCACCTGAGACACAGTGGTTTTGCTTGTTCAACCATGTTCATCTGTTCTTGCTTGGGGGAGCAAGCCAACACTCTCGGCCGCCGGCTCCGTCTTCAATCTTCTAAAGGTTACCGACTTCTTTTTCTAATCTTTTATTGTTAATAGTGTACTTCGTTTCATGCTTTAGTTTTAAGCATCAAAATAATGAAATATGTGGTTTTTTAGGTTAGGAATAATAATGGTGGATTTTATTTTTTTAATACATCATTTTCTACATAACCTTTGTTAGTAACAAGCTTATGTTTTCTACATCTGTGTTAGCAACATTATATCTTGATCTTTGTTAGCAACATTATTTTTATTTATAAATCATTTCTACGTAACCTTTGTTAAACAATATTTATTGTATTCTAGGACTTTGTTAGCAATATTATTTCTTGATGATTTATTGTTTATATGTTTCTCTAATATATATTGTTGCTTGTTATATTTATACTGGGGTTCTATATTTATTGAGATGTTTTTTTAGTTTTTTTATTTACGATGAATGGTGGCGGACTTCCCCAGGCACAGGAACCAGGTTTCCACTCTGGCGATCTTCTATTCGCGCCATCGCTAGTGTGGGCCATCCCGTGTTACCCAGACCCATCAATAGTATGTAATATTTTAAGTTTTCTGTGCTAATATAATTTTTGCATATATACATTTATTTATAATATGATTGTTGTACAGACTATAAAACCGGTAAGTGGCTGGAAACAACATTATGGTTGCTCAGGGTGTGGGACATCTTCGAGAACACGACAAGTGAGGTCGTGAATGATGAAGGAGACGGGCTATGGAAGTGCAGTCTCGGCTCCGAGATCCTAATTAAGAACAATAATGAGGTGCGCCAGGACATCACGCAGGTTGGACGACCCACGCCAACCAAGGTAGGCGTGCAGTGATGTCTTCTTTGCATGCAATTGAGCGAATTGGCTATCATATGGTCGGCATTGAAGATACAAGTTTACAGCAGCACAGCCTAGACGTGCCGTGAGTAAGCGAGAGGCATGCTACATTCAACTATATGGATGTGGTACGTCGTGCATGATATGAGAGTAATGTTTATTTATTCTTATTATTATATGAGCGCTTCCTGATATTTTTGGTTTGTCCACTTGCAGGTTTTGCGCTATGATTTCACCTATGCTACATTAGGCTTGCGGCCTATTCTCTCACAAGCTCTTAAACGTCTAGGAGGGTTTTACCTTGGTGGTGTCGTCGTTGTCGAGAAGCACGTTCTTGTTGGGCTTCACCCCTTCATCCACAGCCATGCTGCAGTAGCCTTCGTGGATGGACTTGGCGACGAAGCAAAGCCCAGTCACCTTGTTTCTTACGCCTCTTCTCGGACTCATCATCGCTCGAGGAAGAAGAAGAAGACCGGTCGTCATTGGTGTCGTTGTCAAGGTCGCTGAGGGAGGCAAGGAAGGCACGCTCTTGGGCCTTGGCCTTCTTGAAGTACTTCTTCTTAAGCGTCTGCTTGTCGAATCCTCCCTTCGACTTGTGCTTGGAGGTGTACTCACGCTTGTCCTTGCACTCGCTGGAGTCGTACTTGTTGAAGGAGTGCTTGTTCTTCTTAGAGCAATGGGCGACGAAGTGGTCGAGATCTCCACAGCCATAGCATCCTTCCTTCGGACCACCACCACGCCGGTGATTCAAGCGGTTATTGTGAAACCGCGAGAACCGGTTGATGATCAATGCCAGCTCGTCATCCCCAAGACTCTCCATCTGCTCCTCTGTAATAGACACCAAAGAAGACAAGGCAAAAGACACCTGTAAAGGGTTAGCCAAAGAACTTGAGCCCTTACCTGAGACCAAAGCCATAGTCAGTGCAGAGGGATTATTGAGCTTGGCTTGGGTCTGGTAGTCGATCTCGGTGGACTTGAGCTTGCTGAAAAGCTCATCCACGGTGAGGGTCTCATACCTCGAAGACTCAATGATGGCGGTCACCTTCACATCCCACACCTTCCAATCTAGGGCATATAGAAGCTTGAGTGCGCTCTCATGATCATCATAAGGTAATTGTGCCTTGTTTGCTCTTATCTTGTTGACGATGGTCTGAAAGCAAGAAAATATGACATCGATGGACTTGCCATCAAGCTGGGTGAAGTTCTCATACTCCCGCTTGTACGTCTCATAGAGTCTGGTTTTGACTTGTGTGGTCCTCTCGTGATAGCTCTGAAGCCTCACCCAAATCTCCCGAGCGGTAGTACAATTGGAGACTCTCAAACTCTTGAAGCGAAAGACTCGAGAAAAGAACTGCGCGAGCTCTGCTATTAGCGTTGTGCCGATCTTTTTGATCTTGTGTGACATGAGCACGGGGTTCAAGCACAACGTAGGTAGCATCGTCGCAAATCTCCTAAACAAGCCAATCAATCCCCTAGAGATGCGCGGACATGCGGATCTTCCAATAGGGGTAGTTTGTTCTATCAAAGAACGGTGGTTTGCCGAAACCACGCTCCACGTTGCCTTCGTGGATCAAGGACCGATTAAGGTGGAATGATCCTTAACCGGTTCTGATACCAATTGAAGGACCGAAAATAGCGACCAGAGGGGGGGGTGAATGGGAGCCTCAAATTTCTTTCGAAACTTTCGACCGCTGTCCTAAAATCAACCCCCAAAAGGCACACAAACAAAAACTACAAAAACATGAGCCACCAAGAGTCAAGAGAGCCTAGAGAAGTTTCTTAGAACGCTACAAATCCAACGCAAAAGACAGAACTCAAATCAGAGACTGAACGGGTAAGAAACGGTCCGAACAGCACAAACTGCAAGCCGTGGACAGTCCGCTACAGTACCACAAACAGTCCGCTACATCAGTCTGGGCACTTTTTAACGGCTAACCACAAACCGAACCAAACCGATTAACCGATTTTAGTTTTTGGTTGCGGGTTCGGTTTCTGGTTTTGGACTGTTCGGTGTTCGGCTTCGGCTTCGGTTTTGTACTCAAACCGAACCGATTAACCGAACAAACTGATATACAGCGCACACACACACCAGAAAACTCGTCGCTCATAGCCTTGCTGCCTCACTCGCTCACAGCCAGCCGCAGCCCAGTAGCCCACCACGGCCCATCCTAGGAATCCCACCATCGTCCATACTCCATCGGCCATCCCCATCCCGCCCCCGCCCCCGCCCCCATTCGTCCATACTCCAAACCCTAACTCGTTCAACCGACAGGAGAGGGTGCGAGGCCGCGAGGGGCAGCGCCGGTGGACGGCCCTAGTAGATCGCGGCGGCGGCCGACGGGAGACTGGAGCAGGAGGCGGTTGGCAACACCCTTGTGAAGTTCTCCGACCAAGACAACGGAGGCGCGTACCGAGCAGTCCTCCAATGTAAGTTTAGTTCGATCTTCAGTTCTTCTGGTCTTCTCCCTAGTTCTCCTTGCTGTTCTTAAGTTCTAATTTGAAACATTTGAAATTTTATATCTAGATGGGGGACACAGATGAAACTGTTGCTTGTGAGACTAATCAGACTTGACAGCTTAAGACTTGATATATCATATATGCTATTGCTTGTGTTCTTTTTATGTGATTGTGCATTGTTGTCGCTGGCATCATGTTTTGGTTAATTTGGTTAAAACCAAAAACAGATATTGAAAAACCAAAACCAGATTCTGCGGTTTTCAGTTTTCTGGCTAACCGATCGGTGGCTGCGTGCTGGAAACCGAAGTTTCTTATAACCGAATAAACCGAAACAAATTGTCAGTTATAACCGAATGCCCAGGCTGACCGCTACAGTACCACGGACAGTCCACTACAGTACCGTGGACAGTCCGCAGGTCAAAAATCAGAAAACAAACTTCGCGAAACAGGTTCTGTATGCTACTGAAAACTAAACTCCGGACTGTCCGGTGTTAAGGGCGGACTGTCCGTAGTTCAACGTATCAAACCACGACTTTGGAAGGTGGTTCTGGACACACTGAACCGAGAGTGGCGGACTGTCCGCGAAATGCCCCCGGACTGTCCGCGAATCGCGATTCTGTAAGAACAAAGCACCCGAAAAATCGTCTCCCTACTTCGATCTTCTGATTTGCGGCCAAATCTTCACCAACTGTGACGAAACTTGATGAGCATGATCACAAGGCAGTAGGGGAGCTACCTCTAAGAGGTCATTGCCCAATTTAAAGCCAATCAACGGGAAATCGAAGGGGAACGAAAAACACCGGTTCTTGAGACCTAAACCAAGAAATCGCCCGATCTACTTGCTCGTGAGGAATTGATGGATTTCCTTCGGTGAAAAGATTCTACTCACATCATAGCACGAATCAAGGTAACAAAAATGAACCAAAATGGTCTAGAATCGAAGAAACGAAGAACGAACTAGAGGAGAGGAAATGAAGAACGCGAAGAACACAACATGAACTCACAAATCGATTTCTCCGCCAAACTCCGGAGGACACACGGAGGATTCGGGACCTCCTTCCCAAAAGAGTGCTTGGTTCTTACACTAATTCATGGATTAGTGGACCTCTCTCTCTCAAGCAACTAAGGGGAGGGGGAAACCCTAACAAGGATGAAGAAAAATACAAATGGAGGAGGTGAGGGAGATGGGAGCTCCCTCATCCTATTTAACAGGGCTATTACACAATCTCAGTTTTGCCCCTGGATACAAATGAGCCAAAGCATTTAGCCTAAGGGCGTAAGGTCCAACCCGGTCTTCATCTTGATCTGATGGCCATCGGCCTCCTCACCGGTAGTTTTGCCTCGACGCGAACTCCCCGATGCTGCCACGTGCCGTCCGTTACTCCTCGGAACCTCAGCCCGGGTTTTGAGGCCCAAACCCATAAACCCGCCACCGATGATTTTGAGGCCCAAACCGCTCGCGAGTAGCGTACTCCATACGCGTCCCCCGCCGATGGTTTTGAGGACAAAACCACCAAACCCCCGATGTCGACGCGTGTCCGACCTCTCGCCAAGCATGACGCCTTCGTCTTCCTCCTTGACTCAGCCCACCGGCCTCCGCCAAGTGCCACGATGCCATCGTCTCCATCTTGACTTGGCTGACGCCGTCTTCATCACCATGTACACTTGCACTCGTCGATGTCTCAAGTGTCAGCCACCGCGGCTAGTCACCCGGCTTCTTGGTCCCTCGGTCTAAGCCTCACGTCCGCCCTTCACCACTCTCGGTTCGTCGGCACGGCACGTCCTCCTTGATCTTCACCTCGCCGTCGACTACCGCCTCCGTGCTCCACACCTGCACACCATGAGCCAAGAGACATATATACATAGCTTTCGTCATGGTAGAGTTAGTCACCACTCAACCTATTTCGTGGATCACATTGACAATCACTCATCACAAAACGAACACACAAAACGAACACACAAAAATAAGATCGATTCTATTAAGAATAGGGTTTACGTTTCCAAATAGTCTTCCACACCCCGAAATAAATTAATTATAGAATCAACTTCAGTCAAACTATCTTCAATTTGATCAAACCCAGAATAGTTTAACTTAGCATGACTCTAGAACTTGATTTAGTTTGGATAGAGAGAATATGTTTATAAAAAAGATATTGCATGATTAATCTAATAATACTTATTTTGAAATCATAAATATTAGTAGGTATTGTTTTGAATAGATTTAGTGTAATTTGAAATTGATTGACTTCTTGAAAAACTAGAGTTTTTTTTAAAAGTACCCAGGCTCATTTAATTCTATCTACACAATCTACTAGAGCAATTATCAGACCCGTCAGCTCACTGGTGCCTGCCTTGTGCCTTCAACTATACGTGCCTTCAAATATAAGTGCTGCACTGCTGCTAAATCCGATCTTCGTCTCTGTTATTTTTGCTCCATGCATGGGCTCGGTCTCCTTCGCCCATCCCACAAGGTGAGCTCGAGCAGCTGAGCGCCATGGCGGAGCTGGACCTTTCGTTCCCCTTTGCACTGGTGGATCTTCCGGAGCTTTCACTCGAGCAAGGACCGGGGGATCTTGCGGACGAGTTCTGGCTCGTAAATGAAATCCAGGTAACCAAGATAGCCACCCCAATTCCATTGCGTTGTGTGAATGTGTAGGGATTGGACTTTTTTTTCCTGTTGCTGCGGATTCCTTTCTTGCATGCTCGATTTCGCTGGTTTGCTTACGCCGGCAGCCACCGTAGGTAGTAGTACTGTCCAGCGCTAGTGAGGAAGGTCTGCCGGTCAGGGCAGCGCGCACGGCGCAGCTAGCAAGGCCGCGGTCTTCATGCAGCACGGCGTGCCTGCGAAGAAACCGGCAGCGCGTGCCGCCGCGGCCAGGGCACGGCGGATGCGTGCCGCGTATGCAGTGGCGTGGTCCGGTAGACGCGCCGGCGGCGCGGGCTCTTGTGTGACCACGTAGCATCACCCACGGCAAAGACGGCGAAGGAAGCGGCCAGGGTGCGCAGCCCGGCGTGGGGCCTTGCCATGTTCCGGCAGCCGCGCCGCCGCGGGTCTTGTGCGGGCCATGTAGTATTGCAAGCGGCGAAGGCAGAGAGGACAGCGGCGCCGCGTCAGCCTTGCCATCGTCCTACAGCTTAGCTGCATGCGCGGTCAGGCGAGGCGCTTCGCTTTATGCGGCCAGGGGGCTAGCCGCTACCTGCGCGCCCACGCCAATGGGTAGCCGCGCCGGTGGCCCGCCGGCGCAAAGGTTGTGCGGCCAGGCTCCAGAGAGCAATCGCGCGCCGTAGAGCTTGTGAGGGCCGGAACAGGGAGAAACGCGGACACGAACAGGGCACGGCGAGTTTCATCTCCATTTGTGCCACTCAGTATCTGTGAGTTTGAAGAGGCCCCAGGATGGGAATAGAAGTTTGTACTAGTGAGGTCGAAGAGGCCGCGTGTTGAGATTGATGATTGTGAGGGCTGTTTGTATAATCTCGAGCTCTGTTCAGGAATAGACAGAGAGCTCTGTTCTTTGGCTTGTGAGAGAGATAGGGTTAATGTGAGTAGTGAAAAGGCTTTGATCTACCAAATTCACCAATAAAAGAGCAAGATTTGAGGGGGGATTTGGAGCCCTCCCTCACTAGTTGTCTCCCACCTCTTGTATTTAATTCATCTCCTATTAGAATTGTCTCATAGTCGCTCGCGATTAAGTCATCTTGCTTACTATTGTTCCATACGTGAAGTGGTTGCTTTAATGAATGAGTTGGCATGGAAGGCATATGTGTATTCTCTGATATATTGATTATGAGATGATGGGGTTGATGTATTAGTGAGCTAATTGATACAAGTATATTCTTGCTCAAAGATTTGGACAACTTGTGGTTTGATGGATTCAAGTTTAGGTACTGTTTCATTTCATGCACACAAGGTGTTCACTAATATGCTTGTGTGAAGCTAGTTTTTCAATTTTGATTATTCCACTGCCGCTATGCTATTACAAGTAGTACTATGGCTATTAATTATGAAAGACACAAGTTAATTCTCTATATACTTTTATATCATTGTTCCTTCTCATGGCAACCTATATATTGTGTTTGGCACCCACCCTAGAAGCCATGCAACTTAAATGCCATCGCTGGCGCTAGGAGTACTTTGAAACTGAGAAAAATACATGTAGGTATGAAACTGACAACAAATTATAGTTCTATTCTCTAGTTCCTTTTTTCTTGTTGTTAACATCCTAATTGAGCGAGAGTGGTATATATATGTATTAGCAATTTGCTGTGTAGAGTACATAGACTGACTGGCCTTACGGAAATATGCAATCAGCTTTATAATACTCTTGATAGTATTAATGAAACAGAGATATCTCATGATTCTGCTTTGTTCAGTTTTGCATTTCTCAAGATACATATGGAGCATAGAATGAAATGTGGATCATTGTCGATGGAATATCGTCGATAGTCCACCGTAGGGTATACTTACGATGGTAGATTGTGTGGTGGAGGTGCGTGTGATCAGGACCTAGATGGTGACATAGGCGCAGAGACCGACCACCCGTGATGGTGTGGCCCATGTCTCTAACATGGGTACCTGGGGTTATACCTCCCACAGTCATTTATTATAAGACACAGTACAGTGATGCTAAATTCTTTTACAGTAAATGTCTTCCATTGCATCTAGCTTGCTTCAACAGACCTATTTAACTAAAATAATGCTGAATATAAACAAGGATGTTTAATAATAGGAAGGAGTAGGTCTGGATAAATTGCATGGCTTCCTTTTTCTCAAGCCGAGCATCTCCAAGAGTTTCCAATAAAGTCTCCGAATCTAGGATTTTTTATAAGGATGGAAAAAAACTCATCTCCAACAATTCACAATCCCACCCCCAATCTTTACGCACGTGGAAAAATAGACCGATCGCGTGGATATATCCGCGGTGGAAGAACGTGAGAAAAAATAAAGAGTAGAAAAGGGTTCCTAATCTAAATGTACAAGTGAGAAAAGAACATATAATAAAAGTGGTTAGTATAATTTATAAATACTCCCTTCATTCTAAATTATAAGTCGCTTTAACTTTTTTTATTTATCCATTTTGTTATGCACTTATAATTTGGAACAGAGGGAGTATTATAGCATTCCTGATGTAAAATTATTTTCTATATTTTGTTAGTGAATTATTGAAAACTATTGAAGATGGTCTTATTTATTCCATTCAATTGTTGGAAAACTGTATGGTTTTGGAATGAAACTGTTAGGAACTCTTGAGATGCTCTTATGTCTTATCCTGGTTAAAATCATCTGTTTATTTTTTTTCATGATAGATGGACGATGAAACGAAACTACAGTTGCTGGGGCCCCAAGATGAGAGTGACCTACCATCAATCTTTGGTTGTTCTCTTTCTTTGATATACTTGTCATATTTATTTATTTGGCATGGAAATTTATGAAGATTCTTTTGCAGGTTTACGTGACTGTGAGAGCTTCACGCAGGTACGATATTGGAATCTAATAGACTACTATCGAACAAGAGTTGGGATATTACAAACCAAGAAACCTTTTCTTATGAAAATGGTTCATTTTAAGTAAATATATCCGTAAAACATGAGTACTATGCCCTCTTAACATTTTTTGGAAATTAAGTATTACTTCATTCAATCACAAATATATGTCCATAGCTTTATCCTAAATTAAAATTTTAAACTTTTACATCTATATTGAAAAAATTATATATAAATTGAGACAATAGACGATTGAGATTACTAGATTTATTATGAAATGTACTTTCACCTATGTCCCTTTTCCATAACATAGTTTTTTATATATATTCCTCAAAAGGTTAGAAAATGATTGACTTATGATGAATCGAGATGGGCTATAATATTTGTAACTAGAGGAAATACAATATTGATCGATGTCATCAATAAACTTTTGCTCATGCATGGCAACGAAGGGTTGAAGATCTCCTTTGCAATTGTATCTAACGACTATTGTAGCATGGTATTTAAATAAATGGATATATGATAAGGAGTTAGCGTTAACAATGATCTATATTTTTCATGTCAGTTGGAAGCATAGTTTTAAATCTCCGGCTATAGCTGAAGATATAGCCGGCTATAGCTGTTTGAGACTGGTCAAGCTACGAGCTATAGCCCGCTATATCCCACTATATCTCTATTTAGCCTCCGCTATTGCTGTTTTAGAGGTCATCCGCTACATACCCTTAGCCGGCGATTTAAAACCTTGGTTGGAAGATAAATCTAATTCAGCCTTTGCGGATGATGAAAGTGAAGCTGAGCAAATGCATTTATACCATGAGATTGGGGATTACATTGTTGTGCCAAGCTTGTTAGGTACTCTCTTCGTTCACAAAAGAATGCAACTATGAAATTTGACAATCAAATTAGTTTGTGTTTGACTAAGTTTGTAATGAATATCCAATAAAGTTTACTATAAAAAATATATTCAATAATAAATCTAATGGTGCTTCTTTTGTAGCATGAATGCTAGTAATTTTTCATATAACTTTAGTCAAAGTTTAAATTGTTTGATTCCTCGAAAAACGAGAACTGCATCTTTTCGTGGACGGAGGGAGTACAAGTTATTATCATTTATTCATGTTCCCCAAAGAGAACCATGTCTGTAACTTACCATGGGTTTTATGTTCATATGCTATATGCTTCAGACCTGATACCAGTGCAATATGTTTTTTTTTGCGATGATACCAGTGCAATATGGTTGGGAAGGACATCAGGGCCCAAGAAAATGTCGCAAGAGAAGAAAATCTTGTTGGACAAATGCCGAATCTAATTCCAAAAGTGCAATATGGTTGGGGAGGACATCATGGCCCAAGAAAATGTCGCAAGAAAAGCACATCTTGTTGGGTAAACGCCGAATCTAATTGCAAAGTGCATTTCATTTGTTGAATGGTTGCTTTATTAATCTGAGCTAAAAGGGATTAAACAGGCATGGTAAATAACCCCTTGAGTTCAAATGGAACGTCAGAATCCTGTCTGACCAATTTCCCATTTTGTAACAAAGTGAACCTGTGGCAAAGCTTAAGTAACACATTTTACTGTTAATTGCATAAATGGAGCTGCCGGGAGGCAATTATTTAGCTCACAGTCGTACTCATCGTGCTGACTACTACTCTTTTTTTCAGGCAGAGAGAAGCCATCTGTTTGATTTGCTTAAACCTTCTGCATGCCGTGGCACGACATTTGGAGGTAGAAAAAACATAAAGCGATGGACATCCGATGAAGCTAAGAAACTGGTGGAAGGTGTATGGATTTTTGGGGTTGGAAATTGGACTACGGTGAAGAGAGTTTATTTGAAAACATCATTTCGAAGACCAGTTATATATATATATATATATATATATATATATATATATATATATATATATATATATATATATATATGGTCATGAGTGTAATCTGTCACCAGTCTATCTAATATCATTACCTTCAGATCCACTGGTCTTCGAAATGATGTTTTCAAATAAACTCTCTTCAACGTAGTCCAATATATATATATATATATATATATATATATATATATATATATATATATATATATATATATATATATATATATATATATATATATATATATATATGGTGCATTTTCTATACTCCCAGGAGTAGTTACTCCCATCTTTAAAAACCCACCTTAAGTATGTGTTCATACTAGTTTATCACTTTGAGTATGTTTATATACTCATACTAAGATACTCCAAATCTTTATACCCGAAAAAATTTCAAAGGAACCCATACATTTTAATATATTACGAAAATGTCACTTACTGTACTATATAAAATAAGTATGACCATATACTCTATGTATGCATGCATACTTGACATATATAATATCATAGATGGTCTAGTATGATCATATACTTCATGTATATACGCTTCGTTCGGTCATATACACCCTAAATCTTGAGATATAAACATGGGAGTAATTACTCCCTAGGAGTAGAAAATCATTTCCCCTATATATATATATATATATATATATATATATATATATATATATATATATATATATATATATATATATATATATATATATATATATATATATATATATATATATATGTTACCTTGGCTGATTTCCATCTCAACAAATTTGCAGGATAAATGGAGAGATTTTGTTAGAGCTTGCGGGGTCAAAGTTGGCTCTAAAAAGGAGGTGCTGTTTTGTCTTACATTTATGTGGCTCATGCAGTCATGCTATCTCGCTTGTACAACACTGCTCAATAATTGTGTTGTCTTAAATACATTTTTCTGGTTGATCCCAGGTAAAAGCACAAACAGCTACGCGGAATATTATAGAATGATTAGAAGAGAAGATCCTAACCATCTATAGAAAGCATGCTACTCAGAAAAGGAGAGCACCATAATGATCGCAGATCTTCTATTAGGCTCCAGAATATCAATGCCGCACACTGGATCTTTTGGTTTGGCCGTTTGGGAAGTCCACTTTAACTTTAGAACGGAGGAAGTAGTTTTTATCTCCCTTAGTATGACTAGTAATGTGATTACGTGGGCGCAGTCAGATCAGTACTGTGAATACTAGCACTATATGATTAGGGGATCAATTGAACCATTTGAGCTGATCAGGTTTATCTTGGAGCAAGACGAAGTGTCATCATCACACTATAAAAGAGCCGGCATGCATGTTGGTTGCCTCGTTGTTGCGCACACCGCTTGATATATTTCGCAAAGGTATTCGTCGCTGCCACCGTCGCCGCAATGGTGTACCACGTTGAGCACCTGCACTCGGCGCAGGCCGTGGACGACGCCATCAACCGCGAGGGCGAGGGCAGTCGCCTAGCGGTCGTGCGGTTCGGCCGCAGCGGCCACGACCACTGCGGGCGCTGATCTGTCACGGCGCTCATCGCCATGGACATCGAGGAGGTGCAGGAATTCAACGTCATGTAGGAGCTCTACGAGCCCTGCAACTGCAAAGTCATGTTTTCTTTAGGCATTACATTGACCTACGTGGATTTGGTTCTACGGACGACATAAAAAATTGGACCGGCACTACAGGAAAACGTCTCTTTGCCGACTGCTTGCTCCGGTCGGCAAAGGCATAAACCCAGTCGGCAAAGGCTTTGCCGACCGCAAAGCCACGTGGCAGTCGGCAAAGAGCAGTCGGCAAAGCCTGGGTCGGCAAAGGTGGCTTTGCCGACTGCCACGTGGCACACAGTCGGTAAAGGCTTTGCCAACTGCCACGCCAGCAGTCGGCAAAGCCACGTGGCGCCGTCAGCCCTAACGGCAGGCTTTGCCGACTGCTGGTTTCTCGGCAGTCGGCAAAGAATTTTTTTTTCAAAAATTGTTTGCCGACTGGCCGCCAGCTCGGCAGTCGGCAAAGAAAAAAATATTTTTTTTAAATGTTCTTTGCCGACTGCTTTCGGAGTTGCAGTCGGCAAAGGTTTGACCTCTTTGCCGACTGCTTCCCATTGCAGTCGGCAAAGACTCTGTCCTGGGTTTTTTTGCCTAGCTTTGCCGACTGTAAACAGTCGGCAAAGCTAGATTTTTTTTTTGCTTTTGTTTTCTATTTTTTATTGAATAATATTAGTATATATCACTAATTTCTGTTGAACAAGCAAAAAAGAGTTAAATGCACAAAAAAAATATTTTGAAACAGTAGCAACAACATATTAAATATATATTGTCTACACAGTAATTTTCACAACATAATAAATAGCATAAATATAAAGATGGTGTCCATATGTTTCGGCATCAATACATCCAAAAGCATTGCCATCTCATCTTAGCTGTACAAAGCTAAAGATTAGAGCCTTCTACTAGTTATTGTGGATCAACAAATAGTTACTAATGGGTCAGTAGTGTTATGTTCTGTACAGGTTTGCATCCTTCATCAGTGTCAATTATCAGTAGTGCCCCCACTTGTTTGCATGATCCGTAGAGATTGGTGCAACCAAAATTGGTGCTGGAGCTCAGGCATATCCGTAGAGAGGAAGGTGGCTCCGTTTATCAGCATCATACCCTGCATAGCAATAGGAAAATGCAAAGTACAGCTAGCAAGAGGAAAGAAAGAAAATTCACGAAAGCAGGGAAAACCGACATTGAATAGCATAGATCCAAATTAATTTTTCAGAGGAAATATATAGACAACAAATCGGCAGACACGATCACATGTAACATGAACCCTCAACATGGATATTCAGTTACCAAATTTTGTCGGTGAATATACAGGCACCCAAATCACATGTGGCTATAGCAAAGACGCTCATTACGGATGTCCTGCGTCTAATGGTTTGGAGGCAGATTAGGTTTAGGAAGAATTTTTTTTGCTGTATAATAGAGGCAGTAGGCGCAAGCCTAAAGCAATAGCACCACACGCCTACAGTACATTCAGAGATGGAGGTCGTGCCTAGAGACAAATAAATAAAAATAGTCTGAGAGACCAACATGAGGTAGCCGACACTGGAACACCATTCCAGTTTCCTTCCTGTACATAGCAGTGTGGTACTCATTTCCAAAACACTATGTTAGCAAATCTACAAGACAAGCATATTGAAATAGGGTGAACGGTATGTTATTTACAACATAATAGTCCTTACAGCCAGCAAATTTCAAACTGAGACTATTGAGTTAGGGATCTATTTTATAACGTTTTTTTTGGCAAAAATGAAACAGAAGCCTTTAAATGCAATCTTAGATTAATTAGGAGCATACTGAAATGCACCGCAGAGTAAAGGGAAAATTGTGCAAAGAGGGATTCTTAGCTACAATCTGCTTGAAAATTGCATACAATAGTAAAGATCCTGCATTATTACCTCTAAAGAATAGCATACAATAGTAAAGATCCTGCGTTATTACCTCTAAAGAATATGATAAAATCTTAAAATGTAGCTCCCAGAGGTAAAATTCAGATGGCAGCTAAGATAGTTAGAATGCAAATTGGGAACTGGCAAGATTAATTCATAGTAACTGTGAGCAAACTACCTTTGCTTCCATGCTTGCCTTGTTATGCATCTAGTGCTTGCCGTGCATATTGGAAGGTCTGGTGCTGGTGGCTGTCCTTGGCATGTACAAATTGTAGATTGATCAGGCAACACATTACCTCAATCAAGAATCTAAAAAAACAATGTCCATCATCAAATTAGTTGCTGCTAGGTGGAGAGTATCATATCATAGCTTGCCACTGCATTTAGCAAGCAGAAACAGCAAAAAAACGGATCAACCAAATTTAAGCAAAAATAAAGGAAAATATAGCAGAAAAGAGGCAGTGCACATTTGTGTAACCCTCAGCATGGGTATATATGGACTAAAACTGAGCAAGGGTCAAGAGCATGGAAAAAATGGAATTTCCCTCACCCCCTGCATGTTCCAACCCTTTCCTTTCAATATTAACAGCAGCCATCATCACATATCAGTTTACCAAGCTGTGAGCCATGGATAGGAATTGTGGTGACAATAAAATTCATTGGTAGGTAATTCAAAGAAAAAGGGGAAAAGCACACACATAAATATCTTGCTGACTTCAATGTATACCAGTGTTAAATACCAGTGCATTTTGCTTTCAGTTTAGACAATGGATGCCTTGGTAGAAAGAGAGCATCAGATGTGTTAACAAAAATAAATTGCAGCTAGAAGAAAGCTTGAAATCTGATCTTAACTTCGGCAACATAATCAGTGTGTTGTTAATGGCTTCAGACCGATCCCTGTGAAGAACTGCTGATATATGTACAGACTGAATAAATGATATTCTATTGTAATTTTTGTTCACCTTGAATTACAAATTCAGATAGATGAAGGGAATTTAACATCAGTGTAACAAGCATGTAGAATTTGGGAATCAGTCCCTAGATTATGCTGGGCCGGTGTGAGCTGTGTCATGGGTGGGGCAGTTCATCTATTGCACAACACATGCGAGACAGACTCATTAAGGATTGAGAGAGATTTCCATATCCAATTTGGTCCAAGCTTATTCATTTGTCTCCTTAGAGATAGAAAAAAAGGAACTTAATTAGCTCTCTAAAAGTTTTCTAATTCTCAAGGGATGTTCTCAGACGACATGATCACAACAAGGATATCTCAAAGAGACGATGATTCCAGATTTTGAACAAATCAAACATGCGTCTGCATTAGGCCTTGCTATCTTCAGCAGACCATACACCATGAAACACTAGAGAAGAATATGGTTGTTACCTTCATCTTCTTGAGCAGATCCATGGACGAGGCTGTGACCTTTAGAAATTTAGAGCTTGCTCATTCCATCTTTGAAGATCTATATAGTGGTTATTTGTTTTCAGACAAGGCACGTAGCTAGAAATCCATAGCCCAGATAACAAAAACAAGGAATATATCAGATATGAAATGCCAAAACAATAGATCTAGCTCATATTAATTCTGTTCAAGCTTCTCAAATACTTCAAATGCCTACTCATTTATCAAACACAAAGTTGAAATATACCTAAGTATGTAACATCTAGCAGTAGCAACTGTTCAGTTCAGTTCTTCGTGCTACCCAACAGGGAGTAGAGTTGTGAAAAGCAGGTAATTTCATAAAGTAAAAAAACCTGAATCCTTATCCCACCAGAGTTTCTTGTTGCTTGCTTGCCCTCTTCTAGCTAGATCCTGAAAGGAACAAAATATCATAGTTATTATGCCATTTACTTAACGTGTATCAGCACTTAAATAATACAGCCACCTACTGCTTCAGATCATAGGGATTGGAGCCCTTCTCCTTCATCTCCATGCTGGAATTTAGAGCAGCAGATCAGTTCTTATAGTTCCTTAAAGTAGCAGATCAGCGAATCACACAATACATTCATTCACTGGACAAAAGTCAAACTTATTCATTAGACAAGTTCAGAGTAAGATATTTCTATTCACAGGACAAATTCAGCACATAGTACTTCGTTATAGTAAATGTAAATACTAATTTACACCAAAATTTTCCACCTTACCTGCAGACAACCGAAACTAAGTATGCTAAGTTTTGACAGGAAATCATCTCTCTACTTAGTGTACTGAGAGCACACAACGGAGCAAACAAAATGACCTGACACTATTGCAGCTTCATTATAGTAAATCCTGTACAATACTAATTTACAAAAAAAAAATCCACCTTGTTGCATGTGACGACCTGCAGCGCGTTGTTCCGGAGCTCATCGTCGCTGAACGGCCTGCGGAAGCAACGACGAGGTATCAGGGCGGCGGATCTGGGGCCAGACCCAACTGCGCGAGAGAGAGGGAATGAGAACTCAACAGCTGCCTGTGGCACGAACCTGCAACGGAGGAGGACCTGCACGTTCACCGCCTTCTCCTTGTCCTGCCGCGACGAGATGGCGCACGTGACGGCGGCCTCCGCGCACGCGCGCAGCCATGGCACGGCGAAGGGGAGGCGGCCTCCGCACGCGCGCACGTGACGGCGAAGAGGGCCTCTTCCGCTGCTCCGCTTCCCTCCCTCGTGCTCGCCACCCCACCGAGCACCAAGCCGAGCAGGCGGCATCCGCTCGCGTGCGCAGCCATGGCAGGTGAGTTCATCCCGATTTGTTCCACCGCTCCCACTTCTCTAATCCGTGCTGCGGCGTGGCAGATTTGGGCGCAGTGCGGGTGGGAAGATTTGAGCGGGGTGCGGGTGGGGAGAGGGAGAACTCGCATTTTTGGGTTGCCGCACATGGCGGTGCGGTGCGGCGCGGCAGATTTGAGTGAGGCTGGAGCGGCGGCAGGTGAGGACGATTTTTGTCTAGGGTTTCAGCAGGGGTCCTATTTTATACATCGTGGGCGCAATAAAGGCCGTTTGATCTTGAATCTATGGTCAGAAAATTATGGGCTAAGCACAGAACGGATCGACTTTGATGTTTAGGCCCATTACTGTCCAGTGTTTTCTTTTTTTCAGAAATTTTATGAACTCTATAAATTGAATACAATATAATTTTTAGACTATAGATGAATTCAAATGAAAAAGTTGCCAACTACAAACTTCTATAATTTTTCCGGATCTGCAACTTTTATTTTGGTCATCTTTTCATGTGACTTTGTTTGAACAGTTCAAAATTTGAATTTTAAAAAATGACCACTTCAAACAAAATTTTGAAAGAGTAAATGATTTCATCTGAAAAAGTTATCAACAACAAAGTTGTAGAAGTCATCAAGGTGTACAGATTTTATTTTGGTCATTTGTTCATCCGACGAAGTTATAACAACATTGTTCACAAATTTTACATATCTCTCGTATGGTTTCATAAACTTTAAGAGAGAGATGTAAATTTTGTGAACAATGTTACTGTCACTTTGTTGGATGAATAAATGATCAAAATAAAAGTTGTAGATCTTGATTAGTTCTATAACTTTTATGTTCATGACTTTTTCAACTGAAATCATTTATTGCTTCAAAATATTGTTTGAAGTTGCCATTTTTTAAAATTCAAATTTTCAATTGATAAAATAAAGTCACATGAAAGTTTAATAAAAATAATAGCTGTAAGAACACAATAAATTAATAGAGAATAATTTTAGAAAATTTTAGAAAAAAGAATCATCTCATTTGGAGTAAGCATGAGGGAGAAAGACTTGTTACAAATTTTAACTACAGATTAAAAAGAGAAAAGCTCGTGTTTATGTTCTTGATTTTCTAGTATTTAAGTAATTTATTTTTCTACTGAAAATCATATGAGAAGGTCATGTCCGAACGACAAGTCCGAACATCAGTATGTACGGTGTATTGGTGTTTTTTTTTTAAGTTTACGTTTATGATGTCATTATGACTTTGTTTCTACGTGACAGGACTCTGTCGTCTCCGTACGTGAGGAACATGTACATATATGTACTAAAGGAGTAAAGGAACTAATTTTTGGACTTGAAGTCCCAGCAGTTGTAGTGGTAAGGTTTGTTTTTCTTCGTTGCAACGTCTTGAGTTCGAACCCAGCCTCCAGCATAACTTTTTGCTATTTTACTTGCTCGTACATAAATCAAAGGAAAGGTAGAATCATTTTTACATAACCGAATCATTGGTGCAGTGGTAAGTCCAGTTGTACTAAGCCGCCAGGTGCGTGGTTCAAACTCCATCAACCGTGCCATTTTTTTCTGATTATTTTAAATGGTAGCCCACGCTGATGGAATGGGTCAGGCCACGTTTTTTTGACGTACATTTACTTATGTCGCTAAATTGAGATGCCTCTAAAAAAACGTCTATTATTTTTTTTTCAAAAAATTATTTTTTTAATTTTTTTAAAATACTTTGCCGACTGCTCTGCTCCCTGGCAGTCGGCAAAGGTTATTTTTTATTTTTTTCTCAGAAATTCTTTGCCGACTGCCATCCTTCCTGGCAGTCGGCAAAGGCTCTTTGCCAACTGCCACTGATGGCAGTCGGCAAAGAATTAAATTTTTTTTTTCGATTTTCGATCCCAGTTTTTTTGTGTTGCCTTGCTACAGTAAGTACATGATATATTCCAAGTTTGGTGTCATTTTCATTTATTTTGCTATATTCCATTGATTTTTGTTGTTTCTTTGATTTTTTCCAGCAGCTTTAGATTTGAACTGCAGGTACATGAAATAATGGAATCCGGCGATTTAGAAAATGATATTCATGATGTTTGGAGCATGTTGAGGCCGTGTGCGGGGCCTCGCGTGAAATTTCGACCGTGTTGGTGTCGGAACACGCCGAGGCACGCGCGTGAAAAGTGTTTTTAAATTTTATAAAATCGAAACGGAGTCCGAAAATGACGAAACTTGACGACGTGCCTTGTCATCGCATGCGGAGGCTGTGGTAAAAATTTGAGAAAGTTTCGAACAAGTGGCGACGTCGGGGTGTCTAAAACCTGGACATCTCCACATGTGATAACAAGTTAGTCACCCGACGTTAGTCCAGGTTTTAGCCACCCGACGTCGTCACTTGCTCGAAACTTTCTCGAATTTTTATCACAGCCTCCGCATGCGATGGCAAGACACGTCGTCAAGTTTCGTCATTTTCGGACTCCGTTTCGATTTTATAAAATTTAAAAACACTTTTCACGCGCGTGCCTCGGCGTGTTCCGACACCAACACGGTCGAAATTTCACGCGAGGCCCCGCACACGGCCTCAACATGCTCCAAACATCATGAATATCATTTTCTAAATCGCCGGATTCCATTATTTCATGTACCTGCAGTTCAAATCTAAAGCTGCTGGAAAAAATCAAAGAAACAACAAAAATCAATGGAATATAGCAAAATAAATGAAAATGACACCAAACTTGGAATATATCATGTACTTACTGTAGCAAGGCAACACAAAAAAACTGGGATCGAAAATCGAAAAAAAAAATTTAATTCTTTGCCGACTGCCATCAGTGGCAGTTGGCAAAGAGCCTTTGCCGACTGCCAGGGAGGATGGCAGTCGGCAAAGCCTGCACCTTTGCCGACTGCTGACGGAGTGGCAGTCGGCAAAGATGACGGTGTGGATGGCGTCAACCATGGCCTGCCTTTGCCGACTGCAATTCTTTGCCAACTGTCTGGCAGTCGGCAAAGCCATGGCTTTGCCAACTGTCTGGCAGTCGGCAAAGCCAGGCAGTCGGCAAATCCTGCTTTGCCGACTGCAGGAAATTCCAGTTGGCAAAGGGACCTCTTTGCCGAGTGTCGAAATAAAACAGTTGGCAAAGAAAATTACAGTCGGCAAAGAGCCAGTTTCCTGTAGTGCGGTAAGCGGCGCGAGTTCGCCGACATCGTGGGGGTGGTGCACGAGAGAACCAGGAAAGGGTGCCGCATCGTTGGCTAGGCATAGTACGTGTTATATACAGCACGCACGATTCTAAGAATTTTATTTACAGGATTTTATAAGTAGCATTATATTGTATGGTGTCATGTTGTCCACGCCTATGGTACGCATGCATATCTCATTTTTAATAAGAGGTACTTCACTAGCATGTGCAAAGAGAAATAATGAAGGAGAGAGAGGGTCTCATAGCACTGCTTTTTACGAGGGAGACGTCTTGTCAGCCCCCTCTCTCCTTTATTATTTCTCTTTGCCCATACTTGTGAGGCCCTCTTCCTCTCCTGTATTATTTCTCTTTGCTCATGCTTCTGCCACTCCTGCCATGCAAAAGAGAAGTGAGAGATTAACCGGAGCTACTCCACTAGCATGTACACAGACAAAATAATGGAGAAGAAAAAGGGTCTCATATGACACTGTTTTTTATGAAGGAGATGTCATTTGAGCCCCCTCTCTCTCCTCTATTATTTCTGCTTTTTATGAAGGAGATGTCTTGTGATACCCCTCTCTCTGACATTTCTTTTATAAAAAGCAGTGCCATATGAGGCCCTCCCTCCATTATTTGTCAGTAAAGAGAAATAATAGAGGAGAGAGAGGATCTCACAAGACATCTCATTCATAAAAAGTAGTGTTATATGAGGTCTTCTTTCTCCTCCATTTTTTTGTCTTTGTGCATGCTGGTGGAGTACCTCTATTCAATCTCTCACTTCTCTTTCGCACGGCAGGAGTTGCAGAAGCATGCACAGTGACTGGTCATCATTATTTCCGTCACCGTCGACGCCCCCACCAGTGCCATGCACTCCTGCACTGCGTTGCCGATGAGACCGGGGCCAAATGCAAGGCTATCTATCATAGGTGTTGGTGGTGGGCGGGGCCATGGCTCATACATGTGCGGCCAGACTCGAAAGCAGCCCCCCCAAAGGTTTGGGCTAGGGCAGCGTACTTTGTGTCTCTCCTAGGCTTTGGCCTCTGTCACTGTCTCTACTCCTCTTTGGTTTTTGCTTGTCAGCTTTTGCTATGCCTTGCTTTCACCCAAACGCTACTCATCAGAGCTTGATTGCCAATGCACACCAAGGGCGAAGGTATAGTGTAATTATTAGAGGGGCAATTGTACCTCTAAATTTTAAAAAAGTCAGTGGTTTTGATTGAAATTATATATATATATATATATATATAGTATAAATCTAAGCACCCACATGACAAGTGCACTACACTTCAATTTGCTAGCTCCCCCTCTAACGTCTAACGTGCTTCTCCTTGTGTTAGTAACTTTTTTTTTGGAAGGACATACGGGGATGGAAACGGATCGGATTCGCATGAAATCAGATCCGGATATCAGCTTTTACCAAATTTTAATTCGAATACGAATACAGATTCGAATGTTTTCAAGTACTAATACAAAACAGATGTCTCGGATTCAGATTTCTATTTGAATATTTACTCAAGTTACCTCAAAATGTATATTTTAAATTTAGCATGCATGAATAAAATTTTACTACTAATTTCATCATTAATCAAAGTGAACTAAATGAAAGTACACTTCTAATTATCTCCAATATCAAAGTAAAGTAAATTATAATGGATAATATTGAATAAAATAATAGGTCATGTGAAGAAATTCAAATAAAAATGGTAGAAAACAAATAGCCATTTTACTTATCAATAGTTTTGGAATTATATAATTATTACACAAGTAGATTAAAGTATTTGTATATATAACACAGACAAGGATAGCTCATAAAAATAATATAGTTATATAAGTATTTTTAATAATTAAATATATCAATTAATCAATCTATATTATATTTGTATAAATACTTATGATGAAATTATAAATTATATAAAATAATTTACATCAATAAATAAATAAATAAAATTATTAAATTAATTAAAATAACAAATATATTAGGTTCAAACTAAATTCAGAAAAACAATAAAATTAATTTAATCTTTATGTGTCATTAATAATTTAAATTATTACTAAAAATTATTTGGATATACTATTAAATGGTTTCAACATATAATTAGTAATAATAAAGTTAAATAATTGGTCACTCATTACAAAGAGAAAACTTTTGAATATAGGCTCATGATACCTAGTTTTCTTTGCGGATACGAATATTGTCGGATATTGTCGAATACGAATATAGAATCGGATAGAGAAAACACTAAAAAACGAATTTGGATAATCCAATTATAGTATCCATATTAGAAACAGATACAAATATGAATATCCATATTACAAGTTTTAGTAGATGCGGATATCAGATGATTCGAATATCCATTTCTATGTTCAATCCCTTGGACATACAACCTCTTTTCTGAAAAGGATATAATTCTAGGTGCATTTTTGTTTCCATGTCTAAAGTTTGAGCAAATATATAGGAAAAAATATTGTTTTTGACACCAAGTATATTATGAAAATTTATTTTATGACAAATCTAATGATACTTATTTGTCATGATTATTTATATTTTTTATATATAATTGGTCAAATCTGAGGTACTTTAAATTGATACTATGCTAGAATTGCATTCTTTTTTGGAGGGGGTATGTTTCATTGCCCCTTAGGGCACGTTTGCTTCCGCCCTGAGCCACTGCCGCCGCAAGTGTGGCCGCGCCATGAGTGCGGTGAACAAAATACCTGCCTGACTATTGGTGAGCTGGGCCACACGTTTTGAACTGCATGCCGCGGCGCGCGCCAAATCTTTGGCAAAGTGCAGCGGCAGCGTGTGGCTCCCATGGTGTGCCGCATGTGCGGCGCGGCAGCCTGTGGCGTGGTTTGGAGGCCATCCAAATACGCCCTAAATGGTATACGCAGTAGGAAGCCTCCTGGGAGCATAGCGCTACTATAGTTGATGAGGCTATCTAAATCAGAGTCAACTAGCATAAGGCCATTCCATCTGACAACAAGAAATCAGGTCAATTCAACAAGCTATGTACATGCATGCTGATTAAATATATAGAGTTAAATACACCAGAGGTCGATTAAATTATGTGGGGGCTTTGGTTAGGTTCATTACCTATAAAAGTAGATTTTCATGTCCATAAACTTTTTAAGTAGTGTACCACAAGTCTGTACTATTTCTTTCATTTGACCCTTAGATTCAACTTATTGGTCCATATATAAACACCGTAGGTCCAGTGGCGGATCCAGAAACGATGAAAGAGGGGGGCTAAATAGTAGAAAGCTAGAAATCCTATGACAGTTCAGCCTCAGGTGGGGCTGAACGCCTAGACTTTGGACTGTTTTGGGCCAGAGATTACAGAAGCGTTTTTAACTGTTTTGGGCTGCTCCCCGGGCTATAGCCCCCTAGCCCGGGGTGCAGATCCGCCCCTGCGTAGGTCCATACCCCTTCGTTTGACCCTTAAATTCAACTTTTGGTGTATAAACTTTTTAAGTGATTCACTATAAGCCCATACGCTTTCGTCTGTACCTTAGATTTGACATGCCATGTGGAGTCAATAGCTAGCATGACAAGAAATTTGCCGAGCCCATGCTTATCACCCACCTGCGCTACCCTCCTTTTCACTCCCACAAGCCTAGCATCTATCTCTCTAGCTACTCTATCTCTGCTCTAGTGCTTGCCGTGACCATTACCGATCACTGAGCTCCCACTAACGTTGTTGTTCCCCGCCTTGTGCTTCACATCTATCCTACAAATGAGCTCTATTGAGTCCGTCTCAGCCTCCTCTACCCATTGCACTCGTTGGACACATAGAAACCATGTTGGAGTTCCCAGCCTGCCATACTGCAGCTACCATGATTGAGCTTTGAGATCGTGCATCAATGTTTCAATGAATGCGAATCAGTCCGCCGCAGCCCCCTTTCCCACACGTGCACACATTCGGTCCAAGTCTATGCCGGACCCACCATTTTCAACGTCGTCTTCTACCTTCTACCCATCATCGGGCGCCGGATAGGAGCACTCATGCTCGACCCATTGCTGGCCTCCATCAAACAAATGAATTAAAACCACCCTCGGGTGCAAGGGTGAATGGTGAAGCTCACGGTCGCATCCATTGCCGACGGCGAGTGCTCCTTGGCTGAATTAGCCCCTCCCCATCATACATGTGCCTATGTTGATTTGGAGAAGAAAGAAGAGGAAGGAGATGATTTGTGGGTCACGTGCGCCGTCCAGTCTCCACCGTGAACCCCTATGGCCTTATGCCTCGTGACATTGGGCCATTGTGCCGCGCTACCATCCCTTGTGCTCGTGTCACTTGCCAACTCCACCGTCCCTTCCACATGTTGTCACTCAGGGAAAGGAGCAAAGAAGGGAGGGAAGAGGGGCTAATTGCAAATTTCATGCCATGCTTGCTACTAACTCCATATGCCACATCAGATATAAGGGCCAAATGAAGGGCAATGGACCTACAGTGAACAACTTAAAAAGTTTATGGACCCAGAAGTTAAATCTAAGGGTCAAACGAAGGGGGTTGTGGACCTATAGTGAACAACGTAAGAAGTTTATATACCTAAAAAACAACTTTTACAGTTGATGAACCTAATCACAATTCTTGCATAAGTTAATGGACCTCTAGTGCATTTACCTCAAATACATATATTAACTTGTACACAAGATATATATGACAATACAGAGTTAACTGTAATTGAAGAAAAATTTTATGCATATATATTACTCATTCATACGGTGGTCGCTATTAGTGCGACCACCGTTGACCAAAAGTGCTTAAGGAAATATTAGGTAATTAGTGTAGGTGCTTTGCATAGTGCTTAGGCTAGTTAAACCCGACATTGGTGCTTTGCTCTAGGCTTAGGCTTAATGTTTTGTGAGGTTTGCATACCTCTTCCCACATGGCGCTTGCGCACACCATACTTATACACTAGGGGCGTTGTTCTAAAAATCAATTTGTAGAGACGGCTGGATCTAGATCCGTCTCTAAAAATACGTGCACCACAATAAAATTTGAATTTTTTAAACAACCTCGGATGTTGAGATGACCAAAACCCAAGTTGTAGATCTTGAAGAGTTATACAACTTTGTAGTTGACAACTTTTTCATTTGAATCATCTATCCAAGGACAATTACGTTTGAATTTATAGCATTTCATATTCAAAATTTTCAAACAGCCTCAGACAGAGAAACAATCAAAACCAGTTATAAGTCTCGATGATATCTACAACTTTGTAGTTAAAAACTTTTTTTATTTGAATTCATTTAGAGTCCCAAATAACCATTTCAAAATCGAATGAAGATAATACGAGGAGAATGAATATGCCTTATGGACACAACTGTCTTTGGGGTGGAATGGTTAGAGAAGTAATACGTGAGGTTTGATGTCATGTGTTCGATCCCTCATGGACAAGCGTGACTCGTGTCTTGCGATGACGTGTGCATGTGTGGCTGCCTGGTGGGGTCTCCCAGGATTAATCTTTTTTTGCCATTTTTTGAGTTGGATGTTTTCTAGACAATGATTTATAGAGGCAACTGTATTTTAAGCTGCCTCTACAAACACAATTTCTAGAAGTGGCTCTTGTTCCCAGCCACTCTTAGAAATCCGATTTGTAGAGATGCATGGCTAGATAACCACCTCTACAAATCGATCATGGATCCCATAGAAATGGAAAAGTAGAGGTAGTTGGACCTATAGCCTCTACAAATGCTCTTAGTAGTACTGGTGTGGGCTAGGGAAGCATACTCGATGTGTATCTCTACTATGCCTTGGTCGCTATCTCTATCACTACTCCTCTTTGGTTTTTGCTAGTCTACTATGCCTTGCTTTCTCCCAATGCTGCTCATCATAGCTTGCTTGCTAATCATGATAGAGAGTTTTCTGCACATGGCTGATAGATCATCACATAGCAGAGGCGAAGGTATGGTGTAATTATGGGGGGGGGGCAAATGCACCCACAAATTAAAAAGTCATTGATTTTAACTAAATTTTCATAATATATACACGCACCATTGCACAAGTCTATGCACCCACAAAGACAAAAGTGTTGTCTAGATAATTCATGCAACTTACCGGTGTAAGCAAGTATATAAATACATCACATTTGATAGGATGTAATGTTGCATTATGACATGCTTTTCCTTGTGTACTACAACCTAAAAGGTACAGAGAAAGGGCTCTGGGATTTGGCTTTATTTGAGTCTGTCTTGCTAGTCAAACAACCTTTTATCCTCTTCCTTGCACAGCTCCCAGCTTGTGGCGATGGCTACCGGTCCAACACTGCTAGTGCTAGTGGGTTGGATTCTAGATAGATTTCTCTCCCGAAGATCATAAAAGATAGAAGTCCATTGCTATCATAAATGGTTGATGGCAAGGGCGCCATGCGCATTGGAGGTGCATTGTAGAGGGCGCGGTGGGAAGCGTCGGGATAGGGCTCTACACTGTTGTGATTCAAAAGGGTGGGGGTGAGGGGCATGGGTGGGAGGTGTGTGAGACACAACATGGCAAGTGTCATGCTTATGGTAGGTTGCAGTAGACCATGTGGCAAGTGTTAATGGCGCATTAAGCCTTGAGAGGGTGGGCGTTTGGCCATGCGCCCCGCGGTGGACAACAGCAGGGAGCCACGCATCCCACAGGGGTGGCTGCCCGTGACAGAGGTCGCGTGGGGTGGGGGGTCTTGCACCCCATACGGGTGGTCACGCCTCTAGTGATGGCATATGCCCGGGCAGCGTGGGGCTGCGCATCACGCGGTGGAGGGCCACGCGCCGCTGGTGGTTGGCTACATCAGAGGCTATGGTAGCTTGGAGGGCTCACGACGGGGAGGGCGCCCGGATCTAGCACGCGGCGGTTGCAAGGGCTCAGATCTGGTGAGGAGTCGAGGATCATAGGAGGAAGATGCTACTACTTGAGTTTGATGTACCACATCAAGGTTCTGATCTACCCCTGTGGCCAACCATGGCAAACCTTTAGGGCTTGTGGGTTTGGACTCCAAGTCGATTCCTCACCCATGGACTATAAAAAGCTAGAGGAAGGCCAACCTAGTGGTAGGTAGCAAGGCGCACACGCAGTTATAAGCTTGGTATTGAAGTTGGGTCTGGTTATGTCAATTTTGAAGAAAGCTCGGGAAAGAGTGTAGTTGGCTTGTTATCCACACCTACCCAGCGTTGCTAGCCATTGTGACGGTGGCCTGTGTAGGGGTTGGGAATCTCTCCAAAGTGGTTGAAGGGGAGGGTGAGGATTGAGAAACAATGGTAGAAGTATGCAAGCGGTGTGGCGATGTGACGCCAACATTGAAAGGTTGTGGTTGGCGGGGCTGTTTGGTCGATAGGGAGGGGAACAAAGGAAATGCAGATGTGCCACTTGAGAGGGATGAAATCTGGATTGCTCTCTCTTCCATGTAGTTATTGTAGTGTTTTCTATCAGGTTCCAAAGTTTCATTCCTTAGTCAACATAGCCCTTGCTTTGACGACGCCTTCCTCCTAGTCCTAGTCACGCCTGGCCTCTTTGTGGACCAATGTTTCCTCCTCTCCAACTCACATTGTTTACTTTTAATAAATACAAAAAAGGTTGTTACCAAACAAATGCATGAACTTTGACAATTAGAGAATATATATGTCACTACTACATCAAAAAATTTATAGGATTCGAACATATGACCTCTAGCCTCATGCAATCCGTCCCTACCACTGCACTACATACTCACTTATGAATGAGTATATGATGCGGTCTTAGTAATATTGTATCGAATAGTTTGGCTCTGCTAAATGATCTCAAATGAAAAAGTTTCTACTACAAAGTTTTACATCTTGCTAGGCACTACAATTTTGATATAGAGCATGTCTCCATCTAAGATTGTTTGAAAAATTTCAAAAAAAAAATTATGGATCTCAAAATCCGAGAAGTTAAAATGAACATTTGAGGCTCTAATGACTTGTGAGTGTCATACAAAGTGGACTACTGCGTCCTCATCCATAATCATTAGCTAGGTTACTGATGAAATCGTATATACAAAATTAATCCTCATGATGCGATTGGCTACTTTAGCAGGATAGATCGTCATTGTTACCGCGCATTATTGACTAGCTAGCTTGAAACGGTAGAAAAACGTACGTACTGTCTACTATACGTTTCCGTTTTCAAACATGATCGCAGCACCAGCAAATTAAATCTCCAATCTCTTACTTATATACTACTCCTATATATATGCTACATTAATGCTGGCCGTATTAGCACGCAGCTAGGAGGATAGGACAGTGAAAGATATATACACGGTGGAGGGCCCATGCATGCAAATATTACCCAGTATCTTGGTTGACGGCGAAAAGAAAAAAAGCAGGAAACAAAGGCAAAAAGGGGCGAGGAGCGACATGAATCAGTGGGCCCTGGGCACGTGAGTGATGCTCACGTCACGAGCTGACGTTGCATGAATTTGGCGAGGCCGGCTGAAAACGCAGTAGGCCAGTAGCCCTGGCATTACTCAAGCTGGTGAATGGTGAGCCATCACCTGCTGCTCCACCTGGTCTCACAGAAGTAGTACTGTAGAGAACATGCACATGAACCTCCCCGGCCCTGCTCTGCTCTCTAGTGGACACGTACCATCCGCAGACAGCCGACTGCGGCAAATGAAAGGCACTGCATGCATGCATGCATGCGCCTGGTGCCGCGGCGTCTGCTTTCAGTTCAGCAGCGGCAAAAGAAAAGCTGTGTGTGTCTCTCACTCTCTGCACAGCTGCATCTGTGTGTGTCTCTCACTCTCTGCACAGCTGCATGCATGCGCAAAGGCAGACCGCAAAGCTGAAGAAAAAGGCTGTGTTTAGATCCAAATTTTGGAGTGCCAAAATACACTGTAGCATTTCGTTTGTATTTGGTAATAATTGTCCAACCATTGACTAATTAAGCTCAAAACGTTCGTCTCGTAAAGTACAACCAAATTGTGCAATTAGTTTTTTATTTTATCCACATTTAGTACTTCATACATGTATCGCAAGTTTGATGTGACGGGGAATCTTTTTTTGCATAGTGCACTTTTTAATGGATCTAAACACAGCCAAAGAAAGGACTCGCGAGGCGAGGGTCGAACTCGATCGTACGTGTCGCGCTGTGGCAGCGCAGCGACGGATGGAGAGCAGCTTTAACCACCAGCTAAAGGAGTGTGGAGCTCTACAAACCGACCGACCTGTAGAAAGCGCTAGGGACCGATCGACCGCCTAAGATGCTGTGACTAAGAGCTACTAATTCCATCCATGTACTAGTGGGAGACATGAGTTTATGTTGACTGACAGGGGTGAAAAACCCGGTGCGGTGTGCACTAATAACCTAGCTGACTGACGTATCCCGGCCTATATGCAACGAATCATATACTTACACTGATCGACGATTGAGACAGAGCGATATCGACTGAAGACTTCGATCGTTCGTACTCGCTGATGCCTCTCATAGTCCGTGTCGTCATACTAGCTAGCTGGAGCTCCAACAACAGCATCACCGTACCGGCCACGCACGCTGTGCTTTCATCTCGATTGCCTTGCATGCTGCTGCTGGCCACCACATCCCACCTCCGGCTCCCATCCGCGAAAGGGTCGCTGCTATATGCTAGCGTATGGGGCGCAACGCGCACGCAGGGGCTGTGGACTACTGGCCGGCACCTGTCGTCGTCAACATGCATATGCATCGCGATCGCGTGATGACTGCAACGCCGTAACCCTGGCTGCATGCATATATGTAGAATGCGGTAGAGTTTTGATAATTGCTCTCGGAATGAAATTAAGTACGCGTAGGGAGACAATAAGGAAACTTCGCGGAAGCAGGAGTAGTTTACTCTTATTAAGAGCGCGGCCTTCGGCGGCCTCCTGGCCTATCCACGTTAGCAAATTTAGTTTACACCGTTCGATTACGACGCTGGTTGCGGATTTACCGTTCGATTACGCTGGTAGTTGCCCATTTATTATAGCGTCTCCCGTTCGTTTCTGCGTCGTCGACTCCGCCTCTCCTTTACTTCCGTACGCACGTGCGTGCCTCCTATCGGGACCGTCCCGCTCGCCCTAGGCTCCGTGGCCTTTTAGATCCGATTGGTCAGCCACCTTCCGGTCTCCTCTCCCTCCGCTCAGTTTTTCGTCTTCGCGGTCCCGTATTCTCGTCTGCTCCGTCGTCGTCGCCGTCGCCATTGCTGGCCTCGCCGCGGGGCCCCTCTTTTTCGTTTCCAACCTGCGTGGTGAGCTACGCTGCCTTGCCTCTTCTTCTCCCTTTCGAGTTTTGGTTACCATTGTTAGTCGCCCCTTCTTTCTGCGTCGTGCTTCTCGGCTTCCCCAGCCACTGCTGCTCGGTCCTGCTTGCTGTGCCTGCGTTTTGCTTGGTGGCTTCGATTCTTCCTGCATCCCGCCTTATTGACCGTCGTGTTCCTCCCCCTGCTTGTGGATTGGCGCCCCTTAGGGTTTGGTGCTACAGTACGCGCCTCCGCCGGACAGCGACGTCTTCCGTGTCTCAGCCATGGTCTTCTTGCGCTTGCCGTTCTGTTCTTTGCCATTCGGTTTCCTCCCTTTCTCTCCTTTAGTGTTCGGTTTCTCGGCGGCTGCCCCTTTTGCTTTTCATGCTTCGCCTGCGCGGCTCGATTTAGTGTTGTTTTAGCCTTTTCCTTCGTTTGCAGGCTCCTCGGCGGTCTGCCGGTTTGGCCACGCCAGCACATTATGTACGTCGCGCAACTCCGTCCGCAACGCGTTCCTGGTAAGCACAGATCCTGCTCTTCCTGTTTGCATCCTTTTTTTTTTGAGTGAGCCCGCCGCCTTCGAAACCCTAGGTGCCGCGGATCTAACTTACTGCCACAGTGGTACGGTTCCTCTCAGAGATCATAACGTTCTTGCCGAACGATACTGCATCACAGCCATATACCTTATTTAGGCCTAGCTGCGACGCTTGGGATCAAACCGCAATATGCAGGTAAGATGTCATAACAATACAACACCACCGACCTCCCCTTCCTTACCAGCACGTGCTCCCTCGTAGGCCCATCAAAATACCAGGAGCAACTTGCATGTTTAGTCCATAACATTTGCTCAGTGCTAACCAGGCCACTATCGTGATCTGATACACTATCACATTACAGTGCTACCTCCTAAACTCTACTCATTTGGAAAATAATTACAAATTCGGAGACTCCCGGAACGTGATTGGCCGCCTGACCTCCGTTTTCATAAACTTTAGATCCCATTACTCACAACAAATGTCCAAATTCAGCTGCAACCAAGCTCACACATTTCGGCTCATTTTCATCTGCCCTACCAGGCAGAGACCTACTCCGTTTAGAAATTCTTAGAGCATAACTGTGTTGATTGGCACTAATTTTCAAACCCACATTATTACTATATCATCTACTGAAGCTACTCTCACTCCATTCTATTTACATTTACCACAGATTACTGCCGGTTCAATCTATCAGAAGCTCCATGGCCACATACCAGTACCCCAACCTGACCGTCATCGAAGAAGATGATGCAGTCAGGATGAAGATTGAGCAACTACGCCTGACTATCATAGCAAGGTCTCTGACCCCCGACACAACTTATGTTAACAGATCGAGGAAGCGTTCAGGCAGCAGTTGAGTCCCAGTACCAGATCTCTATCGATCTCGAAGACATACTGCAATTCGGGCAAGATTTCCTATTACAGGTACGCTCATTCACTGGCTACACCCGCATGCTCGCCACTGGGTACATATACATATTCCCAATCGCCCTGAACCTCATGCCATGGAATGCGGAACATGGTTCCACGAAGGTCCCAGCCTATACCCAGCCGACAGATCTATTCAGTTTTGACTACAACAAATTAGGGCGCACCACCCGCAAACCAGTGAAGTGAGTCGGAATTGAGATTTCTGGCATTCCAGCACACCTATGCAGTGACACAACTGTTGAAACACTACTGAGCAAGCTATGTCATATCAAAGAGATCACGTTCGATCGGGCCAGCTCCACCTACTGGGTCACTGCCATGACATACTGCCTTGAAACAATCCCACCAACAGCTCATCTAGGCGTCAAAAAGAGAGGCTGCCCAAACTTTCATACATATTTGGCCCATCTGGTATGACCCGTTGATGAAACCACCACAGATGATCTCAACCTGCAGGAGATGGCAGACGATGAGTGTCGCCGACTAGGTACTTTACAGCTTACACAATTCCTGCTCATAACACGCAAAACTGGATTGTAAAATGTCCTGTATATGTTCTCACAGACATTGCAACCCAACAGGATACATCAGCTGTGACAGCATGCTACCAGCAGACTACAACGAGGATGAGGAAGGCACGTCTGCACTTCGCTCCGCAGGTACAGCACACATCCCCCTAGTTGCCTTCTATCGTTCAAACAAAGCATGTTTTTCACACAATATAGCTACCCGCTCCTCCTGACCCGGCAAACCTTTGCCATGGTTGTACCATTTCTGTTTATCCAACTCAATGCCAATTTTTTACAGAGCTTCTCGCTGTTACTTTACGGGCTTAATATCTGGGTGCAACCACCACACTGAATGCATGTGCCGCTATGAGCGATCTGGTAGATTTCCCATACACTTGAACTGAATCTCATTTTGTAGTACCTGACAACCCACATAAACCTAACAAAGTCAAATCTCCAAACAGATTCATCCAGCGGGGAAGCCTCGGTCTCCATGGACACTGACCTTTCAGACTGAGAGCAAAGATACTAACGAAATCATCGCCAGGAATCCACCTACAATGTATAGTTACTTAGACCTATCAGTGTGTACACCCTATGTGTAATTATATCAGTAGTCCCACTTCTGCCTTACATGCAGCCTAATGTATAAAGGTAGCAAATGTTGTGCACTGCTATGTTGGATCTGCAAACCGAACCTATGTGCTTCGGTTAGACCATTGCCGAACTTTTCAGGCCTATCTATGTAATATTATACCTATGTGCCATCGTCGTGCTACAAGCCTGGATATTTTCGCTGTCAATACTCTCATTTTCCTACTGATGACATTAGCGTTTCATCCTGCGCTTGCATCTCCGGTTCCCTGCCGCCGCGCGCAAGGGCGCGCGCAACGTACTAGTATATGTCAACATCTCTTAGCACGTCTACATGGACTGCACTGTCTTCTGTCAAAAAAAAAACACTTTGATCGTCCTCTTGCGACATGACCATCTACGCAGTCGCATCTAAGTGACAAGACGATTAAAGGTATCGGCACTCATCATGGTCATGGCGTACCTACATGCTCTTTCTGATCTTTCAGTTACTACTGTACCTATTTTGACCAGTGCAAATATTAAGAAAGTGGGTAAAGCAAAGCATGTGGGAAAAGGAACTGACATGAAAAGGGAGTAACTCACATGATGCAGATGTCAATGTAAAAAGCAAAAATAATTACTTCGCCGCCGTTCTAACCATCTTACTCCCTCAGTTCAGTGGATGTGTATTTGACTAGGAAAAATAATACCTAGACTTTGATACTTAATTTCTCTTATAATATGTAATCATTTGGTAAAAGTTCAATATCATCTCATATGGACCTAAATACTAATCTATGGGTGCAAGTTTTATGCCAAAAAATTGCAAATAATTATACTAACTACTATTCAAAAAAATTGTAAAATTTGACTTCAAAAACATCGATGTTTTTTTTTATTTTCTGAATAGTGTATTCCGATGGAGCTCCATTCCTGAACAACCTGAAGAAAAGATCCTTGACAACATGTACGTTGATTATTAGGGGTAGCATATACATATTTGATATGATCATGACATATCGGATCAGTGGTGTTTTAATTATTCTAACCTAATTAAGGATCTGTTTAGCACAGTTTCACAACAACTTTTGAGCTGGTTTTTTTTTTTTTTTTGCCAAACACCCATTTTCAAAATAGCTCCATGGATGAAGTTGTTTTTTTTTTCCTCCTCTCACATGGGGATGGGATGGGAGAGAGCTGGAAAAAAAAGTAGCTTATCCTAGCTTCACTTACCACCGGTGGGACCGAGCGTGAGGCACCGTCGACGAGCAGGGTGCGTGCTGCCGCCATCAGGCTAGGTGAGGGCAGCACGGCCACCGCGGCGCCGTCGTGATGGCCGGGGCGCGTGCGAGTGGAGTGTGGGGGAGTGGGCAGGCGCTACCGCCAGGGGCGTGGGCGAGCGCAGCCGCTGGGGTGCGGGCTGCCGCAGCTGCCATTGCTCGGGACGGGACGGGACAGGGCGGGGGCGGAGGCAAGCACATGGCCCGGGCTCGACGCGGCTCGTGGCAGGGCAGGGGTGCCGGCGCCGCCACTGGCAAGGGTGGGGCGGAGGCGTGGCCGAGGCCGCCGGGGCTCGGCTTGTGGCGGGGCTGCAGCGAGGCCGATGTTTGTGCCACTACTTGGCCGGACAGAGCCGAGCGGGAGCGAGGCCGCCGGCGAGCATGCTGTCGCGGTCGCCGCCGCTCAGTGTTACTCACTATGCATCGGGAGAGTTGACGACGGCGAAGAAGAAAGGCCGTCGTGGGAAGAAAGAGGATAAAGCGTGGCGAAGAAAGAGGATAAGGGGAAAAGAGATAAAATAAAAAAGAGAAGGGTATAACTATCATTTCATTTATTTCTACTAGGAGAAGCTATTTTGCCAAATAGATTTTTGAAACGGCTTTAGCTTCACTGGAAAAGCTGCTCATGAAACTAAAACTCAATAAAACGACTTTCACTGGTGAAACTGAGCTATGCTAGTACTAGTACTTCCTCCGTCCAAAAAATACAATTATAGCTTTCGAACATATCAACTTTCTTAAATTTGATTAACTTTATAAAAAAAATAATTTATAATAATAATATTTATATTTATATTTTTAAATAGGTTATTATAAAAATGTATTTTTATAATTAATCTGATGAAACTTATTTGATATTATAAATATTAGCATTTTACTATAAAAATTTGGTTAAAGTTGCACGTGTTTGACTCTTGTCGGGCAGTGAGAACTCGCATTGGACGGAGGGCACAGGTGAATGCAAGATTGGCTGATTGCGATTTGCATAGATTCTCGATCGGTACGTAGTGGCAAGCATGCTTTGGACCACACTTTTTATCTGCTGGTACTTTCACACAATAAGCTTTGGTCAGTTGGATTTGGTGGTCCTCTCACACCAGGAACTCAAAGTGTGATGGTGACATGTAGTCAAATTTAGAATGAGCTTAAACTAACTAAAAAGTCTTTACATATTCCATGAAAGGTACTAGTACTGTAGTCTAATCGGAACAATGAACACTTGACCAGAAGAGGTGCATGAAAAAAAACGTGAGCTAAAAAAAGAGAGTTGCTAAATTACAGGCGCCTGATTTTTACTTTCTACGAACGCCATCCATCAAATCTAAATCCAATGATAAGTACTCATCCTCATCCTCATCCTTAGGACTGAACGCCTTCTCCCTTGCGTTTAGTTCATTTCATTTTCAGGCACATGTAGGATAGTAAATATGCTAAAAAAAAGGTAATGACAGGCCAGCTGTATTTTTGAACCTTTGCATGGCCACACGCTCCAGCTCCCGACGCTCGCACTCCTCCCCAACGTGCACGTGGTCATCTCCCTCCCCACATGCCGCCACTCCTCCCTCTCTCCCACTGGCGGAGCTTCATGGAGGCGAAGCTGGGCACCTGCCCCCCTTCCCTCCATGATTTGCCACTATATATTGTATTGTTTTTTCTTGTTGCTCTATAAAATTCTGTTTTTGTGAAGCTATGCATAGAGAGGGATAAGTCTGGCTGTAGATAACAAACAGAAAATGATAGAAGAGCTTACATCATATTGCTGCTATCTACATCATAATATAAGTACGAAGGTATATATTGATGATATTATATGCATTGCCAGTTCATTTCTTGCGTTAATTACTGTTCACTGGTTTTTTTTTCAAATTCGCCCCCCCTTTAATTTGTCTCAAGCTCCGCCACTGCTCTCTCCCCCCTCCGGTGGCGGCGACTTGTTCCGGCGGCGAGCTGCTCCCCTGTGAGCTTCTCCCTGTGCCCCACCGCGCCCACCATGCCATGGACGGCGGCTTAGGGTGGATACAGCGGCAGCCATGACAGATCTGGCGAGGTAGGCCTCCTCCTCCTAGATCTCCGCAATTTAGGGTTTCAGTGAGTTGTCCCTCTCATCTTCCCCAACTCCGACGGGCGTAAAAGTGAAGGTTTGGGGGAGGAAGGCCGGCCAAACGGTGGGGATGGTTGTAGGGCGGTTAGGGGTCCTGGCAACGGTGAAGGCGACTGGGGCAGGGGAGCTCCAGTGAAGCCCTAGTGCGCCGCGGCGGGACGGTGGCAGTGGCAGGGGGCGAGGTTCGTCGGAGATGATGAAGATGCCAGAGAGGGAGAAGACGCCAGGTGTGTTTGTGTGAGAGAGAGCGGTGCAGGCGGGGAGCGGCCAGCCGTGCGACTGGCCTGAGCATGGCCGACCGTATTCTAGAAGTGTTTAAAAAAATTCCTGCCAGTCACGAGATGAGATGTGAATAATTTATTTTAGCTAGTTTTTCTTAAAGCCTTGTCAAACTTCTTCAACTTTTAATTTTAATTTCTATTATATGAAAACAAGAGGGTGAGGACCAGGGTCCTGGAGCAGCTCCGTCTTCGATGAAGTCCTACCAAATGATTATTTAAGAAATGGCTCCGCTGGAGAAGCCCGGCGGATTACAGACAGACAGAATTTCTATAAGACTAGCGGCAGATTATCGGCAGACATATTTTTCTACTAGACTGGTGGAGTCATTAAAAACGTATCTTGTTTCGGTTTCTCCTCGTAAACTTGACATAAATTATAACAAAATTACCACTAGAGCTATTTTTGTATGTTTTTTCAAAATGACTTTAGCTCCTTGAAAGAAGCTAGAATCGAAGCTCTTTTAGGAGATGGAGGGCGGCGGGAGTTCCAATCACGTGGGCATGTTCGGGCGGGCGCCATGCGGTTGCCGGGTTCTGTTCGGGCGGGTGCCATGCGGGGTTGGTGGGGCCCGGTCTTCAGGCAACGGGCTGGCGCTGTTCCGTGCTATGGAAAGAAGTGGAGCGCTCCATCGCGCGGGGCCCGGTCCTCAGGGAGGTGTTCGGTCTCCGTTTCTTTGTTTCCGTCCGTTTCTTCTCGATCCCGTTCGGAGGTGCTGTGTGCGTCCCGTCTCAATGGAAGTGGTACGTCTCGTCTCAAGGAAAGTGTCCTCCCAGTTCGTGGATTGTGGGCAGTCGAGAACAAAAAAGCTCATGGATTGTGGGTGTGGTGTCCCGTGCCTCCCTTTCCGTGATTTTTTGTTTTTTTCTTTTCTGACATGTTACTCTGCTTTTTTATAAAGATAAAAAATAAATAATAAAACAGTATTACAGGTCCTCAAAATTGCGACCATTACCTAATACATAAATAAATATTTCTATACTAAGTTGTCGATATAATTTTGATTAGAAACAAATTATTGTTATAAAATGAATCAATTGATGACTTAACTCTTCAAAATGAATCAACCGATGGCTTAAGTAATCAAAGTGTAAATTGAAATCTTAAGTCATGCATTTGTCATCCAATCCAATCAATTAAATATTTCTCTAAGTTTGCCTCCATATACCAGTGCAAATCTCGAAGTTGTTCGTATACCAGAGCAACTCTCGACAAGGGCTGACATGTGGAAATCGAAAAAGGTCTTGGTTATACTTTGTACTCATCAACATTGTAAAAATTATTATGCAATTATATATGAACAAATAAATGGCTTTATTTGAAGAGAGAGTTATTTACAAGTCTCTTAGAAATTGCATAGGGCGCATCGTGCAGTAGCAGTGGAAGAAGCATGCGCGCTAGATGGTTGTTGTTCATGCCAACTCAGCCTGGGGTACTTCGGTTCCCACAAAAATTCGGTTCCTTGGAAAATAGGTACCAATCGTTTCCTTCCAAAAATCGGTACCGAGGAAATTCGGTTTCGGTACTTTCGGTTCGGTTTCGGTAGATTTACCGAACAGTACCGAACTGATCACAGAGACATATAATAGCAGGTTCAAAAGCTAATTTTTACATGATTTCATTGAGAATAATAGTGCAAAAATAAATATACATATAAAACTCCAAAAGACTATAAGAGTGAGTACCAAAAATACATAATATAATAGTCTACAATAGTACAATTAATAATATAACAACACTCAAACTCAGCACATTTCAGGTAATTCGGTAAATTCGGTTCCCTGAGGTAAAGAACCAAATTTACCTCGGTAATTTCGGTTCCAAGGAATTAGGAACCGAATAGGGTACCAAAAAATTTGTTTTCAGTATTATTTTTGGTTTAGTTCTCGATATTTTCAGTTCGATTCTCAGTTCTCGGTATTTTTTGCCCAGGGCTACTGCCAACGCCCCTACGAGTGCCATGTTCTACATTGCATTGCCGATGAGAACAAAGCTTCAGAGAATAGGGTGGGGGAGGACAAAAGGCGTAGACACCGGTGGTGAGTTTCACTGGATCGGTCTGGTGGTGCATGAAAGCTATCAGGGAGAAAACATCATACCAATGCAATGCCATCCATCGTGCTTGGTGGTGGGCAGGGCCATGCGGCCATAGAGGTGTAGGCTAGGGCAGTGAACACGCTGTGTCTCTCTACTATGCTTTGGTTGTTGTTTCCATCACTACTACTATTTAGTTGTTGTTCCTGGTCAGTTATGCCTTGCTTTCTCCCGGTGCTGCTCATCAAAGCTTGCTTGCTAACTATGGCAGAAAATTTTTGGCACACGGTGATGGATCAATGCACAGTGTAGTGTTGCGCAGCCTAGGTGATTCATGTGAATTACCCATGTAAGCAAGTATATAAATACACCACATTCGATAGAAGTGAGATTATGATGTGCTTTTCCTTGTGTATGTACAACTTTTTTGAAAGAGCTATGTTTTATTGACTCTGAATGATATATATGCAGTAGGATTCCTACCATGGGAGCATAGCGCTACTATCACTGGTGAGGCTTTCTTAATCACAAAATCAACTAGCGGAGGGTTATGCCATTTAACAACAAGAAAACATGTCAATTCAGCAAGCTATATACATGCACACTAATTAAATACATAGCAGAGTATTAATATATACCACAATACAGAGTTAACTATAATTCAAGCAAATTGTTGTTCATACATTACTCAATGTCACTGTCATTGCGAACACCGTTGAACTTCCATTATATGATGGATGACTACCCTCCAATATTGGGTAAGGCTAGTTAACCCATGCACAGGAAATATGGCATTCCACTGATCAGATTGGGGTACCGATGGTTGTGTCCTTTTTATTGTTCTTCAGTTGGTGCTAGACGATCCTCATCACTGTTGCTTTGATTTTGGATAAGGGTCATTTGCATCTATCTCCTTAATGCATTCAATCAATGATGGTTCTAGATGCAACAACATTCTTCCATTTTCCTATAGAGTTAAAGAAATGCAAATAATGTAATTGTGATGCTATTGACAAAAAAATATTCAATCTATTAATGTGTGAGAGAATAGAACCTTGTTGCAAGCTTTGACCAAGTTCTTCCACTTATCCTAAGCATAAAAATTTGACATCATAAGTGATAGAAAGGTTTGATATATAACAATATATAATAATGATGGAATGTATTTGCTACATAGTGCAATGTATCACTAATAGTAATCTACTATACCTTCAAATGATATGTTGTTCGAATTGATGCCTGGAAATATTTTCTCTTTACATAGCCCCATTTTCCAACACCATAAAAAGATACACCCTTCACAAGTTGTCTCACTTCACCCTCCGTCCAATGATCATTGTTTTTCCTTCCTTTGTGCTTTCTCCCTCCACTTGTGGAAGGTTCCTGCGACCCAAAATTATGGGCGAACAACCCTGACTGGACAAAACAAATTGATTGTATAATTTAATTTCCATATGATTGTAAATAACTTTTATACATTATGTCCAATTATTTATGGCTCTGAAATAAGAAGGAGGGAGGCCGATTGCAGCTCCATTGAAACTAAACTAAGGGGAACACAGGGAAGAAAGAAATGTGGGAGAAGAAGAGTGAGGGGAGCAGGTACGAGGAAAAGCAAGGACCTAGCCCCTCTATAATTTGATGTTGGGTATGGTCTACCCCTAAATATTGTGGCTAAAGGTTCTAACTTGGACTATATACTACAACCTAGAAGGTACAGATAAAGGGCTATTTGTTTTGGCTAATTGTGAGAGCACCACTTGTAGAGAAAAGACTTTCGGTTCAGCATATTAGTCTTGACTAGAATTGGGCCCCCGGGTCTAAGTTTCTTGGACGTCAGAGGACCTTTAGTCCTAGTTGGTAACACCAACCCAGACTAAAGGGTCTACATTAGTCCCGATTGGTGTTACCAACCCAGATTAAAGAGCCTTGACCCTTTAGTCCCGGTTGATAATACTAACTTGGACTAATGTAGACCCTTTAGTCCTGGTTGGTGTTACCAACCTAGACTAAAAGTCCTCCAATGAGTTCGTTCAAAAGGAAAGCATCCCATCTAGAGTCACATGTGATGTGTAGGTGGGATGAAAAGGTACGCATGAAGCAATGCATAAGGTCTTGGGTTTGAATCCCACGTGAGGCACAGAGGTTGGAGGCATCATTTTTTATCCTCGGAGGACCTTTAATCTGTGTTTAAGGCAACCAGGATTAAAGAGTCATTGCCTTTAGTCCCGGATTTATAGTCCCAGTTGTAAAACCAGGAGTAAAGCATCTTCCCAACTGGGACTAAAGTCCATCTGTCTACTTGTGCACCTTGCTAACCAAACAACCTTTAGTTATCCTCTCCTACACACACAACGCCAAGCTTGCAATGGTGGTTGGTATTCCAACACCGCTAATGGTCGTGGGATGGATTCACGATGGATTTCTCCCCCTACCCAAGATCATAGAAGTAGGGCGAAGTCCATCGTGGTCTTAGATGATTGGTGGCAACTGTGCCATCGATTGTAGAGGTGTCAATGGGCGATGGTGGGAAGGTTTTGGGGATATGGCTCCACACCATAGTGATTCAAAAGTTTTGGGGTCATGGCGCCCACGGGAGATTAATGTTGCAGTAGGCTATGTGGCAAGTGTTGATGGTGCAATTCGACTCGAAGGGATAGGGTCAATAATGTGTAGTTGTTGGTAGCTGACAAGGATCATAAGAGGAAGATGATACTACTCAATGTATCCCATTGAGATTTCGAGCTGCCCCAACATCTAACCATCAAAAACCATTGGGCTTGTGGATTTGGACTCTAGGTGGGTTCCTCACCTACGGACTATAGAAGCTAGATGAGGACCAGTTTGGTGGCAGTGGCCCATGTCCGGGCAGGGTAATCTTGCTGAAGTAGTTAGAAAGGAGGGTGGGATTAGGAAATGGTGGCAGAAGTATGTGAGCAGCGTGCCGATGTGTCACTAGTGTTGGAGGTTGTGGTTGGCGGAGCAATGGTCAATGAGGAGGGCTGGGAACAAAGGAGATGCAAATGTGCTGCTTGAGGGATGAATCTGGGTTGCCATCTCTGTTGTGTTAAATGGAGAACACTACTTTGTAGTTACTAGTGCTTTTCCATTAGTTGCCAAAGTTTCATTTTTGAGTCAACACAGCACATCCTTTGGTGCCTTGCCCCTAGTCTCCCTCTCTCCAACCCACCTTATTACTTTTAAATACAGTTTGACAACTATATATGTCACTACTACACAAAGTACTTTGTAGGATTCGAACCCATGACCTCTGCCTCACGCATTCCATCACTACCACTACACTAGCACTACACACTCACTTGTGAGTGAGTATATGATGTTATCCTTTTGTATTAACACTTAGTAATATTGTATTAAATAGTTCAGTAGCCACTAAATAATCTCAAATGAAAATGTTTCAACTACAAAATTTTAGATCTTGTTGAGCACTACGATTACAAATGCCTCCATCTATATTGTTTGAAAAAATGAATGTCAAAATCTGAAAACTTAAAACAAACATTTTAAACTCTAATGACTTCTCGTTCCAAAAACTTCCCAACTAGAAAGTTGTAGATCACCTTGACCACTACAACTTTGGTATTGACTATGTCAATATCCAAGCATGTTTGGACATTCTAAAATTTAAAACACATATTTGGGACTTTATTTTTTTTAGAACACATCCATTGACGCGTGTTATATTTGGGACTATAAATGATTTCAAATAAAAAATTCTTAACTACAAACTTGTATATCGCATTGAGAACTACAACTTTAGTCTAGACTATGTCGACACCAAAGGTTGTTTGAAAATTCAAAATTTTGAATGTCAAAATCTGAGAAATTAAAACTAAATTTTGAAACCCTAGATAATTTTTTAAATAAAAAGCTTGTAAACTGTGCAAAGATGTAGACTTTGTTGAGCTTTATAATTTTGATATAAAGTCCATATTTATCCAACTTCATATGCAAAAGTTACAAATTTTTTGACAACTATGTATAGAGGCTGACATCATTATAAGGCTTGACTCTGTTAATTAATTAGCTAAGAGGTCTACATATGTTAATGGATATTTTTTGAGGTGGTGGCCTTCCTAAGAGGCCCGTCTTCAAAACTCCATCAACAAATATGTTTTTTTTGTGAACAACAAATATGTTTGTTTTGTGACAGTTTGACTCCGCGTCTGAAAATCACTATGCATTTAAGAAGACAATTACACTTTCTTTTTACTATATCTGTTAATAAAAATATGTGTTCTGAAATTGTTTTTTAGTGTATATGCTTACCTTTTCAGAACTGTTTCTCCTGCGAGGTCCTCTTCTGCCATGTCCCGAACTGCCACTTGGTAGGAAGCAACCTGAACCATATATATCATGGTATACATGATGAGCTAATTAATTTTAATATGCTGCAGAATAAATGTAAATCTCTCTGCAAATTTCCTAACGACACGTGTCCAAGAAATATACAGTGTAATATCTTAAATCCGTGAAGTCTTAACTCTTACTATAATATAAGTACCACTACCACATGATGCTTTGGTAGTATATATTCACGTATCAAGTAAATGTTGTAAGAAAATAAAAGGAAACAAAGTCTGTGTAGAAGTGAAATATATATACCTAGCATGCTTGGGTCAATGTAATCTTCGATTTCAAACTCATTGACTGCTGCTTCACCGTCATTCACATTCAGCGAATCAAACTGATCTTCCAAACGTACAATAAAAGAAAAAAAAATGATAAGCACACCATTAGGCATTAGCTTTCCCACATCAAATAATTGCCACCAGTACACAGCACCAACGTTTACTAGGACCCAAAGTCCGGTAGTATTTGAAAGAAGAGAAGCATTTATATAGTACTTAATTTTTTTTGCCGGGTATATATATAGTACTTCAATTTGTGGCATATCATAACAACAACCAGATGATAGATATATCTGAAAATCATACCTGGGGACTATAGCAATCGAATACACCTGCAACTGGAACTGGAAGAGATAAACTCAAAAAATTACTTGCTAATAGCTGCATTCAAATAAATAAAAGGATAAAATCAGTCAAATAATATACAATATACCTCCCAAGCATTCATCCAGATTTTGCTCGTTCTTGGGCCCTGTCAGTAGCAGGTCTAAGTCCATGGCGGCTTCATCGTCTTCCATCTAGCACAAGAAATGGGGATCATGCTCAAGCACAAGAAAGATATATTCCTGACTAACTCATGACATGGACTGTTCAGACCGAAAAAAGAAAGACCAGGAATGATTGCATTGCCAAATACTCCTATATATAGATGAACCACCACTGACAGCCCATTTGGCTGATTATTTGGTTCATCATTCACGTCGCGTGTAATAATTCTCATAAGTCCCCAATGGAATATAGAAGGAAGGCCCGTCGAGATAGGGACATAGGGGCCGCCTCGTCGCCGACGACCGCGGCCTCGGCCTCGGCCTCGGAGCACGGTAACGCGCCGCCGCCGTCGGAGGACGTGCTCCTCATCCGGGTCCCCGGCGCGTGGCTCCACCTCATCGACCGCAGCCGCAGCCACCCGCTGGCCGCCGGCCGGCCGGCGACCTCTCCCTCCTCCGCATCCGCTCCGGCGACACCTCCCTCGCCTTCATCGCGCTGCTGGACCCGGTCCAGTGGCCAGCGTCAAGCTCGACCCCTTCTCCTTCACCGTGCCAGCCTCCGCCGACGATCCTAGCCCCGATCCACTACGGGCTCATGCTCTGACGCTCGCCTGCCTCGACGACGTCCTCGCCGCCAACACCGACCAGATAGCTTCTCCGTCCACTCCGTGGTCGGCGACAAGGAACTGGAGACCCGGGTGCGCGACGAGGTCGAGGCCGCGGCGTACTGGACGGCCGGCCGTCGCGCCCAGTTGTGGAGGAGCTAGTACGGCGGCGCGGTGGCGAGGACCGTCGCCACGGGCGCCCGCCGAGCACCTGTGGTGCGGGGAGGTGATTTCGGGTGGAGAGGCTACGTTGGGGGAACGAGGTCCTCAAGAGAAGAGGATGCAGCCCGGCGACGCCAATCTCCAACGCTGAGGTTGTTAATTGGAGTATATATGCAATAAATTTTGTTGAGGATGCAATCTACTCCTAGTTGTGTATGGCGTATTCTTTCTAGTTGTGCTTGTGCCCTGCCCCTTATTCCTTACTTTTGCCACCAAGAACAGCAAGAACAGGCTTCCGATTCCTAAAACATGTCTCTAGTGATACCCAATAATGAAACTGACTGACAGGAGTATGCATTTTGGGATGGATTTCAGAAATGGACTAAACTGATGCCCATGAAATAAAATATGTGCTGATGTTGTAACTTTTAATGAGATTGTTCATTATTGAAGCATTGTTTTGTGAGCTTGTGATTGGTTGTCTGAGTAGTTATGTAGTCTATAGTATCCGCAGACAATAACTACTCAGTAGTACTCCGTATATGCTTGTCTGAGCTTGTGATTGATTTTCGGAGCACATATATACTGAGTAGTTAGCTACTTAGCTTGTGATCCGCAGTAGCATATATATGCTACGAAAATAAAAGTACTGCCGATCTCAACCTTAATAATACTTATCAGTTGGTGCATGCGCGGTGTACGGCTCGCAGCAGGCGGCGGCCGGCCGGCCGGCCGGCTCAAATGGTCGTCATCAGGTCGGAGGGGAGGAAGAGGAACTTTGGGCGTGACCGTGAGGTCTGCAGCCTGCACATTCGGTATATTAATTAATGAACATTGGTCAGACACACTTTTTGGTCAGAGTATGGCCTAGGTGTGCGTGCTCAGCTCAGGGTGTGTTCACTTGGTGAAAAGTTAACGAAAAGTTACTGTAGCATCTTTCGTTGTTATTTGATAAAATTTATCTAACCATGGACTAACTAGGCTCAAAAGATTCGTCTCGACATTTATAGACAAACTATGCAATTAGTTATCTTTTTTACCTATATTTAATGTTCCATGCATGCGTCCAAAGATTCGATGTGATGGGTGGAAGAGGAAATATTTTGGGTTTGCATGGGAAGTGAACACACCCTTAGAGAGAGATATATAGAGAGGGCACTAAATACTAGAATAAGACCACCAGTAGCTAGTTTTTTTAAGGGTGTTCTAGCTAGTTAGTGTCTACAAAATAGACTGCGTCGTCGTCCATCATCATTAGGTTACTGAAATCGTATACAAAACTAATTAATCCTCATGATGCGATTGGCTACTTTAACAGATAGATCGTCATTGTTACCGCGCATTATTGACTAGCTAGTTTGAAACGGTAGAAAAACATGATCGCAGCACCAACAAATTAAATCTTCAATCTCTTACTTTTTATACCCTTATTAGGCTATCTATATATATATCCTGCAGCCAGCAACGTTTGTACATGGCTCATTATTGATGGGCACAGTTCACGTCTCATGGAGGCGCACTTTCTTGGTTTCAGCAGAAAAAACTCCTGACTAGCTCACATGTACTGTTCAGACTAAAAAAAGGAAGACCAGGGGATGATTGCACTACCATATGTAGACCTCTCTCTAATATATGCTCCTAGATTTTTTTTTTGAGAAAATATATGCTCCTAGATGAAACAGACAGAACACCTCATAGGCCCTTTGTTTGAACACCCAGCCCATTTGGTTCATCCTAATAACACGTACTACTACTTAGTCGTAATGTAGTCTATAATATGCTGCGAAAATTAAAAAAAAGTATTACTGCAGAAGAATCTCAACGGCCTCAGTGTATACCAGCGCAGTGGGAGGTGGTGGTGTTGAGGCTTGCAGCGACTGGCGGCTCAAATCTGAACCTTGTTGCTCGTCGAAAGAAGGGAGGAAGAACTTTGAGCGGACCTGCTGCAGCCTGCACAACAAGGAAATGCGTGAGTAGAGCAATTGGTCAAAGTAGTAGCTACTAGAATATAGGCTATGTTTAGTTTTCTCACCTAAAAATTTTTTACCCCATCACATCGAATGTTTAGACACATGCATGAAGTACTAAATGTAAACGAAAAAAACTTATTCCACAGTTTGGTTGGAAACCACGAAACGAATCTTTTAAGCCTAATTAGTCCATGATTAGCCTTACGTGCTACAATAACACACATGTGCTAATGACGGCTTAATTAGGCTTAATAAATTCGTCTTGCGGTTTCTAGGTGAGTTATGTAATTAATTTTTTAATTAGTATCCAAAAACTCCTTCCGACATCCCATGAAGCATTCGATGTGACACCCAAAACTTTTTCTTTCATGAACTAAACAAGACCATAATCCTGGCATCCTCACTCACTCCAAAATAAAATACTAGAATAAGACCACCACCAGTGCTATCTAGTAGCAAGCCACTCGTACGCGCTATTCCATGTGCAAGCTCTTCAGTACCTCTCCTATCAAATGTTGAGTGGAAAAATGCATGCATGATTCAGAACACAATCATACGTACCTAGATTCAAGCAGGGGTGGCGTTGGTGGTTGATCCATAGCTTTGCAGCAGGGGCTACAGGGGCATCCAATCCACAGGCGTGAGCAAGAAGACACACACACACAGGCGTAGTACCTTGTTGGCAGGAGGTTGGAGCCTTGGAGGGGAGCTAGAGGACTCTGGCTCGGGACTCTTGCTGCGAGGGTAAAAATTGCAGATCAGAAGCTGCTGCTGCTGCTGGGCAAGAGTAGTAGCTATATAGTATACCAGTACCACCACAGTTTGCAAATTAAAACTGCAACTCCATCAAATCAAATTAAATCAAATCAAATTAAATCATCCACACTTACTGATCGATACGAAGCCTGGTGGGCTGTGACGACTGATGATGAGCGGGGGGCCGTGTGAGGCTGCTGGAACTGGAACTGGAACTGGAAGCTAGGCAGGCAGGTTCGTCTGCGGCGTTGGGCGATCGAGAAGGGCGACGGCGCAGCGCGCTGGGCAGGTTCAGGCCGGTATGCGCTTGGCTCTGGCTCTGCTTTGTTTATGGGAGGCCGGAGGCGGAGCCGTCACGCCGGGGCTAGCGGCGAGGACCTTGACGGACTTTATAGCTAGACTAGAAGACTACAGGGGCTCCGCAGCTACCACTACCAGGGGCAGGGCAGGAGCGACCGACCGGAATACAAGTGGGGTGGGGTGCGTATAGCTAGTAGCTATACGTGTGCGTGATGACGATGCTCACGAGAGAGTCGAGGTTGCAAGAACTGGGCGAGCCGGGCTGAAACATCTTGCCCAAACGGGAAAGCGGTGAGCATCCACGAAGCTGCTTAGGGAGCACTGGTGTGGAATTGCTGACCGGCCGGGTGATGACTGATGAGGCTATGGAGTAGTAGAACAGATTACTTATCTCGACCGTACCATCAGGGAAAAAAAAAGTTACCGGCTGGGACGATGGTTACCTTTCCTTTCCTGCTGGTTAGGTTATGCACACGTTTAAGTGTGTGATACTGTACTGTGTACACTCCTAGTAAGCATCAGGGGCGCCGGGCGGGCTCCCGACAAATTAAAATAAACCAGGCTAGTTTGTAGGGGTGCATTGCATGCGATTATTAACGCGTGTGGTTATTTATTTAATCTGGCGCGTTCATGCATGATGCATGGGCTGAGGACTTGTATTGTATACCAGCATGCATGCATGCACTGACCATATGGATACCTCTTGTCACCTCATCAACAGTACTCGTACTAGTACTAGTACAGTACTGTACTTTCTCCGTTCAAAAAAGAATGCAACTACGTCTTGCGTGCCAGCAAAAATAGTTCACGTTTGACTAAATTTCTAGTAAATACTATTCACATTTACGGCTCCAAAATAATTTATTATAAAAATAGATTTCGTAATTAATCTAATGATATTTATTTGATATCATAAATATTGATATTTTTTTTATCTATAATTAATCGAACTTAAGATACAAAATCATGATACTGTGCTAGAATTGCATTCCTTCCGATGGTGTACTTTTACCACCCGTCAGCATGCCCTTCACCTACGTACTGCATGCAGTACTCACACTGGTTATCATCGTCCATCACCTGCTGCTGCCCGCGCGCCATGCAAGCGTCGTGCCTGCTGGACCTGCTCTAGCTTATGAGCCACCGTCAGCTAGCCATGGAACACATAGACCCATAACCCCTGCTCTGCTCTCCAGTGGACACGTATTTATGTACCACCCGGCAGACTGCGGTAAATGAAAGGCGCTGCATGCCGGCGTCTCCTTGCAGCCACGGCAAGCTCTCTCTGCACACATCTGCATGCGCGCGTACGTACGCGCAAAGCACAAGAAAAAGATCAAAGGACTCGGGCGTCGATCGTGTACTACGTTTCGCTGATGGTGATGGAGAGCAGCTTTGCTTTGACCGGCCAAAGCGGAGAATCGATCCGAATAATCTGACGGTTGATTGAGCCTCACTGATGGACGAAGCTTCACCGCAGCACCCCGCAATGCCCCGTTTCGGCAAAGCTAGCTAGCTAAGATGGCATGGCACGGCGCGCAACGTCTTCGCTAGCTACCTAATGATAATAACATCTCGTCTGATGACTGATGAGGCTAGTCTCAATGGGGTTTCATCAGAGTTTCATGGACATTAATTAGACTAATGTGGCACCATATTAATGAAGAGAGATGATAAGAGTTTTATGGGAGCAGAGAAAGTTTCATGAGGATGAAACTCTTCTACACTGTTTCTAAAATCTGGATGTGTTGGAAACGGTAACGTAAAATCCCCACTGAGACTGACCTAATAGTAGCCATATATAGATGCCGATGATCAAGTACATATAGCAGCGGATCATCCCAAATCCCGCGCCCACTGATGACCCGCCACACTAGCTAAGCTAGCCACTTAGTTCCTTTGATTTCTTCATTTCCACAGTACACGCGTCAACACAGTGGATATTTGACTTCAAACGCGAACCAATAACATCCAGAAATACTAGGGGATGGATGGACTATAGCTGTTGAGTTGCCCATCATCGCCCTATAACCTCCTAGCTGCCTCATCAGTACTGTACTAGCTAGAGGCTACAGTTCCAACAACCAGCATCACCGTGCTTTTTTCATCGATGGCCTGCCTGCTGCTGGCCACGCACCACATGTCCACATCCCGCCCCGTTTTCTCCCTGGACTCCCTCCTCTGACTCCGATCCGTGAATGGTCGCTGGCTCGCTGCTATATATGCATGCATGCTAGCGTATGGCAGGCTGATCCGCTGATGTGGACGTGCTGGCCGGCACCTCACGTCGTCCACATTCGGTGTGTGGTATAATGCATGATGACAACGATGATGCGGTGTATTTTCGTAATTGCTCGCTCTCGTAATGAATTTAAGTACGTACTGTACTAGGAGCCAATGAGGAAACTTCCCGGAAGCTGCAGGAGTAGTAACCATTAATTTCGGCCACACACTGGCTACTGGGCTGTACTCCGTATTGTTATAGCCATGCTCGCTCACACAGTCTCATGGAGAGAGAAGGTGATGGTGACCCCACCATGCAAGAGAAAAAGAGAGAGAAGCAGGGAATGAAAGCGACGTATAGTTAAAAGCGGTGGAGACAGCTTATGCTAAAATTTAGCTTAAGCAGATGCTTATGCTGAAATATTGTGGGAGAAAAATATTATTTCATGGTTGAAAAGTAGCTCATGTGAACAAGGTGATCTTGATGGTTTCTACTGTATGTGAATAGTAGTCTCAACGTCACATGCATGGACTGCAGTGTCTCCTGTCAACAAAACATTCAGATAGATCGTCCTTGCTACATCCATGACCAGCACAAAAATTAAAGAGGATACAGCACGAAAGCAAAGCATGGGAACTGAAAAGTAACTAACATGCATATGTTAATGTAAAAAAAGGAAAAACCAGTTACTTCTCCGTTCAACCATTGAAAGCACACACTCTTAATTACTCCCTCAGTTCATAGTGGACATATAATAAGTGTATTTGACTACAGGAAACTTCATACCTACTACATTTTTATACTTAATTTCTCTTATAAAATGTAGTTAATTGATAAAAAAATACCATCTTATATGCACATGGATACAAATATATTTGTGCAAATTTTACGCCCTAAAATTGCAAATAGTTTTGACTAACTGCTAGTCAAAAATTGTAAAAATTTAACTTTTCCTCTGGTCAAATATGTCTCAACGGAGAAATATTTTCAATGACAAATTAAAAGGAAAATACCATATAGATAAAACACAATTCACAAATCTTTTCTTTTAAAGCATGAAAATTTAAATTGGATAAAATGCTATTAGCAACACATTAATAAAGGGTGTGAGTGGAAACAGCCAAGTAACTATATTCTTGATGTTCTTAATGGATAAACATTGTGGAATATACTCTCCCATTCAAGTGATATGTTTTATCTTAGGTCAAATTCTCTTTGACTAAGCTTATATATATAAAAAAACTGTATGCTTCATGGTACCACACTTGGACCAGGAGGTGTCAATCTTTAGTGGAAGGGAGGGGCCGATTGGAGAATATGCCACGGGTTTGATGTACTTTTGTGCGGATTGTACCACTGCAACAATGGATAATTATTGACGTATTTGTAGTAAGTACGTGCATGATGCCACACGCCCACTGCCAGTGCCAAGTGCATTTGTGTCCAAAGTATGGCAGCGCTGCAGGTTCTTGGAAAATGCTCGCATTTGCAGTAGCAGGTAAGTAGGGATTGGTATGCGTCATTTAAAGGATACAGTAGTGCATATTTTTACTAATAAACTGTCATAGACTCATATAGTTCGTTGCTAGTGCTACCTAGAAAACATTTGCTATAGGCTCTCTTTGTTTTTCAAAAGCATGGGTCCCGTTCGGCTGTGCTGATAAGCCGGCTGAAAAACACTGTTGGCTGATTTGTTGTGAGAGAAAAATACTGTTCCGGCTAAAAAAACAAGCTGAAAAAGACGGATTATAAGCCGGATGAACAGAGCCACTAGCTGAATGTTCTAATCGTTTGCATGCCAATCCATGCAAAGTAATTCTCACTTTCCCAATGATTTCTCACAAGTAGTAGATTTAGAACAAAGCAAACTTTCTTAAATTTGATGAACTTTTATAAAAAAATAATAATATTTATATTTTTAAATAGGTTATTATAAAAATATATTTTATAATTAAATCTGATAATAATTATTTGGTATTATAAATATCAGTATTTTATTATAAAAATTTGGTTAAAATTGAACGTGTTTGACTCTTGTCTTGCCGGGCAGTGAGAACTCTTTTTGGACAAAGGAAGCACAGGTGAACGCAAGATTTGCTGATTGCGATTTGCATAGATTCTCGGTCGGTACGTAGTGGCAGGCATGCTTTGGACCACACTTTTTATCTGCTGGTACGTTCACATAAGTTGGTTGGTCAGTTGGATTGGTCGTCAAAGTGTGATGGTGACATATAGAGGTGTTTAGTTCTCATCCAAAATCTTTACACCTTATCCCATCGAATATTTGGAGACTTGCATGGAGCATTAAATATAGATAAAAAAACTAATTACACAGTTTGTATGTATTTTGCGAGACGAATCTTTTAAGCCTAATTAGTCCATGATTAGACACTAATTGCTATAGTTATACATGTGCTACGGTACCTTCGAAAACTTTACAGCCCCTGAACTAAACACGTCCATAGTCAAATTCAGACTGAACTTATAAACTAACTAAAAAGTCTTTATATTTAATATAATGAAAGGTAGTACTTTAGTCTAATCGGAACGATGAACACTTGAACAGAAGAGGTTTAAGAAAAGTAAAAAAAGTGAGATACTTTTTTCTGCCGATCATGACATGAGACGTAGAGCCCGTTCGGTTGCGCTCATAAGCCGGCTGATAAACACTTTTGGCTGATTTGTTGTGAGAGAAAAACACTGTTCCGACTGAAAAAACAAGCTGAAAAAGACGGATTATAAGCCGGGTGAATAGGGCCGTATATTTTTATTTCAGCTACTTTTTTTCACAAGTAGGTGAACCAACTTTGTTGCTAGTCCCTTAGAGAACTCCAAATGAGAAGCCTTGTCAAACTTCTTCAACTATTAATTTTCTATGGGAACGACCAGCGCCCGGATGTTCGGTGCGAGGACATGTCCAAACGCCTACGTCAGCCCCGCCTCTTGCGCCCATCCCACACACCTCGCCTTTTCCCCGAAAAAAGCCTGCCCCGCCTGCAACTGCTACCTGCACGCAACTCTGCGCCTACACGTCTCGCATGTAACTGTTGCACCTGCTAACCCACCCCTGTATGCTAGTGCGCCTCATGCCTGCTGATGCCTGCCTCATGCTGATGTGCATGCAGGTGGGGACCGCTACGCTTGCAGGGGCCGCATCTGCATGCGCCCACTTCCTACGTCTGCTAATGTTACAACATGAAAGCACTTCTGCAACGTACGTCTAAAACAAGTGAAACATTTACAAACATACATTTGCAAATATATGTATAGCAACTACAACATACATATAAACACATTTGCAATATACGTCTGAAACAGATGAAACATTTTGAATAGACGCTTACAACATATGTCTAAACATATGCAACATCCAAATGAAACACTTGCAACATAGGTCTAAAACAGGTAAAACATTCGAACATACACTTGCAACATACATGTATAGCCACTGCAACATATCCAATATCCAGATAAAACACTTGCAACATACGTTTGAAATAGCTTAAACATTTAAAACATACACTTGCAACATACGTGTATAGCCATTGCAACATATGTAACACCAGATCTACTTTTGCAACATTCAGATGAAACATATACAACATACATTTGAAACGCATGAAACATACGGTTGCAACATGTGCTTATCTACTTGTTGTCGTCCAATAGGAGGCTAGTTGATGCAACATGGGGCAGCGCAATGCGAGGCGCGGGTGGCACGTGGCGCGAGGCACAAGTGGGGGGCGTGAGGCGCGAGGTGAGGACAGCCCGAGGCACGAGCAGGGTGCGTGGCACGAGGTGCGAGGCGCACGTGGCGCGAGGTGTAGGGGCGCATATGCGAGACGGGGATCGGAGGCGCAGGGGCGCGCGCCGTGAGACGCGGGACACACGAGACGCAAGGCGGGTCCGGTGCGACCGTGTGAGGTGCGTGTTTTTTTAGGAAAGTGCGAGTCACGAGGTGCAAGGCGCGAGGCGGGAGGCGCAGGGGCGCGCGGCATGAGGCAGGTCCATCCTGTCTGTCCGGACGGACGTCCTGATAGGAGCATTACCGTTTGCTATTATATGAAAACAAAAAGGTTAAGGACCGGGGTCATGTAGTGGCTCTTCCTCCGATGAAGCCCGGCCAAATGGTTATTCAAGTAATGGCTCCATTGGAGAAGCCTAGATCAGAGGAGCCAGAGATATTTTTGTACTAGACCGGTGGAGGAGTAGAAATGTGTCTTCTTTCGGGTCCTCCTTCTAAACTTAGCATAAATTACAGGACAGCAGCGTGGTTGCTGATTGGCACTGTGCGTATAATACTTTCATGTGTTAGACTGTCTCCAACAACCGTTAACCAAAATACAAGACATATTTTATGTTTAGGTAGCGCTACAGGCAAATGGTTCAATACATATTTTTGATCTTCTCTAACATCAAGACCTAAAGAGAGAACCCTTTTTGTAAATGCGTCTTCAGGAGAGAGGATACTCAAATTTAGGTTATACCTCTCCTAACACCTATATTAGATCTTTCATATAAATACTCTATTAAAAATTATATGTATTATGTTGGAGACCCGTTTTAGATTTGGGTCAGGATCTCTGGCTGGAGACAGCCTTACCAGCAGCAGCGGCAGCCGAAATGGCTGGCTTCGTGCCGAGCACTATCCACAAAACAAGAAGGACGCCTAGACACTGTTTCTTGGATGTTGTTTGCACATGGTAGCAGGCGGTGCTCCACTGTTCAGCGCACGCACGCAGTACAGTACTATTCTGTGGACCCACTCTCGCTCTGTTCGGTTCTAACATTACACGTAATCACAGGGATCAATCAGACGAACCATCAGTATCAACCAGATGTACTACTCTGATTTGTTGCTTCGAAACATGAGATTGTGCACCTGATCTCCATCTGCTGCGGCCTGCGACCTTTTTTGAAAAGTGGAGCCTTTCTTTTTGTTTGTTTCTTTAGCTCACATGCATGCACGTACGGAACGGATCAACTTTCAGAAATGCTTGTTGTCCACTGAGGCGTGTGGTTGCGACTCTTAAAAAAATGCTTGATGTTGACCAACCAGTGTATATTAAAATTTAAAAACATACGTATGCGACAGTGGTTTGCTTTGCAGTGGGAGTGGATAATGCATTTAATTACAAAGATAATAATATACGTCCTCAGTTCACAAATAATACAATTCTTGTTTTTCCAATTTAAAATTTGACTAAATTTATATAAGAATACACTAACATTCATGATACAAAATAAGTATCATTAAATTATTTATGACAATATATTTTCATAAATAAATTTATTTAGAGACATAAATGATAATACCATTAGAACGAAGCATGGGAATTAAAGAGGTGTGGTGCATAGAAAACGAGAAGAAAGAGATAAATATGTGCATTTAAAAGTGAGAAAACTTCTCTACAATATTGCAGCGATATCTTAGAAAAAGATTCTATACTTTTGCATTGTTTTTGCATGAGGTCCGGGCACGCATCAGATTTTGGAGTCCGAATGATCTAGTTAACTCAATTAAATAGACGATATAGGAACATTTTCCATCTCCGGCAAGCAAAGGGCATATAACTCGTTGTTTAAAGCCATTTCTAAAAAATGAGATCACCTTCGATATCACTCATTTTGAATGGATAAGAAGTCTTGCTCATAATTTAACAAGGGACTTGCTAGCATCTGGACGCTACCCGCACAGGAACAAGCGAGTGCCTAGCTGCCTCGGACGTCCCCACGCCGCCCCGGACATTGTCCATGCCGTCGGCCGCTTCCCACGCGTATCCTATGTGAAACACCTCGATCTACTTTTGAAACATCCAGATGCAACAGTTGCAACATAAAAAACAAGACATATGAAACACTTGAAACAAGTGTCTAAAACACTTGCGAAAACGCTTGAAAACATTTGAAAACCATTGCAAACATATGCAACATCCAGATGAAACACTTGCAAACATACATATGAAACACCTGAAAACACTTGAAACATATGCTTGCAACATGTATGTATATGCAACATCCAGACAAAACACTTGCAACATTCGTCTGGAACAGATGAAACATTTGAAATATACACTTGAAACATACGCGTATAGCCATTACAACATGTGCAACATCGTGATCTACTTTTGCAACATCCATATGAAACACTTGAAACATACATCTGAAACAACTAAAACATTTAAAACATAAGCTTGCAATATGTCTGCAAATGCCTGAAAACACTTGAAAAACACAGCATTGCCGGCGACCACGACCTACCTGGTGGGGAACTGCGGTGGCGCAGGCCTCCCCTTCCTGCTGACAACATGAGGTGGATGGGGGCACGGACTCCCCTTCCTTCCCTTCCGTGACAGGCGAGGTGGATGGGGGCGTGGCACTAGATGGTGGTGCGACGCGGCGCACGGAGCAGCGAGAGAAGGGGCAGAGTGCCTTGCAGGAAGGAGTAGTGCGGGAAGGGCCGGCCATGCGGAAGAGACATCGGAGCAGGCGCTTCATGCTAGGGAGAGAGCGGGGAAGAGAGAGCACACTGCTGTGGGACCTTGTGCGGTAGCGGGGTCGGCCAGAGGTGCGGTTCGGTAAGGGGCTTGGAGCAGCTGAGGAGGACACCACAGCCCGAGTGGGGAGAGGTGGGTCCGCTGACAGGAGGGAGTTAGGCAGGCGACCGTGTTTGAGCGTTTCCGATTTAACAACTTCAAAGATCGTTCTCACTGGGATATATCACCGTTGAATTGAACTCACTTTTCAAATAGTGGTTAGAGGTCCCACTCATAATAAAATAAAGCAAAATTTGAAATTCATCCATTTCTTAGTCCGATCAGATTTGATTAGCATAACATATTCAAGACTTACTTGGTATTGTGCATGCGTATTTCATCATTCCACCCTCAAACACAACCGGCCAAACACATTTGTCGGCTCAAATCTATTCTGTCGTTGAAAAAGATGCTAAAACGTCATGTCCTACAAAGAAGCTAAATTCTTTTTACACCTTTAACTTATTAGCAAAGCATCACTTCAATTATTAGTTTTATTTAAAATTACTTTGTATTAATACTATTTTAGTGATTATTGAAAAATGATATCGATGGACGTCTGCCGTACATAATGAAAAGTGACACCACTATCTCACTTCAGCAGCAGGAGTGAAGCTCAAGTCCGGCTTCCTGCTCTCTCTCTATCTCTCTCTCTCTCTCTCTCTTTATAATAGCTAGCATGCTTTTCCGCTCAATAGGCCACCAGCAGGCAGCAGCCTTGCCTCTCGTCTGCCTCCTCCTTTCTTCGTCCACGGTCCACGGTCCACCGCACCTCCCTCTCTCCTCCGAGGCGGCTTCCGGGTGCATGCTGGCCGCTCTTGGGTCCTCGCCTCCTCAGCGGCCAGTCATCACCACAACGCTGGAAGGTACTTCAATTCTGGCACCTTTCTGATTTACTCACCGCGTTGCTACTTCTCTCAACTTCTGATTTCGTTCTCCATGGTTTCTTCCCGGACAGATCGAGCGTTTGGGGATGGAGCAGCAGGCGATCTACGGCTTTCTCGGCGAACTACAGGTAACGGGGTTCGATCTGCAGCTCAGTTTCTTATCCCAAGATCGAGCAGCAGTATGTCTCAAACTCTGAAAAACATGCTACACGAAATCTGTAGGGTCCAGAATCCTTTCAGTTGGGCTCCTGCAGTCCAATAGTAATAAGATCCATCTGCTGTGATAATAGTTCATCTATCCTGGTAGATCAACCTCCAATTCGTGAGAATAGCCATCTTCTCCCTACAGATAGAGAACTACCGAGCCGGCGACGAGGATGTTGATGTGTGGATCCTACAAATTCTGGAAGGGCCCCGAGACGAGGCAAACCTAAATGATTGCTTATATTCAGGTAGGTATATATTTGTACTACAATGTTAAGCTGTTACTGTCAATTCCCAAGGTTCCCGGCCTACAAATGCCATTAATATGGCATTATCTATGTCTTGGAAACATTTAATTTATAGAGCTTCTCCTGTGCAGTTGATTTGCCTCCTCCCTCTCCTTTGCCGGACGCAAATGATGGCCAGGTATGCGGTTATGGAATTTACCAAATAGATACTGAGATGCTTAACTTTAACTCTACCCGGTAGATTTTTGCACAAGTAAATAAACTTTTTAACATGTTGGTACTCCTAGATAGAGTGGACAAGATAAGGTATTGACGGGGTCTATTAATTTCTTCATGGCAGACAGGACCTAGGAAGAGTGGCCCAAGAGGAACTCGGAAGAGAAGGACGTCTCCATGGGTAGGCACAAGTTTACGAGAAAAATCTTTTGTATGCTATTGAAATTTACACTTATCCTTTACATGTCACTGAAAACTTACCGTTTTCCTTCGTTGCCACTCTTTTAGATTTTTCCATCTCCTATATGCCATGCATTTTAGTCTCTGTCACAGTTATAGCAGTTGCAAAAAATGACCAAACTCCCCTAGCCCAGTTTATTTGTCCAGTTCCAGCATTGAGGTGGGTTTCTCTTTCAGCAAGAGCAATGCAACGTGCCGTGGCCCCAGCGAGCGTCCCGCTGGCATGATCGATTGCGAGTGGAAACAAAGTAGTACGCCTGCTGGTTCTGGGCTGCAGCTAGCAGGACGATGCTGCGGGATGCGGATGGCAAGGTCGGAGCTCGGAGGCGGAGCTCACCCGGCCCACGTCGTCCGGGCAGACACGTCCGTGGACCGTGGTCCGTGTCCAGAGCGACGCAGCGCGGAGGCTCTCCGCCTTCTGCCTCTGCCAGTGGTCGCCACGGGGCGCTGCATCTTGCGCGTGCCTACCTTCCAGTACGTCCATCGCTTCTTGCATGCGAGACGGATGTGGCGAACTGGCGATGTCGCCCGGGACGGCCACCGGCCGGCAGGATCGCGCCGCCATGGACACGTTGGTGCCCAAGTTCGCGGGCATTGCTTCACAGCAGCGGAGAGGTCGTCGTCTCCACAGGCCACAGAGTAGCGCGCGGGGGCCGGGGGCAAAGATAGGTGCCTCCGGCCGTGTCGTGGCCGCTGACGGGACGCCCTACTACGTCGGTGTCATAGATGAGCCAGAGTTTGCCTCTGGGAACCCGTAGGCCCCAGCCCAGGCCGCCTAGCCTAGAGGGTCGCCCCCATGCCTCTCGCGGCTTGGGTTGACGTCCGCCGCGGACTCCAGCCCTCCACCGGATCCACTTCGCACCACGTACCGGCGGCCACCAGATGCGTATAGGAAAGATGGCTGGCTCGGCGCGCTTGGTCAGATGAGACCGAGAGAGAGCCTGCCTAGGCATGGCACAAAGGGATGATCCGGTGCGGGCAGTGCACTAGCTAGGCCATTATTGCCTTCTTTTTTTTTTCTCTCATTCCTAAAAAATAAGGACATTATTGTCTTTTCACGTCACAGTTAAGGGGCACCACAGAGGTGGATGTAAAATTTAAACTGATGGCATTTTAGCCAACTTATATAGTTTTTTATTCTATACGACTGTGATTATTAATTAATTTCTAGAAGCACCTGTCTTTTTGGGAAGAAGGGAGTAGAAGAGATGGGTATAAGTTTTGATGGCAAACAAGAGATTTTCTTTCTTATTTGTCCTATCACCCATCAGGGGAGAGAATTCAAATGACTACCTTTTGGTTGTTTGACAGAATCCGATGTTCTACACAAGTAGGAAAAACAATAGCCGGTGGACTGCTAAAGAAGTGGAGAGACTGGTACAAGGTGTCTCTAAATTTGGTGTTGGACGATGGACCATGCTGAAGCAGAAATTTTTCAAAACGTCAATTAGGACAGCAGTAAATCTTAAGGTAAAGTAGATTAGTGACACATTGCACAGTGAGGTAATCCATTCTGAGATGCTATTCGCTAATATCATACTCTTACGTTGTTTTTCATGGCTCAGGACAAGTGGAGAAATCTATTGAAAGCTTACAAGGTCAGAATTCCATCTCATATAACAGTCTTGTTTTCTTAACTTTCTAACAAATAACTGCTAAGTACATTTCTTGAATTCAATTCAGGAAAATTCACAACAAACTACACTACTGGATCTCGAGCCATCGTTGGTGGAGAGGATCAGGAAGCTGGCGGACCATACGCAAATAAAAGGCACACATAGGACCGACCACTAATTAGTCATTGTGTATAGGCTCTAGCATGGAGTTAGCCTTATCTAAAAGGGAAGGGAACAGCAGAAAGCTGGTTATTAAAGAAATGGAGGGAGGGTTTTGGATGTGACCAAGCTGAATTTTTACTTTTCTCCATCTATGTTCTTTGTAAAGACCAAAACCACTCTCTGTAAGACTGTTAGATGGTTTGAGGAAACTTAGATTGTCCCATGACTACAACCTATATTCACTCTAAAGTATCTTTAGTCTTCGTGTTCATCCTTTGCATGCGCCGACATACTCAATTACACTACAGGAAAACGCCTCTTTGTCGACTGCTTGCCCCGGTCGGCAAAGGTATAAACCCAGTCGGCAAAGGCTTTGCCGACCGCAAAGCCACGTGGTAGTCGGCAAAGAGCAGTCGGCAAAGCCTGGGTCGGCAAAGGCGGATTTGCCGACTGCCACGTGGCACACAGTCGGCAAAGCCTTTGCCAACTGCCACGCCAGCAGTCGGCATAGCCACGTGGCGCCGTCAGCCCTGACGGCAGGCTTTGCCGACTGCTGGTTTCTCGGCAGTCGGCAAAGAATTTTTTTTTTCAAAAATTGTTTGCCGACTGGCCGCCAGCTCGGCAGTCGGCAAAGAAAGAAAATATTTTTTTTTGAAATGTTCTTTGCCGACTGCTTTCCGAGTTGCAGTCGGCAAAGGTTTGACCTCTTTGCCGACTGCCTCCCATTGCAGTCGGCAAAGACTCTGTCCTGGGTTTTTTTGCCCAGCTTTGACAGTCGGCAAAGCTGGATTTTTTTTGCTTTTGTTTTCTATTTTTTATTGAATAATATTAGTATATATCACTAATTTCTGTTGAGCAAGCAACCTAAGGCAACCATTAGGTGTTGAGCATTAGCACATTGTGGAAGCAAGAAACAGTGCTGCTAGTCAGAAATAAATAAATAAATTAGAATAGCAGAGATAATATGAGATGAGCAACGCAATATGAAAGCTAGTGCTACATATTAGCATTTAGACTGAGTATGATCTACTGAACATCTCTCACAGTACAACACAGGGTTTACTGAGTATTCTCTCACAGCACTAGCTCCACAAGTGCACTAAAATAGATAAGCAGTAGCAAAGAGTTGAATTTCATGATTTATTACATTACAAACCAAGCATCGGGAATCCAGGTTTTCTCCAGTTTACCCCAGAACACACACACGAATGGTTAGGATTTAGGAAACAAAACCACAAAGTTCAGACAGTAAGGCAGACCTGACAACAACTAGCGATGCATGGATTGACATATGCTCCTCGCTTGGCACATGTTCTGTAGCGCTGACCTTTCCTTGGCATGGCCACCAGCCTTGTATAGATGCAGACCATTGATTGATAGCCTCTGATATCACCCAACCGCAAGAGATTGCTGATCATTGAGCAAAAGGATAGCCAAAAAGTACAGACACATTCAGAAAATAAAAAAGGTTTGTCCATTTCATAGCAGTTCTGCTACTACATTTAATAACTCAGAATTATATTTTTTTTCTTTTGGCTGCCACCTTAGAGTTAAGAGCGGTTCCCTTGCTGCGATACTAGATATGTATTCTCATCTTTCTATTGCCCATCTCAAGAAATGGTTGACAAAGCAACCAGCAGTAGTGTCCCAATGATTACTTTGAGATTTCTAATGACAAAGCACTAAGTTTCTATTCTGAAGCTGTACAGATTTATTGCTTAAAAACATTTTTTTAATGGGACATTGACATGGTGGCATGGTAGAATCACTCATACTAGTGAACAGAAAAAAGATAGAAATCACTCATACTATAATAATCTTGCTAGCAGCGCTGAAACCTGTAGTATGCATGATTCATTGAACCCACTGTCTTTCCAGAAAAAGAAGAAGAGAATGTGTACCATTGGGCATTCTGGCAGGTCATCGTCCAATGTCGTCTTGTGAGCCTGCATATATGTAAAAAGAGCTCATTAGGCGTCTTCAGTCTAGCTGGAATCAGAGCATGTAAATTTGGAACCAGTATCTGTTTTGAAACTAACTCCAAGCTTCATTCATACTAGAACATCAGGCGCCCTTCGGGCGCCCTACCATGACTACTCTGCCATAGCCTTGAATAGTTGAATTTCAGCAGGCTCAAGTTATTTCATCTACAGTGCCAAGCAGATAAGCCCTATGTAACCGTCATCACTTGAAAGCAAGACGAAATCTACATTTATTGTACTCCATGAAAATCAGATATAGCACTACAGCTGTCAATCTATTTAATCATTGTCTCAATCTCTAGGGTAGGTAATACCGAAAAAAGACAAATTTCATCAAGAAATTATGCCACCATGCTCATTTTATACAAAGTAATAACATTCTAGAGCCATTTACATCATTCGGTGAAAAATAATCCTACCTACATTTTTCCAAAAAAAAAGGTCGGCCAAACAAGTCAAAAGTTTTTTCCTCAGCTTCTCCTAGATTTTTTTTTCATTTGCATAATATTCCAATAAGTGCACCCTGCACCCTGAATGGAATGTAAAAATGAAGTGCCTGGAACAAAAGTACCAGTGTCAGGTTTACATAAATAATGCATTTGACAAAAAATTATACCATGTTAAATACAATATTTTGCAGTGGGTTTAGCATATGAGAAGTAGAATGACCATTAGACAAAGTTATGTTACACCTGGATCTACTTGGTCTTGGATCATCTAAAGACTATGACTGCAACACATTAAACATTATCGCTTAGTTTTTACCCTGAACACAGAAAGCAATGGTGCAACAGCAGAATTTGAGAAAGTGGACACCGCAGGTACACCACCTGATGGTTGTTATTAACTTTCTTTATATAGTGAACAAATAAATAATACAGGTAAAATCCAAACAGCTTCGCCTCCCAACCTTTCTTACCAGGTCAAAACCAGGGCTGCTTTCCTCTTTGAGATCTCGAGCGCCCTACACTGGATGAAGAGAGAAGCCACTGTCTGGTAAACATAACTTTGTGTAGCTATGATAATTAGATGGTAACACTAAGATCTAAGCACATACATCTACATATATTGCTGGATTTCATAGAGCCACAGTTTTAGAAAGTAAACCCAACAATAAAAAAACAGCATCCATTGTGCAGTGCTATTTTCAGGCCACTCATGCTAAGCTGTTGTGCTTAGCATCAAAAGAGACAACGATAAAAAAAGGAATTGTAATGTACATAACCAGGATCTAAGGACCACAAATGATAGCTCAATGCACAAAATCATGGATATAATATGTAAAAAAGCTTTAGCGAAGTCCATACGACTCGATTAAAACACATGCCCTATGTCGACACTGTTATCTAAGTAATTTAATTTCACTCATACAACAAATTGAGAAGGTAGGTGTAGCATTCATACGTACTAAGGTTAACATAACCATATCCACAAGAAGACCTTATTTCAAAATTCCCTGGTGCATCTTTTTACAAGAACCACTCAAAGGTTGATGAGCTATATGAGATCTAGCCTGGAAACAATATCTATAGTTGAAGAAACATGATATTAATATAATGCAATTCCCAAATTAAACAAGAGACGCGTACAAGCTCCATCTAACTGTCTACAGCTACACACTTAACCTACCATTTAATTGTAAGACAAAACTAATCCACCTCACTGAATTAAGAGTCATCATTCAACACAAATTGTAGGGTGCTGTAAAGTTAAGGTTCATAACTCCACACAAGTTGTAAAGTATAGAATTGCTTAAAGACCACTTCAGGAAATGGATTATATTATTTAACTGTAACATCAGTACATGCACGGGATTTCCGAAGGCAAAAATAAAGAAGGAATTCATTTCAATCTTTGACAAATTCAAGGGCATGCAGAAAAGATGTGGTCACCTCTACTTATCTAAATGGATGGAAAGGGATACTGAAATAAGAGTATTTTGAGGTCATGACTTGCTTTGGTTAATCATGTAAAATCAAAGCATACAATGCTGAGTGTGCAGTCCTTTAATCACTGTGCTCATCACATTACTTTCTACTGATTATACAAACCAAAATGTGTGAACAAATATGAAATGATATAGATGATCACAACAAATTTAGAAAAAAAAGACAGCATGTCATAATTGAACATCCTTAAAAATGATCTTTCAGGTAACATAGGTGATGACGGTACATATATTGTCTGGTCAGAACTCAGAAACACTCGGAACCAAAAATCATCAAATTAGATCAAGTGTAAAGTCTTACCATTTGCCTGTCCAATACTGATAGCGATCTTGTTCTCTCAACCATGTGACAACCTATCAATCATCAGTGAGGAATGTAAATATGTAACTTGTTATCCATAGTGGTAGAGTAAACTACAGTTATATTTCACTGAATAAAAGGTGGCACTATGAAAGGAACAAATAGCTAGCAGACATATATCATCAGTAACTACGTGGTGTGTTAGAATGAGACACCATTGCACCCGCAAAAAACAAAATGGCCATTGCTTTCCATGACATACAACAATGATTCTGGGAGTAGTCCTCCCAGTACACCACGCTTTTCCAAAGGCAAAGATGAAGATACTGCTGCCTCTCACCACCATCAAAAGCTTGATGAGTATGTGTGGCCGAAAACAACTGTACAATTGAGAGGAGATTTGAACCAGGATATGCTAATGCAAAGTAAAACACACCGGTACTATATAATCAAATCATAGCTTTAGGGCCCCTTGTAACAATAGCCTTAGGCAATGATGCAGCTGCTTCAACAATGCTTGGTTGCCCAGTAAGCATAACCTATACAATTTCAAATTGTTCTTTGTCACCATTTGGATTAAGAGTCATAGTTCCACATAAACAATAAGGTGCCAGATAAAATTAAGGTGGTTCTGTTCTAGTAGATGGTTGTCTGTGTCCCAGCAGCAACTTATGATATTGCGAGCCAAGATGCCTCCGAAGCATTCAATTTTTTAGGCATGAACACAAACATAGAGAGAACAGGCATGGATGGTACAAGTAGAAAATGCTGCAGATCAGAGTATCGCATTTCAACCACCATGGAGGATTTCTTTAGTAACATGAATTCTAAAAAAACCACACATATAAAACTCTGTATGCCTTGCAGATACCTTTCCCCCATGTCTGTTATCTATCTGCTAGAAATCTACAACTATAGGAGCCAAAACTGAAACACAACAACTTTTGTCCATTTCAAGCTAAAACCTGACATAGCTCTCCTAATGCAATGGCTCTTAAGAGTTCAAGCATGCCTTCAGTTTGCCACTGCCCTTCTGTTGTTATTGGTATTCCAAAAAATGAATAATACATCATAGAGGGAAGCAGCCATATAGCCACAAGAATAGCCAAATCAAAACTAATAAAAGATATTCGGTACCCACCATTGCCGGTTAGAAAGCACACCTAAAATCACGCAAATCCTAGGTCCCATCTGCTAGCAAAGCAAGGGGAGGGACTACTCCTACCTGTAATGATACACGCAAAGGTCAGATTACAAACCTTTTTGCATCGGCAGACATACCAAAGGAACAGCGTGGAACCCCCCGCAGCCTCAGGCCATTGATGCCATCTCCGACCGAGCTCAACTGCAGGCACAACTGATGGCACATAATCACACCACAAGAACCAACCCTCGATTCAAAACTGGCATAAGAGGCCAAGTTAAGCACACAACAATAAAGATGGAGTATCTTACACTTCATTGCTGGGATCTGGATCTGAGGAACAGAGAGACTGATCTCGAAGAGGCTTCCATGTCGTCACAGGAGGGCTCACCGTGGTGTATGATGTCTTTCACAAGGACATGACTGCCACGACATTGGCTTCTCGTGCTCTCCTCACCGGGCTTCGAATCAAACCACCGAACCCTCTGCCGCCTACCCCACTGGATAGTTGGGCGAGGGCCTTTTCTCCATTTTTCCTGGACTCGGGAATCTCAGTGCTCTGCAAGAAGCACGCAGCGGAGGAGAAAAAGATTTATAGGCAGCTAGGGAAGAGAGTGGACTAATGGAGCAAGAAAGTAGGCGAGAGAAAGAGAGGGATCTCACCACCAACACCGCTGCACCTCCAAGATCCAGTAGGATCTACTAGCAAGATCCTTGCCGATGGCCGCGGAAAGGAAGGCTTAGGACAGACGTGGTCGCCGTCGGTGCAACCATAGATGAGGTGGAAGAGGCGGAGGATGCCTTCCAAGCAACGACGGCGCTCATGCCGGCATGGAGGCGGCGCATGGAGGAGGGTAGGGAGGGGCTGGCGAGGTCTGCCCGATTTCGTGCCTCTGGATCCTGTGCACCCCCGTGCTTGAGCGACGGCTGTGTGAAAGCTGCGCAGGGAGGGTGGAGGTATGGAGGCGGCGGCGGCGGCGGGGGGAGACGAGAGAAAGGAGAGGGGATCAAAAGTTCGAGTCGGGCTAGGGTTGCGGGGTGGGAGGCTGGCAGCGGAAATTTTTGGACCGCGGGTTAATTCTGAGAACTCGAGGGGCTTTTTTTGCAAAACAGACAACGACATGTGTCGGCACGGGAAGAAGCCACCAATGCTCTAAATGTTGTGGTGCCTCCAAAGTGGAGTGACTTTTAAACAACCCTGATATAGCAGCCAGGTATTATCTACTACTTGATTGTTACAGCTAGGTCTTACCCATATGCAACGTATGGCTCGACCCTGCGACGCATGTTAATAGTAGCCTTGTTGACCTTAAAGAAAACACCAATGAAGATCTGAAAAATTAAATGCTCAGTTTTATGAAGAAAACAAACACAACTAAAAGTTAACTGAATTCACATCAGGTTTAATTAATAATATGCATAAAGCATGCTTCTATAAATAATGAAACTGGCAGCAGCTTTTTGGATACTACTGTATTTTTTCCTTTATTTGGTCTCCATAGTTCCAAGCATGGTCCAATTATATTGGTCATCATTCCCATGCTGGTAGACAGAAAAGGTATTATAAAACCACAATAACACCCTTAAATGTGTGTCGACAGTCCAAGGAATTAACTAAAATGTAGGCATAAATAGATTCACTTCAACTCAAGCATTTATCAGAATTTAGGAATATATGGCTATTTACTCCAATCGCCTTCCAAAAGAATCTACTTAACAGTGAAAACTACCAGCAACATATCATCTGTCTGTGAACATTGACAGTATAATGTATAACTAAAATTGACACTTTATTTGCAGAAGAAATATCTACAAGAAACATCACTAATATTAGATTAAGGGTCGTTGTGGGCAAAATCTTACCAACAAAGTGAGTGATCCAGGTTTTAGCCACCCGACGTCGCCACTTGCTCGAAACTTTCTCAAATTTTTACCACAGCCTCCGCATGCGATGACAAGACACGTCGTCAAGTTTCGTCATTTTCGGACTCCGTTTCGATTTTATAAAATTTAAAAACACTTTTCACGCGCGTGGCTCGGCGTGTTCCGACACCAACACGGTCGAAATTTCACGCGAGGCCCCGCACACCGCCTCAACATGCTCCAAACATCATGAATATCATTTTCTGAATGGCCGGATTCCATTATTTCATGTACCTGCAGCTCAAATCTGGAGCTGCCGGGAAAAAATCAAAGAAACAGAAAAAATCTATGGAATATAGCAAAATAAATCAAAATGACCCCAAACTTGAAATATATCATGTACTTACTGTAGCAAGACAACACAAAAAAACTGGGATCGAAAATCAAAAAAAAATTAATTCTTTGCCGACTGCCATCAGTGGCAGTGGGCAAAGAGCCTTTGCCGACTGCCAGGGAGGATGGCAGTCGGCAAAGCCTGCACCTTTGCCGACTGCTGATGGAGTGACAGTCGGCAAAGGTGACGGTGTGGATGGCGTCAACCATGGCCTGCCTTTGCCGACTGCAATTCTTTGCCAACTGCGTGGCAGTCGGCAAAGCCAAAGCCAGGCAGTCCTTTGCCGACTGCAGGAAATTCTAGTTGGCAAAGGGACCTCTTTGCCGAGTGTCGAAAAAAAACTGTTGGCAAAGAAAATTGCAGTCGGCAAAGAGCCAGTTTCCTGTAGTGTTAGACACCAAGTCTTGAGCCAAGTTACTTGTGGCCATTCACAGTGTGACTATGGTTGGGTGGAACCACTACAGCAAAACAAGAATATCCCTGACGGTGGTGAACTTTTTGTAACGGTGTATCTATAGCACCCATTGCATATATACCTATAGTGCCATCAGCTCCTCCAAAGTTTAGAAACTGGTGTCTCCTATCGTAAATTTCCTCTTCGTCGAGTATAGAAAACCTCCCTCTGACAAGGTAAAAAAAGATGCTCCCACCCTACACATGCAACTCTTGCTAATAATAATATTTCCATGGTTAATAGTCTTCAGAAAGTCTAGTTTCCATGCACGCGAGCGCTAGAGCTGTGGTGCACACACCCCGACGGCTGTCCGATTCTCCTCGACGGTCGCGCAGGTGCTCCCTCGCCCGTCCTCTTCTTCCCCAACTCCAGTGGTGACTAGGGTTCCGGCGGCCTGTGCCACTCCCTTCTTCCCCAACTCCAGCGGAAGTAAAGGGGCTCAGGGGAGGCAGGTTGGCCAGACGGTGGGGACGGTGGGAGGGTGGCTTTAGGGTTTTGGCGGCGGCGGAGGCAGCCGGGCCAGGTTGGGGTAGGGGCGCCATGGCCGGAGCTCCCCGCGGAAGAAAGGACCTCGCCAGAGCTCGCGACGGCATGTAGGAGGTGGGAGGAGAAGAAGAAGGTCGCCACGAGCAGTGGGCGGTGGGGCGGTGGGAGGTGGTGGAGGCGGGGGCACTCGTGCCGGATCTAGAGGGGGTCGAGGGCGGCGTCGCCGGAGTTGGGCGGGCTGAGGAGGCTGCAGGGTAGCGTGAGAGGAAGAAGATAAGGTCAAGGCGAGGAAGAAGGAGCCGTGCGGGTGGAATTTTCTCTGCCTGCGCATGCGTACTATAGTGAAGTCCTTTTTTACTTACAGGAGTGAAAAATCTGGTGCGCTGTGCACTAACCTGATACGTCCCGGCGGCCGGCCTATGCAACGAGAATCATATCTCGCTGAACGCTGATCTGTTATTATCCTGACTTGTGCAAATCGGAAGCATATTTACACACTGATTGATTGACGATTATGTCCTATCTTGTCGTGAGGTCGACGACGTTACTGTGCATCATAGTCATACTAGCTAGCTAGAGCTCCAACATCAGCATCACCGCACCGGTCACGCATGATGTGCTATCATCGCATCGGTTGCCTGCATGCTACTGGCCACCACACACATCCACTTTCAAGCCTGCATACATAAGCATGCAGCCCCGGCCCGTTTCCTCCCTGACCACCCTCCGACTGGCGACTGCGATCTGTGAAAGGGTCGCTGCTAGCCTGTGGACTACTGGCCGGCACCGTACGTCGTCAACATGCATGCATGTGCATCGCGCGCGCTTGCGTGATGACTGACGATTGCAACGGGACAGGACCCTGCTGGCTGCCTGGCTGCATGCATGATGCGTTGTAGTTTTCGTAATTGTTCTCGAAATGAAATTAATTAAGCAGGATGGATTTGAGCCAAAGGAAACTTCGCGGAAGCCGGCGTAGTAACCATTTTGGCAAAACACTAGCTATTATGTAACTTTGCCCTGCTAGCAGGCTGCCAAATGTGTGAAATGTCACTCAAAGGCATCATGCATCATCATCTCCGCTACTTTCACAGATTCCCGCGCGTATATATCACTCCAAAGCCAAATTACCAAAGTGCACAAAATCGCTACCTTTCACAGATCACATAGATACACTATAGTTCCAACCCCTACGACATGCAAGCGACAGTACGCGATGGCGCAATCCGCATTAGATCCTGATGAAAGAGACTTTATTACTTTGCCGCATCAAACCAAATCAAATCAGATCATCAGATAAAAACTGCTCAGAAATGTATATCACAATGCAAGAGGCCAGGGCTACTCCTAACAAGTACTCCTAGCTAGGCCTTGTTTAGATCGATGCACCCCAAAAGTTGGAATTTTTTCACTCTCTTTCCATCACATCAATCTTTGGACTCATGCATTAAGTAGTAAATATAGGTAAAAAATAACTAATTACACAGTTTAGTTGGAAATCACGAGATGAATCTTTTGAGCTTAGTTGGTCCACGATTGGACAATATTTGCCAAATAAGACGAAAATGGTACTATTCATCGGTTTGAAATTTTTTGCAATCTAAACATGGCCCTACTCCAACTAGTAAGTAGGCACTGTTGGAGAGCACTGCCCCTGTCGAACCGAACACATGTCACTTCCATCGGCTGTCCGCACTCATGATCCTCTATTTTCATCCTCTATTAATCATAGTCATCAAGATTCTCTCCTCTATACTCATTTCTCCTGTACCCATCCATCCTCTATATCATCCTCTATCCATTGTGGGGCTCACTTGTCACTTTATCTAAATATATTCATGTGAGATCTTATTTTGAAGAATTTATTGAAACGAATTTAATGTTGCAATCGGAATTTAATTTGATTTGTTGGTTTGTGAGTTATAACATTTCTAAGTTACTTGAAACTAGTAGCAGCAGTAGGGCCCATAGCAGCAGTAGGGCCCACATCACATGCACTCTGTCTCCCTCCCATCCTCGTAAACAGTAGCAACAGTCGGCCCTACGTTGTGTGTAGCGGACCTCCTCTACCTCCGGCATAAATAGCGTACCGGAGGCCGTCCTCTTCTTTAGCGTATGATTTCTAGCACCGGGGTGCAGCGTTTTTCTTCCGCTATCGGCTGTTCCGGATCGGATACCGCACGCCGGTGCGGACAGTCTTACTTCCCAAAAAAAAAATTCTACAGTAACATAAGCGTTTGGACACATGTATAGAGTATTAAATGTAGAAAAAAAAACTAATTGTACAGTTTGGTGGGAAATCGCGAAACGAATCTTTTAAGCTTAATTAGTCCATGAATAGCCTTAAGTGTTACAGTAACCCACATGTACTAATGACGGCTTAATTAGACTTAATAAATTTGTCTCGCAGTTTCCAGACGAGCTATGTAATTAGTTTTTTTATTAGTATCCGAAAGCCTCTTTCGATATTTCACGAAACATCTGATGTGACACCCAAAAATTTTTCTTTCTCCAGCTAAACACAGCCTTAGTGTGAAGACTGAAGAGCAGTGTGGGTCTCCTACTCTCCTGTCAAGAAAACACTTTGATGATCGACCTTGCTGAAGACAACATACTACACCGCATGAGCATCTAGCTAGGCATCTAGGAGTAGCACAAGACAATTAAAAGGGATCGGCACTCAACATGGCTTGCGTGCTCTTCGATATGATTGGATCTTCCTAAGTTCCAGCGACTAGCTTAGAGCATCTTCAACATATTAGCCAAATTATTTTCTAAAGATAAATATAATTATTATTAAAGGAAAAATGTCTCCAACAGATTCTGGAAATGACTCTCTAAATTTAGTAGTTCTTCATCACACCTCATTCGCTCTCTACTTTTGGATAGCCTACCTTACTGGCTATCCAGTCTCTTGGTTTTACAGAGTCTGTTGGAGTATCTAGTATTTTTTTGTCAAATCTATTTTTAAGAGTGGCTAAATCAATAAATTTGGCTAGTCTTTTAGGCTAATCTCTCGACTACCCTTTTTTGAGAGTAGGTCTCCAAGGTTGAGGGCTAGTTAGTGCCTATTTTGACTAGCGCAAAAGTTAAAGAGGATACATCACGAAATTATATTAAAGCGAACCATGAGAAAAGTAACTCACATCACATGCAGATGTTAATAAAAAAAGGAAAAATAATTACTTTCGGTTCTAACCATGGAACGCACAAAATCTTATACTCCCTAACTTGAGAACTGGTAAACGTATTTGATTATTAGAGGAAATAGTAAAAGTCAGTTGCGCTCTTTATACTTGCCACGCGGTGTTTTCCAGACCTCAATTTTTTTTTCATTTCTTGCTCTCAGTCTCATCACTGATCCAAACGGTCGTTAAGTAATTCTTTTTTAACTACAACCGTGTGAGCTTTGGGTGAGTTTGGATCGGTAGTCACCAATTACCGTCCAAGCTTTGTATTGTTAAATTACTCTACATATGAAGAAAAGATCCTTGACATCATGTACGTTGATTATTAGCCTCTACGCATATGATATGATCATGACAGATCGGATCACTGTTGTTTTAATTATTCTTACCTAGGAGTAAGTTGTATTACGTGAGTGCAAGATTGGCTGGTTGCGATTTGCATAGGTTCTCGATCGGTAGGTAGCGGCAGGCATGCTTTGGATTGGACCACACTTTTTATCTGCTGGTAGTTTTGGTCAATTAGATTGGATTTGATCGTGTCACATCAAGAACTCAAAGTGTGATGGTGACACATATATTCCGCCATGAATGATGGCATGATATGAAGAATATGTGCCCATTGCTTTTTTGAAAAGCCTAATGATTGATGTTCTCATTTCTTCCATAATCTAATGACTACTTCCTGGATCCTTGAGTAACTCAATTCCTATAGTTGTTTTAAGGCAAATTTTTATGTCTGACAAGATTTTTAAAAATAATTGCATAAATGTTTATGACACCAAATAAGTATATTATGAAAATATATTGCATAGTATATCTAATAATATTAATTTGATTTCATAAATCTTTGTATTTTCCTTATATAAACTTAGACAAATTAAGAAAAATCAATTTATGACTAAAAAATTAATCTTTTGAGAGACCTGAGCGTGACTACTAAGTTTGGTCAGTACTACAATAAGGTAGTCGGAAAAAAAATACTACTGTAAGGTAGTATCAATTTTTGATCAACGTGGCTAGCCCGAACGTCAGGACGGACGCGAGCACGTCCGGACGCCCGGGCAACCAGCCTCTGTGTGCCTCGCTCCAATTGCACGTGCACCACGCCCTTGATGCTACGTCTGCCACTCCTCGCGTTCGGATCGATGGCCACGCAACCCGCCCCCACCTCGCACGTGCACCCTGCCCCCCTCCCCCCGGTGTGCCTCGCTCCTTCCCCCTGACCTTCCTATTTCTCCGAGTGGACGGGACCTGGGAGGCACCCCAACTCTGTCCCGCCCCATCCCCGGGTGCCCTGGTCATGCGCCAATCACTCACTGTGCCCCCGTGAAACACTTGCAACATAAAACACTTGGATGCAACATATGTCGAACACGGATGCAACATTTAAAACATACTGTTGTAACATATGTGTGAAACATATGAAACATCTAGATAAAACACTTACAACATATGTGTGAAACATATACAACATTCAGATAAATCACTTGCAACATATGTATGAAACATATACAACATCTAGATAAAACAGTTGCTGCAACATACGTCTGAAAATAGATGAAACATTTTTTCAAAACGCTTGCAACATACCACTGAAAACACTTGCAAAAATATGCAATATGTGCAACATCCTGATCTATTTTTGCAACATCCATATGTACCAATTGTAATATACCTCTGAAACAATTAAAACATACATTTGCAATACAGGAGCGGGGAAGGCCGGAGCCGGTCAATTCCGGTCGTCGGGGTGGGAACCGATGGCGAGCAGCGGTGCGCAGGCACCCTTGGCTCAGCCGGGGAAGACATGAGGTGCCACGGCACGTGCGCCCTAGAGGCCATGGCAGGGTCAGTGCACGGCGCGGTGACGTCGATGGGCGACGGACGAGCGACGAGGGAGCGAGTGGCGCAGGTGACTAGAATGCAGGTGAGCGGCACGGGAAGCGAGGGCGCGCGGCGCGGCTGGCAATGGGTGGAAGGGCACACGTGGTTGCCCGACGAGCGCGCGGTGAGGAAGAGGGCAGACGGATGAGCGACCACGCTGTTTTGGGGCCAAGCGGATAAGCATATGAGAGAGTGAGGATTTGTTTTTTTTGTTCTGAAAGAGATAAGGGCCGCTCTTGTGGAGCCGCATCTGGACGGGAGTCACGGACAGATGCCCATGTTAGATCATTATTGCTTTTCGATTGCAGTTCGCAGAACGGGAGTGCTACAATGCAGTGGTAGCAAATGCGTGCCCGCGTAGGCTGTGCAATACACTGCATCGGATCTATAAAAAATGTAATTTCAGGTCTAAACTGAGTGAAACTTTTTAAAAATCACGAAAGTTTATAGAAATATTATTAATATTTATAATTCTAAATAAATATACTATAAGAAATATGTTCCATAATTAATTTAATAAGGTATTCAATATTATGAATATTATTTGTAAATTGGATTATGATTAGTACCCAATACTTGACGTGACATACAAGATGACTCTCAGAAAGTGTTTGCCCCGGAGAGGGACGCGGTGCTTCACTGTTCAGCGCACGCACGTAGTACTGTTGAACGCTTCACTGTTGACGTGCCTTCAAACACAGTACTAGTCCTTGTGGAAGCAATGTGTTGAATTCGTTACAACGACTGACTGAATAAATAATTAATTAAAGCAATCCGGTCATATTCTAACACATAACCATGGGGATCAGTATCGGCTACAGCAATCCGGTCACATTATAAAGGTTTAGTGGTTTACTCAGCACATTTGCAAGCGCAGATCTATCGAAGCAAGGATTAGCTAAGGCCCCAGCAATAACAACTGCATCCGTCTCCAAAATAACTCTCCTGATTCCCAGAGCAACTGCCTGCTCGAGGCCTTTTGAAGCAAGCAGTTGCTTCAGCAAATTGTGCCAAGAGGGTGTTTAGTTAGTATGTGAAAAGTTTTTGATGTCATATCGGATATTTCATGAGATGTTGGAAGGGGTTTTCGGATACTAATAAAAAAAAAACTAATTACATAACTCGCCTGGAAACTGCGAGACGAATTTATTAAGCCTAATTAAGTCGTCATTAGCACATGTGTGTTGCTGTAGTACTTAAGGCTAATCATGGACTAATTAGGCTTAAAAGATTCATCTCGTGGTTTCCAACCAAACTGTACAATTAGTTTTTTTTTTGTCTACATTTAGTACTTCATGCATGTGTCCAAATATTTGATGTAATCGAGTGAAAAATTTTTAGGTGCAAACTAAACAACAAAAGCAACCCCCTCCCCACACACACATCAGAAAATTTGTTGCGCCTGCTCCTGCATGCTGCCGCTGCCATTACCAACATGATTTCTAATACTAAAAATCCATCTAGCTTTTTTTAATCCAAGGATAAAGGCCCCATCACAATTAACCTGTTGTGTCCCTAGCTATGACCCTATTCAACGAATAATCATATCGCGGATCTGTTTTTATTCTAATAACTTGTGCGAATCGGAAGCATATATAAACACTGATGGACGATGGAGACGGTGCACTCTCTAGTCAGTGTGCGTGGCGTGATTGTGCTTTCATCGATTGCCTGGCCTGGCCACCACATGCATGTGCAGTTGCACCCCCGGGCCGTTCCCCTCCCTGCTCCGACTCCGTGAAGGGTCGCTGCCGAGTGATATTGAGCAGGCTGTGGACTACTGGCCGGTCAACATGCATGCGCATCGCCGTCGCGTGATGACAGGTACGTACGGTACCCTGGCTGCATGCATGTCAGCCAAGTTCGCACGTTGGTGTCCAAGTTCGCGGGCATTGCTTCAGAGCAGCGGAGAGGTCGTCGTCTCCACAGGCCACAGAGTAGCGCGCGGGGGCAAAGATAGGTGCCTCCGGCCGTGTCGTCGTGGCCGCTGACGGGACGCCCTACAGCGACGGTGTCATAGATGAGCCAATCGTTTGCCTCTGGGAAGTGGGAACCCGTAGGCCCCAGCCCAGGCCGCCTAGCCTAGAGGGTCACCCCCATGCCTCTCACGGCTTGGGTTGACGTCCGCCGCGGACTCCAGCCCTCCCGCGGATCCACTTCGCACCACGTACCGGCCACCAGATGCGTATAGGAAAGAGATGGCTGGCTCCGCGCGCTTGGTCAGATGAGACCGAGAGACAGCCAGCCTAGGCATGGCACAAAGGGATGATCCGGTGCGGGCAGTGCACAAGGCCATTATTGCCTTTTTCTTTTTTCTCATTCCTAAAAAATAAGGACATTATTGTCTTTTCACGTCACAGTTAAGGGGCACCACAGACGTGGATGTAAAGTTTAAACTGACGGCATTTTAGCCAACTTATATAGTTTTTTATCCTATACGACTGTGATTATTAATTAATTTCTAGAATCACCTGTCTTTTTGGGAAGAAGGGAGTAGAAGAGATGGGTATAAGTTTTGATAGCAAACAAGCTAGAGATTTTCCTTTTTAATTATCCTATCACCCATCAGGGGAGAAATTCAAATGACTACCTTTTGGTTGTTTGACAGAATCCGATGTTCTACACAAGTAGGAAAAACAATAGCCGGTGGACTGCTAAAGAAGTGGAGAGACTGGTACAAGGTGTCTCTAAATTTGGTGTTGGACGATGGACCATGCTGAAGCAGAAATTTTTCAAAACGTCAATTAGGACAGCAGTAAATCTTAAGGTAAAGTAGATTAGTGACACATTGCACAGTGAGGTAATCCATTCTGAGATGCTATTCGCTAACATCATACTCTATGTTTTTCATGGCTCAGGACAAGTGGAGAAATCTATTGAAAGCTTACAAGGTCAGAATTCCATCTCATATAACAGTCTTGTTTTCTTAACTTTCTAACAAATAACTGCTAAGTACATTTCTTGAATTCAATTCAGGAAAATTCACAACAAACTACACTACTGGATCTTGAGCCATCGTTGGTGGAGAGGATCAGGAAGCTGGCGGACCATATGCAAATAAAAGGCACACATAGGACCGACCACTAATTAGTCATTGTGTATAGGCTCCAGCATGGAGTTAGCCTTAGCTAAAAGGGAAGGGAACAGCAGAAAGCTGGTTATTAATGAAATGGAGGGAGGGTTTTGGATGTGACCAAGCTGAATTTTTACTTTTCTCCATCTATGTTCTTTGTAAAGACCAAAACCACTCTCTGTAAGACTGTTAGATGGTTTGAGGAAACTTAGATTGTCCCATGACTACAACCTATATTCACTCTAAAGTATCTTTAGTCTTCGTGTTCATCCTTTGCATGCGCCGACATACTCAATTAGACACCAAGTCTTGAGCCAAGTTACTTGTGGCCATTCACAGTGTGACTATGGTTGGGTGGAACCACTACAGCAAAACAAGAATATCCCTGACGGTGGTGAACTTTTTGTAACGGTGTACCTATAGCACCCATTGCATACTCCCTCCGTCCCATAAAAAGAGTCATTCTCGCTTTCCAAAAAGTCTACAACTTTTAACTTTGACCAAATATATTTAACAAAATATTAATATTTATGGTACATAATTAGTATCATTAGGTAGATCTTTGAATATACTTTCATAATAAACTTATTTAAAGATATAAATGTTGCACGCATTTTCTACAAACGTAGTCAAAGTTGAGAAAGTTTGACCAACACGCTTCCTACGGCGACTCTTTTTATGGGACGGAGTAGTATATACCTATAGTGCCATCAGCTCCTCCAAAGTTTAGAAACTGGTGTCTCCTATCGTAAATTTCCTCTTCGTCGAGTACTCGAGTATAGAAAACCTCCCTCTAACAAGGTAAAAAAAAGATGCTCCCACCCTACACATACACATGCATGTGCATGCATGCATTCCCATCCAATTCTATTCATTTCTTCACCACAATTCCTCACTAGATCATCGAATTTACAGACAATTTTCGCCATAGAGTGCTGAAATTTTTAAGCATGATTTCAGATCCATTGTGTTTTTTTTGAAAACTTTTAAATTCATAAATGTACACTTTTGAGGAGAGAATTGCGTGAATCGTTTTCGAGTATAAAATCCTACAAATACAGGCATAGCAAATATCATATAATTGCCTTTATCCCACTAGGTAATCTGAAACTGGATGCTAGCTTGGCCCACAAGGTTGCCTTTATCCCAATTGGTAGTTGTTTCATCCGACTAGGGATTGCGGGGCTCATTTAATCTTTGACTAGTGCCCCAATGACGTACCGGAACTTAGCCCTAACATTTTTTGGCTCCATGGGCTCTCCTACTTTCACGGCCCGGTTACTGCCCAGATGCCTTCTGGGTACTTGTTCTTACTCCCATGCCCCCGTTTTGGTTTGCCCTGCTAGCTACGAAGTTGTGGTGTCAGGCTGTGGAGTAGAGCCATCGGTGGCCAACACTTCTTTCTCTGCTCCTTCATCATCTTGGGGGCACCTAGTTGGGTGTCGAAATGTTAGTATACGTAAAAACAAGTTTTTGCATATCAACATTAATTAGGTTTTAGCCCTACCTCAAGGATTTGGTTTTCAAAAGTCGGACCCAGCTCTTCCTAACTAGTGGGGTTTGCAACCTAGACTCCGAGTAGGCTCCCAATAACACTATCCACATATATGCATACCTTCAAACAAACCAACGTCTAGAAATAGGGGATTAGCTGTTGAGTTGCCCATCTATCATCACCCTATAACCTATGCGGTTGTGTCTAAAAAAAAAAGAATGCAACTCTTGCTAATAATAATATTTCCATGGTTAATAGTCTTCGGAAAGTCTAGTTTCCAAGCACGCGCGTGCTAGAGCTGCGGTGCACACACCCCGACAGCCGTCCGATTCTTCTTGACGGTCGCACAGGTGCTCCCTCGCCCGCCCTCTTCTTCCTCAACTCCAGTGGTGACTAGGGTTCCAGTAGCCCATGCCACTCCCTTCTTCCCCAACTCCAGCGGAAGTAAAGGGGCTCAGAGGAGGCAGGTTGGCCAGACGGTGGGGACGGTGGGAGGGTGGCTTTAGGGTCTTGGCGGCGGCGGAGGTAGCCGGGCCAGGTTAGGGTAGGGGCGCCATGGCCGGAGCTCCCCGCGGAAGAAAGGACCTCGCCAGAGCTCGCGACGGCATGTAGGAGGTGGGAGGAGAAGAAGAAGGTCGCCGCGGGCAGTGGGCGGCGGGGCGGTGGGAGGTGGTGGAGGCGGGGGCACTCGTGCCGGATCTAGAGGGGGTCGAGGGCGGCATCACCGGAGTTGGGCGGGCTGAGGAGGCTGCAGGGGAGCATGAGAGGAAGAAGATAAGGTTAAGGCGAGGAAGAAGGAGCCGTGCCGGTGGAATTTTCTACGCCTGCGCATGCGTAGTATAGTGAAGTCCTTTTTTACTTACAGGAGTGAAAAATCTGGTGCGCTGTGCACTAACCTGATACGTCCCGGCGGCCGGCCTATGCAACGAGAGTCATATCTCGCTGAACGCTGATCTGGTGCGCTGTGCACTATCCTGACTTGTGCAAATCGGAAGCATATTTACACACTGATTGATTGACGATTATGTCCTAGCTTGTCGTGAGGTCGACGACGTTACTGTGCATCATAGTCATACTAGCTAGCTAGAGCTCCAACATCAGCATCACCATCACCGCACCGGTCACGCATGATGTGCTATCATCGCATCGGTTGGCCGCATGCTGCTGGGCACCACATGCATCCACTTTCAAGCCTGCAGATATATGCATGCAGCCCCGGCCCGTTTCCTCCCTGACCCTCCTCCGACTGGCGACTGCGATCTGTGAAAGGGTCGCTGCTAGCCTGTGGACTACTGGCCGGCACCGTACGTCGTCACCATGCATGCATGTGCATCGCGCGCGCTTGCGTGATGACTGACGATTGCAACGGGACAGGACCCTGCTGGCTGCCTGGCTGCATGCATGATGCGTTGTAGTTTTCGTAATTGTTCTCGAAATGAAATTAATTAAGCAGGATGGATTTGAGCCAAAGGAAACTTCGCGGAAGCCGGCGTAGTAACCATTTTGGCAAAACACTAGCTATGTGACTTTGCCCTGCTAGCAGGCTGCCAAATGTGTGAAATGTCACTCAAAGGCATCATGCATCATCATCTCCACTACTTTCACAGATTCCAGCGCGTATATATCACTCCAAAGCCAAATTACCAAAGTGCACAAAATCGCTACCTTTCACAGATCACATAGATACACTATAGTTCCAACCCCTACGACATGCAAGCGACAGTACGCGATGGCGCAGTCCGCATTACTCTGTCCCTCTGGAAAACTGTTGTCGATGGTGTGCGTACCATAAGTTTGACTTAATTTATAGAAAATACGTGTAATATTTGTATTTCCAAATAAATTTATTAAAAAAACTAGATTTAAAGATCTTTACAACAATACTAATTACGTACCATAAATATTAATATTTTTTAATATATATTAAGTTTAATTGTTTCTCGAGAAGCGAAAACGACATACTACTCCGTCCCATAAAAAGAGTCGCCGTGGGAAACGTGCTGGTCAAACTTTCTCAACTTTGACTACGTTTGTAGAAAATACGTGCAACATTTATATCTTTAAATAAGTTTATTATGAAAGTATATTCAAAGATTTACCTAATGATACTAATTATGTACCATAAATATTAATATTTTGTTAAATATATTTGGTCAAAGTTAAAAGCTATTGACTTTTTGGAAAGCGAGAATGACTCTTTTTTTTTGGGACGGAGGGAGTATATTTAGAAACGGAGGGAGTAGATCCTGATAAAAAAAAACTTTATTACTTTGCCGCATCAAACCAAATCAAATCAGATCATCAGACAAAAACTGCTCAGAAATACGTATATCACAATGTAAGAGGCCAGGGCTACTCCTAACAAGTACTCCTAGCTACTCCAACTAGTAAGTAGGCACTGTTGGAGAGCACTGCCCCTGTCGAACCGAACACGTGTCACTTCCATCCCCATTGATAAGCCGCAGACACACCCGTTCGTTTGAGATTATCAATCAAATCAATCAATCAGTCAGTAGTATTTTTTTTCTAAAAAATCAGCTAGCAGTACTTTTAGCCAGCCAAATCAATCCACACGATGTACAATTTAGTGTGAAGACTAAAGAGCAGTGTGGGTCTCCTGTCAAGAAAACACTTTGATGATCGACCTTGCTGAAGACAACATACTACAACGAATGAGCATTAGCTAGGCATCTAGGAGTAGCAAGACAATCAGGGTGTGTTTAGTTCGTAAAATTTTTTGGCTATGGCTACTATAGCACTTTCGTTTGTATTTGTTAATTAGTGTCAAATCATGGACTAACTAGGCTCAAAAGATTCGTCTCGTAGTTTTCTACCAAATTTGTAATTAGTTTTTTTTCATCTACATTTAATGCTCCATACATGTGTTCAAACATTCAATGTGACGAAAAATCTTGAAAATTTTTGGAAACTAAACATGGCCTTAGAAGGGATCGGCACTCAACATGGCTTGCGTGCTCTTCGATATGAGTGGATCTTCCAAGTTCCAGCGATTGGGCGAGAGTATCTCCAAGAGATTAGCTAAATCATTTTCTAAAGATAAATATAATTATTATTAAAGAAAAAACATCTTCAACAGACTCTGCAAATGACTCTAAATTTAGTAGTTCTTTATCATACCTTATTCACTCTCTACTTTTGCATAGTCTACCTCACTAGCCATCTAGTCTCTTGGTTTTACCGAGTTTGTTGGAATATCTAGTATTTTCTTTTGTCAAATTTATTTTTAAAAAATAGCTAAATCAATAAATTTGGTTAGTCTTTTTGGCTAATCTCTCGGCTACCCTTTTTTAGAGTAGGTCTCAAAGGTTGAGGGCTAGTTAGTGCCTATTTTGACTAGCGCAAAAGTTAAAGAGGATACATCACGAAATTATATTAAAGCAAAGCATGAGAAAAGTAACTCACATCACATGCAGATGTTAATAAAAAAAAGGAAAAATAATTACTTTCGGTTCTAACCATGGAACGCACAAAATCTTATATATACTCCCTAACTTGAGAACGAGTAAACGTATTTGATTATTAGAGGAAATAGTAAAAGTCAGTTGCGGTCTTTATACTTGCCACGCGGTGTTTTCCAGACCTCAATTTTTTTTTCATTTCTTGCTCTTAGGTCTTGTTCATCCGGCTTATAATCCGTACTTCTCAGCTTGTTTTTTCAGCCGGAAACAAATCAGTTAACGGTGTTTTTTAGTCTCATCACTGGTCCAAACGGTCGTTAAGTAGTTCTTTTTTAGCCACAACCGTGTGAGCTTTGGGGGAGTTTTGATCGGTAGTCACCAATTACCGTCCAAGCTTTGTATTGTTAAATTATTCTACATATGAAGAAAAGATCCTTGACATCATGTACGTTGATTATTAGCCTCTGAGCATATGATATGATCATGACAGATCGGATCACTGTTGTTTTAATTTTCTTACCTAGGAGTAAGTTGTATTACGTGAGTGCAAGATTGGCTGATTGCGATTTGCATAGGTTCTCGATCGGTAGGTAGCGGCAGGCATGCTTTGGATTTGACCACACATTTTATCCGGTAGTTTTGGTCACATCAAGAACTCAAAAGTGTGATGGTGACATATATATTCCATGAATGATGGCATGATATGGGTCCTGTTCTGCTGGTCATGTTTCGGCTTATTTCAGCTTATTTCAGCTTATTCTCTCTCATATAATACTATTGAATCAGCTGAAACCTGCCGACTTTCCTACCTGCCGAACCAGCCCATGAAGAATATGTGCCCATTGCTTTTTTGAAAAGCTTAATGATTGATGTTCTCATTTCTTCCATAATCTAATGACTACTTCCTGGATCCTTGAGTAACTCAACTCCTATTGTTTTAAGGCAATTTTTATGTCTGACAAGATTTTTTAAAATAATTGCATAAATGTTTATGACACAAATAAGTATATTATGAAAATATATTGCATAATATATCTAATAATATTAATTTGATTTCATAAATCTTTATGTTTTCCTTATATAAACTTAGACAAATTAAGAAAAATCAATTTATGACTAAAAAATTAATTTATTGAGAGACCTGAGCGTGAGTTTGGTCAGTACTCCTGTAAGGTAGTCGGAAAAATATACTACTGTAAAGTAGTATCATTTTTTTTGATGGGCGTGGCTAGCCCGGACGTCGGGACGTACGTGAGCGTGTCCGGAAGCCCGTGCAGGCTGCCTTTGTCTAACTCGCTCCGACTCGCATGCGCACCATGCTCTTGATGCTATGTCTATCACTCCTCGCGTTCGGATCGATGGCCATGCAGCCCGTCCCCACCTCGCACGTGAACCCTGCCCCCTCCCTTCGTCATGCTCCGCTCCTTCCCCCTAACCCCTCCTATTCCTCCGAGTGGATGGGACCTGGGAGCCACCCCAACTCTGTGGCGCCCCATCCCCGGGCGCCCTGGTCATGCGCTCATCACTCATCATGTCCCTTGAAACACTTGCAACATAAAACACTTGATGCAACATATGTCGAACACAGATGTAACATTTAAAACATACAGTTGCAACATATGTGTGAAACATATGAAACATCCAGATAAAACACTTCCAATATGTGTGTGAAACATATGCAAAATCCAGTTAAAACACTTGCAACATATGTATGAAACATATGCAACATCCAGACAAAACAGTTGCTGCAACATACGTCTGAAAACAGATGAAACATTTTTTCAAAACGCTTGCAACATAAAAATATGCAATATGTGCAACATCTTGATCTGCTTTTGCAACATCCATATGTACCAATTGCAATATACCTCTGGAACATCTGAAACACTTGAAACATACATTTGTAACATAGGAGCAGGGAAGGTCGGGGCCGGTCAATTCCGGTCGTCGGGGTGGGAACCGACGGCGAGCAGTGGTGCGCGGGCACCCTTGGCTCAGCCAGGGAAGACATGAGGCACCACGGCACGTGTGCCCTAGAGGCCATGGCAAGTTCAGCGCACGGCGCCTGACGTCGATGGGCGACAGACGGACTACGAGGGAGCGAGTGGCGCAGGTGACTGGAACGCAGGTGAGCGGCACGGGAAGCGAGGGCACGCGGCACGACTGGCGATGGGTGGAAGGGCATGGCGTGGTTGCCCGACGAGCACTCAGTGAGGAAGGGGGCAGACAGATGAGTGAACACGCTGCTTTGGGGCCAAACGGATAAGCATATGAAAGAGTGGGGATTTTTTTTTTTCTGAAAGAGATGGGGGCCGCTTTTGTGGAGCCGCGCCTGGACGGGAGTCACGGACGGACGCCCGTGTTGGATCATTATCGCTTTTCGATTGCAGTTCACAGAACATGAGTGCTACAGTGCAGTGGTAACAAATGCTTGCCGGCGTAGGCTGTGCCGTACACTGCATCGGATCTATAAAAAAAATGTAATTTCAGGTTTAAACTGAGTGAAACTTTTTTAAAATCACAAAAGTTTATAGAAAATATTATTAATATTTATAATTCTAAATAAATATACTATAAGAAATATGTTCCATAATTAATTTAATAAGGTATTCAATATTATGAATATTATTTGTAAATTGGATTATAATTAGTACCAAATACTTGACGTGACATATGACGTGATATCTGATGTGACACTGCACATTTTTCGGAAAGTGTTTGCTCCGGAGAGGGACGCGGTGCTTCACTGTTCAGCGCACACACGTAGTACTGTTGAACGCTTCACTGTTGACGTGCCTTCAAACACAGTACTAGAAAGAAACGACCCGTGGCGTTGCCGCGCGGCCTCGTATGGTGGAACCAGTTGTGTAGAAGCTTGGATTAATTGTTGATTAATCTTTTAGTAGGCTAGGTGTCTAGCATTTTGAGCCAATTTGGTTATGCATTTATGTTGCTACGAACCCTTTTTTATGAAACAATGGTGTTTATTTTGTAGATTGGCTATAGTAGATTTTATCGATTATCTATAAACGTAATAGAATAGCTAGTAGGTACTTATTTATGGAGTTTTCATATTTTTCTGAAAATGACCGGAAGTAACAAAAAGGATTTCAATATATTTTTTTGTAGGATTACGGGATTCTGAGCTAGGATGGATAAGATATAAAATTCCTAAATTCATCGATAAAAGGCGAACGATAGGAATTTAGAATATTTTTTGTATAACAAAGAAGAGGCGGAAAATATTTAGCTACGTTGTAGATTGGTTCTAGTTTATTTACGAATTTTTTGAAATTTTTCTACAAAGGAAAAGGGTCTATTTTGATCTTCTGGGTACGTTCCTCGTGTACGTGTAGGGAAGATGCGCAAACAGTAGATGAACAGTGCATAAACAATGCCACGAAAGCGATTTTTACATTGATTGGAGCCGTCCGATCGAGATCCGACGACCAAAGATTTATAGGCGACGTGGCCATCATCGTTGGCAGGAGCTTGGCTCACGTTTAATATTATAGAGACTAGTCCTTGTGGAAGCAATGTGTTGAATTCGTTACAACGACTGACTGAATAAATAATTAATTAAAGCAATCCGGTCATATTCTAACACATAACCATGGGGATCAGTATCGGCTACAGCAATCCGGTCACATTATAAAGGTTTAGTGGTTTACTCAGCACATTTGCAAGCACAGATCTATCGAAGCAAGGATTAGCTAAGGCCCCAGCAATAACAACCGCATCCGTCTCCAAAATAACTCTCCTGATTTCCAGAGCAACTGTGTGCTCGAGGCCTTTTCAAGCGAGCAGTTGCTTCAGCAAATTGTGCCAAGGCGGTGTTTAGTTGGTTGGTGAAAAGTTTTTAGATGTCACATCAGATGTTTTATAGGATGTCAGAAGGGGTTTTCGGATACTGATAAGAAAAAACTAATTACATAATTCGTCTGAAAATTGCGAGACAAATTTATTAAGCCTAATTAAGCCGTCATTAGCACATGTGTGTTACTGTAGCATTTAAGGCTAATCATTGACTAATTAGGCTTAAAAGATTCATCTTATGATTTTCCAACCAAACTGTGCAATTAGTTTTTTTTGCCTACATTTAATACTTCATACATGTGTCAAACATTCGATGTAATCCAGTGAAAAATTTTTGGGTAAAAACTAAACAAACCCCTCCCCCCTCAACCACATCAGAAATTTTGTTGCGCCTGCTCCTGCGGCCGCTGCCATTACCAACGTGATTTCTAAGGCCTTGTTTAGATTGGTGAATTGGGGAGAAAAACACTGTATCAGAATTCCTGTAGCATTTCGTTTGTATTTGGTAAAAATTATTCAAATTTTGACTAACTAGGCTTAAAATGTTCGTCTCGCAAAGTACAATAAAACTGTGCAATTAGTTTTTGATTTTATCAACATTTAGTATTCCATGCATTTGCCGACATTTTGATGTGACGGGGAATCTTCTTTTTGCATAGTGGAATTAGGGGAGAGAATTGGGGAACTGAACAAGGCCTAATACTAAAAATCCATCTAGCTTTTTTTAATCCAAGGATAAAGGCCCCATCACAATTAACCTGTTGTGTCCCTAGCTATGACCCTATTCAACGAATAATCATATCGCGGATCTGTTTTTATTCTAATAACTTGTGCGAATCGGAAGCATATATATAAACACTGATGGACGATGGAGACCGTGCACTCTCTAGTCAGTACTGTGAGGTCGACGAGACGGCGACGCTGCTGCTGCTGCCTCACACTAGCTAGCATCATCACCGTATATACTGGCTAGTGGCTACGCGTGGCGTGATTGTGCTTTCATCGATTGCCTGGCCTGGCCACCACATGCATGTGCAGTTGCACCCCCGGGCCGTTCCCCTCCCTGCTCCGACTCCGTGAAGGGTCGCTGCCGAGTGATATTGAGCAGGCTGTGGACTACTGGCCGGTCAACATGCATGCGCATCGCCGTCGCGTGATGACAGGTACGTACGGTACCCTGGCTGCATGCATGTCAGCATGTAGTAATAAGGATAATGACGTGGTGTGTGTTTTCGTAATTGTTTTCCGAGAGCACTGTAGCCTGTAGGAGCCGATCGATCGAGTCAATGCAGGGACGAAACTTCGCGGAAGCCGGCGTCGGCCCATTTCGGCAAAACACTAGCAAGGTGCCTTTACCCAAATGTGTGAAATGTCACTCTCAGGCATCATGTCATGCATCACACACAGCGATCCATCATTGCTTGCTAGCCCTGCTCCAGCACCGTCTGCATTCTCCAGTACTCTTCAGAGATTCCAGTACACACATCAGGAAACGGATTCGATACGCGTAAAACTGTCACACCAAATTACTAATAAACCGCACACTACTAAGGTGTGTTTAGATAAGGTGTAAAATTTTTGGAAGCACAGTAACTCTTTCGTTTGTATTTGGTAATTAGTGTCTAATCATGGACTAATTAGGTTTTAAAGATTCGTCTCGTGATTTACAACCAAACTGTGTAATTAGTTATTTTTTAATCTATATTTAATGCTCCATGCATGAGTGCAAAGATTCGATATGACGGGGAATTTTGTAAATTTTTTGGAATTTTGAAGGAAGGAACACACCTAAGTAAAATGGCTACCTTTAATTTTGCTTAATAGTTCTCCAGCATGGCTACATAATAAAAATGAGAGAATTTCCAGGCACGCACAATAGAAGAAAAAAGAGAAGCAGAAGAAGAAAAGAAGAATGAAGAGCCCCTTCCAAATGAATACTCCCTCTGTCCCGATATCTCAGGGCTTGTTTAGATGGTAACTTTTTGCAATCTGTGATACTGTAGCACTTTCGTTTGTATTTGGCAATTAGTGTTCAATCATGGACTAATTAGGCTCAAAAGATTCGTCTCGCAAATTATAGACAAACTGTGTAATTAGTTATTTTTTTACCTACATTTAGTGCTCCATGCATGCGTCTAAACATTGATGTGATGGAGAAAGAGTGTAAAAATTTGAAATTTAAAAGGTAACTAAACAAGGCCTCAGTCGTTTTAGCGTTGGTCCAAGTGCAGCAATGATTTAGGGACCCGGAGACACCATATATACAGACGCATGCAGCATTGAGTGCGTATAGACATTTAATTGAGTTGCTATGATGACAAACAAAAGGGGATAGAGGGAGTACTAGTTAAGGTTTTAAATTCTGGCTATGGTCTTGTTTAGATCCCAACTCGGGGTGGCCGAATTTGCACAGTGCCACCCCCGAGCACTGTAGCACTTTTGTTTTTAGTGGTAATAATTGTCCAAATTTTGATTAATTAGACTCAAAATGTTCGTCTCACAAAGTACAATAAAACTGTACAATTAGTTTTTGATTTCATCTACATTTAGTACTTCATATATGTGCCGACATTTTGATGTGATGGGGAATCTTCTTTTTGCATAGTGAAATTTGGGGGTGAATTCTGGAATCTAAACAAGGCCTATAACTGTTTGAGGTTGATCAAAGCTATTTGCATTTACATAGAACTTAGCTGCTATAGCCCGCTATAGCCCCCATTTAGCTCATTTAGCGTCCGCTATAGCTGTTTTAGAGGTTATCCGCTAAATACCTTTAGCCAGAGATTTAAAACCTCGATACGAGTACATAACACTGTGCGTGCCACTGCCAACTGACGTTTGTATACAGTAGGTTCCTACAACCCCTACATGTTATTGTAAAAAAAAACTACATGCAAGCGACAGTACGCAATCCGCCTTAGCCCTTGTTTAGTTTCCCTCCAAAATGCAAAAGGTGCAAAGATTCCCTATCACATCAAATCTTTAGACATATACATGGAGTATTAAATGTAGGTAAAAAATAACTAATTACACAGTTTGCTTGTACTTTGCGAGACAAATCTTTTGAGCCAATTAGTCAATGCTTGGACAATAATTGACAAATACAAACGAAATGCTACAGTATTTCTAGCACCTCCCAACTTTGGAACTAAATAGGGCCTTAGATCCTGATGAAATGGACTTTTGCCGCATCAAATCAACTCGCATCAAATCGTTGGACCCGCGCCTCCACACGCCGCCCCGCTCGTCGGCTTGCCGTTGCCGCGACGGGGCCCGCGCCCACGCATGTGACGCTGCGTTGGCCTGTACTGCCCCACACCAGTCCCCACCGGCCGGCGCATGCAACTGCGGCCTCGCGTCGGCCCTGGCGCTCCGCGCCGTGAGCGCCAGCCGCCACCTACGCGTTTTGTCGTGACCCGCTCCGGCCACCACAATCTATCGCCGCATCCAGGGGAAGGACCCAGTGACAAGCTAGCACGGCCTCTTGGGCTCTTCTTGGCTGAGATTGGCCGGCTGTTGTGCGTGTGTGCGGCTTGGAGTTTTGCAGGGCCACGGTTCGCACAAAGAAGTTGACAAGCGTGATGATCTGATTCCGTGTCGAAGACCACGTACACCATGCTGATGTACTGCTCCTCGAATTAGCGTTGTATGGGCCATGGCTCCATGGGCGGACGCACAACTCCATGGCTTGCAAGGGCAGATCACTACAAGAATCATGTTGATACATGACGGTTTCGTCAAACGGTTTGCAAAAGTGTCATCGTATATAGAATCTATGATGGTCTCATGACAGTTTGAAAATGAGATGCTCGCTCTGTGTTGATCTAGACTGTTTGTCACCTTTATAGTTGTCCATGATGGTTGGAAAGAAACAACACCGATGGATGTTAGCTGACGTGGACTGTGGATGGTGACGTGGACAGTCGGTCCCTTGTTGACGTGGACGGCACCGTGGGTGACGTGGATGTCTGACTATAGCAAATGGAGAGCAAAAAAATTGTGCCAAGCCCAGGAATCGAACCCACGACCGGCATAGTTGGAGAGAGGCACCTTACCACTACAATACTATGGAACTTGCGTCTAGAAATGTATGTTTTTCTTTATACGATTTACATTAGCAATAGATAATCAGGCATTAGTCCACTTTCTAATGTCATTGTCGACATTAATCCTATGTCGTTGTGGCATTGGTGGCTACGGTGGCGGCGGGTTGCGACGGTGGAGGCGGGGTGCGATAGCAGCGTAGGCGGGTTGCGGCAGCGGTGGAGTCGGGTTGCGGCGGAGGCGGGGTGCAGTGGAGGCGGGTTGTGGTTGAGGCGGGTTGCATGGTGGCGGCAGGTTGCGGTTGAGGCAGGGTGCGGCAGTGGCGGAGGCGGGGTGCGGCAGTACTTTGTCGCCGATATCTACAGCCTACCTAGCTCCTGCGTGGCTCACCCGCCCATCGACGAGCTCCATTGGCTCCCGCCGAAGCTCACCCATCAATGAGCTCCATTACCGCTCTCTGCAGGAGCTCTTCTATCCTCTTGAATTGGTGCCTCGATTGGCCTAGTATGTATTTTGATACCCAATTCGATTTGAAGGTAGGACAGAGAGTTTAGCCCATGAATGTGATGTGAATGTGTTTCCTGCAATTTCTGTAATAGATGGATAGACGATGGATACATGGTGCGCTCTTCACACCTGAGTATATTGCTGGTGTCAGATTTTTCATGGATTTTGTTGGAGAGATGTTTGCTGAGGATGCTGCAATTTTGTGCCCATGTAGTCAGTGTATTAATCTAAAATCCATGGCTAAAAGTGATGTGGAGAGGCACATATTGCTCAATGGGATGTCCAGTACATATACAAGGTGGATTCATCACGGAGAGGGCAATGATGTTCATGTTTTGGAGGAAGCAGTACATGTGGATGCACATTCTAATCCTATTGAACAAGACAGCAATGCTGCAGAAAGAGTTGAAGATGTCTTAAGGGCTCATGATGGTCGAAGTACCTTGTAATGATGTAGCAGCTGGAGATGGCAACCCATCAAGTGACCATCAGTCTCTTTTCAAAGCTCTGATGGAAGAGGCAAAGCAAGAGTTATATGTTGGTTGCACTCAATTTTTATGGTTCTCATTTGTAGTCAAGATGCTTCGTTTGAAGTCATACTATAGGATCAGCAACTCAACATTTTCTGCACAATTGAAAGTCTTGTCTGAAGCGTTCCCAGAGTCCAATTGTATTCCCAAATCATACGAAGAAGCAAAGAAAATGCTGCATACTTTAGGACTGGGTTATGTCTCGATACATGTTTGCCCAAACAATTGCGTGTTATTTAGAAAGGCCTATGAAAAACTTGATAATTGTCCAGTTTGTCAAGCATCAAGATGGAAAGATTCTGTGAATAAGAAGATTCTAGAAAAAGTATTGCGGCATTTTCCATTGGTACCTAGGTTTCAACGGATATTTGCTAGCAAGAAAACATCACAGGAAGCACAGTGGCATAAGGTGAATAGGGAATCCAAAGAGAAGGAAATATCCCATCCTGCAGATAGAGAGGCATGGCAAGATTTTGACAAATTCTGGCCAGAATTTGCTGAAGATGCATGGAAGCTCTGACTTGGCCTGGCTACAAACGGTTTCAATCTGTTTGGGAACATGAGATCATCTTATAATGTGGTTTATTTTTGTGATTCCATACAACTTTTCACCTTGGACATGTATGCAAGAATCAAATTTAATGATGGCTTTGTTGATTCTTGGGCCTAGATCACTTGCGAAGCCCTTTGATGTTTTTTTGTAGCCTCTTGTAGAGGATTTACTTGCCCTTTGGTCTGGTTTGGATACAGTTGATGCTCTCACTGGAAAAATTCAAGCTGTGAGCAGTCGTGTTGTGGTGCATTCATGACTATCCAACACTTAGTACCCTGTTTGGTCATACCACAAAAGGTTTCTTTGCTTGTCTACATTGTGACAAAAATCCTCTGTCATATTCTATTAGGAGCAATCTTTGTTACATTGGTCACTATCGTTTCCTTCCGAGGCGTCATCGTCTGCGCACCAACAATGAATATGCCTCTCTACATGAAAGCAAAGAGAAGCCAGGTACATTCACAACTAAAGAGCTTCTAGAAGAATTGGAGAAGGTACAAGATGTTAGACCGGGTCAAAAAAGGAAGCGTTGAGGGGGACGTGTGCCAATTTGGGGTAGGAGGGTTAATTTGTGGGATTTACCATATTGGCCATCTTTGAAGCTTAGACACAATCTAGATGTGATGCACATTGAAAAAAAATATTTGTGAAAACCTCCTTGGTACCCTACCTGACATACATGGGAAGTCAAAAGACAACACTAATGCAAGGCTTGATCTTGTTGATTTTAATATTAAACCAGAATTGCAGTTACCGCCAAATGGAGATTCATATGACATGCCTAAAGCTCGATACACATTGTCTAGGTCAAAAAAGATTGAATTCTATAATTTTTTAAGGAAGCAAAGTTTCTAGACAGCTATGCTACAAATATCGAAAGATGCATAACTATAGAGGGAACCAGCTTGCTTGGCCTTAAAACTCATGACTAGCACATTCTGTTGCAAAGGATATTACCTGCTAGTATGAGAGAACTTTTGGATGACGATATTTATCAAGCAATTGCCGATCTTGGGAAAATTTTTAGGGAATTGTGCAGCACAACACTCAACAAAGACATCTTGGTTCGAATAAAAACAGTACCAGTTATATTATGCAAGCTTGAAAATATATTTCCATCGGCTTTTTTGTTGTAGTGGTTCACCTTGCTATCCATTTGCCTAATGAGGCAATTCTTTGAGGGCCAGTGCAATTTGGGTGGATGTATCCTGTTAAGCGACGATTGTACACTTTGAAGAGGTCTGTTAGGAATAAGGCACAACCGGAAGGCTCAATTGCTGAAGCTTATGTTGCAGACGAAGCCCTCACATTCTGCTCTAGGTATATGGACGATGTGGAGACAAGGTTTAACCGAGCGCCTAGAAATCTAGGATTTTTAGATACATCGGCCCATAATGTTGATGCTTTTAGGCACGATGTTAACCTAATTGGTGCATGTGACCTAGGCTACTCTGAAGATTTGATCAAATGGTTTGGTATGTCCTCTATAATTGCGATCAGGTCTAGGATTATATAAAGTATGTTCTTACCTCTCTATCTTGTACTCTTGCTCATTTTGATCAAATTGCTGAAAGTTGTTTGTTCACAGAATGTTTGAAGGTGAATTACAGGAAGCAGGGGTGCAAGCAGCTGATCTTGATAGAAGGGCTAAGCTTGGATTTGCTACTTGGTTCAGAAGCCATGTTAGTTGTATAATATTTTATTTTTTATATGCATTGTGTTTTGGTTAATGATTTGCTAATCGATAATCCCATTTGCAGGTGTGGAGGTTGAATAATTCAAAAAGTGCAGATGATGATGTGTTTGCCTTAGCTTGTGGTCCTGACTTGAGAGTAAGATCTTACTCTTCGTGTGTTGTCAATGGTGTTTGGTTTTGTACTGCTAAGCGTGACCAAAATAAGAAGACACAAAACTCTGTAGTGGCATGTGCCGGTGTACATACGATAAGTTAATTGATTATTTTGGAAAATTGACTGAGATTATTGAGTTGCTATACAACAACAAGGATGATGGGACTACAAGATCTGTGGTTCTTTTTAAATGTGACTGGTTTAAGCTAGATGGTAAGAAGACTGCACTAAAAGATGATGGATTTTTTAGAAGCATCAATACTAGAAGTTTTTGGTACAAGAAAGATTGTTACATATTGGCAACTCAAGCTAGACATGTTTTCTACTTGCCAGATTAAAAGCATGGCCAAAACTGGTAGCTTGTCCAATTGTTTAAGCATCGGCACTTATACAATGTTAATAAACAAAATGCAACTGCATCTCCGTATCAAGAGGCACCGTGCATTGAGGAAGATGGGAGGAGACCAGAAGTAAATGAGTTTTTACATGATCTGCCTTTGAACCAAGATGATGAAGATTGCCAAGTTGTCGATGCTCTGAAGTTGCTCGACTTATGAACCAACATCCACCCTGTGCTGATGAAGATAGTGACGCATCTACTAATGAGGATGACACAATTATGGAGTATTTGAGTGAAGATGAAGTTGCCCCACTTGAGGTAGATAGCGACGATGAGTAGTTCATGTTTATGTAGTGAATTATGTTAGTGTGAACTAAAGTCAGTGTTTGTGAACTTAAGTCAGTGTGACATGTATTATGAACTAAAGTCAGTGTTTGTGAAATTAAGCAAGTGTGACATCTATCATGTTTTGTGAGCTATCCAAATTGTGTGAATTAGATACTATGAACTGCTATCGAAATTCTTTCCAAATTTTCTCAAAATGCTATCAAAACATTTTACATCAGCCACAAAATGCATAGAAGGCATCAACACAAAATGCACAGAAGGCATGAACACAAATTTGGAAAGGCTAAATAGAGATTCTCTCACATTGAAAAGAAACAACATTTATCTTAAATTCATAAGAAACATGGGGACTAAAGGCCATCATGCCTACTTCTACCATAGAACTAAAGGTCATAGTGCCTTCTAACAGTGACCTAGAGGCCATCATGCCATCTTAATAACATTGAACATCATGCCAAACAACATGCTCAGCACAAACACACAGACAAAACCAGAGAAATTATTGCATCATTTCTTCATCTTCACTTGCAATGCTTCCAACTCCTTGCCTTATAGCTATTCTTCTTTCTTCAACAACTCCTTCTTGATGACTTCCAACTCTGCATCCTTCTCCATCTACTGCCTTTGTAGCAAATGGTTCATCTTCTTAACCTCCTCAGCATCCTGGTCCAAGCCCTCATCCTGAGTCCTCTGCTCCTTCAACTTGAACACAACATTCCTCAAGTCATGCAACAATTCCTTCAGAAAATCACATGTTTCTGAATCGACCCATTTGAAGAAACTACGGTCTTGTGGCATCTGTAACTTGAACAGATAAAAATCACAAAATGATTACAAAAACAAAAATGATAGTGTCATGCTGTCTTACCCTAGCCATCTTGCACTTGAGGTACCTACACCCTAGATTTTTTAGACTCCAAGAGATCCACCTTGGCGCCTTCGTACTGCAGTAGCAATTGACTGCGAGCTGATAAGCCAGTGGATGAATGCGGTAAGGCACCGATGAGCCTCTTGCGTTTTCATCGACGACAATGCCGCCATGGCCCTCTGGAGCTAACCCACGAGAGGAATAGGCACTTGATTCTGCCATGGCACGATGACCAAATCATAGCGACGCACCTCCAACGGTTCCCCCTTCTCTCGGCGATGGCCCTAATCTCAGAAGTGCGGCAACGGGCGAGAGAGGATTGTGGGGATGTGGATGCGGGGGGAAAGATGACCTACTCGCTCCAGCGCCCCTATTGGCGGTATGACGACGACAGTGATGGCGGTGGCCCTAATCTCAGCAGCACGGCGCGGCGTGCCCTAATCTCAGTGGCGCAGCGGTGGGTGAGAGAGGGAAAGAAAATGGTCGGCTTCACTGGTTTGGATGCGGGGACAGGAGAAAAGAAGGGACAGCAAAAACAAAAAAGAGCAAAAAATTTGGCCCACTAGGGCTCAAAAATCGGGGACCTCCAACATGATAGGCTTGAGTTTTACCAATGCGCTAAGTTATCATGAGTTTGACAGGGAGACCCAACGAACGCTTATGAAGGTTTACAGGTGCGTGTCAATAACAAAAAAATTGCCCCACCAAGACTCAAACCGGAGACCTCCAGGTTCTGAGTAAATGGGCATAACCAGTGCTCTAGATCAATGAGTTCGATCTGGTGGTGGTTTTAGTTAGAAAAAGGTAACTAGTGCGCTACAAATTCACAGTCGCCGCATCCTTCATAAAGGGGACAAATTCACCACCCCTTCACTTTCACTGCATTGATTCACTACATCCAGATTCACTCCACCGCCCCTTCACATTCACCTCACCTCCTCCACCTCTGCCACCACCGTAGAAGGTGGTCGCCACCGCCATCGGAGATGACAAAACCGCAAAGCCGCCACTGCGTATGGGACCCGCAGATGGACAAGTTCGCCCCTACATCCACCGTTGCGCCCTCATCTAGGGCTTTCAAGAAGAAGGCCACGGTGGGGGCTTCGAAGGAGAAGGCCGCGCCGGCGGTGAAGGTGGTGGCCGCGGTGGGGGCTTTGAAGAAGAAGGTCGCGCCCTCTTCATCGGCGCCCAAGATGAAGGCCGTGCCCTCTTTATCGGCGCCCAAGATGAAGGTCATGCCCTCTTCGTCGGCGGTGAAGAAGAAGGCTATCGGCAAGAAGCCCCTAAAGAATGCCACGCAGGAGTCCTCATCAGGGAGTGACAATGTGATGCTAATGTGCCGCTAGTGCTTCGACGGAGACGACGACCTGTGTAAGAACTGGCCACGCAATGGTTCTAAATGCCTAGGGTCAAGCTCCAGTGACGGTGGGTCAAGCTCCAGTGACGGTGCATCAAGCTCCACCGACACCACTGAAGTACCTCCTCTGATTAGTAGGGTTTGTAGGTGTATGATTATATGATTCTAAGATGATTCCACTGGATTAAGCATCTAGAAAGTCTATGCTTACATGATTTTTAGATGATTTCACTTGATTAAGCATCTAGAAGGTCTGTAATTAGTGATTTTTAGATGATTTCACTAGATTAACCATCTAGAAGGTTGTATTATGCCATGAGATGATCCGATGTTCAGAGATTTAGCTTGTTGTTCACTAAATTGGTTGTGATATGTTGAGAGACTAATGCAAACTTACTAAATTGGTTATGTTGGTGAGTAACTATTAGATTGCTTAGAAGTTATCTTGACTACAATTATTATATTTGATGACTACAATTATCTGGTGAGTAACTCTAGGATTGCTTTATTAAAAGTTAGAGTCACACCTTTCCTGTGATCTAGTTGTTCACTAAATGCTGTGTTTGTTTGTTCACTAGAGTCAAGAACTGGCAGTAATTATATTTGTTATTTTACATTGCTAATATTTCTCGTTGCTTTGTCAAATGCTAACAATTCATGTTGTTTATATGTAGTACCACATTCAAAATTGGGTGCTCTCTCGACCTAACCTCATGAGCGTCCTCAAAGACTCAATTACTAAACCCATACTGCAGAGGATCACTGCTCTAACTTAGAAGGTGAAGGGTTAAGATGGCAGACTAGAGGGGGGTGAATAGTCCTTTTTAAAACTAATTACGTTGGCTAACCGAAACAAGTGCGGAATTAAAACTATCGGTCTAGCCAAGACTACGCCCCTCACAATGCCTTCTCCGGAGCCACGCACAATCTTCTTGTGTGCTTCGATGGAGCCACAAGCCACCAAGCCATCTAGAAGATTGCAATCTCCAAGACTAACAAGCACAAACGGCTTGCAACACGAACACCTACTGCCACTCGATGCAATCTCTTAAAGCAACACACTAGGAATCGCACTCACTCGCAATCGGATCACACTCTTGCAAGCACAAGTGAGTTAAAGGCTCTCCTAGCACTCCCCAAGCATGGACACTAAGTCCCAAGGGTGCCAAGTGTTGATGGTAGATAAGTATCTGTTGATGCAAAAGTGAATCTGCAAACACAAAGGGCTAATACCCGAAATCGATATCCAAAGCGTGCCAGTCGATTTGACCTATTAATCGACAAGGATGAAGATACGAGCACTTTGATCCTGACAACAGCGATACGCCCAGAAGTCACGGTCAAGAGGTACTCACGCGGAACTCGAGGATCGACAAAGATTGCACTTAGAGCAATGCAACTCGCCGAATCGATGAGAACTCGTAAAAAGGAAAATATGCAAATTGACGAAGTCGCCGAAAAGTAGATGTAAATAAGAGTAAAAGCTGTTTTTTGATGTATTGATTGATTCCCTATTACCTTGCCCTTCACTCTATATTTATACCCTGATCTATAGAAACATAACCAAATACGACTAGGACACTAAATCCAAGTCTAAGGAAAAGAACATGACTTTGACACAACTCAGACTCTACTAATCGTAAACAAGGAAATCAACTCCTATTTTATTCCATAGTCCGCCTTAATCACGATGGTATTCTTATCGACCTCCTTTTCACCAGCACAGCCCCTGTTCCATCGGCAGCAACCTTCGATCTCCTTCCATCGGTACATTCCCTGTTTCATCGGCTGCAGTCTTCATACCTTCCTTCATCGGTACATTCCCTTATCTTATCGGCAACAGTCTCCAAACCCTCTTCCATCGGCATCGGCAATAACACCCTTGACCTCATCGGCAACATTCCAAATTAAATTCATACACTGTCACCGCTTAAAAACAAACTTATTCTCCTTGGCTATCAATTTACACGGCAATCTTTCCCTTGCTGATTAGCCTTTCCTGATCATCTTGACACGTGCTAAAAACGATGTCAACACATGCCCCCCAATTTCGGAGTATAAGATACTGATGCTCTGAAATTTACTCCAACTGATGCTTGCTATTATCTATTTCTTTAACCCATTCTCCAAGCATAACACGATTTGTTACCAAATTCAATCAAATCTAGATCCAATCCATGTATCTCAATATATATCGCATTTTTTCCAACCTTCTTTGCCTTAACTACGGTTGAGATACCAAAATAACAATCCATCAACAATATCTTACCGCAACGCATCATTTTTAGAACTGAAAAATCTTGTATCAAGATATCCTTCAAGTTATGACTACTTGCCGTCAAATCTTCTGTACCATCCCTTGATTGTCGTGCGAACAGTTACCATATCCAACTGAACCACCTTGATCTATCCGCATACGGCATAGAGATAAGTCAAGAATACCCCTACTCTAAATAACCTATAAATAGATTCCTTCGGGCTGTTCATCTTCTACCTTCAAACTCCACCTTTTGGCATTCTCACTCCGGCGGCAACCCTAACCAACGACCGCGCGTCTTCAACTCATCAGAACCATCATCATCTTCAAGTTCCCAGCTCGTGCCCTCATCCTCCTGAAGCAATGGCTGTTAACTTTGACGTCCCTGCGGTTTGTTCTTCTTCTCATTACTTTTACTTTAATCCTTTCGGTTTCCTACGAATTCTTACAGTCGACATCTTTCTTTCTCTTTCATTTTCTTGGTCCTTCAAACCTAGGAACTTCGCAACACATTGGTGATTCCAACCCATCAACCTCCCCTTCATTGCTTAGGTCCGATGGGCGACCCAGATCCAACTGATTTGATTAATGCAGAGGCCAATCGTATTCCCTTCAAATCTCAGAATTTCTCTTTGAATCTGTGGAAAGACACGTTCCGTTCTTGGCCCAAACCCACCAAAGGGTGGAAAAACTGGTTTCTGAGGGTCAACAGATCAATGCAAGTGTTCTGGGCAGAGCGGAAAATAGATCAATGTATCAGGCTGTCCATTGCCGATATGCAGAAAAATGAATCCATGATGATAGCTGCTGCTCAGTTTTGGTCTGACACCACCAACACCTTCATGTTCGGTCATGGCCCATGTGCCCCTACTCTTGCCGATGTATACATGCTCACAGGCTTAGACATTTCAACTGTCGATGAAGGCCATATTTTCGGCAGAAAAGCTGAATACAGAGTAACTACACGCAACATCGGCGGCTGGACGGGATATATCCAGGAGTATCAAAAGACTGGCACCGTCAATCAAAGGGAGCATGCCACATTCCTGAACATGTGGCTGGAAAAGTTTATTTTCTGCGGACGATCGGTAGGACCAACTAACACTTTCCTCCCAGCAGCAGAACTCTTGGCCAACGGTGTCAGATTCCCACTTGGCCGATATCTCCTGAGCTCAACCTACCACCTCCTCCACCAAGTATCTCAGAAGCTTATACTTGGCGAACCCATCGGCAATCTGGGAGGCCCATGGTGGTTTATTAATATGTGGTTAAACGCTCACATGCACAAGCGTTTACAGTGGGATCTCTTTGCTCAGGAATTCCCACGAGAGATTCCCGAAGAGTACGTCCTTAGGGATGATGAATCGGCAACACGCCCCCCTCTCAACTTCGGTGAAGCAATCATCGTCCTTCCTGGAACAGAAGCCAATGAGGATCAAATCGGCAGATTTTTCCAAACTTTCTACCATGGCCTCCCTTGTGACCTCAGGGCTTGGGTGCCTTATATTGACGAGGATAACAAGTTCCCTCTCCTCTTCAATTTTGCCGATAGTGATCTGAACCAAGACAATGATCTCATGATGGCCATTATCACCCCCAGAGCAATCCCAGTCAACACATTTGGCAGCGGGAAAGCCTCCCACATTACTTATGAATTCTACAATCCATCGGCAGTATCTTGCCAGCTGGCCTTTGGGCAACTGCCCATCAAACTGTGCTATGCCGATGTGATTAAACCCAGAGAAATCATCACCGCCGAAACTGAATCGAGCAGGATAGTAAGACTTGCTCCCGATGCCGATATTTCAAATGTCGATCTCTCCGCCTGGTCACCAGCTTCTTTCATAACAGAGTCATATAAGCAATGGTGGCAGGAGTGGAAAGAACAGCTATTTTCAACGTCTGTTCACACATATCGGCACCTGATCGACCCCGATTATGCTATTCCTGATAATGCAGTAAGTTCCTTTCAACTTTTATCCTTTTCCTTCCTTTTATTATGTGTATCGGCAGCTAACCTTCCTTGAAACAGGCTGATGATCCAGTTCCATCGATAAGCAAAAGCGGAAAACCCTTCAATCTCCATCCAGCCTCTCCAATTTCAGCAATCGGTTACAACGCCCCCACCCTAGAAGCCTTGACCTTCCAAAGGGCTCGCACCAAAATCGGCACTTCTAGACCAAGATTGGGAACATCCAGGGCTTCTCCAAAGGCTGCTGCTTCAAGCCTGATCAAGGCTTTTAAGGTAACAATCTTGCTTACTCTCTTTTCTGCCGATACACTTCATATTAACATACAACTATCAGGGTGTACAAGCTGCAGCTGGATCATCATCGGCAACTTTACCAAGCACCGCAACTCCTACTCCTCCTTCAGAGGTATTCTCTTATTATTATTTTTTATTTTTCTCTATTAAACATCCAATCTTATACCTGTTTTTGCAGCAACAAATGGATACATCGGTAAGCACACCGATCATACAGGCTCCCCAACCAACAGATGTTGATGCCCCCCAGCCAGTTGTTGTTGAAGCACAACCAAAACGTAAAGCTTTGACCGATGCTGAGGCTCAACAGAAACGACAAAAACCTACACCAGCCCCTGCGTCTGCTCCAACACCCGTCGATCAGCCCTCTGAACAAACTGCTCCTGCCCAAGATACATCATCGGCAATTGTACCTCAAGGGCCGACTACCGATGTGGTCATAGAAGACATTCCATCGGCATCTTCTGCCTATCCTTCGCATGACCCTTTACAAGCTGCTCCCTCAAGCCAAGCTTAAGAAATCACCCTGAAGCAGGTAAACCAATCAATTACTTGGTTTATTATATCCTCAAATATCATAAACAGGATTTCTAATTCTCTTTATCTCATAGGAACAAGACTCTCCCGATAGCTTATTCTCTTTTGCTATCGATGTTTCTGATGACGACGGAGAAGAAGCGAGTTCCTCCCTGGCGTTGGGAACAATATCATCGGACACCTATGGCAAGCTGGAAACCCTTCTAAATCTGCTACAGCAAGACACTGCCCAATTGGTGATCGACTCGGATCCTGTGAGGTCTATCTTCAAAGCGATCCGCGGCCAAGTCCCCGCTAATATTAAAGAAATCATCTTTCCAGCAGTCCATCTGGAGAGCAGACAGCTTCAATATCAAAGGGCCGTTCATCGTATTGCTGACAGAGCAGCTTAGTCTCAACTTAAAGAAGAAATGCTACAGCTGAAGCAGATTGCCGACGAGAAGCACAAGAACATCAACAATTTGCAAGCCTCCAGTGCCGATATCAGACAGAAAATCTCAGATCTATCGGCAAAGAAAGCAGCCCTGCTAGCTGAACTGGAAAAGGTTGAGACAGCTCTGACTCAAGCTAAACAAGAAGAAGACCAGCTTCCCGACGCCATTAAAGCCCTTCAACAGGAACGAGATGCTCAAGCTCGCAAGGCCTTGGCCTTGAAAAAGAAAATCAAACCTGTGGAAGGAAATGCCGATGAAGATGCCAAAGAGTTAAAAGAAGCCGATGAAATTCGCCTGCGTGCGATATCAGCCATCCAGGCTTTGTTAAATTAGCACATCGGCACAATTGATACTTTGTTTTAACTCCAGCCGATAGGATTGTTATCAGCAACTATACTTTTTATGCATCTATCCAGATACTAGGGTAATATTTCTTTAAATATTTTCCATTTAACGCTCTGGGAAATATAACTCCTTCGAGAGTTTCAAGAATATACGCATTACCAGGAACAGACTGATTTATCCGGTATGGACCTTCCCAATTAGGAGACCATTTGCCAAACTTAGAACTTTTAGTCCTAATCGGTAAAATCAATTTCCAGACTAATTCACCATCGGCAAATTCCTTTACCTTCACTTTCTTGTCATACCACCTAGCCACTCTTTTCTTATTCTCCTCGATACTAACCAAATCTTTTAACCGATGACCTGCTACATCTTCCAATTCATCTTTCATAAGAATATCATAATCATCGGCTGTCAGTTGATCCTGAAAGCGCATTCGCCTAGAACCAATCTTAATCTCCCAAGGTAATACTGCATCGTGTCCATACACCAATTGATAAGGTGACACCTTGGTTGCACCATGACATGCCATCCGATATGACCACAAAGCTTCATTTAATATTGTATGCCACTTTTTAGGATATTCTTTGATCTTGCGCTTAATAAATTTGATAATTCCCTTATTAGATGCTTTAGCCTGGCCATTAGCTTGGGCATAATATGGTGAAGAATTTAAAACTTTAATTCCCATACTTATAGCAAACTCATCAAATTCACCTGACGTAAACATAGTGCCCTGATCGGTAGTGATGGTTTGAGGGATGCCAAATCGGTAAACAATATGCTCCTTCACAAAATCAACCATGTTAGCCGATGTCACCTTTTTCAAAGGAATTGCTTCAACCCACTTTGTGAAATAATCGGTAGCAACCAGAATAAACTTATGCCCTTTACTCGATGGTGGATAAATTTGACCGATGAGATCAATAGCCCAACCCCTAAACGGCCACGGTTTAATTATGGGATTCATAGCCGATGCGGGTGCTCTTTGAATATTACCGAATTTTTGACATTCCTGACATCCTTTAAAATATTTAAAACAATCCTCAAGAATAGCCGGCCAATAATATCTATTTCTTCTGATCATCCATTTCATCTTAAATGCTGATTGATGAGCCCCACATACTCCTTCATGAATTTCACTCATCAGGCTTTTTGATTTCTCTATGCTAACACACCTGAGTAAAACTCCATCTACGGTACGGTAATATAATTTATCATCGAGGAGTACATATTTTGTCGCTTGGAACCTTATGCATCTTTCAACCTTTTTAGATGGATCCTTTAAATAATTAATGATTTCCTTTCTCCAGTCATCGGTATCAGCCACCAATGTCAATGCTTCTTGAACAGATTGATATCCTGAAGCATGCTGAGCCAATCGGTTAGCCTCTTCATTATGCATCCGGGAAATATGCTCCAGATGAAAACTCCTAAACCTTTTTAACAATTCCAAACACTTTTCATGATATGAAATTAGAATTTCACTTCGGCATTCATAAACCCCAATCAACTGATTTATAACTAGCATAGAATCACCAAAGACCTGAACAGCATCAGCCTAAATTTCTTTAAGCAATTCTAACCCTTTTATCAGGGCTTGGTACTCAGCTTGATTGTTTGTCGATGTAGCAACGATCGGCAATGAGAATTCATACTTCTTCCCCTGAGGGGAAATCAACACGATGCCGATGCCTGCCCCTTCACCACAAGTAGACCCATCAAAGAAAAGTGTCCATGGAGCAACTTTCAAAGAATCCACCGTGTTGCAATGTTGAGTAACAAAATCGGCTATAACTTGTCCTTTAACTGCCTTAGCCGATTCATAACGTAGGTCAAATTCTGATAACGCTAAAATCTATTTACCAATCCTACCATTTAATATCGGCATAGATAGCATATATTTGACTACGTCATTTTTGCATACGACAGTACATTCAGCCGATAGTAAATAATGCCTCAATTTACTACAGGAGAAATATAAACATAAGCATAATTTCTCAATGGCCGAATACCTGGTTTCAGCATCTATTAATCGTCTGCTCAAATAATAGATAACACGCTCCTTTCCTTCAAATTCTTGAATAAGAGCTGAACCAATAACAGTATCTTCAGTTGATAAATATAATCTAAAAGGTTTTCCATGCTGGGGTGGAACTAACACTGGAGGATTTGTTAAATAACTCTTAATCTGATCTAAAGCCAATTGTTGTTCATCCCCTCATTTAAACTCCTGATCGGCTTTCAATTTCAATAATGGACTGAAAGCTTTGATCTTACCTGACAGATTAGATATAAACCTTCTGATGAAATTAATCTTACCGATCAAGGATTGTAATTCAGTCTTATCGGCAGGAGCAACAACCTTGTTGATTGCCTCAATAGATTTTCTACTAATTTCAATGCCCCTCTGATGCACCATAAAACCCAAGAATTGTCCTGCCGATACACCAAATGCGCATTTATTGGAATTCATCTTTAATCCATGTTTTCTTGTGCACTCCAGTATCTTCCATAGATCGGTTAGATGCTTTGTGATGTCTCCAGACTTAATCACTATGTCATCAATGTAGATTTCTACCAATGTGCCGATATATTCATGGAAAATAAAGTTCATAGTTCTTTGATAAGTAGCATCGGCATTTTTCAAACCAAATGTCATAACTATCCACTCAAATAATCCCACATGACCTGGACATCTAAAAGCAGTCTTGGAAATATCTTCTTCAGCCATGAATATTTGGTTATAACCCGCATTTCCATCCATGAAACTAATAATCTGATGCCCTGCTGCAGCATCAATCAACAAATCAGCAATCGGCATTGGATAACCATCCATCGGTGTGGCCTTATTAAGATTCCTGAAATCAATACAAACACGGAGTTTTCCATTTTTCTTATATACAGGAACCACATTAGAAATCCACTCTGCATATCGACACTGCCGAATAAACTTTGCCTCAATTAACTTGGTTATTTCGGCCTTAATATCAGGGAGTATATTAGGATTGCATCGGCGAGCCGGCTGCTGATGTGGCCGAAATCCAGATTTAATAGGCAACCGATGTTCAACTATAGATCGGTCTAATCCAGGCATTTCAGTATAATCCCAAGCAAAACAATCTTTATATTCCTTTAACAAATCAACTAGTTGCTGTTTACACTTGGAATCTAACTTAGAGCTAATAAAAGTGGGCCTTGGCCTATCGCCTTTTCCAATATCTACTTCTATTAAATCATCTGCCGATGTAAATCCTTGACCTAATTTTCCATCATCGGCAAATCTATCCATTAAAACTCTTCTTCAGAACCGACTGCTTGGATCGGTAGAATTTCATAATCAGCAATCTTGAGGAACTCTTTTTCCCAGGCTTCTCCCGATATGCACTTGGTTCGTTCATAAGTATCTGATTCTGCCGATGCAATGATATAAGAAGAGTCACCAGGAACAACTTCAATCTTATCTCCAATCCATTGTACCAGACATTGATGCATTGTAGAAGGAACACAACAATTAGCATGAATCCAATCCCTTCCCAAAAGTAAATTATATGCACCCTTGCCATTAATAACAAAGAAAGTTGTTGGCAAAGTTTTACTGCCGATGGTCAACTCAACACATACTGCCCCTTTAGCTGGTGACACATGGCCTTCAAAATCCTTTAGCATCATATCGGTCTTAGTTAAGTCTTGATCTCCCTTACCAAGCTTCCGATACATCACATAAGGCATGATATTAATCGCAGCTCCTCCATCAATAAGTATCTTAGATACAGGCTGCCCATCAACTCTGCCTTTTACAAACAAAGCCTTGAGGTGTTGTCTCTCATCATCAGCAGGCTTCTCAAAAACAGCCATCATTGGATCTAACATTAATTGAGCTATCTGATCAAAGGAAACAGCCTCTTCTTCACTGTCAGACAGAGCCAAAAATTCTATCGGCAACATAAACACCATATTGACATCTGCCGATGGACCTTTATTCTTGTGCCTTATCTGCCACTGCTGGTTACCAGATCTCTCATTGGAGGGGCTTTCTTCTTGATATAAATCTTTTTGACGCTCTCGCTGCATTTTTCTCTTCTGTGTCTTTGTCAAACCTTCTGGACACCATTGAGGAAGCTTAGTTTTCTATACTGGTTGATAAGTCCTAGTTGTCTCCACACGACGTATATTTGGATCCCTGTAAAATATTTCTTCATCAGGAACTCTTGCATTTGCCATCTCTTCGAGTTCCTCTTGGTTCCTTGGAAAATATGCAACGCGTTTACCAAGCCTTTCGTGCACACTGAGCCTGCCCCCCAGCCGATCATGTACTGATGCTCTCCTTCTGATCGGCTCATTAATGAGCAAACCTTGATTACCAGATTGAAACCTTCTTGTAGGATGATTATCTCCATAATAGCCATTGCACTCTGGACAATTTTCAACTATAGGTAACTTAATACCTTCTTCCCAACAATGAATAAAAAATGGATAATTCCAATGATCCTTATGCCGATTCCACTCTTCTTGACGCCTTTCCTCTTGTTGTCGTTGATACCGGTCCCTTCGCTGACGCCAACCTTCCTGTTGTCTTCGATGAGTAATCACGATGCCAGATCGAGGAGGCCTTCCAGAACCGCCACTTTCCGTCAATAGCCCCTTGCCTTTTGCATCATCGGTAGTTATCCGATGTTGGGGATCTACTGATGCATTCTTTTCAGCAGCTACCGATGTCAACACCTTAATTTTCCCTTCAACATCCAACATATTTGCTGGAAAAGGATGTTGATCAATTTTCATTGGCTTTTGAATCTTGGAATTGCCAAATTTTATCCTGCCAGACTCAATAGCTAACTGCAATTGCTGTCTAAACACCTTGCATATGCTTCAACTCTTCTGCCGATGGGATCACATGATTGGGTGACAATTTAATTTGGCCCTCTTGAAGCAAAAGATCGAATATTTTATCAGCTTTGGTGACATCAAAAGTAAACTTTTCCGGCTCTTTGTGACCAAAGGGACAAGATATCGGCTTCTTATTCTTAACCCACTCTGCCAAACCGATAACTGGTTCATTATCTGAATCAGAATCTTCCGCCTCTTCAACAAATGAAACTTTCTTGTTCTAATTTCTCTTAGGTTCAAAAACCCTAGTGTCTTGATCAGAAATCCTTTGTACTAAATGACTTAGGCTTTCGAACTCCTGAGAAGCATATCTGTCCTTAAGGTGTGGTAATAATCCCTGAAAGGCTAAATCGGCAAGCTACCGATCATCCAATACCAGACTATAACATTTATTCTTTACATCTCGTAGCCTTTGCACAAAGCCTTCTACTGATTCATCATTGCGCTGTTTCATCTTTACCAAATCGGTAAGCTTCTTTTCATGAATTCCAGCAAAGAAATACTTATGAAATTGCTTTTCCAGATCAGCCCAGGTGATAATAGAATTTGGCGGTAGTGAAATAAACCACATAAATGCTGATCTAGATAGAGATGACGAGAACAGACGAACTCTCAATTCATCTCTACAAGCTGCCTCTCCACATTGAATAATAAAACGATTAACATGCTCCATGGTTGATGTATCGTCTTGCCCAGAGAATTTAGTGAAATCTGGCACTTTGTAACGATTTGGGAGAGGAATTAAATCATATGCCGGAGGATACGGAGTCTGATATGAATAGGTATTAACCTTGGGCTTGATCCCAAATTGATCCCTCATAATTTCTGCTATCTTATCGGCCCAAAAAACATCGACCTCTTGCTGATGATATGGTTGAATCTCTACTGGAGGTATCTGTTGATACCCTTCTGCATACCTTTGTTGCCCACGATCTCCAGCAATTGGCATATTTGCTACTAACTGTGGTCCATTAACCTGCTGAAAAGGATTCATCGGCTGAGCTGCCGATGCTTGATTCTGAAAACCAGCATGCATGTGACCTTGATGAATTCCTGTGGCTTGCTGACTTGGCTGAACTGTATGTTGAGTAGGAAACTACCCTGACCAATTATTAGTATTCATCGGCACAAAGTTTGCCGATGGCTGGTAGCTTGTTGGCATTGCTGGATAATTACATCCAACTTGAGGCATAACCTGAACTCCAGGTTGACTGGTGATAGAAGCCTTCTGCTGCATCGGTAACAAATTTGCCGATGGACTTGAACTAGATGTTTGACCCAAAGACGCCTGAAAACCTCCTAGACTCGGTTGTACAGTAGTTGTAATACATTGAGGCGCTTGGGTTATCGGTAAACCAGCCGATGGGATAGGAGTTTTTCTCGCTGCGTCAAACACTTGAGATAATCCGTGATTGACAGTAGATGGTTCCGGAGGCATACCATATCCCCACCAATTAGCAGGAGTTTGATTACTCTGTGGTATAGGACCTGATAAAGCTGATGCTGATAGATCTGTACCAAGCTGAACTCTAGATAATCCTGCTGATACTGGAGGAGAAGAAATCTCTATACCCGCAACGGCTGGAGGAGCCGATGGAGCAACAGCAGATGCTGCTTCTGGTTGATGATAAGCAGGCCCGACGTAATGATGTGACGCTTGCCCTTCTTTGAAAGTTCGAATCACAGCATTATGAACAGTATTGGACAGCACATTGGAGTGATTAATTAAAGCATGATTCACCGCAGAATTAACCATCTCTTGAAGTTTACCAGGATTGGGATCAAAGGTAACCTGCCGAGGCAACGGCAAGTCCTGCTTCTGGATGACTTGTCCACTTTTGTTCACGCTGAATGGCTTCAAGCAAAGCTGTCTATATTCTTCAATAGCCCTCTCCATAGCCTGCTTCTGATCGTCCTTAAGATCTTCTTCTGTTACTGCGATGATATTCCCAGCATCGATCTCATGATTAGGCATCTTGACTAGATCTGTCCCACCGGGCGTGCCAAAAGATGTGTTGATGCAAAAGTGAATCTGCAAACACAAAGGGCTAATACCCGAAATCGATATCCAAAGCGTGCCAGTCGATTTGACCTGTTAATCGACAAGGATGAAGATACGAGCACTTTGATCCTGACAACAGCGATACGCCCGGAAGTCACGGTCAAGAGGTACTCACGCGGAACTCGAGGATCGACAAAGATTGCACTTAGAGCAATGCAACTCGCCGAATCGATGAGAACTCGTAAAAAGGAAAAATATGCAAATTGACGAAGTCACCGAAAAGTAGATGTAAATAAGAGTAAAAGCTGTTTTTTGATGTATTGATTGATTCCCTATTACCTTGCCCTTCACTCTATATTTATACCCTGATCTATAGAAACATAACCAAATACGACTAGGACACTAAATCCAAGTCTAAGGAAAAGAACATGACTTTGACACAACTCAGACTCTACTAATCGTAAACAAGGAAATCAACTCCTATTTTATTCCATAGTCCGCCTTAATCACGATGGTATTCTTATCGACCTCCTTTTCACCAGCACAGCCCCTGTTCCATCGGCAGCAACCTTCGATCTCCTTCCATCGGTACATTCCCTGTTTCATCGGCTGCAGTCTTCATACCTTCCTTCATCGGTACATTCCCTTATCTTATCGGCAACAGTCTCCAAACCCTCTTCCATCGGCATCGGCAATAACACCCTTGACCTCATCGGCAACATTCCAAATTAAATTCATACACTGTCACCGCTTAAAAACAAACTTATTCTCCTTGGCTATCAATTTACACGGCAATCTTTCCCTTGCTGATTAGCCTTTCCTGATCATCTTGACACGTGCTAAAAACGATGTCAACAGTATCATTTATAAACCGTCAACATAGTATGAGAAATGATCTAAATATAAATACTATCTAGATATAGGGGTTACACTGACAGAATTCCATGAGTTTTGGTGAATATCTATTTCTGTAGGGGGTTATCAGGAAATAAGTAAAGGAGACCCACATGTCAGATTTACATAGAGACAAAGGGGCTACACAAAATTTTTCTAGAATGTGGAAGGTACGAGAAGACTCTAGAAACAAACGGGAGACGAAATGGGCCCGGAATAGGGGCGCCCGCCCCTGTGGTGTGGCCAATCAGGAGCCACCTCGCAGATTATGCCTCCACCGCCTTTGAGGATCAATAATAATCGTTCATCAAGATCGGTTTGATCCAAGGGCTGTGGTGCTTCCTAGAGGGCTATATAAGCAAGGCCCCTGGCCCTAGGAGAAACCCTAATTAATTCAATTCATTCATCTCATTCAGAGAAGCCCTAGAGCCACCATCTCAATTAGATCTCTAGTTTAGCATAGCTACATAGGATTAGAACTAGAAGGAGCCAAGCATTGCTTGATTTTCGGATCTATCAGAGAATACTTGGTAATTCTCTCCTACTTTTATATTTGTTCTTATATTATTCATCTAGTTCATCATTTGTATGAATATGACTTTAGTCTATTCTGTCATATTGGATATGACTTTGCTCTATTTGATTATGTTCTCAATTATATTGTTCTTAGTCTACTTTGATTATATGTTTGGTAGAGTTAGATCAGAATTATATTCAAGTATAGGATCGTATAGCGCTTGCTCATTGATATCATGGGTGAGTGGTAAACATTGTGTAGGCGTGGTGCCTATACCGTATTTACCTGCAATTGCACCCTATATTCCGGATCGTGTGGTAGATCGCGGGAGTGACAGTCCTATTGAGTCCTCTATAGTCCACCTCCCAAGTATAGGGCAGGCGGAGCACAACTATTACAGGGAAGTGATGTCTATGTTCCATATCTTCCTTAGTAATATCACTATGCGTATATATAACCTTTTTTTGACATGACTGCCAAGTGTAATTGCACTAATCATCGTATGCTTTGACTTTATAGTTAGAATAACTTAGGATTATCCCTATAGTTCGTCCTAATCCATGCTAGTGCTATATATCTAGAGTAGTCTATTGAGATGTTTATCATTATATGGCTATGTGCTTACCAGTTATCCTTTATTATTATTCATATATATATATTATTTATCTTGTGACACTTACCCTGTATGAGAAGAGAGATAAAGACATGGTTATGCTCTCCATTAGTATATGCAGTGATACTCATTACTTATTATTCTTAGCATCCCTTCCCAGTGGTAAAAATATAAATAACGATACCTGGATTACTCCTGGTTAAAATGCTACATCAGTATTATCTGTGCGCTTACGGATTTTATATTTATTTTAGAGGAGCATTTGCATATTTTAGTACCAGCACCTTTGGTGTCATGCTGGGGATGACAACCTAGCTTAGGTGGCATTAGAGGTGTCAACATGTATTTTTAGCGCCGTTACCAGGGATGGACTTAAAACCTCCTTACTTGGTGATTGCGTTAAGAAATGCCAACAAGCATTTTTTGGCGCCATTGCCGGGGAAGGTTGAATTGCTATCCAAAGGATAATGAGCCATCACTTGCATCCACTAATGTGATCGAGAAACCATCGTCCTTCTCTACTCATACAGCCTTACCCTTGTCTTTTGTCTATTTTATATATTATATACAAGGTAATGTATGAGCAGGTTTGGCCGTCTAGATAACTTCATCGATAATCTAGAATTACTATTCAAAAGAGCAAGAGCCAAGCTAAAAAGAGTTCAAGCAGAAACATCATCATCTCAGCTTGAAGTTCCACTCTCTGATTCAGAAGGCCAACCAAGCATAATTCAGAACTTAACACCAGAGTTCGACGCTTTGGCAAACAAGTCACTCCACGAGTTCTCAGCTCCAACTACAGCTAACATTCGGACTGGACCTGCGGCAGAGATTGAGCAAAACTTTGAGCTAAAGCCGGCGTTGATCAACATGGTGCAAGCTAGCCAGTTTTGTGGGAAGGCACATGAAGATGATAGTTCTCATCTCCAACACTTCCTGGAGATCTGTAGCACTTTCACCATCAAGGATGTCCCTAGAGATGCCATACTACTTGGCCTCTTTCCATTCTCACTCTTGGGGAGAGCGAAGCAGTGGTTCTATGCAAATAAGGAGAAGAATATTACGTGGGCACTCTGCTCCACCAATTTCCTGGCGAAGTTCTTTCCCATGGGCAAGACAAATGCTCTTCGTGAAAAGATATCAAGTTTTCAGCAGCAACATGATGAGTCAGTCCTAGAAGCATGGGAGCGCTTTCAAGACTACATCCTATAATGTCCTCATCATGGAATGAAAAATTGGCTACTTATGTAGACCTTTTATCATGGGCTCACTAATAGTACCCGTGAGACTATGGATGCTGCCGCTGGAGGAGCATTCTTATCACTTACTATCGATCAAGCCACAGCTCTTGTGGAGAAGATGGCGTCCAACCAAGGTTGGAATGAAGAAAGAACTCAAACCCGCAAGAGAGGTGGAGGTATGCACCAGTTGAAGGAGGTAGACATGCTGTCTGCCAAGATGGACCTGCTTATGAAGAGGCTCGATGAGAGAGCCGGTGAGAAGAAGGAAGTCATGCACATTCATGATTTCCGCATGACTTGTGAAGAGTGTGGAGACACTGGGCATTCAGGAAGCAATTGCCCAGAGCAACAAGAGGATGTGAACTACCTCAACAACAATAGCAACTACTATCGTCCTTAACAGAATCAAGGCTGGAATTAGCAGCAGAGGCCTAACTACTCAGGTAACTACCCAGGTAATTATCAAGGTAATAATTCTTTCAATCAACCACCTCTAAGAGAGTTAGTGCTTAATCAAGGAAAGTTAATGGATAGTATGTCTAAGAAATTAGCATCTAATGATAAAATGCTAGAAACAATTAATAATAGAATGAATAATTTTTCCATTGCCATTAAGAATCAGCTCAGTTTCAATAAGATGCTAGAATCTCAGTTACAACAGCTTGCCAATATTGTTCCTGCTAACCAAGGTAAAATTCCGGGACAACCGGAAGATCTAGAAACTGCAAATCTTGTAGACATATTTAATGCAGGAAGTTATTAGAGTGACCCTATCTCCAAAGGATGGAACGATGAGACTCTACCGATTAAGAAAGGTGATCTAGGAAGACCTGTCATCCCGATCTCCATTGGAAACGTAAACTTTAACGAAGCTATCTGTGACTTCGGTGCAAGCGTCAACATCATGCCTAAGGTAATCTATGACAAAATGTTTAATTATCCTTTATTATACACAACCATGTGCTTGCAGCTTGCAGACCAGTCATTTTGCTACACCAAGGGAATTCTAGAAGACATATGTGTATGAGTGGGCAGCTCGTATGTTCCTATAGACTTTGTGGTAATAGAGACAGGTGGTGATGAGAAGTCGCCTATCATTTTGGGACGACCGTTCTTGAACACCGCTGGAGCTATCATGTACGCCAACACTGCCAAGATCTGTTTCAACATCAAAGGCAAGAGAGAGACCTTCTTCTTCAAGGACAAAGTGTTACAATTCCCTGCACACCCTCAACATCCCTATGAGTCAAAGAAAAAGAACAATCGGAGGAACAAGAATAAGAACAAGAATAGGAAACCACAACATATGGAATCAGCGAGAATGATCACTACAGTCCACAGAGAGCATGATCATCAGCTCAAGTCCCCATATCTGCTCAAGAGAGATGACCCAGGTGTCCCAACCATTGAATGCACAATCAACAGAAGTTCCTTTCAGAAAGTTGTCTGTGACACTGGATCGGGTGTCAACATAATGGCCAAGGTAACTTATGAATATCTATATGGTACTATGTCTTTAGACCCAACCTATGCGTAGCTGCAGATGGCAGACCAATCATTTTGCTTCGTGGACGGAATAGCTAAGAACGTCCCCGTACAAATTGATGACCACTTCATCCCGACTGACTTCTTAGTCATCGACATGGGAGAGGATGAGTACGATCCACCGACCATCCTAGGGAGACCGTTCCTAAGCACCACCAAGGCAATCATCTACCTTGCAACAGGAGAAGTACATTTCCAATTTCCCTTAGAGAAGGTACATCATTATTTCAATAATAATTATATAGTTAATGAAGAACCCAAGAAGAACAGAACCAGAAGAAGGCGTCGCAACCGCACCCAGAAGAATCAGATCCCCAAGGATGGATGGGCTGACTATCAAGGAGAAGTATCAAGATATGAAGATCGATATCCTGAAGAAAAGATTTATCTTGAGGAGGAAGTTGTACCCCCAATAGAAAGTGAACCAGTCACTGTGTAGAACAAAGAAAAGAAGATAGTGCAACCAACTCTTTCCTCAAAGTCAACCTCACCAACAAAATAGGTATGGAAAGTAAAGGTTAATTCAATATCAGACTCAGCACAATCAGAAACACCACTCGATCCATCCGAGGTGCTCCAGAATAATTAAGCGAATAAGAGGTTCTGTTCAGAGGACCCAAATCATCGAACGCTGTGCCAAGAGGTAACTTGGTAGTTATCAATATTTCCCTCTTTAGTTATGCATTTAATTTTCCACATCATATTTACTTTCTTTCATTATATGTTTAGTTACACTTTACTTCTACGTAGAAAAGAAAATAAATATGTCTTGCATTGCATTATAAAACTGCTAAGCCCCATGCAAATAAATTTGTGGCATAAAACCCATAAGTCTACTTGCTGTGGTGGCATAAAAAATAAAATAAAGAAGCATTCATCATTTTATTCCTTGCATAGTATAAGTATAAAAATATAAAAATATGGTACAAGAGATCCTGCTAGAAAGATACACCTGTTAAGAGGTTCTAGACGCTCAAGGCTTAGAGGTTTATCACTAACACTTAATCAAGTTCAACAAGCTTTGTTGTCTATTTGAGCTTCATAGAATTTGAAGGATCAAGAAAAGCAAACAGACAAAAAGGACAATTTGTTCCCTGTCAGAGCGCTGTCTCAACAATCATCATCATAAGCACTCTGATGAGGGGAAGTACATCTTCACTGTCTACCAATTTCATCAAGCAAGATTATGTCAACATTCAGCTTGGGGGAGAGCATCTCCCATGTATCCAGCTAAGTATTTTCTTATCTACCTATTTATTTATTTTTGCTTTGATATATGAAGTAAAATAAAAAGATGCATAACTTATAGAAACCTAAATAAATGTTTTCTTATATACATATATATATTTTTCTATATAATCTTTAAGTTAGTTAAATAAATATAGGAGAGTATGCTAAGCTTCATCTTGCTAAGTAAACCCCTAAAATAAACTCTTATATGGAAATGATGAATAGTTGCTCTACCGTAATTCCTTTCAAGTACCTAGTTTTCAACCTTGAACTCTCTCGAGTTTTGGATACAATGGTTTTGATTTAAGATTTGCTCTAAAACTGAACTTGTGGGTAGCAAATGCTTGATCTAAGTCTAGGTAGTTGACGGATATGATATGGGAAGGTTTTGTGCTATTGTCTATCATGTTCCTAGAGATACTAGAGTTCTGGATAATTTATCTTTTGAAAATTAACTTGCTACATGATGAGTTCCTGTATGACGAGAGTTCAAATTCCTACCACAACCATTTATATGATTGTAGATTAGGAAGCCTTACATTCATATTTACTATTTGTGAGCATTGAGTATGGTCATGCTGTGTCGATCCTTAGGAACTGGTCATGCGGTTAAAATCGAGATCCACTTACACACTCTACCTATACATGCTACTTCTACCCTGGAAGTACGCATCCATATCCACCCATATACATCCACCCATATATTCTGCTTCTACCCTGGAAGTATGAATCCACATATATCCACCCAGAAAATAGTTCTACTCTTACATTGAGAGTGAACTGCAAAAATATTCCTATCATCCATTTTATCCCTTGCTAGCCAATAAAGCTCCAAATATCTAGTTATGCTACCTCTTGTTATTGTGTTCCAAAAGAAGCTTGGGTATTCTATGAGAGAAAAGAAAGAAGAAAAGAAACAAACAAAGAAAGAGGACAAATGTCCCACTCAAAATAAAAAAGAGATTTAGAAGCCCAAGTTTTCCTCAAATTCTTCAAGTTTTCTAAGAGAGGTATATGAGAAAAATTCCCGAAGGAGCTAAGTATTCACCATCATCATCCCTTTACCCCTTATAACCACTTTTATTCCATTTACCATTTACCACCATCTACCATATAGCCCAAGACACATGCATATCTTGATTTGACTTTATGACTCTTTCCTTTGGATCCATAGTTTTGATTATGCAATATATGTTTCACTGTCTCCCCACCTATGAGCTCCACATAAACCTTTTAGAAGTAGGGTGAGAGAGAGAAGGCATAATGTTACTATGCTACCAAAAATACCACATATTTTGAGAGGAGAGAAAAGGCATACACCATAAATGCCTTGGAGAGGATCTAGAAATACCACAAAGGAGAGACTTGGAAGGGTCATACATAGGAATCTCTGAGTTTTATTTTGAAAATCTTGCAAAACTCTGGAATAATAGTTGATCAAAGAGCTTGAAACATGGCGCTTGACTTGACTGTTCTGTCTTTCAACTACTCAAGACCCAAGTGACGGCTACAAGGCCCATGGTGGAAGGTAATATGAGTAAGTTTTTTATCAGAATAGTTCATTCTAATTCGGAGGAGAGTTCTTGTTTGAACGCATGTATACCTGTAAGGCATGAAAGTATTGTAGCAACTCCTGACCCATCACTGAATCTATCTTTGCTCAGGGACGAGAAAAAGATAAGCTTGGGGGAGTTTGTTGACGGTAGATAAGTATCATTTTTAACCATCAACATAATATGAGAAATGATCTAAATATAAATACTACCTAGATATAGGGGTTACACTGATAGAATTCCATGAGTTTTGGTGAATATCTATTTCTGCAGGGGGTTATCAGGAAATAAGTAAAGGAGACCCACATGTCAGATTTACATAGAGACAAAGGGGCTACACATAATTTTTTTGGAATGTGAAAGGTACGATAAGACTCTAGAAACAAACGGGAGACGAAACGGGCCTAGAACAGGGGCACTCACCCCTGGGCCTGGGCGTCCGCCCCTGTGGTGTGGCCAATCAGGAGCCACCTCGCGGATTATGCCTCCACCGCCTTTGAGGATCAATAATAATCATTCATCAAGGTCGGTTTGATCCAAGGGCTGTGGTGCTTCCTAGAGGGATATATAAGCAAGGCCCCTGGCCCCAGGAGAAACCCTAATTAATTCAATTCATTCATCTCATTCAGAGAAGCCCTAGAGCCACCATGTCAATTAGATCTCTAGTTTAGCATAGCTACATAGGATTAGAACTAGAAGGAGCCAAACATTGCTTGATTTTCGGATCTGTCGGAGAATACTTGGTAATTCTCTCCTACTTTTGTATTTGTTCTTATATTATTCATCTAGTTCATCATTTGTATGAATATGACTTTAGTCTATTCTATCATATTGGATATGACTTTGCTCTATTTGATTATGTTCTCAATTATATTGTTCTTAGTCTACTTTGATTATATGCTTGGCATAGTTAGATTAGAATTATATTCAAGTGTAGGATCGTATAGCGTTTGCTCATTGATATCATGGGGTGAGTGATATCATGGGGTGAGTGATAAACATGGGGTGCCTATACCGTATTTACCTGCGATTGCACCCTATATTCCGGATCGTGTAGTAGATCACAGGAGTGACAGTCCTGTTGAGTCCTCTGTAGTCCACCTCCCGAGTATAGGGCAGGCAGAGCACAACTGTTACAGGGAAGTGATGGCTATGTTCCATATCTTCCTTAGTAATATCACTATACGTAGATATAACCTTTTCTTGCCATGATTGCCAAGTGTAATTACACTAATCATCGTATGCTTTGACTTTATAGTTAGAATAACTTAGGATTATCCCTATAGTTCATTCTAATCCATGCTAGTGCTATATATCTAGAGTAGTCTATTGAGATGTTTATCATTATATGGCTATGTGCTTACCAGTTATCCTTTATTATTATTCATATATATATATATATATATTATTTATCTTGTGACACTTACCCTGTATGAGAAGAGAGATAAAGACATGGTTATGCTCTCCATTAGTATATGCAGTGATACTCATTACTCATTATCCTTAGCATCCCTTCCCAGTGGTAAAAATATAAATAACGATACCTGGATTACTCCTGGTTAAAATGCTACATCGGTATTATCTGTGTGCTTGCGGATTTTATATTTATTTCAGAGGAACATTTGCATATTTTAGTACCAGCACCTTTGGTGTCATGCTGGGGATAACAACCTAGCTTAGGTGACATTAGAGGTGTCAACAAGCATTTTTAGCGCCGTTACCAGGGATGGACTTAAAACCTCCTTACTTGGTGATTGCGTTAAGAAATGCCAACACCAAGCTTGTGTCAAGGCCGGCCACACACTCCATTTATAGCCCTAAGGGCTAAAATAGCCATTGCCCCTTCACTGGGCAAAACATGCAATGACTGGACTCGTAGGTCAAAACGACTGGATGCACAGGTTTCTGAGTCTAGTCACTAGGAGGACGCCACGTGTCCCCTCCTTTCGAAGCCGACCGTTGGGCGCCAATGGCTAGTTCCCAAGCGCCACTACTGAAGAACTGGACGCGCCAAGGTCCAGCGACCGGAAGCGCCTAAGCTGAGTCCGGTCACAACATGCTTCAGTACAACTGACCGGACTTTGCTTTCTCCTATGACTAGACTTGACTTTCCCAGTGTCTGATCACTTCTAGAGAGATTCCAAAGACGTTTTTCAGCGATCGGACATGTCTATCATCACTGACCGGACTCACCTAGCGTCACGTCACTTCTAGGCATGAAAGAAACACTAACCGGACTCTGTGACCGGACTCGCAGGTGCTGATCAAACGCGTAGGTCACCAGCGTCTGGTTACAGACCTTTCAGCGCTAAAATGGCTATAACTCTTAGCTCCGAACTCCAAATTCGATGATCTTGGATACTTTGGAAAGCTTACTCAGAGGGCTACACAACAGTGAAAGCTCTATGTTTGGTGTTGGTAATTAGTGACAATGCCTAAGTACTAATCCTATACCTAAGTTGTATGTAGCATATGAGGATTAGTACATTCCAAGGTTGGTGGCAAGATGGACATGGTGATCATGATGGCCACACTTGGATTTGGACGTAACCCTACGTGATCAAGGCAAAGGTATATGCTTAAGGGTTGTGTTTTAGTAACCAAGACACCTAGTGGGTGTGGTTACATTATAGGATAGATAGTCGTACTATAAAGAGAGAGAATGATGCGGCTATTGAACTCCTAAGTGCCTCTAGGTGTGCATTTCATAATCACATGCATTTGGATAGAACTAATAACGCCTCGAAAAATGATTGTGAAAATGCTAACACACTCGCACATGACGTGATCACTTGGTGGTGTTAGCACATTTGCGATGGCGTTGGAGTTTGAGCGGTAGAGAGGGTTTGGGGTCCTCTCTCCCTCCCGCCGAGCTTGCGAGATGGGATTCAGGCGTTTTTGAGGAGTTGAAACGACTATTTTTCACTACGCCGGAAGTCAGAAATCAAATGGAAGCGAACAGAGGTCACAGTGGTGACCGGACGCGGTCTCTGTTTGACCGAACGTGTTCGGTCAGCGTTCAGTGTCTTCGCGTGTTTCGGTTTGTTGATCAGACGCGGTGGCGCGTCCGGTCGCAGTCGACCAGACGCGTCCGGTCGTTGAGGGAGCTTACTGGACTCCAACCGGACGCTGGCACTGTGGCGTCCGTTCAGTTCTGTAGCGCGCCCGGTCGATGTTTCGTTGTGCGCAGCTAAGGCTTGACCAGCGCGTCCGGTCTGTTACGGGACCAGCGCGTCCGATCGAGCTTCGCGCGTCCGGTCATTGCGTGCAGCGCGTCCGGTCGGTGGTTCGCGAAAGTAGCCGTTGTGTGATCGGCATGTCCGGTCAATTTGACCAGCGCGTCCGGTCAGCGCGACTTCGGCTGTTTCAAGTGCCTAACGGCTATATTCGAAGGGGTACGTCTATAAATACTCGTTGGCCGGATCAAGGCTCTCTCCCTTGGACATTTTGACATACTTGTGAGCACTTTGAGCTAAGCAACTCCCCTCCCACTCATCTCTCTTGCTTCTTTGAATATTCGAAGTGAGATTGAGTGATCCAAGTGCATTTGCATTGTGAGATAGCATCTAGTTGGCACTTGGTGGTTGATTTACTGCGGGATTCTTGTTTCTCTTGGTGGTTGCCGCCACCTAGACGGCTTGGAGCAGCTTGGAGGCGTTGGCAAGAGTTGGTGATTGTTCTTGGCCACCTCCGGTGATTGTGAGGGGTTTGTGCTTACCTCGGTGAAGCGCCAAAGGCAACATTAGTAAATTACTCGTGTCATTGCAACCTTTTGCCATTTGGTAGGTTCTTGTGGCGCCTTTTGAGAGGCTCGGTGTGAGACCGATTAGCCACCGAACCACGTGGTGAAGAGGGACACAACGGGGACTAGCGTGCCGGCAAGCACGTGAACCTTGGGATAAATCTTCGTGTCATCACTTTCATATTGTGATTGATTGATCCTGGTGTTCGGTTGTCTTGGTATTCATTGTTGATCATATTGGTTGGCTCAATACTTCGCCCCTCGGTGAAACTCTCCTAACTCAACTCCGCATTACTTTCTTAGTTATCTTTGCTAGCTAGTTAGCTTTGCTAGAGTAGCTCTTTTGTGTAGCTTGCTAGTTGTAGTTATCTTCTCGGTTTGACTTGTGCGGTTGAGTGCCATTATACTAGAATTGTGAATTGGATAGGTGGCTTGCAAACACCCCGTAGGCTAAGCAAAACTCGCATCTCGCTACTTGTTGTATTGATAAACTTGTTTAGCTTGTCTTTGTAGAAAATTTTAAAAGGCTATTCACCCCCCTCTAGCCATCAAGACCTTTCAAACAGTAAGTTTGATCCAAAGAAAAATGGGTCAACACAACATTTCAATCCAAGAGCCATCCTATATTTCGGAGTACATCGAAAAACTGTTTTCTCTTCTCCAAGTTGATCCAATTCAACTCCAACAACTTCTCCTTTGCAAATGTGCCAACACCATCAAGTGCAAGTGTGTTAGAATTTTTACAAATATTTTTCAAAGAATTAGTCACTCATTTCACCACGACACTCGATCCTAACACGTATGCAAAGTTAGATCGCTCAAGTGGCACTAGATGACCGATATGCAAACAAGTTTGCCCCTCTTGATAGTACGGCCATCTATCCTAAACCTGGTCATAAACTTCTATACACACCTATTACCTGTGAAATGAAATGCCCTACAAATATACCTTTGCCTTGCGCATTCCATTCCAACTCCTCCACTGTCGATGCAACACATGCACCAACACGATCAACAATGATATGATCCACTTCATATCATCACGTGATCATATTGGTTCATTGATCTTGACTTCACTTGCTCTTCATCATTGCATCGGTCCATTGGTGCCAAGTCTTACTCAAGCTTCACCGTTGAAAGGTCCTTACTTGGTTTTGGTAATTGAGTGACAACCTTTGGTGGACTAATTGTGTTTATGTGAGATACACAGGGAATTAGTCCATAGGTGATGGTGTCATGAAGAAGCTCATTGCATATGAGACATGACATGGAGTCATGTGACCAAGGTGGCGAAGATCAAGATGAGGCTTGGCTTGATGGACCGATTGCAAGTGTGAAGGGCAAGTTGGAGGCTTTAGAGCAATAGACTGTGGGGGTGGTGAAGCTTGAGCAAGACTTGGCGCCGATGGACCAACACAATGGTGAAGAGCAAGTGAGGTCAAGATCGATGGACCAACAAGGTCACATGATGATATGAAGTGGATCATATCATTTGTGATACGGTTGGTGCATGTGTTGCATCAACGTCGGAGGAGATGGAGTGGATTGCGCAAGGCAAAGGTATAACCTAGGGCATTTCCATTTCACCGGTCATAGATGTGTAGAGAAGTTGATGACCAGGTTTAGGATAGATAGCCATACTATCAAGAGGGGCAAACTTATTTGCATATCGGTCATCTAGTGCCACTCGAGTGATCTAACTATGCATCGTTGCTAGGATCAAGTGGCGTGGCAAGTTGAGTGGTTAACTCCTTTGGTAAAATGATTGTGAAAATGCTAACACACGTGCACAAGGTGGTGAACACTTATTGGTGTTGGCACATTTGTGAAGATGGTGGAGTTTGAGCGGTAGAGAGGGGTTTGGGTTCCTCTCTCCCTCCTACCGAGCTTGTGAGGCGGGATTCAGCGCTTTTGTGGAAGTGAAACGCCTATTTTTCACTGCGCTGGAGGCAAAGAAACGAAGGCAAAAGAGGTCACTGGTGTGACCGGATGCTGGACCAGACGTGGTCTTGGCACGACCGGCATGTCTGGTCAGTGCTCTGTGTGTGCACGGCGCGGGGCGGTAAGATTTGCCGCCAGCGCGTCCGGTCCCTCGCGGAACCGGCATGTCTGGTCAGACACCCATTGGTGCAGTGCGTGACAAAGAGCTGATCGAACACGTGGCGCGTCCGGTCACATGCGATCAGACACGTCCGATCACGATGGGAGCACTCTGGACCGCGATCGGACACTGGCACTATAACATCCGGTCGTTGCGTGGAGCGCGTCCGGTCATGCCGTTGCGCGCGTGGGTGGTGTGCGTACCTACGCGTCTAGTCTGTGAAGCGGTGCGTCCGGTCGTCGCGTTTGACCGTTGGCGCGTAGTGACCGTTGGAGGATTGAGCGGTCGTGGTTGAATCCAGGAGGCCACATGGACAGTGCAGGGATATCAAACGTGGTGCAGCGCATCCAGTCAGTTCGACCGGCGCGTTCGGTCGTCCCAAAATTCACCCAGTGAAGGGGCCAACGGCTATATTTGTTTGTGGGGCTATAAATAGAAGTGGTGGCCGGCCTTGGGCAAAAAGCTGAGCACCCTTGAGCCTTGGTGGCTTGTGTTGGTGTGCTTGGGAGCCCTCTAACTCACTCATGCTTGATAGTGTTCATCGGATTGAGTGAGAGAGCGATTCTAGTGTGTTGCATCGTGAGGATTGCATCGAGTGGCACTAGGTGTTCGAATTGCAAAGCGGTGGTGCTTGTTACTCTTGGAGGTTGCCACCTCCTAGATGGCTTGGTGGCTTGAGGCTCCGTCGAAGCAAGAAGATTGTGTGAGGCACCGGAGAAGCTTTGTGAGGGGCATTGTGCTTGCCCTGCGGGAGTTGTGAAGAGCAACTCTAGTAAAGCGAGACGCGAAGGGCGATAAGTGGTCTGGCCAGGTCAAGTGCTAGAGCTCATGGCTTAGAGGATCCCCATCTTGTGAGTGGATGTGCGGCACCCGCTGAGGGTTTCACTCTTGAAAGTCAATTAGCTTGTGATCCAACAAGTGGGTGCATCGCCACAACGAGAAGAGCAAGAGGACCGGTGACAACCTTGGAGCTTGTCTCAACGGGGACTAGCGTGTTGGTCAACCTCAGGATAAAAATCATCGTGTCAACCTTGTTCATCCCGTTGGTTTGCAATCTTCGAAACACAAGCTTGTATTACTTTCACATATATACTTTGTGCTTGTATAGTTGCTCTTGTAACTAGTTTGCTTGTATAGCTAGTGTAACATCCCAGTTTTTCAAGTGACCAAAAATACGAACTTTTTAAAAATTTTCCTGCAATTGAGTGAAGCATGTAACTACTAGGTCTAACCCGAGTCTAACCACTAACAAATCGTTGCATACATTTAGTATTGCTTGTAGAGGTATGCCATGTTCTCTAGTTGGTCTAGGGTTTCGTGTCAGAGAGCACAAATCCATAGCAACTTAATTTCCAATCCTATGTGAAATCTCTAGTACCTTTGAATTTCTCATGAATATCCATCTACATCTCTCCCAAACTCCCTTTGAAAGTTTCATCTCAAATCCCATCCGAATCCATTCTCAATTTTCCTTTGAAAGTCCTCCCAAAATTCCACTCGAAGTTCTCCCAAACCACGTTCGGGATTTCCATCCCGAACCCCTAGACTTACCTCCCGAATCTCCCTTCAAATTCTTTTGAATCTCTCTTTAATTTCTTTCTAGAATTCCGTGCAAACCCCTTTTGAATCCACCTGAAGATCATAATGAGTTGTCGCAATTTATTTGGAAACATATCAAATCTCTCCAAGCCGCAAATGGGAAAGATCTCTATTTATATTCCCTATCTATCTAATATCAAAATGGGAAAAACTATTTTCTTTTCCTTGGGCCGAAATCACCCCATCATTCCTCCTCTCATCCTTCTATTTCCGCCAGCCCAACCTGCATAGCAAGGCCAGCTCGCGTCCTCCTTGCTTCGGCCCATACGAGAGCCAAGACCTAGCTCGCGCTGCAGCTCCCTCGGCCTGCCCCTTCACCCCGCGGCCCACCGCGCCACCCGCAGCCCGGCTCATCCCCAAGCGCCTTGGCCCGCTCGCCAATCGGCCGGCCAAGCCGCCGGCATCCCTGTCCAAACCCCAGACCACACCCGCGCCCAGGCGTTCCAGAAGCCGCTGCCGCCACAGACCGCACCCTGGCCGCCTCGACATCCGTACCGCAAATCCTCTCATCTGCCGACGGGTGTCGCGACCATCACATCAACGGTGTGGACGCCGAGATGCTGCCCTAGCCCTAGCCTTTCACGGGTATAAGAACCCCGTAGCCGCCGCTTCCCTGTTCTTCCCTAACCTATCGCCGCTCCATCTCCGCTCCTCCCTCTCGCCGCTTCTTCCACCCAGCATCGCCGTGTTCTAGCCACAGCCAGCAGCTGCGCCACCAAGCCGGTAGATGCACCGCCGTAGCCACGAACCAGCGCAGCCAAGCTACCATGGAAAACGGCGTCCTCGGCACTGACTCTGCCCCGGCGTCTTCGTACTCCACCACCTCAGAGCCGTGGCCCGAAGCTACTGCTCACCGGGAAGCAGCGAAGCTACCCCGACGAGCCTCTGCCTTGCCATGCCGGAGCCGCTGCCGAAGCTGCAGCGCTAACCGCGACGCCGTGCTCCCTGGAGCACCGTCACGAACCGGAGGCCGAGCCCGAGACGCCGTCCTTCGTCTCCACGCCCAAGACTGCGTCGCACCGACATATGTGGCCACGACACCGTCCTCATCACATCGCTCAACGATTCATGGCCGCGCCGAGCCCCTCCGCCACAACGCGCCTGCCTCTCGTCCGCGAGTGCCATCTCGCCCCTGCGTTCGCGTTGCCCTCAACGTCGTTCGTGGCTGCGCCTCCGCAAGTGCGACAGCGACAACCATAGCAGGCCGAACCCGGGGACCCGCGGCGTCCACTCCATCGACCATGGCCACGATTTCACGCCACGATGAGCCGTGCACTACCACGCCTTCGCCGCGTCCGCACCGCGGCCAGCCACGTCCTCGCCTCGCCGTGCCCTCGTCCAAGCTCGTCGACGAGCTGTGCCTCTGCCTCCTCGACATGGCCGTGTCCATGCCACCTTCGTTGCCATGGCCGTGATGCGACATCGCAGCGGAACCGCAACGCCACCAACCGTCCTCGCCATCTTCGACCTGACCAAGAGCAGCACGGCCCTGCAGTGTAACGTCCCGCCTCCTCGAGGCCGGGCCCGCTTACATCTGGCCGCTTTTTTAGGACATAGACTGCCCTCACAGACCAACACAAGTCTTTTCTGCGCACTTTGTCCTCACTCGTGCGCACCCGGGAAGAACTTCCCGGTCGGTCACCCATCGCTCTAGGCCAAGCACGCTTAACTTTGGAGTTCTTTCGAGATGGGCTTCCGGAAAAGAAGTTGCAACTTGTAGATATGAGTATCCTATTAATCCTGTTAAGCCCTGGGCCGGGATGTTACATACTCACCCCCTTAAGAGACCGACGTCCTCGTCGGTCAATCCCAAGCTAGGAACGTCCTCTCTTAGCCACGTCCGTGTGTCCAGTGCCAGCGCATGTGCCATGCTGTGTGACCACTCTGGGTCCACACCAGCCATGCGCATCATGCCTGCGCAACTGCGATACACGCGCCCGTGAAACCGCGAGAGTCGGCTCTGATACCATTCTGTAACGTCCCGCCTCCTCGAGGCCAGGCCCGCTTACATCTGGCCGCTTTTTTAGGACATAGACTGCCCTCACAGACCAACACAAGTCTTTTCTGCGCACTTTGTCCTCACTCGTGCGCACCCGGGAAGAACTTCCCGGTCGGTCACCCATCGCTCTAGGCCAAGCACGCTTAACTTTGGAGTTCTTTCGAGATGGGCTTCTGGAAAAGAAGTTGCAACTTGTTGATATGAGTATCCTATTAATCATGTTAAGCCCTGGGCCGGGATGTTACATGCAGCGCCTCGGTATACTCGTTTCGACATGCCCCTGCTACCAAACCCGGGGCCAAAGCCGTTGGACACGCACGGCAAAGCAGCAGCAGCACCCTACCTTCTCTACCGCCGGTGAGCATGTGCCCAAAAGCTCTGCCCTCCTTTCCGTTCATCGATTTTGTCACTGCTCATGCTAAAACCGGCCTTTGTGCCGTGTTCCTCCACTATCGCAGAAGGAAAACAGAGGCCTCGCCATGCCATTTGTCGGACCTCGCTGATTGTCCTAGACAGCCGCACCGCCTCGTCCCCTTTGTGTTCGGCCTTCGTGCCGTGGATGTTTGCTTGCGGGGAGGGGTACGCCCTGTTTTCTCCTTGGCATGGCTTCCCGTATCGGCCCACCGGAGCTCCGCTGCCCACCGGAAGCCTGCTGCCATGTCTCGGACAGCAGCAAGCCATAGCCAGCTGAAGCGCTCCACTACAACCCTCGTAGCAAGGTCAACTCTTTTAACCTAGCCGATGTCGTCCTCGACGTCGGCAAAGCCTCGCTTTTCCGTTCCTCTATTTGCTTATACATATGTAAATCATCTTTCATACTTGACACATGACATATCTATATTTACTATCTACTCCTGTTCATGAGCTATCTATCTTGTGCCTGTGCCGTGCCTTCGCCGCCGGTCTAATTACCTTGATCTATCTCTTGTATCGCTATGGATATGTGCTATTCCGTGCCGAGTCGTTCGTTTGTCGTAATTCTTGTGTGTTGTCGTGTGTGCCTTTTTGTCTGCGGACCATGCCTTCGAGCCAGTCGAGAGAGCCAGTGCTTGTCCGTTGCGATCACGAGTTCGCCTCGTCATGGCCGTAACACCAATCATGTGTTTTCTCTCTTGCTTTTGTTGTCTTCGTCGGATTACAAACTTGAGCTCCTATCTACGTCCCTAGGATGCGGTCACCGTGGACTCGATGTCGATATCAACGCGGTTCTTTCCCGCATGTTTCGAGCCCTCCGTGACCAACTCTATTGGGATAGGAATTAGGGGACAACCTTTGTATGTCGACGGATGCCAACTCGTGTAGGTACAGCTTGTGGCCGTGAGTTTACCTCACCATGACCATCGGGCTCTACCTCTCTTTCTCTCATTCTTGTCCTAATCACCTCTGTATGTCTGTACCACTTCTACCACGGCGTTCCTTCGGGTCCAGTGATGACAACTGCATCACTACGGGCCGGAAGAATAGCCTTGTGTCGTTTAGTTGCACGGTTGTGGTGCCCTATGAGTTGGTTTGGATCGTGGATCGTGCCTCCTTTCATCCAACCTTCGTCCGTTCCATGACGAGCTAGTCGAAGGAGTGTGGGTTCCACTCTTTCTTCTTCCTCTATCGTTCTCAATCCCCGTCGATCCAGTAAGATGTGGATTGAGCCTTTGGCTTGTTTGGAGTTTGTTGTTCTTTTGTTTCCATTTCCCCGATTCCCGTCGATGCCATGGCGGGTGGATCAGAGGAAGGTGAATCTTGAGTTCCCCTCTTTTGGTACTATCGTGCTTAAGCTCTTGTATGCTTGTACCTTCTTCGATCGTAGCATTTCTGTGGTTCTTGCGATGACAACCGCACCGCTAAGAACTCTGGGAATGTCTTAGTGCATTTAGTGCACCTAGGTCGTGGTACCCTATAAGTTGTTTGGGCACTCGTGTTCTTTTGTGTGTCGCTCCTTTCCTATGCCTCGTCTTTACCGTGACGTGTGTATTGGGAGAAGTAGACCGCCTCTGCTCTTCTCTTCCCCGTTCCACCCTCTCTTGGTTCTCGTCCAGTTATAGTGGCGTTCGGATTGAGAGAGAACAGAACTTCTCTCGCTTGTAGTCCTTCTGGTTCTCGTCAGTATTTATGACGATTGGATTGAGAGCCACAAGCCGTGGTGTTTGCTTGGGATGAGCTAAGGCCTATGCCATTTCTATTTAAACTGTACAGGTTGACACGATCGACCCGGGAAGTACTGGCTAGGCTAGGGCATAAGCTTGTGCTTAACAAATCACCACTCCTGTTCTTTGGCCCAGGGATCGGACATCCGCTGAGAGGGCTAAGTCGCTCTTCCATTTGTGTTCTTTCGGTGTAGTTGTTATTTATGTGCCGTGTTGTCTCTCTTTTCGCAGTCTCTCTAGGTCTAGTGGTTTGATTTGCTCTTTTGCTTGTCGCTGTATCGAGGTAGTTGCGTCAAGGATAGCGATGATCGGATCGGGACCGTTGGAGGAAGGACATGCGAACGGAGGAAAGACTATGGAGGAGTACGACTACAAGTGCGCCGAGGATCTTGGATATGACTTTTAACAGGTGTTCCACGTCCCACCCAACCTCATAGAACCTAATAGACATGCTACATGTAGATGCTAGTGCTTTACTTTTATGCAAATAAACTGTGATAGGTTGCATGGTAGATTGCTTGTAAGCCATTACCTTGTCGCAACCTATTCCCCTGCACACCTGCTGTTAGGCTAGATGCTCGCATTCTACTTACTGTTTTACTTTCACTATGCATTATACCTGTGTTGTGATGCTTGGTGAAGGGATAACATGAGTGGATAAGGCACTTGGTGCCGACAACTTGGTAAAACTGGATAATGAACTTGGGGAGATCTTGGCGTGCGTCTTGGGTGTGTGGTGAGGGTTGAGTCGATCGGACAGGATCCTACGACGAGTCTTTGGGGCAAGTCATGCCGGAGGGGTGCGACCTGGGCATCCCTCAAGAGAGGTACCTGTGGCGGGTGCATGTGCGAGCAGACGGGGTGTTGGTTATCCCCGGTGGAGGTGCCATCGAGGCATGGGGTGTTGGTTATCCCCTTGAGAAGATATCCTGTCCGGTCCCCCTAAGGACTGGTATGTCTTGAGAACCAGAACTATGGGACCCTTCGTGCACACCACTCGCTCCCGATGGGCAGGAGACGATTACCCGACTGACTAGGGTGGTGCCACTACTACTAGGTTGTAAGGTGATAGTGTAGGGAGGTACGGGCATGGAGGCCCACACCCTCCTAAGACAGCGTAGTGACCTTGGGGGCCCGGTACTACGTCTCACAGTCTCAGCATTTCGGTGGACTCCGGGGTGGCCCAAGGTTGAGTGGTAGGGTGGTACCATACTGGTTGGGAGGCAGTCGGCATCAGCCTAGGCGGGGCACCACCGATGATGGTGATCTTGTGGGTTACCAGGTGTACACGCTCTGCAGAGTTGATCGATCTATACGTATAGCCATGTCCGCGGATATGGACATTCCCATGACCTACGCTTCACTTGATTAGTGAGAGGAGTCCTTTCTACCTTTCCCCTGGGTTTTGGGTTGGATCCGGCTTTGACCGTTGAGGCAAGGTACGAGCGGGAGTCGTCCTTACTGCCTAGAGAGTGTGAGAGTGTGGTGAGATGTGTGTAACGGGATGGGAGAACGTGTGGTTGAGTTGGATTAAAACTTGATGAACCATTATTATAAAATATTGTATAACTTGCATAGGAAACCTATAGCCATAAATAGGCCTTTTGATCTATCCTTGCATTCCACTTACCACAAAGCATACGCAAAAGCATAGGGTGGGAGACAGTGGCCAGTACAAATCATACTAATAGATTTTGGACAGGTTTGGACGAAATCTATGATGACCATGAGGATTTGGATTAGGTGGTCTCGTTCCTACGCTCGAGTTTGGTTCGGGAGATGAAGTCCACGCTGTTGTCAGTCTATGCCAACTCTGATGATTGCCCGTGAAGGAGGAGCCTTCTCCTGCTGATGCGCTACAACGACTCTAATGAAGACGCGTGTGTTTCCGCTAGAATACAATGTAATAGATGTGTTAATCAGTGTTGTAAAGCCTTGTAACTTGTATTTATACGATGTATGACTATGATATCAGCTGATAATTGATAATGTGAAGGATTGCTCTCGTGATCTACTACATTATAAATCATATCTGTGGATTTTCCCTTCGAGGAAAATCGAGATCGTTTCAGCTAGCTAGTTACCTTCTTGCTTGTGTAGCATAGAAGTAGCTCCCATTGCATGACTAATTTGGTTTGTGTAACCTTGTTAGTCACATTGCTTAGTTTATGTAGCTAAGTAATTTGCGCTCTCTAATTTGGCATTCGTTGCCTTGTTATTGAGCTTTGCTAGTGAGCCTAGGAGCTTTGTGCTTTTGCTTACTAGTTGTGTAGGAGCTCCCTGGTGTGCAAAGTACTAGTGGCATAGGTTTGTGTGACCATGCTCTAGAATTGTTTAGGTGAGCTCTTGCTAAGCCTTGGCACCTTAGTTGCTTAATTAGGATCTTTGCAAGGTGCTCGAGAACTTAGATAGAGGGGTGTAGTCTTGGCTAGACCGATAGATTTAATTCCGCACTTGTTTTAGTTAGCCGACGTGATTAAGTTTTAGAAAGGACTATTCACCCCCTCTAGTCCGCCATCTCGACCCTACAACCGTCACATGTGGTCCCTCGCTTCCAAGCCTCCGACTTGCCCTTCACACTTGCAATCGATCTATCGAGCCAAGTCATGTCTTGATCTTCTCCACCTTGATCATATGACTCAATGTCATGTCTCATGTGCAATGAGCTCCTTCATCATCACATGTGTAAGCTTTGCAACAACTCTGGGCCTTCTTCACTGTCATGGCATATGTTGCTTAGACACATGTACATGTGAATTAATCACCTGTGTATCTCACATAAACACAATTAGTCCACCTAAGGTTGTCACTCAATTACCAAAATCAAACAAGGACCTTTTAATATCCCCCTTTTTGGTAATTAATGACAACTCTACAAAGATATGGAAATTAAGCACTTTTGGATTCATGTTGCTTGCCCAAGCAATTTTACCATGTGTAAATGATTTTGGACAAATACCACAAACCCGAATTGGTAGTATTAGCTCCTCCTACATATGTGCTATAGTGTTTGGTTCTAAGTTTGCACATATGCATAAATTCGAATTGTGGGAGAGTAATTACTACCAAATGATGCTAAGGTGTTTAGTTTAACCTTTGAAGTGTGATACCCATCGGAGTTGCACTTTTAACACCATTATTAGCACCATGAGTAGCTAGACAACAAAAATACTAGAAACCCCATGAGATCAATATTATAAGTAAGGTTCTAGTACCATGTGTAAAAAAAATACAAGTCTAGCTACTATTCTATGCATGCTAGTTATCATATCATCATTCAAGTTCTACAACTAGCATACACCACACAAGCATGCATATTAAATTTAAAAACTTGTGCAATGCAAGAAAGCACATGAATATGCACATCTCAAATGATGCTAAGGTGTATAGATTAACCTTTAAAGCGTGATACCAATCGGAGTTGCACTTTTAACACCATTATTAGCACCATGAGTAGCTCGACAACAAAAATACTAGAAACCCCGTGAGATCAACATTATAAGCAAAGTTCTAGTACCACGTGTAAAAAAAATACAAGTCTAGCTACCATCCTATGCATGCTAGTTATCATATCATCATTCAAGTTCTACAACTAGCATACACCACACAAGCATGCATATTAAATTTAAAACTTGTGCAATGCAAGCAAGCACATGAATATGCACACCTCAGATGCAATCAATCAAAAGTTCATGAGCTTGCTCCCCCTACTTGTGTGCTTCTCTTTGTCCAAGAATTTTTATCCCCTCTCATTCTTCAATGTTGCTCCCTCTTTGTCCATGACCATGTCCATCTTCTACTTCTCTACAAATCATTTATATGTATGTCTAATCTCTCCCCCTTGATGCATTTGTATTTTCATATCTTTATTCCAACTTATCCCCCTTTGTCATCAATTTCCATAAAAGGTGTGCTTCTCATTGATGCAAAGGATTGCATTGGGTTAGATGGTTGAGTCTTGAATCTTCATTTTTTATGGACACCACTAGATTATTGGAATGACACCATTTGTATAGCTCTTGAGATACCACACATCGAATCTTTGACATCGATACCAATTGGTGGGACACCTCCCCCTATGTCATAGCATGGGTCATCTACTTGATATACTTGAGCTCTTGTTGGTGAGGGATGCATTCTTCATTTGATGATCACTTAAAGTTTAGGATCACTTGTGGAATCACCATCTTGTATGATTGATATTATGTGTAGAGATGTGATACCACTTGTATGATTGATTTGTCAATAAAACCATTTCTTGAACATTTGCTATCTTCATGAGTACCACTTGTAGGATATCACTTATGAGTTGATCTGGACACTACTTGTGAATTCTTGATGAAATACTTGAGTCTAGATGCCACTTGAAACAACCAACTAGATATCCATTTGCATTGTTATCTTGTGCTTGTACTCTTGTTGCTATCATCAGCTTCTAATGTTGACTTGAGTTAAATTGATTTGCCTAAGATTCCAAGTCCGATTTGAACCAATAACAAGCTTCTTCACACCTCTTACAAAGGTTATCTTGCCAATGTTGTACTTGTCACTTGTTAGCAATCCAAATTAAATCAAGTACTTGGGTTTAGTAGCTCATGAACAAACTCATACACATACCACAAGATCATTTTACCATTCAAGCAATAGTGGCAGGCTATGAATTTAAATTTTTATTTTTCATGCATGATCCTATTTAGCATGTACTATATGCACTAACCGCATACTAGTAAGGGATGAAATGATCATGCATATTACAATGATACCTTTGCTATGTTGGCGTAGAGGATAGTCACATAGATTTCAATTCATTACTCCAATAGCAATGTGAAGTCCAATTGATAGCTTGGTGAAGACCAATCATCAATATGAAATCCATTCTCACCCATATGAATTGAGAACCATGAAACGATCAAGTGCACTATCATGATGTGGTTGAATTGCTTCTTCTTTTGATTAATGCTTGCATGAGAGAACTATTTGTGAGAATACCACTTGAATTATCATGACTAGCTCTCTTTTGGGTGTTGCTTGCTTTTCTTGTTCAATCCTTTTGATTGCTTCAACTAAGCATCTCAAATGTTCCTCGGATCACCACTTCTATGTTAGCCTTCCAAGTACTACACTTGGTTTACCCACACATTGGGCAGCAAGCCCCTACACTAGGGAGAAGTGACCTCTCTTCAAAGAACCATTCTTGACACTCACTTGAAATGAATTCGATTGATTGATCCAAGTGATGGGCTTAACTAGATGTGTAACCTTGACTCCTTTAAGTCCTTTTCTTTCTACTTATTTAAGTCCTTTTTTTCTACCAAATGATCTCCAATAATCTCTAGAACTTAAACTTTATCTTCATCTTGAACTTGGTCTTAATCTTTAATTTGTGTACCAAATGGGTGCCAAATACACTCCATAATCAAATGGCCCTGTATTCTTGCTTGTCATGCTTCTAGATCATCTCAAAACCCAACTTAGGTGCCTCAATCACTTATAAACATGAATCCAACTTGACGGGATTTCAATCAAAGTGACTCTTGATCAATCCAATAATTGTCACTTTTCTGGCAAATTCTGTCCACTCCAAAGATATGAATTGATCTCATAATCTATAGCTACAATAATCATGAAATTTGGTGAAGATGTGCTTCTATAAGTCTACTTTCAATAAAAAAATATTTGAACCCCATTTGACTTTATAAGAGTTGCCAGTAATCAATTCTTCCACCACGGCTACATGCTGACAACTACCACACTATAGCTGACAAGATCTACCCCAAAACCGAAGCATTTCTTATCCAAATCTCATTAAATTTGTACAGCATCTTATATAATAAGTCTAGAGCATGCATACCAAATTTCAAGTCAATCCAAATATATTTGATCACTCAAACATGGCTAAGATCACAACTCACTTAGATTTTGCACTATAGGACAGATTTCAACCAATTGAGCTACACTTCTTCAAAATGAATCAAACTTGAAACTAACTTGACTGAATACTTTCACAAGACATATATCCATTCAATCCACTTACTAAAAGTCATCTCATGAATTTATCCAACCCAAATCAATCCAAACTTGATTACTAAGCATTTATCCATTCAATCAACTTATAGCAAGCAACATTGCATATTTGTCCAATTCAATCAACTCATATGCACCCAAATAAAATGATCAACAAGAGATATACCATGGTTAGCTCATGATCCTCCAATAGCAAGCTTCAACTCAAATAATTTGCAAGCCATCAAATAATTCCAATGTATCACCCATAATTTGAATATGACACTTGTATGTTGTAGCACTTGGACTTCACTCATTCTTGACTTGGCATTGGGATAGGATTCCATTAAGCTTCAATACTTGACTCAATATATAATGATAAATATGAAATCAATTTGAGTCAAGCCTCCAATGCCATGGTACCTACACACATTCATCCACTTTTGATGGTACCCAAACAAGTTTGGGTTTGGGTCCTCTCAAGTTAGAAGTAACATACTTAAGCATCGTCTTAGTATGGATAGCAGGATGTTTTGTAATTCCAACCAATGAGGTACCATTGCTATCATTTCTAAGAACATTAGTATCATCAATTGAAATGGGCTTAGAATCATTACCTAGGGGACATGAACGAGCCATGTGTCCCCTTTCTCGACATGAGTAGCACATTCTCTTTGCTTGAGCCTTTTCTTCCTTGCTCATGTTGTGCTTCTCATTGCCTTGCCTCTCATGAATTGCTTGAGCCTTCTTTTCAATCTTGGTAGGACACTTTGAGGCAAAGTATCTTGTATCTCCACACTTGAAGCACTTGATGTGAGCATACACCTTCTTATCTTGTGTCTTGCTCATCATCTTGGCATCTTGATCTAGCATTGGATGCCTTGCCTTTCCACCCCTTCTTGTCTTCTTCTTCATCATCAAGTCACCACCATCTTCATGGTTGATCTTGATTTGCTCTAGGGGTGTCTTCTTTTCATCTTGTGGCCTCAACTTTGGCTTCTTGGTTGGGCAAGATTTGGCAAGGTGACCCATCTCATGGCATTTAAAGCACATGAAATGAGATAGCTTCTTTTGTTCTTGCTTCTTCATTTTTTTGCCGTTGTTCTTATTGAAGCCAATGCCACTCTTGTCACCATAGCTTCTTTTATTGTTCAACATATGCTCAAAGGTAACTTTTGAGTTGTAGGACCTCTCTAATTTGTTGCTCAAATTCTTCACTTCACTTTTGAGCTCATTGTTCTCCTTCAAAATGTTAGTCTCACAAGATATAGAAGTAGAACAAGTATCTAAATGTGAAGAACATGGCATTTCTAATAAATCATTGTTGACGGTCACTAATTACTATTATAAACCATCAACCAAACATGAAAAAGGGCATATATCAACCTCCAACATAGAATTAGGGTTTAAACTGACAGAATTCCACAGGTTTTGGTAAATCTGTGTTTCTACAGGGGTTTATCAGAAAAAGGAGGCAAGATATCAAGGACATTGGGGTAAAAAGCATATTCCACCGCGGAATCAAGTTGAGAAGGATCTAGAATACACAAGAAGGTGACCCACCAAAGGGGGGCCCACCTGGCATAGGGCTAGGTCAGCCGACCTATGGGGTCCTCCGTTAGCCTCCCGCTTCTACGTCGGTTCCTCCACCGCCTTCGGGTTTGCATCTTCACCGTTGATTCAAGTCGGTTTGATCCCAGGACCACGGGTCATCCCACCGGCCTATATAAGCAGCGTCCTGCCCCCTGGGGTCATGATAACCCAAGTCATTTGATCAAGTCATCAGAGCCAGAAACCCTAGTTTCCTTAGAGCTCCACCAATTCTAGGGCATAGCTAACTAGGCTAGAAGTAGAGGGAGGCAAGGTTCGCTTGGATTCCAGATCGTGTCAAGAGCGTGGCTTTGGTAAAGCCTTCTGTAACCTCTCTTTTGTATCTTTCTGTATATATTCTTACTAGTTACAATAGATATGACATAGCTCTATATATTATATATATTCTCAATTATATTGTTCATTGTCTACTTTGATTAAATGCCTAGTATAGTTAAAATGTCTTTATATTCAAACATAAGATCGTATAACGCTCACTCTTTAACATCATGGGTGAGTGTGGGGGTATAAACCCCCGGTACCACAAGATGATACATGGGCCGCACCGTCTGAGGTGGCCCGGCCCGTAAGATCAAGACGTACATCGCAAGATTATAGGCTATACTAGATATTGTAATAGTACCAGATGAGATACTTTACTTGTAACCCTCCTCCTCTAGAGTATATAAGGAGAGGTAGGGGTCCCTTAGAGGACACAACCTATCTAATCCTCAATCAATACAAAATAACAGAGCACAGGATGTAGGGTTTTATGTCATGCTGACGGCCTGAACCTGTATAAATCTTGTGTCTTGTGTCCTGTTACCATCTGGTTCGTGTCTTGCGCACCTGTCTACCGACACATCACCATCACGGGCATACCCCTCGATGGACTGTCGACCACATTTTGTCGACAGTGGCGCGCCAGGTAGGGGGTGTGCGTACAGACTCCCAGGTGAGCCAGATGGGAATTTTTTTCGTTAATTCTCTACTAAAAATCGGGTGAGTCGTTCTACGTTATTGATTAGACCAGTCTATCCTTCACATATTTAATACAAATTGATTTTTTTTGCATGTAATGACATCTCCCTCGTTTGCGATCTACTTCGCTAACATCGTCCTGGAGCTCGCTGGGATTAATATCGAGAATTAACTCGACAACGACGGACTCGGCGGCTTCAGAAGCAGGAGAACAGTTCCAACATGCTCTGACTACAACCACGGCCTCTTGCCTCGACCACCTGCCACGTCACAATAATAATCGCTGCAAGGAAAGGCGCTACGACAACTGCGACGCCATTGTCATAATGGATCAGAAAGCTCGAGGGCCGGACAATTTCATCACCACCGACCAGACAACGTCTCGACTAAAGCTAAGTACACTTCCAATATTTATATTTAATACAATTTTCACTATGATGTTTCTCCATAGCGTCCTCGTCATGTTTTCGCTACGACGTTTCTCTACAATGTCCTCGTCATGTTTTCGCTACGATGTTTCTCCACAACGTCCTCGTCATGATTATTCTTCAAATAACGTTTGTCCATGTATACCATCCTAAAGATAACATACATATATGCTTAACGCAAATCCCTGACCAGTCACGTTGACGCTCGATGTCTCTAGAGACGGCCCTGTCTCCGGCTTCTCCCCACACGTGCATGAGCGTCTGCCCTCTACGTTACAGGTGGTTGGCAGCGGCTCCTTAGTGACGCCATCCACACGCACACGGGCTCTGTGCTCAGCGTAACGCGGGCAAGCTAGGACTGGAAACTAAGCTACATACTAACTGGTCGGGCGGTTTATGCTAAGTGTAAACGCAAACTTCACATCAACACTGATGTTTACAAAAGCACTGGTTGCTTTATTACATCATGCTCATTTGCAACTGACTGCTGAGCGTCATATACTATTTCATCATTACTGATTCTCTCTGGAGTTAATATATTCCTACATCACGTACTACCGCTCTACATATTTATATTGTAGGATCTTCACCGAGCTCTCGCCGCTCCTCGCCGAGCCATCGTTGCTCGTCACTGAGCTCTCGCCGAGCTCTCACCGCTCGTCGCTGAGTTCTCGCCGAGCTCTCGCTGCTCATTGCCGAGCTCTCATCGCTTATTGCCGACCTCTCACTGAGCTCTCGTCGCTCCTCGTCAAGCTCTCACCGACCTCTCACTGAGCTCTCACCGCTCCTCGTCAAGCTCTCACCGATCTCTCACTGAGCTCTCACTGCTCCTCGTCGAGCTCTCACCGATCTCTCACTGAGCTATCGTCGCTCCTCGCTGAGCTCTCGTTTCTCATCGCCGAGCTCTTGTCGAGCTCTCGCTGCTCGTCGCCGAGCTCTCGCCGCTCATCGCCGAGCTCTCGCTGCTCATCGCCGAGCTCTCGCCGCTCCTCGCTGAGCTCTCACTGCTCGTCGCTGAGCTCTCGCCGCTCGAACAGCGCCTCCAGCCGTGCTCGGGGACTAGTCTGGCAAACACATCTTGTCTCAGACCGCCGAGCACGTTATACTCCTCAACCACCCAACCAGTGCGCCTCCTCGACCACCCGACCAGCGCTCGGGGACTTCTTCCTCGACCACCCGACCAGCGCTCGGGGACTGTTCCTTCGACCACGCGACCAATGCTTGGGGATTCGTCGACCGTGTCTCACGCTATGCTCGGGGACTGCTTTGACCACTCTCCGACCACAGCTTGAGGCCCACAGCTCGAGGTCTGATTTCCTCGGCTACATGTGAAATTTGACTCACATACAGTTGAGAGGTCATTATTTTCTTAGACCTTGCTACAAGGATTATACTTTGCCTTCCAGCAAGCTCGAGGACTACATCGGTACAATACACCTGCCAGTGCATCTCAGTATCGAGTTTTTAAAGACTTTGGGCTCTATTCTTTTAGACCCTGGCACCACGTGCCTATGTCACCTACTACTAGGCTCAGGGACTAAGTGGGCACACTTCACCTTACGGTGAATGTGCTTGTTTTTCGACCCCTAGGCCTCTGATGATCAAAGACGCTACGCTTCAAGACTTACGTTTCTTCACAGAAATCCAAGTGGGCACACTTCCCAGGAAGGAGAAATCTTTTTGTTTTCTCAACAGCACCATACATTCTTTGGACAACCTACTTCTCCGACAACAACACTTGCAACAACTGCTCGGAGGCCGCTTTGACTGGTCGAAGACGTCAAGAACTCAAACCTCACTGTTCGGAGAAGGTTACGTTTGTCGCATCAGAATACATGGCGCTCGAGGACTAGTTGTGGGGGTATAAACCCCCGGTACCACAAGATGATACATGGGTTGCACCGTCTGAGGTGGCCCAGCCCGTAAGATCAAGACGTACATTGCAAGATTATAGGCTATACTAGATATTGTAATAGTATCAGATGGAATACTTTACTTGTAACACTCCTCCTCCAGAGTACATAAGGAGAGGCAGGGGTCCCTTAGAGGACACAACCTATCTAATCCTCAATCAATACACGAACCAGAGTATATAAGGAGAGGATGTAGGGTTTTACGTCATGCTGACGGCCTGAACCTGTATAAATCTTGTGTCTTGTGTCCTGTTACCATCCGGTTCGTGTCTTGCGCACCTGTCTACCGATAAATCACCATCACAGGCATACCCCTTGATGGACTGCCGACCACATTTCGTCGATAGTGAGTGGTCAACATCGTGTAAACATGGCGCTTAGACGTTGTTTTCCTGTGAATGCACCCTATATTCTAGGCCATGTGGTAGATCATGAAAGTGACACTCCCATTGAGTCATTTGTAGTCCACTCCCCGAATATAGGACAAGTAGGACCTGATTGCGAAGGAAGACTTGCTCTGTTCTTGATCTTCCTTAGTAATGCCCCTTGTGTGTAGATATAAAGTATTCTTGCCATGATTGCTAGGTGTAATTGCACTAATCATAGTATACTCTGACATTTAATTAAGAATGACTTAGCAATATTCCTTTACTTTTACCTAAACCATGCTATTGCCTTAGAAGGGAGTGCTCTAGGTGAATTATACTATTTATGACTTGATATTTATTATTCATTATATATTTATCTTGTGACTTGTGAATAATCCCTGTTATGAGTAGATAGATTAGACATGGTTCACTCTCCATTGTATGTACAAGTGACCATCACATTTTCTTTAAGCCATCCCTTCCCAGTGGTAAAATATAAATAACGATCCCTAGAATACTCCTAGGTAAAATACTATAATGGTATAATTATCTGTGTGCTTGCAGATACTTTCTATTATTATCTTTATCTTCTTTAGTCACATGAAATAATAAGATAACTACTTAGTAATAATGCTAGGTAGTGCCTACAAACACTTTTAGCTTCAACACTAGGGATGACAACCTGTACGAGTAAGCTAGAGGTGTAGGTAACTAATAGGTGGCTATTAAAACAAGTGTTAAGTTAATAAATACCATTAAACATTTCTGACGCTATTGCTAAGGATAGAATCCAAACTCTAATCTTGGTAGTGATGCTAAGAAATGTCAACAATCATCACAAGAGGAGGATACATGCTTCTTCCCTACATCACAAGAGTTAGTCACATGTTGCAATTGATCACTTGACTCATGTGATGAGCTCTCATTCTTTTTAATTGTCTTTGTAAATACTTTAATGAGAGAAGCATGTTGTTCTAATAATTCTTCATGAGATGTAGGTAATGTCTCATGAATCAATTTTAGCTCACCATGTGAACATTTAAGAACATCGAGTAATTTCTTATGTTCTTCACATGAGTTCTTTAGAAATGAGTTTTCATTTTTCCAATTTTATTGGTTTAGCTTTCTCATTTTCTAAAGACATGGTCATGCTAGCAAGTCTACTAACAAGCTCATCATATGAATCAACACGATCAACCACATTAGCATTAGACAACTTAATGTCACCTTGTGACATGAAGCAATGTGGTGTAGTGGATGGGCTTGTAGTAGCATCACAATCATGGCCTAAGCATGAACCATCATCACCATCAAGTGTGCATGGAGTAGAATAATCAATTGCATCACTTGTGGCATCATCATCAAGCTTGTCAAGTGATCTTGTGGTAGCATCATCGTTATCACCATCACTTGACCATGAGGTGGAGCAATCCTCCATAATCACCGAATTGTGGTCATGCTCAACATCCTCATGTGTCTCCTCCTTAGGCTCATCATCATCATCATCGAAGACTGCCCCATATTTCTCATTGAGATAAATCCAAATCTCATGGGCGAACTTTAAGTCCATGATCTCACTAAATATGCTACCATCCATGGATTGAAAGAATATATTAGTAGCTTGGCAATTAAAATGTAGGCATTTCTTTTGCGCTTGAGTTCCATCCTTTCTATCAATCGCATGAGAAAAGCCCACATCTACGATCCACCACAATTGAGGAGAAATAAACTTAAAATTGCATGTCAACCAATTTCTCCAACGTGCAAAGTGTGTGCCATCAAAAGTGTATAGACACTCAACATCTAGCCCATAGCGCGCCATACTCTAGGGTCGATGAAGACCACAAATGCGAGACCGTGGCTCCAATACCACTTGAAGGGTCAAGATGGCGGACTAGAGGGGGTGAATAGTCATTTTTAAAACTAATTACGCCGACTAACCGAAACAAGTGTGAAATTAAAACTATCGGTCTAGCGAAGACTATACCCCTCTATCTACTAACTCTAGCACCTTACAAAGATCCTAATTAGGCAATAAAGGTGTTAGGCTAGCTTGAGCTCACCTAACCAATTCTAGAAGCAAGGTCATATAAACCTAAGCAACTAGTACTTTAGCAAACCGGGGAGCTCCTATACAAACTAGTGATGCAAAGTGCACAAAGCCTAAACTCACCAACAATGCTCAATAGCAAGGCTACACAAGCCAAACTAGAGAGCTCAAAACACTTAGCTACACAAATTAAGCAATGTGACTAATAAGGCTACTCAAGCCAATTAGTCACGCAAGGGAGCTAACAAAGCTACACAAGCTAAGCTAGCTTAGCAAGCTAACCAAGTAAACTAGTAGCGCAAGAGCAACAACACAAGCACAAGTATGGACAAGTAAACAAGCTTGTGTTGAAGGATGCAAACCACGATGTACAAGGTTGACATGGTGATTGTTGGTATTTATTAACACAAATAGAATATGAAGGATTCTACAAGCGCACAGAATACCATTGTAGCATTTTATCGGGAGTATTTTAGGTATCGTTATTTATATTTTACCATAGGGAAACAATAGAGTAAAGATTTATTGAGTAATAGCAAAGGAGTAACCATTAATATACCAACATAGCTAGAGCAGAGGATAAATGTGATGATAGGAGTTAAGCATAATGACACTCAGGGGATAGGTCACTAAGGTAATGTAAACTAGTTAACTCGGGTGAGGTGGATTCCTATGTCATTCCTATTACATGGTTAAAGTATATATGTATCCAACTAAGCTAAGACTAACTCTACTCTTGTGCACTTCGGGACGCCACTTAGACGGTAGAGCACCCACAATGGATAACCACTGCGGGTGAGGTGGATTCCTATGTCACTACGGTCTTACAATTTAAGAACCTGCTCAATTCGGAGTGGACTACAAAGGATAGATGGGGCTGTCACCTCCCACTGCTACCACCCAACTAGAGAACAGGATGCACTCATAAGCAAAGCATTGTATAAGCACCATGCTTACACGAGGCTCGGCTATTTAGCCCAATCGATAATCTATAGCAAGCTAAGCGCTCTATGAACCCTCACACAAAAGTATTGATAAACTTAACTAAGCAAGATATATGTTGGTATGAAACTTGTTCATATATTTACTTTTCTGTTTATATATGCCACAAATGAGAGAGATGGATTGAACTGAGGGATAATATGGTCTTTGTGGAGGCATTGACATGTGGGCCACAGGGAGGAAAATACTTACAGTTATGTTATACAAATTTGAAATAAATTTACTTCTTTGTTGGGTAAATTCAGTCCTCTACATGATGAAAATAATTGACTAATACTACCTCATAATTATACTTTGATTGACTCAAAATTACATCTTGTATGCAAATTTTAAAAAATTGGTGACAAAGGACAAGAGCTAGGGACAAATGACCAAAATAAAAGTTGTAGATCTCGATTAGTTATACAACTTTGTTGTTGCTCACTTTTTCATTTGAAATCATTTTACAATGTCAAAATTCTATTCGGATTTATCAAAATTTGAAATTTAAATTTAAAATTACCCAAACAAATTTGGATGAAGAAATGACCAAAACCAAAATTGTAGGTCTCAATGAGTTCTACAACTTTGTTGTTTACATCTTTTTCATTTGAAATTATTTAATCTCCCAAAATTCTATTTGAAGTTCTTATATATAAAAGTTCTCACACATCCTATGAATAAGTGCAGTTTTTCTTTTTAATCTTTGCATAAAACTTGAAACTAATCTTTCTCCCTCATACGAACTTCAAATGAGATGATTTTTTTCCTAAATTTTTTTTAAAATCATGCTCTATCAAGTTATAATGTTCTTACTGCAGTTATGTTGACAATCTTTTCATGTGACAAAGTTTGAACAATTCAAATTTTGAATTTCAAGAAATGACAACTTCAAACAAGATTTTGTAACACTAAATGATTTCAGCTGAAAAGTCATGAATACCAAAGTTGTAGAAATCATCAATATCTACAACTTTTATTTTGGTCATTTATTCATCCGACAAAGTGATACTAACATTGTTAACAATTTGACTTATCTCTTGTATAGTTTCATAAACTATGTGAGAGATTTGAGGATTCTTGAACAATGTATACTTCCACTTTGTCGGATGAAGAAATGACCAAAATAAAAGTTGTAGATCTTGATGAGTTCTACAACTTTGATATTCGTGACTTTTTCATTTGAAGTATTTAATATCTTAACTTTTTGTTTGAAGTTCTCAAATTTAGAAATTCAAATTTTTAGGTGTTCAAACAAAGTAGGATGGAGAAATGATCAAAACCAAAATTGCATCTCATATCAAGATCTATAACTTTTATTTTGGTCATTTTTTCATCCGACAAAGTGATAGTAACATTTTTATGATTTGACTTATCTCTCATATAGTTTCATAAACTATGTGAGAGATTTGAGGATTCATGAACAATGTATACTTTTACTTTGTTGGATGAAGAAATGATCAAAATAAAAGTTATAGATCTTGATGAGTTCTACAACTTCGGTATTCATGACTTTTTTATTTGAAGTCATTTAATGTCTCAACTTTCTATTTGAAGTTCTAAAATTTTCAAGTTCAAATTTTGAGTTGTTCAAACAAAGTAAGATGGAGAAATGATCAAAACAAAGGTTGTACATATTGATGAGTAATACAACTTTCTTGTTGATGATTTTTTTCATTTGAAATCAGTTCTTGTCCCTAAATTATTTGAAAGTTCTCATATTGTGAAATTCAAATTTCAATTCGTCAAACGAACTCTGATGGAGAAAGGACTAATACAAAAGTTCTAGATCTCGATGAGTCATACAACTTGTTAGTTGATGACTTTTTCATAAACCGCATATTTATTATTATTTACATTTTAAAATGAAATGTATTTATGCTAGTAAAGGAAAAATAAAAACAGTATATCCTAACTAGGCCTGAAAATGACACCAGCCCAACTCCAAATCTACTATTTTGGCGGCAAATTTTTGCCTGTTTTGCCCGGTGGCACGCCTCTGACACCGAATTTGTCGCTACAAAAGACGCTTCTACCTCGCTTGATATGCCCCAGACTGCTAAGCAGGAGGACTTGTAGGTAATTTCGCATGCACTCATAGGTGGCTATACATACCCTGAACTGTTCACCCCGAACCCTAGCACCCCCAAAATCCACCGCATCCGACATGAATCCCCTAGCCTACCCGAACCCTAGCCGCCCCAACTCCGTCGCACCACTACAGGCCCCAAATCTCTGCTACCGTAGGTCATCGCCGCCCCAAATCTCCGCCACCACCGCTAAACAAGCCACAAACCCTACGCCAGCACAAATCTCCGCCAATGCTAGTCCGCAGGCCACGAACCCTACGCCGCCCAAAGCCTAATGAGGTCACTGGCCCCACCGTAGTGCACAGCCACCCTAGTACCATCCCAATGGTGCCGAAGAGGAAATGACAAACAAAGGGGTCACGGTTAGCACCCAAGATTGCGGGTGAATGCTTTCTCCACCTTCCTTCGTACTAGTTCCTCTGATCCGCCTTCATGTTCATGCTTCTAGTAACTTGTCTTCTAGGCTGTGGATTTTCATGCATGTTCATGGTTCAATTGTGGATTTTTCAATTAAAATTTTCGGTGAATCCAAAAAATTTTGAGTTATGCTCTTGCTAATGTGGAAGCTGCGCTTACTGCCTATGAAGTAAAACAGATGCCTTGCTTTCTTCTAGGTCCTAAACTTGCGTACTCTTGCAATCCCCCCTTTTTCGGAACCCTAGATGATTGAATTAGCTTGTCTGAGTCCCGTCATGCTTAAATTCCGTTGTACTCGCGCATGTTCATGGTTAGATTGCATATTTTCCGATTATTATTTTCAGTTATTACAAATATTAGGCTCTAATTGTTCTTGTTAATGCAGAACCCCCGATTACTGACTATGAAAAGCAAAGGATTTTAAAATGTCTTCAGAACAATGCTAGGATGCGACACCTAGGACTACTAGCATTATCTAGTATTGTGTTTGGAAATTCAGTTGTCCAGCGTCAAACTGAAAAGAACAACCACAACGATGACCCTAACTTTGATTACAATAATGAAGATGATGCTCATAGTAAGCGTGATCTAAGTGATGATAGCCTAGTACCTAAGACTGAAGACCTGTTGAACAACAAGTCTGGACATGGTTGATTCAAACATATGGTACTAGATCTCTCCATTCAGTAATGTTTTACCACCTTTGTCAATAATTCACCAGTTCTAGATTAATTTACAGATTTATTTATTTCATTTCTTGTAGCCTTCTATCAAGAAATCCAAGAAGAATACTAAGAATGCAATCTCTGTGCCTCATCATGCAATTGGAGGCAAAAGAGTTGTTGCGCCATTGCAACCTGATAGGTTGACAAGGTCTAGAAAGCATGTCGCATCAGAGGTTCATGTCACTACTCAAAATGAGATCCCAATTGAGGCTACAAGTGAGGATCTTGCTGCTGATACTCAAGCTAAAATCCGAATTCAGGCTTCAAGTGAGGTTTGTGTTCCTGATACTCAAGCTAAAATCCCAATTCAGGCTTCAAGTGAGGTTCGTGCTACTAATGCTCAAGCTAAAATCCCAATTCATGCTTCAAGTGAAGATGGTACTATCTTAATTGTGCACACCCAAGAAGGTTAGTGCAAGTTACTTTAACAAGTTCTTGATAAAAGTAGTTATTTAAATTCATAGCAAATGTCATACGTTGATACCTATCACTAACTCTATCATGCATTATTCGAGGTATTGGCCAACACAATGATTGCCACAGTGACACTATCCCTAACCTTGATGAGGACACTCATAACAGCAGTAGCATGAATGAGGCCAATGAGACTCTGCCCAACCAAATTGAGCACTCTTGATGACATCAACATGAATGAAAATGCAGAGGGCGATTCTGAAGGTATCTTCTCCAAATTCTAACACTTAAACCCTTTCTAAATTCAATAGTCCACACAAGTGTAGTCAATTATATACTTTGCAGATGAAGAAGCATATGAGGACGACTGGATAAGGGGACCTAATGTAGGGAGAGGTCTTGATAGGATGTCCTACTCAAAGAGGGGCAAACTTCCTTTGGTCATTGAGCCAAGGAAGATAAGACCAAACTCAGTGAAGATTGCTGCAATTTGCAACTAAGTGCAACATTGCAGTCAGAAACCATGTGCCCATATTCCCCCAATGGAAGGATTACAGAAGGAAAGAGGCCTCTTCAAGTTCTACATCGGCAAAGTTGGGGTGAGTGTTTGAACTTTGGGCTTTACACTGTTTATTTGTGAAACTAACAATTACTCTAAAACACTGTTTGGCAAAGAGGTCTCTGAAGTGAGTATTAGGGTTATGTGTCCATCTGTTATTGAACTGAGTGGGTATTAGGGTTCCATTTGTGTATGATGCTTAGTATATTGGATGCTTGCTTAAGTTTGGGAACTTGACATGACCACTAGATTGATTGTGTGATGAGCACTGCTTGGCTTGATAGTGTGAAGCAGAATTTTAAAATGTGATGTCTTCATATCTATGAATTCAGCAATTGATGCCACATGTAGTTCAGAATTTTTAATTGTGCTGTTACTATCTTGTCTATCTAAGATAAATTAGCGTATGCTTGCCTGATATATATTATTATAGGAGGTAGCAAACTTACTAATGCAATAGAGGTAGCAAAGATGTAGTATTTTTTGAACTAGCATATGCTTGACTGATGCACAATGAGTGAGTCTCTGAATGAGTTATTACTGAAGTTATTTATGTATTGGCTGGCTAAGAAGCACTAGACTACTTTGAAGTATTATTTTAAAAAGCAGAGTTGAACTAGCATATGCTTGCCTGATATCTGTTTTCTAAGTTTTGGAAGCAATCAGACTACTGAATGTACTGTTTTAGAGTGTGTTTCAGTGATGTACTAAAAGTACTATTTTAGTTTCAATCTATAATAATTAACTATGGTGTTAACTATTTTCAGTTAAAGTTTGATATGGACAAAACTGTTCCACCTATCAAAAAGGCATGTATATCATTGATGAAGAGAGTTGTTCGCCAGCAGCGACATAAGCTCAAAAAGAAGTATTTTGATCCTTATCCACTTCATCTGGTGTTGTTGTTTCTTGCATGAGTGATCTTCAATGGCTTAACCTTGTTGAATACTAGAAGAATGAGAAAAAAATTGTAAGCTCATGTCAGTGATTGTCATTTCAAGTTTACCATGTGGTCTCATATGTGCCTAAGATCACTACTTCGTTGATGTAGTTGAATTGTGAGAAGAACAAAGCAGACAGAGGTAAAGTGTCGTTCCAGCAGACAACTGGTTCTCGAAGCTATGACATGCACATTGTTCATTTGGTAAGTCCAATTTAGTTAATGTTTGATGAATACATATTGCTTTGTTATCCTCTTTGATAGATAGTTGATTCATCAAGTGTGAATTAATATTATAGATTTAGAATCAGTGTCCAAAACACATAGATCAATTAGCATGCTAAAATTTTAGGTTACCATTCATTGCTCAGGGGGACAAGCACAAAAATGCACCACCAAAATGCACTTGACTTGTTCAAAGAGTGCCACTACAGCCAAAAGAAGAAAGCCTTCTCTCCTGCTGTACAATCAGCAATTGTAAGTAAATTGTCAACTAGTTCACAAACAAATGATTTTCTAAATTGGTATGCACTGATCAGTGAGCCATGTACCATTGCTTGCACTGCTAGGTTCAAATGGAGATGAAGATTGTTGAACCTGTTGAGGAGGGCTGCCAATCAAAGTCTGTCAAGGATGTTATTTCTGAAGTTCTTGTTGATAGAACCAAGAAGAACAAATTTTTTCTGAATGTGGGGATTGCTAGCTTACCTGCTAGTTGCGGTGCTAGAACTCAGAGTGAGCTACAAGCAGAACTAGCGTTGGAGAAGCAGACAACAACTGATCTTAGGGATCTTGTGAACATTCAGCACTAGAAAATGGATGATATGGTGTAGAAAATGCAGGCAACCGAAGAACAAAGGGCCAACAATGATGAGGAAATGAAGCAGAGGCAAGTCAAAACTGATGCACTACTTAGGCGTTTGATGGCCATGATTCCAAGAAGTCAAGCAACTAGGTAAGGAAAGTTGCCTCCTCTGGTGCTGCTTATATGTGGTGGTGCACTCCTATGTTGATGGTGAGACACTTGGCACCATTCTTTTGATGGTGGTTGACCATGATGTTGGAACTTATTTTGGTTTGGAGTGACTTCTGTTATGGTTGTGATGTAATATTTTGTTATGACTTCTGTTATGATACACTTTGTGTTATTGGCACCTTCATATGTGATGTGTATTATTCTAGTGATTTGGAATGTGGGTTGCTTCTGTATTTAGCTGGGCTAGCCCAACAGGTCGAACAAAATGGGGCGAGCCCATTACAAAATGAATTGGGCTAGAGCATAATATAAAATAAATAATGGGATGAGAAAATATATAACCAAAATGGGCCAGATAAAAAATGGGCCAATAAAAAACTAAAATGGGCCAAATGAGCCGACCCATCAAAAGTGAATGAGCCTAGCCCATAAAAAAGTCCAAAAAATGGTGATGTCACTGTTTGCCACGTCATCATGCTGATGTGTCACATCCTGCCACGTCAGATGCCACCTAGCCATGCTGACGTGTCATGTCCAGCCACGTCAGATGACACCTCATCATGCTGAAGTGGCGGTGCTGACGTGGAACAAGTCTATGACGCTCCGTTTTGTCACTATACGCTGCTTGTAACCTATTGAACAACTATTCCATGATGGCCACATTCGTCACTGATCAACCGAATTCTATGACGGTTTTTAGCTTTTTTAGTTATGATGTGGATTTTATGACAGTCTCGTAGACCCTCATAGATAGCAACCTATGACGTTGGGGTGTCTGTGACCAACTGAAACCGTCATGTATCAACACAATCCTTGTAGTGGATGCACATCGATGGGAAGAGAGCTATGGTGGGGATTTATTGGAGAGTGAGAGAAGAGGCCCAGTGGGATGTTTTAACGCCATTAGATCGAATCAAACTCTAGTGGAGCATAATGGCAATGGTGTGTATAGGGGAATAAAAATTACTAGTATAAACTAATGACAATAAAGGGAACCAATAAATTTAGATGGCAATAAAAGGACTTTTAATATAGCCAACATGTATTACTTTTAAACCAAAATGAAGGTTCACAAAAAAAAATTAAACAAAAATGAACATACAGACATGAGAACACAATAGAAGGTTATAGAAGGAACGACTATCCAAACATGCTTACACAGGAGAACCTAGACAAAAAAGTGCAAGTAAGTCCTTGGAATCTTCTATACTACCTAGAGATGTTGCCTTTGCTTCTTCTCTGTCACCACCGATGCTACAACCAGATAAAAGAGTAGTTGGCAAGAACCCCAAGATTAGAGGAAGCACCATCACACGAAGGCTTTGAAGCAAGCCACAGTAGAGTCCTATCCTGGAGGATTGGAACGAGGCAATCAACGCAAAACAACGGTCAGGGACACACCATGCTTCCCTGACCATGAACCTGTGTGCCAAAGCATAGCTCTATCAGCACCATACCTAATTGAAGCGCATAACATGGACCTCCTAAAAAGGGACCACTAAGATCCTGAAGAGAACCACTGTCAATGTAGACTCCAGATCTAGTGGACACCACACTCACAAGCACCTCATCGGCGTTGGAGAACACAATGACGAGATGGAGGTGGTGACAAATGGACTTATTCTGAAACTGCATTGCCACCATCCCCTCGACACCAAAACTAGAAAAACTAGGATCTAAACTACCAGCACACTTGGGATCTACGCGCGCTTAATTTGCCCCTCCTCTCAATGGCACAAAGACTATCGAAGGCGAGGAAGACCGCAGATCCTAGCACAGAGATAGAGGACCTCTTGCTTTGCTTTTTCGTTGGCTAGGAAAGGACTTGGAGAGGAAGGGATAAGTGGCAATAAAGGGATTGGTATAGATTTAGATGGCATTGAAGGATTTCTTGAGATAAGGCAGCATGCCAGATTTCATAATCGCTACCAGATCAAAATCCTAGAGGATAAAAAGATAAAAATGATATGTGTTTCTAGGATTCAAACCTAGGACGTCAATGTTCACATTCTCCCAAACGTCCATACCAGTTTAGGTACGCGACACTTGTGACATACAACTAATGTTGTTATTTTAACTACACAATTTCAATTCTTATATTGTATATTTGACACTCTAAATGATCTCAAATAAAAAGGTTATTGACTGCAAAGTAGCAGATGTCATCGAGTACTACATCTTCGATGTTGACTTTGTCTTTTTTCGACACTATTAACCATCTCAAATCCAATCTAAGAACTTATATTGAATATTTGGACATGTAAATCATCAGAAATTAAAAAATTATCAACTACAAAGCTTTAGATGGCTTTGAAGTCTACAATTTTGATATAAACTTTATCTTAATCTGACCTCATATAAAAAATTATGGTTTTTTTAAAAAACAAACTATCACTGGCGGTTTGTGGCTTCAACCGACATTGATAGTACCATGTCTATCATTACCGGTTGAAGCTACGAACCGATAGTCCACCTATCACTGTCGGTTCTGCTATCATTATTGTTGGTTGAAGCTACGAACTGGCCGCCAGTTCTAGAGCAACCGATAGTGATAGTTCAGCAATGATCGCCTATTCTAATGTAGTGAGGGTACATGTGTCTTTTTTATTGTTCACCATTTTCTCTTGTCTTTAAATTCGGAGAATTGAATGCTTTCGTGGACATAAGAGTACTCCCTCCGCTATAAATATTTGACGTTTTATGTTTGGACATGGAAATTTAGGAGGAGTGAGAAGGTGTGGTGCATAAAAAACAAGGAGAGATCGAAAGAGAGAAATAAAAATAGAGACGTATTAAGAAAAGAAAAGGACATACTAGAAGAAGATAAATGTATTGGAAAGTAAAGTTGACGACTAGTATTTTGAAATAAAATTTAAATAATAATCTCAACTATTGTGGAACAGATGACATACTTATTTTACGGCAGAATACACACAAGACCACAAGGGCGCTACTTAGGGCCTATTTGGGATAGCTCTAAGTCTGGAAAAATAGATCTAGAGCACCAGATCCACCTTGGAGTAGCTCTAACTTGGATCTGGAGCACCGCCAGGGAGGGGCTGGCTGGTGACCGGCTGAAAGGTCCTAATACGGCTAGAGGGAGGGTTGAATAGCCTATTTAAACATCTACAAGAGCACTAAGCAATTGATTAGTATGACAAACGGTATAATGCAATTTTGCTCTAGCTCTACAAGGGTTGCAAGCCACCTATCCCAACAATTCTAGTTGCTATAATCACTAGACAGACACAAGGGCTAAGTCACTACTCACTAAGAGCTCTCAACAAAGCTACACAAAAGAGCTCCACTAGATGAAACTAAGCTACAAAGCAAGCTCTCAAAACTAGCTACACTAAAGAGCTTGCTACAACTAGTTTGCAAGAAAGTAATGGAGTGAGTAGGGTGATTATACCACCGCATCGAGGAATGAACCAATCACAATATGTATACAATCCAATCACCGGGAGAAATCCAATCACACAAGAGACACAAGATTTTTCTGCTGAGGTTCACGTGCTTGCCGGCACGCTAGTCCCCGTTGTGTCGACCAATACTTGGTGGCTCGGTGGCTAAGAGGTATTGCACGAACCTCGTCCACACAATTGGATACCGCAAGAACCAACCCACAAGTGAGGTATCTCAATGACACGAGCAATCCACTAGAGTTACATTTCGGCTCTTCGCTGGGGTAGGTACAAGACCCCTCACAATCACCGGAGCCGACCATGAACAATCACCAACACATGTCGAAGCTCCTCCGCTGCTCTAAGCCGTCTAGGTGGCGGCAACCACCAAGAGAAATAAGAAATCTGCAGCCACAATGATCTCCAAGTGCCACTAGATGCAATCACTCAAGCAAATATACTTTGAATCACTCCTAATCTCACTATGATGATGAATCAATGATGGAGATGAGTGAGAGGTGTTTGCTTAGGCTCACAAGGATGTCAAGTATGTCAAAGTGCCAAGAGTGTGAGCCTAAGCCAACCAAACACTATCTATAGACCCCCTCAAACGAATAGAGACGTTAGGGTCAAAGGGGGGAGTCTCTGCGTGCTGACCGGATGCACTGGTCGGGTTGACCGGATGCGCTGGCTATGTGGCTCCCCGCGTTCAAGCATAGCCACCCGATCTCAACAGTCAAGTTCTGAGTCAGTGTTGTTAATGTTCGACCAGACGCACTGGAGAAAACGACAGGACTTGCTACCATATGGAGTCCGATCATTTACAGAGAGCATCTAGAGCCACGAAATCATGACCGGACACGCCAGGTCTAGGGTGACCTGACGTGCCCTAGTGTCCGGTCAACACTTCTCTCTGCTGCATGCGTTGGCGAGGCTAACGTCAGCGTCCACCTGACGCGGACCCTGCGCGTCTGATCGCACCAAACCGCCACCTCTCAAAAAGTGACTAGACGTGCCGGTGTGCCAGGGCTAGCGTTCGGTCCTTCCTTGGCTCTCTTGGCCAACACAGCGCCGCAGCCTATAATGACGCGCCGGGGTGAGTCCGGTCACCACGCTGCCAGTCTCCGGTCAAGGACTTTCATCACCTTTTCTTTTTTTAGGTCCTCGACCGCTTCGCCCTTGCTTGTAACTTGCTAACCACAAAGTGTAGAACTTATGTACACGTGTGTTAGCATTTTTTAAAGCATTTTACAAGGGTCAAAGTTAGCACACTAGGTTCCTAAATACATATGCAATAATCATGTCACCTAGTGGCACTCGATAACCGCTTAGCCAAATATTTCCCCTCTTTATAGTATGGTTATCGATCCTAAACGTGATCATACTCTCTATAGTGTCTTGATCACCAAAAATAAAACCTATCTTATACCTTTTTCTTGATCTCTTTGGTTTTGTTTTACACTTTCTTCTTTTCCAAGTTGAGCTTGATCACCATCATCTCATATCCATCTTCAACTCCATGGACCCCCTCTTGCTCCATCACTTGGATTGGACCACCTTATCTAATTCACACACTTAGATCAAAGGTTAGTTCTAGGTTTCATCAATTATCCAAAACTAAACTAGGGCTTTCACCGGCCCCTAAGACAGGGGCCACGGGCGCGGTGGGGGTGCGGCCACGAGCACGGCAGGGGTAGGGCAGCCACGAGCGTGGCGGTGGCCAGCGCGGCTCTGTGTCAGTCGCGAGGGGAAGACGACATGAGAAAATAAGAGCAGACCGTTTTTTCTATGTAATGGATGTCATTGGTGAGTAATTACCACCTAACTCTATGAGGTATAGATCCCATATTTTTTTGGAGCAGCCACCTTGAGATGCTGCATGAAATCTATAGATCTGGTCCTCAAATCTGGATTTCTAGTAGATCTAGATCACACGTAGAAAGGGTGTCTGAGCTCTTGGAGTTGTCCCAAACGGATACTACACATCTTGGAAATTGTTTGCATGATTAGTGCACAAGCGTGCTCCCTCCGTCAATAAAAAATACAACTATAGGATCCACGTTTATCAAATAGCTTAAGTTTGATAAAATTTATAGTAAATAATATTAGCGTTTATGTTTCCAAATAAATTTATTATGAAAATATATTTTATAACTAATTTAATATATTTATTTTGTATCAAAAATATTATTATATTTTTATATAAGTTTAGTCAAAATTTGATTATTTTACTTCTTGATAAACGAGAATGGCATCTCTTCTGGACAGAGCGAGTACCGGTTATTATTAGTCTGTTGACGCGCTGCCCTTGCTCTGTTCAAGCACAGGGAAATGCATGGATGTGCAGCAGTAGAAAATGATTAGCAACTCCTTATACAGCAGTGTTCTGACTTCTGAATCAGTTATTCTGTTGACGCGCTGCCCATGCTCAGTCGCTCTGTTCAAGCACAGGGAAATGCATGGATGTGCAGCAGTATAACATGAGTAGCAACTCCTTGTGAAAGAAGTGTCCTGAGGTCCTGTTTAGTTCCTAAAAATTTTTTTTGTCTCATCACATTAAATCTGTTGACATATATATGAAACATTAAATATAGATAAAAAAATAACTAATTGAACAGTTTAGTTGAAAATCATGAGACAAATCTTTTGAGCTTAATTAGTTCATAATTGCACACTAATTACCAAAATAAAAACGAAAGTGCTACGGTAGCCGAACCCAAAACATTTGGCCAACTAAACCAGGCCTCAATCTTTAGGAGTGAGAGGGATTAGTAGTTGTGTGTCAGTGTGTTGAATTCATCGATCATCATGACGGCCGAGCGAATAAATAATTAAATATATATCGGTCTTACTCTTGGATCCTGTTTGGTTTGCACATGTTAAAATTTAACTCTCATCACATAAATATTACGGTAAATGCATGGAGTATTAAATGTAGACTAATTGCATGTATGTCGACACAGATTAGGAGTAATTTATGAGACAAATCTATTAAACCTAATTAGTCCAAGATTAAAAACTTTTTATCAAATAAGATACCCAAACCGAACAGGCCCTAACACGTAACTAATCTCGAGAACAAGTATCAACTGATACAATGATAGGGCGGTGGACCAGAGAATACGTGTCAGGATAACCAGATCTACTAGCTTTTGGGTACCTCTATGGCTCTAGTACTACCTCTGATTTGCTGCCAGGAAACACTTTTGCTTTTTGAAAAAGTAAGAAAGAAACTCAAGATACTCTCCTCCATTCCATCTGCTGCGACCTTTCATTTTTCTCTTTTTTGAAAAGTGCAATCTTTCTTTTTGTTTTTTCTTTAGCTCCACACATGCAGGCACAGACCAGATCAAGAATGCTTGTTGTCGTTGTGACTTTTCAATGGAAAAAAAAAGATGCTTGATGTTGATCAATCATTGTATATTAAAAAATAAAAACCTATGCCACAGTGGTTTGCTTGGCAGTGGATGCACGTACTATATACTCCTCTCTTTGACTATCAAACAGTTGTTTGCTTGGCATGGATCATGGATGGTTAATTTGCTTTCAAGATTCACACCGACGACATGTTGACGAAACGGACGTATGGGCATGGCTGTGTTATTTATACTGTTATTAGAGGAGTTATATTTATTTATTGTACCATGCATGCATCTTGCTCGCTTAAGTGTGCTTAACCCATTATTTAAGAGCCCATTCGCTTCGTTAAAAAGTCATGGCTGAAAGTACTGTTCGCTGATTTGTTGTGAAAGAAAAACACTGATCTGGTTGAAAAAATAAACTAAAAAATACGGATTATAAGTCGACTGAACGGGGCCTAAACTCAAAAGTGTGCGTGTTCTGTCCCCACTACTTAAACCGATTCAAGCACCTATACGTCTACGTGCATACTCCCCGCCTCCCAAAATAAATATAGGATTAAGTAGGATGACCAATACAACTAGAAAAATTACATATATACCCCTTTTTCAAAGATGTAGAGACATGTAATAATTATACTTTGGGAATTGGGAATAGAGAAAGTGAAAAAAAAAACCCTACTAGAAATAGGTTATTTTGGGACATATATAGAGACATTTTTTATGGAGGGAGTAATAAAGTCAGATTATCAGTCTGTCTCACTTGAATCATGTTCCTTTCATCCTTTGCATAAGACCAGTCTCAGTAGAGAGTTTCATGACGTTGTTTTCAAAATAATGAAACTTGAATAAAGCGACCGCTCTCAATAAAAAGTTTCATTTTATAGTTTTATAGGTATTTAATTTTATGACTCAAAGATAGTTGATAATCATGCCAAGAAAGTTTCATCTAAGATAAAACTTATTTTCTCTCTTCTTAAATACATTATCATGTCATCAAAAATACATATATGACAACCTATTTAATGCACATAAAACTCATATGAAATTCCCACTTAGACCGGCCTAATTGCATTTGAGACTTCTCAATACGCTGGTCAACTCATTGAGTATAGACAAACATATACTATCTGCCGTTTTTGCTGGAACGTACTCTACTGTGGGACGGGGGTCTTGGAGGGTCGGTCATCTACTCAGGCTGTGTTTAGTTTCTCAATAAAAAAGTAATATGCAAAAAAAAGATTCTTCGTCACATTAAACTTGCGATACATGAATGGAATACTAAATATAGATGAAATCAAAAACTAATTGTACAGTTTGGTTGTACTTTGCGAGACGAACGTTTTGAATCTAATTAGTCAACGATTAGACACTATTTGCCAAACAAAACCAAAACATACTACAGTACTTTTTTATCTCTTTTCGCAAAACTAAACACAGCCTCATTTGACGACCATTTAAAGCCGATCGGCACCTAGTAAAGTAGTAACGTCCTTCCTCCTTGTTCTGACGGCTTGTCTTGGATGCCCGATGCATTCATTCACAATCTCCGAAAAGTTTACTATTGAAGCCACTTCCTGGAAAAAAAAATTCAATACTTTTGCAATTCTTTTGCATGAGGTCCGGGCACGCATCAAATTTTGGAGTCGGAATGATCTTATTTAAATTAAATAGACGAACATAAATGTCGTCTCGACTATAGTAACATTTTTTCATCTCTTGTAGCAAAGGGCACATGAGTCGTTTAAATCCATTCCTTACAAAATGAGCTCATAGAAAGTTAGGGTCAGAGATTTGAAACCTTACGGGGAAGAAGGATAGGGAGATTAGGCCTGAGCATTTGGTTCTTGGTTCGGTTTCGGTTCAGTTCCTCGGTTTTTTAAGAAATTCAGTTCTTTAAAAATGGGAACCGATCGGTTCTCAAAAATTCTTAGAACCGACCATTTCGGTTTTCGGTTATTTCGGCTCGGTTCCGGTTCTAAAACTATCTCCAACAGCCCTTACCTAAAAGGGCGACCCATTCTAGGATTCAGGTCCTGCACAGTAAATGGGTCACCTACCAAAAACTTTGTTTTCCAACAGCCAGAAGGCAAAGGAGGAGCCCCCGAGGTCCGCCTTTCTCCCTCCCCGTCGAGGTCCGCTCGTCTCCCTCCCCGCTTCTTTGCATGCACCGCCCTCCCCCCTCCCTGCCGACGAGCTTGCCGGAGAAGAGGGAGCCGCTGCGACCGAGCTCGCCAGGGAAGAGGGAGTGGGCCAGATCCGGCCTAAGCGCACGGGCAAGCTTGGGCGACTGCACGAGGGAGCTTCGGCCCGCCGTCGCGCGGGTGACCTCCGGTCGGCCATCGCACGAGCGAGCGCATGCGCGAGCGCCGGCACCGCCGTCACGCGGGCAACCTCCGGCCCGCCACCAAGCAGGCAAGCGCGCGTGGGGGAGCGCCGGTCCGCTGCCTTGAGGGCCAACTCCGCCACGGGGAGGCACAGGTGAAAGGTCCTAGATGGCTAGAGGGGGGTGAATAGCCTATAAAAAATTCTACAAATGACACTAAGCAAACTTGTTAGAATAACAAACGGCGTAAAGCGAGTTTTGCTTAGCCAAGGGTTGTGTTGCAAGCCTCCTATCCATAAGTCTAGTAGATTATGATCTCTAATTCACACAAGAGCTAAGTCACTAATTTTACACTAGAGAGCAAGCTAACAACACTACTAGCAAAGCTACCACTAGAGCTACACAAGATAATCTAGTAAAAGTAAGTGTAAGAGAGAGGATTGTGATTCTTATATCGACGGTGGAGTGAAGATGTTGCCAATCATTAAGATGATATACAATCAATCAATATTGACAACAACACAATATGAAGACCAATCACCGGGAGATAAGAGACACAATATTTTTGTTCACCCGGTGTTCACTTGTGCACCGACAAGCTACGTCACCGGTTGTGTCGACCAACACTTAGATGGTTTCCCGGTGTGACCCTCAAGTCACTTGCCCCTCAAGGCACGCCCCGCAAGGCACCGCAAGACGTCACTCTCAAGTGAGGTAACTCAATGACACACGCATTCCACTAGAGTTGCTTTTGGCGTCCTGCCGAGGAAAGCACAAGAACCTCTCACAATCAACCGGAGGTGGCCAAGAACAATCACCTTCTCTTGCCAACGCCTCCAACAATCTCCAAGCCGGCTAGGAGCGGTACTCTCCAAGAGTAACAAGAAATCCACCGGCTAAACCACCCACAAGTGCCACTAGATGCCCTCAAGCTATGCAATGCACTTTGGGATCACTCAATCTCACTTTTGATTTGCAATCAAGCAAGAGAGATGAGTGGGAGGAGGAGCTTTAGCTCAAAGGATGCACAAGAGTGTTAGAAATACCAAGAGACCTCCCCAAGGGCCGGCCAACGAGTATTTATAAGCATCCCATACAAATAGAGCCGTTGCCACTCCACTGAGCGTTTTTCGGGACGACCGGACACGCCGGTCGAAACTGACCGGACGCGCTTCACCGCGTCCGATCGCCCTACGACGTCCATGTGTCCCTCGAATTCAAATGCGGCTGCCAGATCTTTCAACGGTCACTGCGCGCCAACGGTCAACCGCGACGACCGGACGCGCAGCTCAAACGACCAGACGCGCCGATCGCACAGCACTGCGCGCCCGTGACGCATCGACCGGACGCGCTCCACGCAACGACCGGACGCGACAGTGCCAGCGTCCGGTCGGAGTCTAGTAAGCTCCCTTCGCGACCGGACGCGTCTGATCGCGTGTGACCGGACGCGCCACGCGTCCGCTCATCCCTTCGCCACGCACGGTTCCTCTGGGTGCCCGACCGGATGCTCCGGTCCCGCGAAGGACTGGACGCGTCGGTTGCAAACCCTAGCCCGCGCGCCTGACTACTACGCTGTACTGACCGGACGCGTCTGGCCAAACCGTGACCGTGTCCGGTGCAGCGTCCGATCACCCTGGTGATCTCCGTTCGCCTTTGTTTCTTTTCTGACTTCCGGCGTAGTGGAAAATAGGCATTTCATTTCCCCGAAATCGCCTGAATCCCGCGCTCGCACGCTCGGCGAGAGGGAGAGAGAAACCCAAAACCCTCTCTACCCGCAAGCCACAGCGCGACCAACGCCACCTTTGCAAATGTGCCAACACCATCAAGTGTACATCTCCATGTGCTTGTGTGTTAGCTTTTTCTCAATCATTTTCAAAGGTTTTCTAGTTAGCTCACTAGGCCCTACATGCAATGCACTTCATGAATTCACCTAGTGGCACCCGTGTGTCGAATAACTGATAAGGCTTCCCCTCTTAATAGTTCGGCTATCGACCCTAAACCACTCACACCCTCTATGGTGTCTTGAGTGCAAAACAAAATGGCCCTATGGTTATACCTTTGCCTTGAGCCCATTTTGTTTCTCCAAATGATATGATCCACTTCATATCATCACATGACCGTCTCGATCCATCGACCTTGACTTCACTTGCTCTTCACCGTTGCATCTGTCCATCGGCGCCAAGTCTTGCTCAAACTTCACCATCACATGGTCCTTCGCTTCGAAGCCTCGACTTGCCCTTCACCTTCACAACCGGTCCATCGAGCCAAGCCTCATCTTGGTCTTCACCATCTTGGTCATATGAATCAATGTCATGTCTCATATTCAATGACCACCTTTATCTAAATCATCCACTTAGATATAAAGGTTAGTCCTAGGTTTCATCAATTAGCCAAAACCAAACTAGGGACTTTCAACAGGAGGGCCACGCCCGGGCTCATCGGGGAAGAAGACCCAGTGCGGTCCTGCCTCCCTACGTCGGCCGCTCCACCTCGGCGCCTCCTGTGTAGCCCACCACTACAGGCGCCGAATGTTTTGCGTCTTGGAGAAAGACGACGTAAAAAAGAGTCCCAGTTCGTCTCCTACCCAAAATGTCTGCCCTATTTGCGTCTGCTATTGGACCGTGGTTTTTCACTGTGCATGACCCATTTTGAGTTTGCGTCTCCCTTTACATGAGCTGTTGGAGACAGTCTAACAAAACTTTTTCAGGAGAGGCTAAGACAATGATAAATATGCATGTTCTAAAGTAAATTTATGCAACACTATATACATTTTAGATAATAATAATTCATAAGTGAACAATACAATATAGTAACATAAATATATAATAGTTCAAATATGAATTATCACACATAAACCAAACATAATCTTACAAAATGCAAGTAAGTGAAGTATAATTGATATAATTCGGTTCTTTCGGTTAACCAAGAGTAGGAACCGAATTTGTTTCGGTTATTTCGGTTCATCAATATTAGGAACCGAATTTTTTGGTTCCAATTCTTTCGGTTTCGATTCCGGTTCTTTCGGTTCGGTTTTTCAGTTAATTTTGCCCAAGTTTAAGGTAGATGGCAGCGGAGGCTACAGACCAGAGTGTGGGCGGTGCACCGAAACCATAAAGGCAGACTTGTACCATCGCGTTGTTCCACCAGCGCTTGTCATGGTCACGCGGAAGAGGGAGAGGAGAGGCATCAGGGCGTGACTGGTTGCTGGCTTCTTTGTTAGGAAAGGCTAGCGCCCGGACGTTGGACAGGGCTAGCATCCGGACGCTCACGCCGCATGCTTGCTTCACGTGGGGCCCGCACCGCTCTGTGTCCCGTGCCAGTCTGTGTCTATGCCCGCTCCATCTCAATCTGTGTTCGTACGGTTTCCCACACTTGCTGCTCACGCCCCTCCACACCCACACGCATGCAGACGGCTGCTACTCATAGGGTCCACTGCAACATGTGCAACGCCAGATCTAGTTTTGCAACATCTAGAGGAAAACATTTTGCAACATACGTTCAGAACAGTTAAAACACTTGCAACATATATCAGAAACACGAGGGAAACACGTGTGTAGCCATTGCAAAATATATGCAACATCTAGATGAAACACTTGTAACATATGTGTGAAAACATATGTAACATCTAGATGAAAACACTTACAACATAAGTGTATATGCAACACCCAAATAAAACACATGCAACATTCGTCTGAAACAGCTGAAACATTTGGATTAGACACCTACAACATAGCCATTACAACATATGTAGCATTCCGATATACTTCTACAACATTCACATGAAAAAGTGCAACATATACAACATTCAATTTTTTTAAGATTCCGAATGTATGTTACGTAGCATTACCGTTCTTTGAAATATCTTTTATATACAAAGTACTGCTAAACTGACCTTAAATTAAACAGCATCGAAGTTTATTCTTCTCCTCGTCCAACCAAATTTGATCAGCAAAACTTATTAAACACTTAATTTTTATTGTGCATTTATTTCATTAATCAAACGATTTATCATTCCACCATCAAAAAATCCGGCAAACACATTTGTCGGTTTAAATTTGTTCGATTCGTGTAAAGAGATACTGAAACATCATGGCCTAAAGAAAAGCTAGATTCTTTTTATACCTTCAATTTATTAGCAAACCAATAATTTAATTATTGGTAACTAAACTACTACCCCGCTCAAACTACTAGTACTTAAAACAGAGTTGGTAGAGTATATTAATGGAGTGTCTAGTTTCTCCTAAAAATTTTTCATCTTATCACATCGGATGTTTGGACACATACATAGAGTAATAAATATAGATAAAAAATAACTAATTACACAGATTGCGATAAATTTGCGAGATGAAATTTTTAAGCCTGATTAATCCATGATTTGACAATGTCGTGCTACAGTAACATATGCTAATGACGGATTAATTAAACTTAAATTCGTCTCTTGTTTGCAGCTGAGTTACATAATTAATTATTTTATTAGTATCCGAACACCTCTTCCCACATATATGAAATATCCAATATGATACCTCAAGATTTTTCGCCCCAAGCACTGAACACCGCCACTCTTGGAGCCAACTCTACCATATATATATACAGTAAAAAGTGACATGGGTGAAAATTATTATCCTCCGGATGTCACCCATTATCCACCCAGCAGCGGCAGTGAAGTTAAGTCCGGCTTCCTGCCTTCTTTATTATATTAGCATGCTTTTCCACCGCTCCAATAGGCCACAGCAGCCTCGGCTCTCTCCGCCGTGCCTCCCTCTCCCTCCGACGCGGCTTCCGGGCGCCTCCTCGCCGCTCCTCGCTCCTCTCATCTCCTTACCAGGACGCCTATCGGACCGCTGATAGGTAATCGATGCGCAGCGATAAGCGGATAAAAGGACCGATTTATCTATTCTCTGAGTTTCCTCACCGCGTTACTACTCCTGGCAACTTTTGATTTCTCATTTTCTCCACGGTTTCTTCCCAGAGTTTGTTTCTTTGATCGCTGATGGAGCAGCAGGCGATTCAGATTTATGGACAGCCGTTGGAAGATCCGGAGATGTTTTGGGCGCCGATTGAACAAGCGGAGCAGGGACTCTATGGCTTTCTTGGCGATCTGCAGCTCAGCATCGCGAGTGGCAGGCCCCGCGGACTACAGGTAACGAGGATCGCCTCCTCTATTACACTTATCCGTTGGTCGCCAGCTGAATCTGGGCGAAAAATTGGATTTTTTTTGGTTGTTGGATGAATGCAACCAAGCATCAAAGTTGGCACCTTTTTACTAATCTCTGCCTGCATTTATGCTTCTTGGTTCCGCTGCGTCCTTGACGGCTGCGTCCTTGATGTCCGACGGTGCTGCAGGAGATTAGTGAACAGGCAGTGTCGTGGGTTTTGGCTGGTGCTAAGGCACTAGGGGAGATTTTGTGGGGCTGTTCTATCTTTCAAGGGCGCGAATGTGTTAAAAAACTAATCCTCGTCGATTGCCGTGGAATCGGCTCGTAATTGGGTTGTTTTTCTATCTTAATACAATACAATGACCCCCTAGTCCTCGCAAAAAAAAAAAAACGTGTTTGATAAAAAAATTTGGTGCAGGGGAGGCCACCGCCGACTGGTGTCATTTGTTTCAAAAAGTCAGTTTTTTTAATCTCAAATCTTCAGAGCAGTATCTCTCAAACTCTGAAAAAACACCCTGGACGAAATCAGGGTGTACAATCTAACCTTGATCTCCAGAAGTCCAATAACAAGATCCATCTGTCGTAACAATACATCCTGGTAGTTTTTCTTTTCTTTTCTTTTTTTTTTTTGAGCAAGATTGGCAGGGACTCTGCCTTTTCATTCAGGCTGTGTTTGGATGGTGGTGTAAAATTTTTGAAAGCATAGTAACTCTTTTGTTTTTATTTGGTAATTAGTGTCAATGGTAGGATAATTAGGTTTGAAAGATTCGTCTCGTGATTTACAACCAAACTGTGTAATTAGTTATTTTTTACCTATATTTAATGCTCTATGCATGCGTTCAAAGATTCGATATGACAAAGAATCTTGTAAAATTTTTATAACTTTGAAGCATCTAAACAGGACCTCAGTACGAAGCAGTTAACAAACTGTACAACAAAGATAGTCTGAACAGAAAAGTGAAATAAAAAAACGACATTAAAGAAACGTAAACATAAATAGCTACAGCCATCCAAGGCCTGTAACTATGAGAAGCTATTCAGGGTCCTCTCTTGCCATTTGAAACAACTGAATGTCATCTTTTATTGAATCCAACAGACGCTGTACATCGGTAGCTTTGTTGTCGAAAACTCGCCTGCATCGCTCCTTCCATAGATTTCAAGTTGTGTATACTACGATTTGTGCACGTTTAGATTCCGTAGAAAACTCGCCTGCTGTATGTCCCCTGCGCTGTATTCAAGTGTGTCCACCAGTTTTTGATCCTTGATGAATGCTGGTTTTGCTTCAATCCTTGCTCTCCTGACCAGACCTCTACCTGCTGCCACACCTGCTTGGAATAGGGGCAGTTGGCCATCTTGGTATATCAACCTCCAATTCTTGAGAATAGCCATCTTATACTAAAGATTACCTGCAGAAGGTCGACATTTGATTTGCGAAGGCACACTCTACAGCATGTTAAGGCTGGACATCCTTTAGTTACATTGAGTGAAATTTCTGGATGATCATCTTCATCACTAGTAAAAGAAATAGACCCATGAGTCTCTCATCAACGCGTCTGTACAATTTCATATGTTGTAAAACAAAGGAACAGGGCAATCAATATTGACTTATGTTTTCTTACAGATAGAGAATATCCTACAACTGCTGGAACTGGAAGGGTCCCAAGATCAGGCAAACCTAAATGATTGGTTGTCAGGTATGTGCAATGTTTAGCTGTTACTGACAATTCCCAGGGTTCCCTACACATGGTAAATACCATTATGGCATTATCTATGGCTTGGAGGAACATTTATAGAACTTTTATTGCAGGTGATTTGCATCCATCTCCATTGTTGGACACAAATGCCCATTATCAGGTATGCTTGTCAAATTTATCAAATAGATATTCAGATGTTTAAACTTTAACCACCTGGTAGATTTTTGCACAAGTAAACTTTTAACATGCTAGATAAAGTGGACGAGATAAGGTATTGACAGTCAAATTTCTCATGTCAGACAAAATGTATGAGAAGTGGCCGAAGAGGAACTCGGAAGAGGAGGACGTCCCCATGGGTAGGCACAAGTTTATTGTGAGAACATCCCTTTAATTGAACTAACAAAAGAAGAAACCAAAAAAATGATGAAAAAGTTGCTTGTGTACAAATGCTTGAGAAAACTATGTGCATCTGCTTTGGAGAATTTATTAATTATTTTTCTCCATGATTAAATAAACAAAAACAGCTAATATATATTTTTTTGGATAAAAAATACAATATAATTTTCAAGTAACCAACCATTCATTTCGTTGTCAAAGTGTGTCTGAAAAAATAAATTTAATATTTTCATTGCACCCTCTTTGTATTCGGATTCTTTCTTAGCCTATCACTATCACCCATCAACTGAGAAATTTTACAAGACTTTTGGTTGTTCGACAGAACCCGATGTTCTTTGAAAGTCGCGTTAGTAGGGAGTACACACGTAGAAAAAATAATAGCCGGTGGACTGCTAAAGAAGTGGAGATGCTGGTACAAGGTGTCTCTAAATTTGGTGTTGGACGATGGGCCTTGTTGAAGCAGCAATTTTTCAAAACGTCAATTAGGACATCAGTAAATCTTAAGGTGAAGTATATTAGTAATGCATTGCACTATGAAGTAAATTCATTCTTAGATGCTATTCGCTAATATGATACTCTTGTATTGTTTCATGGTTCAGGACAAGTGGAGAAATTTGTTGAAAGCTTACCAGGTCAGAATCCCATCTAATAAAAAAGTGTTGTTTCTTTAACCTTCTAATACTAACTGCTAAGTACATTTCTTGAATTCAATCCAGGGAAATTCACAAAAAACTACACAACTGTATCTTGAGCCATCATTGGTTGAACAGATCAGGAAGCTGGCAGCAAAACAACCATATCCAAATAAAAGGCACACATAGGAACTGTGACTTAATCGTTGTATAGACTCTAGCATGGAGTTAGCCTTATCTAAAACTAAAAGGGAAGGGAACGGTAGAAAGCAGGTTATTTATGAAATGGAGGGAGGGTTTTTGAAGTGAACATGCTGATTCTTTTACTTTTGCCCATCTCTGTCCTTTGTAAAGACCAAAACCACTCTCTGTAAAATGTTTGGTGGTTCAAGGAAATTTAGCATGTTTAGTATTGGTTTTTCTCCTGAGGTTTATGTTCAGTTTCAGTTTTTGCTCATTTGGTGCTTAACCACAGCAGGGGCACTGATCTTGTTGCTGTGACTTCCATGAGCCTTTACATGGTGTTGGAAAATTTTGCTTGGCTTATTCTCTAGGAGTGGCAGCAAAGTAGCAATCTAGAAACTTAATGCTTATGAGGAGCAACTTGTAGCTGGCTTAACCCTGTTTGCCATGTTATCAGTTGGTAGAAAAAAATTACCCGAGTTCCTGTTTCTCTCTGTAGTATGCTGTAAAGTACAGGATTCAATTTTGGTGTGTGGAAGGTTCTATTCATAGAAATCTTGGAATATTTGAACCACACTGAATATTAAATGCTTCATGGGAATTGTTGCAGTTGCAGGCTGGCATATACTACTCAGAAAGTAAAATGCAGTAGGATCATTTTCAAGGATACAGAATGGGGCACCAATTGGCCAATTTGGAAAGGTATCCTTTAGCAGGACGTGGGTCTTGTAATCCTTGCTTGAAAGTTGGAACTTGAAAGAATGTACTTTTGATCTTCTTTTTCAATTTTCTTTTCTTTTTATTAAAACTTTTTGGGAAGTTTACAACTCAAAAATATTTTGAATTTTATATATTGTACTCCAACTGAAGAAGTTTGAACTCTGAAGTGTCTGCATCTGGTGTATTCTTTTACAGTTAACACCCAGGTTTGCAGTGTGCAACCAAAGTCGATACTCTGACCTAGCTTGTGGTGCTCTCTAGATATATCAGCCCCTCTATATGCAATATGCTTCAAATGCTCATATTTATTTATGCAGCCGTTTCTCTCGCATTTTTTGCATATATGTTGTTGAGACCTTTTTTCTCTATGAGTTTGTCGATGAAGCAGCATACGGAACCAAACTTTCTGAACCTGAACCTTCAGCTGCGTTGATAGACAAATGGAGCTTCGGCCTGGTTTGTCTGAGCACTGAGCATTGAATATGCAGACATTAAACACGAGTGGTCTATCTATCATTTACAGTATAGTGCACACCTTTGATGACTGGAGATGATGAGAACATCTGGATTCAGGCTTACTACTAATTACAAGGCCAAACGAAAACCTGAACAGTCAGCGGAAGCATGATCTGACGATCCAAATGACCAATTCTGCTATAATAAGCCTGGGATGGGAGCAATCCTCCACTGCTTTACTCGCTCACTTTGAATACAACACAAGCAGCCGCTGTCCGCTGCGCCCTGTAATAAAAGGGGACTGGGGACGCACATGATCTCAGACCCAAAAATGCCAAATTCACAGACTGTCAGACAAAATGCAGTTCGCTTTCAGCCGCTGGCACAGAGCCAACGGCATGCAACTTCTTCAGGGCTTCTTTGCCGCACTTGCGCACTGAGCACACTGGCTGCATCAGGTATGGCCATTGGCCACATCTCTTCTCGGACTCGTCTTGCTGTTGCTTGTCCTCACCGCTCGCCAACCGAGGTTCTGTCTGCACACCAACCGAGGAGGCCGAGCATTGCAAGGCGGGACGCGGGGACGCCCATTCCGCCGCTACTTTTGTCTGGTTCGTTGTAGCTGTACCGCTGCCACTTTGCTCCGGCCGCATTCTCCCTCCTCTCCTTTTCAGATCATCACTCATCAGTCGATCGGGGGCTGGCTGGGCCAGGGCGTCGCCACCGCCACGGACTGCCATCGTCGCCGTCCCCGTCGCCAGCGTCACCGCCCACCGCCCACCGCCGGGCGCCGGCTGCCTGCCCTTCTTCCCCTGTTCCCCCACGTGCGCCGCAGCCCGCAGCGTTGGTTGGGCTGGCCTGTTCCGATCAGTGCGTGTAGTGTTTGGGCTCCTGGTCCATTTCAGGCACTCTGGGCCACTGACAAGGGACGGGCCAAATCGCTTGACGGGTAGGCCGAGAGAATTCCGTGTTTGGGCTTTTATTCCTCGAGCCGCCTACAGTTCTACGTCACCTTTTTTTCCTTTTCCCGTGTCCTATCGTCTTTTTTTTTTAACTGTTAGCGTCCCCGAACATCCGCACCAGTTCATTTCCCACGCCATTTCATGCGGGGCCATCCGGAGGCACTCGTCCGAGAGATCCCTCGAGCCGCCGCCGCACCACTAACCATCGTGGAGTCAAGAAACACCGTCGAAAATTTGATTCACACCGACCAGATGAAGATTTGCTGCACTCGCTCAATCTATTGCTGCACTCGCTCAATCTATTTTAAAATATCTAGATCAACACTTACAACATATAAAAAAAGACAGATGAAACACTTGAAATGCTTTAAAAAAAACACGTGAAAACACTTAAAATCATTGCAAACATACATAATATCCAGATAAATATACTTGCAACATGCGTCCAAAACATATAGATAAAACATTGATAACAAACATTTGCACCATACTCCCTTCGTCCTAAAATATCTATAGTTTTTGCTTCCCGAGAAACAACCTTGACAAAATATATATTAAAAAATATTAATATTTATGGTACATAATTGGTATTATTGAAAAGATCTTTGAATCTAGTTTTTTAATAAATTTATTGGAGATACAAATGTTGCACATATTTTCTACAATCGAGTCAAACTTGCGGCACGGAAACCAAAAGCAACAAATAATTTGGGACGGAGGGAGTACAAGCATTGCAACATCCTGATCTACTACTGCAACATCCATTTGAAATACTTCAACATACCTTTAAAATACCTGAAACATACGTTTGCAGCATGTGCCTTTAGCAAAACCTGGCAGGCGGGCGGGCGGAGCACTGCACAACCGGACCCGACTATACGTTCACGGTGGAGAAGGAGGATGGCAGCGGGCAAGCGGCTACGTGGTCCTCGGTGAGCGGCTGCGCTACCCCCAACGAGTGGTGCCCGTGGTGGAGGCGACAATAGTAGTCGAGTGGGTGCAGGCGTGGCGGCAGCGGCTGTGCGGTCATGGCGGAGCACGTCGCGATGGTGTGGGCGTGGCGGCAGTGGGGAGTAAGGCCGGCAGGAGACGCGAGGGAAAGGAAGATGTACGGGAGGCGCGGCAGAGAATGGTCGCAAGACGCTTGAGTTTTTTAATATAACTAGGTGAGTGTCCGTGCGTTACGACGGGAGAACATCGATGATATATTCTAAGTGAGTGATATATTCTAAGTGATGCTATAAAGAATCAAACACAACAACATGTATATTTTTACAAAAATGTCACGAGTCCCATACTATCTACCACCTATCAGACCAAGACTCCAATTGGCAAAATAGTGACCACATGACAGAGATCATTTTTTGATTTGTCTTCTCTAGTTCTCTTCCACAGGATAACAATACATCACTTGCAATATATTCCTACTACTAAGAACGGTTGCCTTTTTTATAGATTGACAAAGGACTTTATTGATAGGTTCAGATCGAACCTTTTTTCTTTTAATTGAGAAAGAATCAAAATGAAGCACAGATATATTATTAATGACAATCTAGTACACTCCCTAGTCCCTAGTATGCAAATTCACTAAATTGAACCTGTGTAACAATATAGCTTCAGAACTTTCAGGGTCTGTTCAGCTTTTCAAAATGGTCTTGTGGTTCTAGCATAAAAAGAAAAATGGCACATTCCGATCACTCGTTATCTATGAATATGCATCGAGAACACCATTCAGCAACGTGAAAACGCCATCCTAAAAAAATGAAAAGTGGACAAAGAAGGCACTTGCCACTGCTGGCTGCAGGTAGGACATCGGGGCTGCTCCAACCGATGGGACCGTGAGCATCAGCATCGGGCTCGGACAGACTTGGCATGGCGACCAATGCGCACATAGGTTGCCCGTGCAGCGATAGCATAGTGTCACGGCCGCGCTGCTAGCCTGCTACCGGCCACTGACATCTGTTGTTGCATGGCGACGTGGCGCTAGCCCGAGCTTCTAGAGCTTGAGGAAGTCTTTATGGGTAGGGCTCCTTGTCTACAACACACATTGTATTCGAAGTTTTAGTTCTTGGATGAGATACTGAATCCCTAAATGCATGTAACAAAATATCAGATTAGTTGTCTTGGTGCCGACATGCTCCTCGACCTTCTTCCAAGTCGTTGTGTTCAAAGCTAGGAAAACAAATTCATGGCCATGAATTCCATTTCTTGCTCATCACCGAAAATCGACAGGAAAACACAATTCAGACTTATTCATAGATAAGTTCTGAACCAGAACGCTCATAGTTGTGTGTGTCACATGAGCAGCGCATGGACGAAGCAGCCGTGCTCCTCACTAATGTCCTGGCCAATGACATTATTTTTGTTTTGATACAGCGAAGGGCAGTTGTGTGCCCCGCTACTGATTACAGTTTTGATTCAGAAATGAAATATCATCCATGAAGAAATTGAAAGAGCATGATGTATATAGCAGACCATTTCCAATCGAAAAGCCTCTTGAGTAAAAGGTGGGCAGAAACATGTTTAACTCTGACAAATTCAGTTGACAGAACCAGATGCAGAGGAGTATGACAATGTACCTGTACTTCAGATCAAATTTGCTTTCAATACATGTAGTGACTCACCAATCCTAAACTCCCAATCCCTCGACAACTACTTCACCTGTTCAAAATAGTTGAAAGAAAATGTGAACTGCAAAATGTTGGAAAGAAAAAATAATGGCTAGAGCAAGACTTAGCTACTTTCATGGAGTCCAATTAAATATGATAGACATATCTATCTTGGCCAGACACTTATCACCTCCTCTTTCATGGGAGTTCCGTGCAAGGATTCTTAATCAGCAATCAAACCAAATATATAGTATATAGTAAAAATAAATGATAAATGCATGTGATGCACTACCCATTATGAATGCCATAGTCAGAGAGAAAGTGAGGTGCACAGCCAACAAGAGTTTGGACATACAATCCAAAGCTAAAACTAACAGACGTCTTTTTTCCCTCTCATACACAATCTACATTGTCAAGTATTTCTGAACAGCGGTATCCAGCAGAGCTGCTACAAACATAGCAAGTGTAGCGAATCATATTTATCATGACTGGCTGTAATTAGTTTCAGCAAGTTGTTCATATCCACATTGAGCCAATAAAAATATTGTTTTAACATTTTTAAGAAAATGGAACCGATGAAAGGACACTCATAATCAATAGCAGACAATGTTATTCCATTAAAATGTCATAAAAATCCACAAATAAATAGATTAAAAAGACATCGAACTTGAGTATATAAAATGGTGATTATCTAACTGCATCCCCTTGACTGTGCAATCAGCCTTTTATTTTCACCTTGCACTCTTCAGCAACATGAAGTGGTACTCTTCAGCAACATGAAGTGGTACAACATGCACGCCAAGTTTTACAAGCTAACAAAATTAGTCATTACCATTACTACTACTATGTTGGACAATGATATAATACAAACCAAAAGGATCTCTTATGTCCATTCTGGTCTCAGTACAAAGGAGCCTCCATAAACCACACTGTCCACCAGAAAGCTAGATTCCTTCACATGTATGTCACCATAATGATCATCGTACATCCTGCATGCAGTGCAATTGAGAAGACAAACATACATTATAAGCATATTCTGGTTAAGAAAAATTCCATAAAAGAAAATGATTATGAAAAAAACTGTCAAATCTGTGGTTTGCTCCTAGCATGCCAAAATTCGAGTACTCTATTAGGGAAAAACCTATTTCCCACTCCATGGAGTGACCATTTAGGATTTGCAGCTACCACCACTGTAATTTATATTTTCCAATTCATTCAGTAACCTTTTAACTTGAACCAATGATACTAAAATCTCAACACATAGATATCCTACACCATGCGATGCACAAGCTCATCCAATGCGTCCCTGCACACTTGCCAATGCCTCGTGATGAACTGCACAAAGTCGCCAAAGAGACATGCCTGTGCCATTCCTGTGCTCAGCAGTTGCAAATCTAGGCAGTATGCACATATGAGGAACATCACCAATTCACTGACATATAAAGTATCGTGGGTTCTGATATTGTAGGTTTGGCTTTTTATGACATTGTCTGAGACATGGTTAAGCAACAATTGTTTTCTCCATTATTTAATAGCTAAAGTAAATTTAGTTTCAGAATGGTAATGCATACATTCTTCCTCTTTTTTCAAAACTTATACTATTGCAATCTGGATAGATGGCAATCACTAAGCCCTTTTTTTATTCTTAATGCCACTAACTGACTAAAGAGATCGAAAAGATCCTCATGGTCTTGGTATACACCAGAAGGAGCATTACAGGGTATGTGGTTGACAGCATGCAGGTATCTAAGAACCTAGCTACATGTAACAAATTGTAAAGCTCCAAGCACTATAAATTAAAATACCACCACCAAATGGAAAAGCTTTATCTTCTAGAATATCACAGCTCATTTTAATTTGAAAAAAAACCCCTCCTTTCAAGAAAAGCAAGGCTATACTTATGGTATACCACAGATCATTCAAATTTGAAACATGCTGAAGTTTAGAAACCTAAACATATCATGACAATAGCTTCTGGATGTGGGATGCTAACCTCTCTTACTTCCTACTCATCATCCTCTGTCTGATCCGCTTTCGATATCTGCACTGATAGCAATTAGTAATTAGAACGAAATATTTGCACTGATAAATACAAGATAATTAGGAATCAGGAATCAGCAATCAGCAAATAGGCACCTTGCAACCTACTCCTGGCAGTTGGCCTCCACTATCCGGTTTGCTTGTTCATAGAGACAGGGAAGCCGGGACGGGATTGCTGTGGAGGCAAATTGATGTACATGGATTCTGCAAGATGGAGAGATCGAGAAGCCAGGATAAGAGAGCCGGGGAGATAGATCGACGTACCAGATGGATTCTGCGAGCGTTGGCACAGCTTGGAACTGGAGGTCCTGTACAGGCGCACAGCTTGCACGCCCGCCGGCACGGTCCTGACGCCCGGAGCCGAAGGATGCCTGCCGGGGGAGCCCGGAGCGGGGTGTCGAGGCGCTATCCGCGGCAGCATCGCGCCGCCGCCCAGGTGCGTCGGATCGAGGGGATCGCGCCGAAGCCGGAGGATGCCCGCCGGGGGAGACCGGGAGCGGGGGTGTCAAGGCCGTTGCGCCGGCGGCCAGGTGCGCCGGAACGACTCGAGGCGCTCTCCGTGGCGGCGTCGCGCCGGCGGCCAGGTGCGCCGGATCAACTCGAGGAGCTCTCCGCGACGGCATCGCGCCGGCTGCCAAGTGCACCGGATCGAGGGGATTAGAGGGAGCGGAGAGCGGGGGTCGGAGGGAGGTCGAGGCTTGGGAACAGGGGTCAGAGGGAGCTCGAGGTTCGGGGCTCGACAACCGGTTGGAGGCAGGCGGCGTGGGCAGCAGTCGTGGGCGGCCGGCAGTTGCGCGGGGTGTTTAGCCGGGGGAAATCGCGTGGGACGGGGATTACCGCGACGCGGGGGCGCGCGGGCGGGGCGATACGGTCCGACTAAGACGATAACATTTCAGGCTTTTTAGTCGTAGAGATAGAGAAGTGGTGTACGGAACGGATAGAATAGCGATGTCGGAGTCCACCGACAGGGCATCCGCGCCAACGGGAGTCTGTTTCCAGCATTTTGCCTTATAAAAAATATATATACATGTGTACGGTGCTCAGAAACGAGAAATGATAGGGATGGAGTCTTGGAGATGGTTCTGCAGACATGCGAAATCGCCGAGTCGTTGAGCCATCTTATCCCTCAAACTGCATGCGTACAGGACTGCCGACGCATGATCGATTCGATCACCCAACACATGCGCTGCTCTTGCCTCTGCTTTCTTCGACATCTCACCCAGCTCTTTCAGATCGGACATGAGATGAACCCATCACAAACTGTTGCCCAGATTCGATCCAAAGAATTACGGACACGGATCCCGCGGGCGTCTAGGCCCATCCTTTCTCGGACTCGACTTGCGTGTCCTCACCGCCCGCGCGTGACTCCGTGGGCTCGGCCCAGCGCGAACCGAACCTTCTTCCCCTTCGGCCGTTTCCCCCCCTTCCCTTGTTGGGCCCCACGCGTCATGGTCCGTACTACCCCGTAGCCAGAGACGAGGTGGCATCCACGTCACGGGCACGGGGCACCAGCCGATGAAAGCCATCCAGGTGTACAGACCCCGCGTGCCCGTAGCGGAGGGGTTGCACGAGTCCAGCACGGCTTCGACTCCCTCACCCAACAGCATCTCGCCAGCTACGCGCACGCGCGCTGTGACCCCACGAAAGCCGCACCGTTTACTGAGTCCATGGGCCCACGCGACCTCGCGACCCCACATGTCATGAGCGTCACGCACATTAACCCGTCCTCCTCTCTGCGTGCGTGCTCCTCTCTTCTTCTATCTCCTCGCGAGCAACCGCTGGCCTCGCTTAACGGCCTGCCTGATCTCTCCTCCCCGCCGCCGCCGGCCTATCCGCTACTGATCGCGTCCCACCGGCCTCCATCTCCATGCAGCCGCGCTCGCCGGCGGCGGCGGAGGCCGAGGCCGCCGGCGCCACCATGGTGCCCAGCGTGGGCGGCGTCGAGCCGGCCGTCACGCTGGACCAGGTGCCGCGCTGGAGCGACCCCGACCAGCGCATCTTCCTCGCCTCCACGCCCGACGAGGCGTCCGCGGAGGGCGCCGGATCCGACGCGACCTCCGCGTCCGGCTTCATCTCCTTCTCCGACCCGCTCACGGTCGACGACGGCGCCGGTGCGGGTGGCCGCGCCGGGGCCGCCTCGCGCTTTCCCGTCGACCAGGAGATCAACTCCAGGATCTACCTCTGGCGCGGCCAGCCCTGGAACCTCGAGGTCGACGCCTTCGTCAATTCCACTAACGAGGTCTCGATTCCTGTCCCCCGCTCCTCGCATCAGTGCTGGGAATTGGTTTCAATTTTTTGGGGTGCTATAATGAGCTCCTGTCTTTGTTCCGGGGTTTCGTGCAGAGCTTGGACGAGGCGCACAGTAGTCCCGGGCTGCACGCTGCTGCTGGGTCAGGGCTCGCCGAGGAGTGCGCCACCTTGGTACTGTTCGCGACAGAGCTTGTGTGGCAAATTGAAGGGACAAGTTTGTTCAACTGTTTTCTGGTCGACCATTTTGCAGGGAGGTTGCCGAACTGGGATGGCCAAGATGACCAATGGCTACGATCTGCCTGCAAGGTAAGCTGGGCCTATGTTATTTGTATTTTCACTTATTGGGTCATGTAGAAAATGTATATATGTGTTTGAAGATCTTTAAACACCATGGACACCTAAGCTACAACATTGGTGTGTTATGTGGTTCCACAATGACAACTGTGCCCCTTTACAGTAAATAAGTTGCTCGATTCAAAGTTCCCAGCTTCATGTTTTCTGCAAATTTCGAGCAGTGAGGGCAACACAAGAGTTTCTGCTTATGGAGTCAGAATACGGGTTGTTTTGCCTGCGTTTTTTTCAGAATCTTCTGATATAGCACTGGTGTGACGGTTGTTTCTGATTAAGCAAAGCATACCCCATGTGCCTGTGTTTCACAAACACCGCATATCCATCCCCTGATTCACTTATAACAAGCGCTGTTTTTGAACCCATATAACTTGTTACTTCAAGAAAGCCTCCAGTGGCCAGTAATTGAAGCTTTAGTGAAAGTCTAACTTTGCTGCAGCTAGCTATTGAACACTCACAGATTTACTCACATCCAACATGTTGTTCTGTGTTTGTCTGTAATCTCAGTTATGCTAAGATGCATGTATCAATTCATTATGCAGGAAGGTCATCCATACTGTGGGCCCCAAATATGCTGTCAAGTATCACACAGCTGCAGAGAATGCACTTAGTCACTGCTATCGGTCCTGCTTGGAACTGCTCATTGAGAATGGTCTTGAAAGGTACATGTAGGATCATATTGCTTAAATCTAATTGCTAATTTTAGTTTGACAAATGATGTTTGAGTCGTCCTGTTTCACATAGTGAACTTTATAGATTTATGGATATTATTAGTAATTTTTTTTCGTTGATTATTTCATTAGCATTGCAATGGGTTGTATATACACAGAAGCTAAAAACTACCCTCGTGAACCAGCTGCTCATGTGGCAATAAGTGAGTTCTTCTTATCTTTGTTTACTTTCTCTTTACTTGTGCTATAGAATATTTCTTATCATCATATGCATGAATGAAAATATTTTATCTATAAATATAAATATTGATGTTAGCTGTGGTACTAACCTTAACAAAAAGTAACTCTCAACACCCCTCCCACTTCTCGCAGCCACGTACAGGACAAAGTAGTGAGTGGTAGAAAATGGAAATTATGGATGGATTGTTCTTTCTGCAGTCATGCTTTTACTCCATGAATATTATAGGTAAATAGTTGTTTCATTCTTTGTGAATTTGTTTATACTCTTGTAGGAACTGTTAGACGTTTTCTGGAGAAGCAAAAAGGAAAAATAGCTGGTGTTGTTTTTTGTACTACATCATCATCTGATACAGAGATATACAAACGGTACTTAAACTGAACCCTGGTATTACCTTCTATTTGTTCATCAGCCGATTATAAGCAATTAAACAATGCAGATTGCTCCCACTATATTTCCCTCGGGACAAGCAGGAGGAAGAGATTGCGATATTAAAGCTCCCAGCTGATGTTGGGGATGAGAATGGTGAGACGGTAATAGATGAAAGGAAAATAAGAATAAGACCTTTGCCTGCTGGTGTGGTAGACAGAACAGTGTCTGCAACTCTTGTTGATCTTCCTCTTTCGGATTCTGGATCGGCATTGAAAAGGTGAAATTTAAAAAGTTTGACATACTTTTCTGCTTTCAATATTGGATGGTACAAATTCAAATATGTTTTTTTTATTATTTTGGTGATAGCTGGAAGACTTAAGATCTTCCGTGTACCTGATGCTGATCTGTATCTACTCCCCTGTTCTACAATAGTTTTCCACAGCACACCATGCACATTGACCAAGGAAGTACTATTTCCAAGAAAATAAGTCAAAAGTGAAATGATCATCTATACCCCTAATAAATAGCATATAAACAACTTCTCTTTCCAAACATTTAATTAGGGTGGAGGTGGAAATATAACAATAACTATACTCTTGGTATTCTCAATGAAAAAACATTGTGGAACGTATCCCTAGGCCATGGACAAATATTGTATAATAGAGGGAGAATTTATTATATCATTTTTTTCTCATAGTAATTAGCTTGAATTGTATTTTTTTTATGCTCATACTTTGTGCAAGTCAATATATATTTAAACCGTTATTATCATTTTGTTTTCTGAAAGAAATATCCTTATTATACTTGCTAAGATGACTGTTCCTTTTCTAGAGATCCATTCTCCATCTAAGTAATTTGTTACAGGTTCTTTGTCTCATTGTTGTTTACTTTACATGGTCTCTTGTATTGACTACATATTGTCATAGATCTTGATCTTCAAATAGTTGTTCTTCAACTTACTTTGTCTGGTTATTCTACAGGGGTTCTTTCAAGTTGGATTCATATTTGGATCCTTCGTTTATGTCAATAATTAAAGATCCAGATCTGCGGCACAAGGAGCAGTGGGAAAAATCTGCTCAAGCTCAAAAGGGATTTAATTATGCTAGGTTACTTGGATATGGGGATCTAGCTTGCCCTTCATTATCTGCAGCAGAGGAATACTCACTTCATTCACGATACCTCGCTAAAGCAAATTCTGTTAATCTTTCAGAGATTGCTGAAATGAAAATAATGTATGTAGGTTTCATATGTTATGATTTTACACTTCTCGCTTGTGCTTAATTATGTTTGTATGTAGGCATATTTAATGACATACATTCCAGTGTCTTCACTGCCCGTATTCTGATATTCTCCACCAACTGCAGTTATCGTGGTGGAGTTGATATTGAAGGACGCCCGGTTATGGTTGTTGTTGGTGCACACTTTCTTCTTCGATGCCTTGATCTTGAACGGTTTGTTCTACATGTAGTGAAGGTAATGTATCTTGATGCTTGTGTCCTAAAGCCTTGGATAAGTGTCAGTATGCACTCTGAAATGTCGTGATTAGTTGACGATTAATTGGATTACTTGTCGTGATTAGTTGACGATTAATTGGATTACTTGATTTCTAGTCACTCTATTCGAATCGGTGGACATAATCCGTGTTAGGGGACCGATAAGGCCGACTAATCGCGATTAGTCGGACGACTTAATAAAACTGGCACTCTCTAACCATGTGTATATCATGGTTTTCTATGTGCACTGAGCATCATGCCATCACTTAAAATTGGGAATACTATGCTCTAGCATATTTTGTCAGTAAACCATGCACATTTTGTGTCTCAATGAAAAAGAATAAATCTGCCTGATGTATTTGTGTTCTTTTGTTTTTTTTTAAAGAAAGAAAGTCCCTGCATTTATATAAAGCGAATATGTTTTTACATACAAATGTTGGGACAATTGTTCAGAATCAGCGAACCTTGATGAAACCAGAAACACGATGCCACATGCTCATAAACTACCTACTGAAGTATAACCGAATTGCCGACATTTTCCCATCAGCCTAACCATTTGGGTTAAACTGGTGGATACATGCAACTTAATATGGTATCAGGACCACTTTGATTAGCGCAATTAAATAAAATAATTGTTCATTGATCCTATTCCATGTCTGAAGCATGAGGGAGCCTCCAGTAAGTGAGAGAATTGAATTGTAAGTTTGCAAAAAGGTGGTTGCCATAACTCCAAATTTTCAGATTTCAAGTTACAAGAAGCCTCCACTTGAGTTTTGCAAAAAAAAAGGTTCCCATGAATGTCCCATGATACATGTACATTGTTGGGGACTGACAAACAAAATAATCAACTCCTTTGGTGCTAGGGCATGTAACTTGTTTAATGCACTCGATCCAAGTACTGCAGTCATCTTGGTCACAATTATATGAAAGTGAGGAATGATCTTACAGCAAAATTAAAGCAAAGTTATGTAGAAATGACCTTGAAGAACATTTCAGTGTATTTAGAGGGAATACTCTTGCAAATGTGAAACTGAAAGAGTTCTTGCTCTTTGCATTTGATAATTTCAATGATTCTGCTGGTCCCTGTTAGAACATGTATATATCGCTTTACTCATTTTGTGCATCTGTTGTTTTTTTAAGACACTCATCTTCTTCATCTTGTTTTGGTTTTTCTCAATAAGTTAATTCTGAAAAATTGTGTCATCTTTCTTGTCATAGGAGTTTGAACCTTTGATTCAGAAGCCATATACAATTGTATATTTCCACTCTGCAGCATCATTACAACCGTAAGTGTCTGAGAAATATGTCACTGAAGAAATTCCTTATTTCTCGCTTTAAACCCATAATGTAAAAAAGTAACATCCTGTTGAATTTACAGGCAACCAGATTTAGGGTTCATGAAGCGGTTACAACAAATACTAGGACGGAAACATCAGCGAAACCTTCATGTCAGTATATTTTATGATGAATCTCTATTCTATTTATCCTATATAAGGCGATAACAGGTTCACTCTTCTAACAACATTCACAACAAACAGGCAATTTATGTACTCCACCCAACATTGGGTTTGAGAACAGCTGTTTTGGCAATGCAGATGTTTGTAGATGGAGAGGTACCTCCTAGTTCAGACTACAGTTAAGACTTTTTTTCACTGTGCTGCATGAGATCATAACATCCTTTTTTTCCTTTAGGTCTGGAAGAAAGTTGTATATGTGGATAGACTTGTGCAGCTGTTCAGATATGTACCACGCGAGCAACTTACAATTCCTGACTTTGTCTTTCAGTAAGTAGCTCTGCACAATACTTCCAGCTCTTGGCCCATTTGCATGCGAATTGGAAAACTGACTGACTTGGTAACTTATTGCTGCAGGCACGATCTGGAGGTGAATGGTGGGAGGGGCCTAATTGTTGACCCAAGAACAAAGCACATTTATCAGAGGACGTCCAGTTGATATGTGCTGGTTCTGAGGCCTGAAGTTTGTTAGTTCTTGTACTGTACCATTCTAATGTTCACTTGTAACTGTATTCCATGTGTTTATTTCTGTATCTAGTTAAGTTAGTCTATTCCATTCGTTCGTTCTCCAGCCTTCCGCAAGGGGTATTCTCATCTGTATCTGTTGATATCTAGAACTGAATAAAAGTGGTGTTTACTCTTAGATGTTGTTCAAGTTTCACTTATCCTGTACAAATTTTGGCAGTTGATATGATCAAGTTTATTTCAAAGTTCCATCCCCTATATTTTTTTCTGCAAGTAAGTTCTGAATCATGATTTTTCTAAGTGATCCCTTACCGAGTTACCGGCGTTAAATAATGGTCTTGTTTGAGTGCTTGCAAAACTACAGAAAAACTTTGGAAAGTACACGCCACCCCAGTACCGAAGAGTTGAAGCTTCTCTCAACAGGCTTCTCAGCTAAAGTTAAACGGAGGCACTAGCGTCCAAACGGCCAGCGCCAACAGCACGTCAGGACGCAACTCCTAGTCCCAGTCAACCGAACCATGGTCCAACTCCCAGTCCCAGGCTCACCAACGGGAGCATCCCATCTAAGCATTCGTGTGTGACTGAAAAAGTAAACTGAAGCACTACCTGCCCGCGTAACGGAAGGGAAGTGCATGCACTCGCGTCTGCGCCGTCATCCCCCAGCACACCCCTCCCCAGTCTGAGAAGGATGCAAGGCAGCAGAAGGCGAGGAGACACCAAGACGAGGAAATAGAAGGCGAGGAGGAAGATGCAACACCCCGATCTGCTTTTGAAATATTCAGATACAACACTTGCACCATACGTCCGAAGACAGATGAAACGTTTGAAACATGCATCTGAAACACTTAAAAAAACACATGAAATAATTGGAAAACCATTGCAACACATACCCAATATCCAGATAAAACACTTGCAACGTGTATGTGAAGCATATACAACATCTTGATAAACACACTTGCAACGTACATCAAAAAATAGATGAAACATTTAGAACAGACATTTGCGACATAAGTGTACAACCATTGCAACATATGCAACATCTCAATCTACTTTTGCAACATCCCGATCTACTTTTGCAACATCCATACAAAACACTTGCAACGTACCCCTGAAACACTTGAAACATAAGCTCGCAACACGCACTTTTCAGCGCAATGTCACCTTGTTGCTTGGACGAACGGAGCTCGTCCTTGTGGAGCTCGACGCCTACACGGAGCATAATGCCACAAAGTACGCGGAGGTCACCGGTGCGGAGTGAAAGTCCTATGTTTGGTGTTGGTAATTAGTGACAATGCCTAAGTACTAATCCTATGCCTAAGTTGTATGTAGCATATGAGGATTAGTACATTCCAAGGTTGGTGGCAAGATGGACATGGTGATCATGATGGCCACACTTAGATTTGGACGCAACCCTACGTGATCAAGGCAAAGGTATATGCTTAAGGGTTGTGTTTTAGTAACCAAGACACCTAGTGGGTGTGGTTACATTATAGGATAGATAGCCGTACTATAAAGAGGGGAATGACGCGGCTATTGAACTCCTAAGTGCCTCTAGGTGTGCATTTCATGTCATATGCATTTGGATAGAACTAATAACACCTCGAAAAATGATTGTGAAAATGCTAACACACTCGCACTTGACATGATCACTTGGTGGTGTTAGCACGTTTGCGAAGGCGGTGGAGTTTGAGCGGTAGAGAGGGTTTGGGGCTCTCTCTCCCTCCCGCCGAGCTTGCGAGGCGGGATTCAGGCGTTTTCGAGGAACTGAAATGCCGATTTTCTACTACGCCGGAAGTCGGAAATCAAACGGAAGTGAACGGAGGTCACAGTGGTGACCGGACGCTGGACCGGACGCGGTCACTATTTGACCGGACGCGTCCGGTCAGTGTCCAGTGTCTGCGCGGTTTTCAGTTGTTTGATCGGACGCGAGGCGCGTCCGGTCACAGGCGACCGGACGCGTCCGGTCGTCCAGGGAGCTTACTGGACTCCGACCGGACGCGGGCACTGTGGCGTCCGGTCAGTTCTTCAGCGCGTTCGGTCGCTGGTTCGTTTTGCGCGACTCAGGGTTGACCAGCGCGTCCGGTCAGTCACGGGACCGGCGCGTCCGGTCGTGACCAGCGCGTCCGGTCGTTGCGACCGGCGCGTCCGGTCAGTGCTTCGCGAAACTAGCCGTTACTCAACCGGCGCGTCCGGTCAGTTGGACCAACGCGTCCGGTCAACGCGATTTCAGCTGGATCTCGTTCCTAACGGCTATATTCGAAGGGGTACGTCTATAAATACTCGTTGGCCGGCTCAAGGCTCTAACTCTTGGACATTTGACATACTTGTGAGCACTTTGAGCTAAGCAACTCCCCTCCCACTCATCTCTCTTGCTTGTTTGCATATTCGAAGTGAGATTGAGTGATCCAAGTGCATTTGCATTGTGAGATAGCATCTAGTTGTCACTTGGTGGTTGATTTGCTGCGGGATTCTTGTTTCTCTTGGTGGTTGCCGCCACCTAGATGGCTTGGAGCAGCTTGGAGGCGTTGGCAAGAGTTGGTGATTGTTCTTGGCCACCTCCGGTGATTGTGAGGGGTTTGTGCCTACCTCGGCGAAGCGCCAAAGGCAACATTAGTAAATTGCTCGTGTCATTGCAACCTTTTGCCATTTGGTAGGTTCTTGTGGCGCCTTTTGAGAGGCTCGGTGTGAGACCGATTAGCCACCGAACCACGTGGTGAAGAGGGACACAACGGGGACTAGCGTGCCGGCAAGCACGTGAACCTCGGGATAAATCTTCGTGTCATCACTTTCATATGGTAATTGATTGATCCCGGTGTTCGGTTATCTTGGTATTCATTGTTGATCATATTGGTTGGCTCAATACTTCGCCCCTCGGTGATACACTCCTAACCCTCACTTGTATTACTTTCTTAGTTATCTTTGCTAGCTAGTTAGCGTTACTAGAGTAGCTCTTTTGTGTAGTTTGCTAGTTGTAGTTGTAGTCACCTTCTTGGTTTGACTTGTGCGGTTGAGTGCCAATATACTAGAATTGTGATTTGGATAGGTGGCTTGCAAACACCCCATAGGCTAAGCAAAACTCGCATCTCGCTATTTGTTGTATTGATAAACTTGTTTAGCTTGTCTTTGTAGAAAATTTTAAAAGGCTATTCACCCCCCCTCTAGCCATCAAGACCTTTCACGGAGCTCGGCGGTGGTACGGACCTCAGCAGTGGCCGTGGTAGGCGGATGGAGCACAACGGCGACGGGAGGCGCGAGTCCGCGTGGGGGAGGCACGCGGCGCTGGCGGGCGGTGCCGGCGGAGTCCGTCCCGCGAGCCACGAGTGGGGTCGGCGTGGGGAGGGGAGGCGTGGGCGAGCAGATATCCCGCGAGCAGGGGCGGCGTGGGCGAGCGAAGTCTGTCCCGCACGAGCGGGGGTGCACAGCGCAGAGCGGGCAGAATACGCGGATAAGTGGATGAGCCGCTTCCGGAAGGGAGTCACGGGACGCATATCATTATTGAAAGTTAAATCCTAAAGCATGGACATTTCATTACAAGGTAATTTTTCTTAAAGTAATCCATCGTGCTAATAACAATGAACTAGCTATATCGAAATATATTTGGTTTCTTACGCTTTTGTGGAAACTAGGCATTTTGGGTTCACATTTGGTTCAATTAAAAAATGTATTGGATAATTGCATAATCCACCTAGGGTTTCTTTTTTTTTAAAGAAAGAAAATAACCACATGCATTTATTTCCTTTCTCTGATGCCTTTAAGTTTTATGTGTTCTCATATACGGCTTGCCCCATATGCTAGAATAACAAGCAGAAGGTTGGCCACTTGGCATGGTAGGCACGTTAAACAGCACATCAGCTCTAACATAGTAACATGCATCGTGCTGTCAACATGAACACCAAGCCAGCTAAGCTCAATCAGTGGCCTACCTTGTGAGAGACTGATTCATGGTCCATACAAAGCTTGATATTTGAGTTGATATTGTGTTAGGCAGGTTAAGTGCAACAAGTGCTAAAGAATGCTTTCTAGCTACATAATCTAACCCAAGTTGTGCTGGCCCCATTCGCTTGTGCTGAAAAACAAACTGAAACACTGTTCTGGCTGATTTTTTGTGAGAGAAAAAACACCGTTCTGGTTGAAAAAAAAGCTGAAAAGTACGGATTATAAGCCGGCTGAACAGGGCTCAGGTGTATGAACCATCGGCACATTTGTTTTATAGGTGATGATGTCACAGTTGATGTCTATTCTCTTCGCAAAACTATCAGTTTAACTTTTCAAAGTAATCATCTCTTGTTATAGGTTCGGTAGTTGCACAAAATTGCGATCACGTATAACAGCAATTCGTCATGTTTTCAAGCATCTCTATTTGTACGTACCCTAAGGGACAAATAAAATGAACAATATACGTACTGACGAATAGGTCTGCCAGAGATTATAGAGTTATCTAAGAATTTCATTTACAATTTGTCAGATATTGACAAATAGGTGGCCGTTTGTTTTTGTTTAGGTGCGGACAGCTGATGAGCAGGCCAGGCAAGTAGGCGAAGCATATTCGCACATGAACAGTCCCTTCGGCTCAATAGCAGCCACACGACTATGATCGGACGGTTCGCACAACAGACGGCTGGAAGCTGGAAACGGAATCCCTTCTCTGCACATTACAAATGGCGAGTTCGTGCTGAGCGGTTAACTTGTTATGATACTTGGAACGCGGCATTGGCTATAGTTGACTAGGATTATTAAAACCCAGATGACGCTAGTTTGTAAGAGCATCAGGTATATTCCTAGGATAAACCTTGCCTATTTAGTGACGTAATTCCGACAATGTTGCTTAACACTTTTCCATTCTTGTTCAAACGCTGAAAGTCGCCTCTTTGCATCTTCTGCAATTTCCCTCCCAAAGGTGCGCAATGCTGATTTTGTTTCATGATGATGTTTGGAGTTTAGTTAGAAGACCACAGTAGCTTTGAGAAATTTAGAGTTGTTGCATGAGCATGACTGCAGTTGTGCTGAGAAACGCATAGCGACAGTTCGTAAGAAAGATACACCTTTTGCAGCAGTGCTCTAGAGATTCCATTCAGTTAACCTTTTGTTCTTCAGAAAAGGTACACCTTTAGCGGTTTTGTATTGCTCAAAATACGTCCCTTTCTATCTAGCTGCTTGGCAAGATGAGTTTCACCTACTCAGCAGTCACATGTAAATTACTGGCTAAAGAGCATCTTTACTTACCTGCAACACATGATTACTGTGTCAACGTGCATGCAACTGTTCACTAACCCTATCCATCTAACCACCATTGACAATGATAGGATTATAAAAAAAACATCCTTCTCAATTCAAGCCCCAGTTTTAAATCGAGTTTTCGCTTTCATCGACTAAGATTTTCCTTCAATAATTCCAGTATGTCCCAAGAAAAGGCAGCAACATAGAGTATGTCCCTAGTTTTGCGAGAAACTTCAGCTTGGGCTCACCACTGGCACTGACCCCAACAGCTCACTCTCTGATACCAGCCTCTATCTATATAATTGCGTTGCAGATCGAGCTGCTGGCTACATACCGCAGCTCGTCGAGAGAGGGGAACTTATTGCTAGCCGTTTAGTGATCATAGCGTGCGGCAGAGCAAGTGAAGGCGTGGTGCAGCGACCATGGCTGGCGAGCAGCTCAAAGTTCTGACGGCGCTGGACCAGGCGAAGACGCAGTGGTACCATTTCATGGCCATCGTGATCGCCGGCATGGGCTTCTTCACGGACGCCTACGACCTCTTCTGCATCTCCCTCATCTCCAAGCTGCTGGGGCGCATCTACTACACGGAGCCCAACAGCCCCAGCCCCGGCACCCTGCCGCCCAACGTGTCCGCGGCCGTGAACGGCGTCGCGCTCTGCGGCACGCTGGCCGGCCAGCTCTTCTTCGGCTGGCTCGGCGACAAGCTCGGCCGCAAGAGCGTGTACGGCTTCACGCTCATCCTCATGGTGCTCTGCTCCATCGCGTCGGGCCTCTCGTTCGGCCACACCCCCAAGGGCGTCATCTCCACGCTCTGCTTCTTCCGCTTCTGGCTCGGCTTCGGCATCGGCGGCGACTACCCGCTGTCGGCGACCATCATGTCGGAGTACGCCAACAAGAAGACCCGCGGCGCCTTCATCGCGGCCGTGTTCGCCATGCAGGGCTTCGGCATCCTCTTCGGCGCCATCGTCGCGCTCGTGGTGTCCAGCGGCTTCCGGAACGCGTACCCGGCGCCGTCGTACCAGGACAACCCCGCGGCGTCGCTGGGCCCCGAGGCCGACTACGTGTGGCGGATCATCCTCATGTTCGGCACCATCCCGGCCGCGCTCACCTACTACTGGCGCATGAAGATGCCGGAGACGGCGCGGTACACGGCGCTCATCGCGCGCAACGCCAAGCAGGCCGCGGCGGACATGTCCAAGGTGCTCAACTCGGAGATCGAGGAGGACCTGGACCGCGCCGAGCGGCAGGCCAGCAGCGGCAGCAACGAGTGGGGGCTCTTCTCGGCGCAGTTCGTGCGCCGGCACGGGCTCCACCTGCTGGGCACCACCTCCACGTGGTTCCTCCTGGACATTGCCTTCTACAGCCAGAACCTGTTCCAGAAGGACATCTTCTCCAAGGTCGGGTGGATCCCGCCGGCCAAGACCATGGACGCGGTCGAGGAGGTGTTCCGCATCGCGCGCGCGCAGGCGCTCATCGCGCTCTGCGGCACCATCCCGGGCTACTGGTTCACCGTCTTGTTCATAGACATCATCGGCCGCTTCGCCATCCAGCTCATGGGCTTCTTCATGATGACCGTCTTCATGATCGGCCTTGCCGCGCCGTACAACCACTGGACCACCGCCGGCAACCACATCGGCTTCGTCGTCATGTACGGCTTCACCTTCTTCTTCGCAAACTTCGGGCCCAACAGCACCACCTTCATCGTGCCGGCTGAGATCTTCCCGGCGCGGCTGCGGTCCACCTGCCACGGCATATCGGCCGCGGCTGGCAAGGCCGGTGCCATCACCGGCGCGTTCGGATTCCTATACGCTGCGCAGGACCCGCACAAGCCGGAGGCCGGCTACTCGCCCGGCATCGGCATCCGCAACGCGCTCTTCGTGCTAGTCGGCACCAACTTCCTTGGGATGATCATGACGCTGCTGGTGCCAGAGTCCAAGGGATTGTCACTTGAAGAGGTATCCAAGGAGACCGTTGACGACGACGAGGCGGCCGCTTGATCTCTTAAGAACGAATACATGTATGCGACCTTTTCTGATTTGCACATGATACACCGTTGCACAGGTAGTGAGTGGTATGTGCTTTGCTGTTTTATGCATGATACTCCATTTGTGAGCTTGTGACATGGTAGTGCTAAATGTATATTTGGTCTGACATTGTATTATTTGTACAGTAAAACGACAAACCACTTGTACAAGTGACTAAACTGTTGAAATGAATTCGAGATTTCTATTAAAACCCTCTCTTCCCACTGTAATAAAAAGAAGTTTAATACTAGTAGCAGGTAAGGATGAAAATAGTGACACCAATAGTAAATATAATGGGTAATAGTGGGTTTGATTAGGGACTTCCCTCTTTTATATTGCCCTCTTTTACGCCACTCCCCTTCTTGAAAATCTAGCTTAGCTCAATCAATTTAGTTTTGGATTGACCCAATTGCCAAAACAATTAAAAAGAATTGCATTCCTAGACGGTTTTCCTATACGCTAAACAACAGATTTTGTGTTTGAGTCTTTCTATCATATGTTCATATTCAATCTTTGCACACGGTAATAGAGTGATAGACCAATCTTGTTTGATCCGTGGCTCGTCCATAACTCCATATCTTCTGCTCGTAACATCGTAGGGAGATCAATTTCCATAATTTTTCCTGGATGTCATATCAATTAGCTAACCTCTCCTATTAAAATCAATAATTTTCTATTTTTTAGCATTCGATTCCTAACACTACTACAAAAAGTGTTTTACAGGCAGCCTAAACGGATTTCTACATACGGCTTGGTTGACCACATGTGGAAATGCATCTCCACAATGCGATATTGTTTCATGGTTGTCTCAAAATGTTTTTCAAAATTCTGAAAGTTTCCTCCCATTTGTGGTTTTCTGCCACATTTAAAATATTTGTTTCTTGCCCCATCTCAGAGATGACATACACACACTATCTAATATCTGAATTGCCTCGAGGCCAAAAATTTTCTTTAAGGCCCAAACTAAACCTCCAAGAAAGGTATTGTCGGTGTTCGGACCCGTGGGGGTCCTAAACCGACGAGTAAATGCTGCATGTCCCTTTCCTGGATGGTGATGCAAGGAGAACACACAGGGGTTTATCCTGGTTCGGGCAAGAGAAGGCCCTACGTCCAGCGGGAGGGGGGGTGAGAGATTTGTATTTCCTTGCACCGAAGTGCTTGCGTAGGGGTTACAAGCTTGCGAGAGAGGGCGGCGAGCCCAGGTCTCAAAGAGGAGAAAAAGAAAATATAAGGTGATGGCTTGAGATGTTGATCGCTATCTTGTGTATGGTTTCGTTGTCTGTTGTCCTCTCCAGAGCCCCGGCCTTCCCCTTTTTATAGGACGAGAGGAGGCCAGGACGACGGGAGCCTTGAGATGATGTTTTGTCGATCCCTGTTGAGGTGGCTGTAGCGACGTGTCCTAGAAATGGAGGGCCATCCCTGGGCACCATGGTGACGAGACGCTGAAATGACCCGGAGCGCCGTGCCATGCCGTTCTCCTTCCCCTGTTGAGCCGTGTGAGGCGTCGAGGCCGGATCGAGGCTGGGTCGAGGGCGAATGGATAAGTCCGAATCCCTGGAATCGCGGTGTACGGACTTTGTCGTATCCTCCCTCGAGGGTAACTAGTAACGTACAGTGCGTGGTAAGGTGGGTACAGTGATGGTTTTCACCTCCCATCATGGTATGGGCGGTAAAACAGTGACGACTGATACCGGCATTGTTCCCACGTCGACCATGCTCGCAGCCATGCTGGTAGGTGGTAGTAGGTAATTGCTTTAAATGCTAAGGCTTTTGTCCTGGGGTAGGTGAAGAGAGGGGGTCGAGCGCCTCGACGCGGGCTCACGCGAGTCGGAGTGCGGTCGAGGCGCCTTGTCGTGCGGGACGCGGTCGAGGTCTCCCGTCAAGGGGGCCTCGTACGAGTCGGAGATGGGATGCGGTCGAGGCATCCCGTCGAGCCGGTCTCGTACGGGGCGGACCTGTCGTGCGTTTTGAAGTGGGCGGTGTTTTGTCGTGGCTAGGTTATTTTGATCTTTATTATCGTTAAACGTGGGTACCCTATTCTATTGGTACCGACAGTAGCCCCCGAGCCTTTAGGTGAGTGTATGATCACTCTCCTAGAGGCTTTTTGCCGATGAACTGGAGTCGTAGCGCCGTTGACTTTTCCAGCGGGGGCGTCCAAGCGCTCTCGGGACTTCTCCGGTGGGGGCGCGCGAGCGCACCCGCCGGGTGTAGCCCCCGAGGCCTTGGTGGAGTATTGAGAAGACTCCTCCGAGGTCTTTTGCATGTTTTATCAGAGAGTAGTTGATGCGGTCGAGCCCCCGAGCCTCGCGCGCACGAGGTCGATCGGAGTCCCTGCCGTCTTTTGTTGTGCGGCCCTCACGCTCCTCCTACAGAGAGGAGGAGGAGGGGTGGGGAACGTCGTACTACCCCGTTTGGGCAAGTCCCGACGATCTCCGGTGAGCTGCTAGCGAGGAGATTCAAGTGAGAGTCCGTGCTCCAGTCGTTAGGAGTCGGCTTGTGGCCCGGAGGCGCTCTTCAAAGATGCCAAGGAGTGGTTGTGCGGATGTCGGTTCCCTGCGACAGGATCCGAGGGCTCGATGCCTCCCCCGAGGGGATTCCTACTTTGACCTCATCCTTTGGCCTCGAATACGTCTTGGGGTGCCTCGAGAGCGTGGCTCGAGCCCCGGCCATGTACGGGCACATCCCTGGTCGTCCCTCGCTCTGTTGCTCGAGGGCAGCTGTCGAACCCAGGTCGAGGGCCAGCTTCCGTCCCCTCGAGACTTATAGTGGGCTCGGAGCCCGTTATAGGTATCTGGGAATATCCGTCCGTGGATCTCGCCCCGCCCGTTAGCCAGGTGCGCCTTTTTAGGGCGAGATCGGCGCGGTAGTGGGCGACGTGGCGTTCGGTTACGGCGTGGGGGACGGCCACGTGCCCGGCTCCTGTAAGACGTGGGGGACGGTTAGGTGAGTGCATTTATTGCGGGAAACTGTTCCTACCTTTTCGCGCGGCCGTTGGACTTCTTCCCGGCATATAAAGGCGAGACCCAGGGGTCTGCGTTCCCCACCGGTTCTTTGCGCTCTTGCCATCCCTTAGCCTCAGGAAACCCTTGCCCTCTTGCTCTTTCTGCCCACACCGCCGCTGCCGCCGCCGCCTCCCCCTTCGCTCACCCCTTCCCGACAGCGTCGATGGCCGGAAAGAGTCAAATCCTCCCCGCCGACGACTGGGCCGCTTCCTCGGTGACGGAGAGGAAGTTGGAGGAGTTGGTCGAAGACGGGCAGCTGCGGCCGAGGACAAGCCAGTCGCGGCTGGAGTGGATTGCGCCGCCGCCAGCCCACCGGGAGCCGGCGCCCCCGAAAGGATACGTGGTGAGCTTCGTCTGCTTCCACGAGCGGGGGTTCGGCGTTCCCTCGTCGGTCTTCATACGCGCGCTCCTCCACTACTACCGGGTGGAGCTCCATCACCTTGCCCCCAATGTCGTCGCACAGGCCGCCATCTTTGCGGCGGTCTGTGAGGGCTACCTCGGGGTGGAGCCGCAGTGTGGCTTCACCTCTTCAAGGGTGAACTTTTTGCCAAGAGAGCGGGGGAGAAGGGAGTCCTGAGCGCGGCGCGGGTAGGGAGCTGCGTCTTGCAGCTGAGGTCGAGCCGGGCGGATCAGTACATCCCGGCTCGCCTCATCTCCTCGAACAGCGGGTGGCACGAGGGGTGGTTCTACCTCCGCAATGACGAGAACCAGCTGCCGAAGTACACCGGCCGCGTGCTGACTGCCCGGGAGGACCGCTGGACGTACGGAGTGCCGGAGGTCGAGAAGCCGCGCCTGGACCCGCTGCTGGCGGCGCTGCAGCAGCTTCGCCTTCGAGGCTTGACGGCAGCGGCGGTGGCAACGGCGTTCCACCACCGCCGAGTAATGCCGCTGTGCCAGCGTCGCCTGCGTCTCGACCAGATGACTCCGGAGGCGCCTCTCGAGGGGAGCCGGATGTCCCACGAGTCCCTCACCCTCGAGGAGGTGCTCCGTTGAGCTCGTCGGATGGTCGGGACTTTCAAGACGGAGGAAGTCGACCGGGTCCCCATGAGGCCCACTGAGGGGTTCGAGCCTGTGGTAAGTACTTTGAGTTGATACGCTCGTTTTGGTTTTATTCGTTTCTTGGATCCCCTTAACCCAGTCGATGCCAGCGTGCAGGACTTGTCGGCGCTGCGGGAGACGCGACCGCCGGTGCCGGAGGACCAGCCCGCCCGTGAGGCTCGACGGCTGCACGCCTCGAAGCAAAAACAGGTGAAGGAGTCGACCAAGAAGCGGGCGACCCGCAAGGCCAAGGAGGCAGAGGCGCGGAAGAAGCTCCGGCGCCAGCAAGCCCTCGATGGAGTTCCTCTGGCGCCGTCGCCTTCCGAGACAATCTCGGGGGAGGACGACGACAGCAGCGGCGAGGACGACGACGCCCTGTCGCGGTATGATGCCGCGACCGAGCTGGGGGACCTCCCCGATATCCGCCCTCTGCTGGAGCCCATCGGGGGATCCTCCTCCTCCGTCGTCGTGGTCGAGGAGGTCGAGGAGGACAAGGAGGAAGAGGAGAAGAAGAAGAAGAAGAAGAAGAAGAAGAAAGAAAAGAAGGAGGCGGGCCCCTTGGCAGGAGGGGCCGCCTTGCCCCGGACCCGGCAAGTGGGGTCGACGGGGATGCCTGCCTCAGCCCAGGCCCCGCAAGCTCGAGCGGGGGCCGGGACAGTGGCGCCGACATCGTCGGCGGCGGCGCCATCGTCGGGCGTAAGAACCCGAGGCCAGCTGGCCTCGGAAGCGCAGAAAGCGCACAACAGCGCGCCGGTGAGGGCCCCGCGGAGCGCCCGGTCTGCGGGTGGGGCCACCGCGAGGCCGCCGTCCGCCGCCTCGGAAGGCTCGGACCGCGCGGGGTCGAGGCCTTTGGTGCCGATCTCCGGGTGAGTATTCGTGCTTAGGGGATTCATCTCTTTCCGGATCCGTCGGCTGATCTTGCTTTTTACTTCACAGGTTGAAGCGGAAGGCGGAGCTCATGGGGCCTACCCCTGTGAAGTCTCTTCGGGCCAGTACCGCTGTCCTCAACCGGACGGCGGAGCAGGACACGGCCTGGGTCCGTGAGGTCGAGGCCGCGAAGGAGCGCCTGTGACAGCAGCAGCAGGCTGCAAGCGCTTCGGTGGTCGCTGGCCCCGACTCCGCCGTGGCGAGGTCTGACCCGGCGAAGGCAGTGGCGCCTAGGTCGGTCGAGGCAGAGCCTAGGCCGTTGCCGACGGCCGAGGCCACCGTCAAGGCTGCGACGGGTGAAGCGCCCGTCAGCGGCGCGGAAAGGGCGGGTGCTGACGTGACCATGGAGGAGGTTGCGTCGGCACCGGAACAAGAGGTGGCACCGGCGAGGGGGCCGTAGCCGCAGCAAGACCTGCCGGCGCGGCCGATGGGCACGGCGGAGGTGTAAGGTCCTAGATGGCTAGAGGGGAGTGAATAGCCTATAAAAAAATTCTACAAGTACCACTAAGCAAACTTGTTAGAATAACAAACGGCGTAAAGCGAGTTTTGCTTAGCCAAAGGTTGTGATGCAAGCCTCCTATCCACAAGTCTAGTAGATTATGATCTCTAGTTCACACAAGAGCTATGTCACTAATTTTACACTAGAGAACAAACTACCAACACTAATAGCAAAGCTACCACTAGAGCTACACAAGATAATCTAGTAAAAGTAAGTGCAAGAGAGAGAGGATTGTGATCCTTATACCGACGGTGAAGAGAAAATGTTGCCAATCACCAAGATGATATACAATCAATCAGTATTGACAACAACACAATATGAAGACCAATCACCGGGAGACAAGAGACACAATATTTTTGTTCACCCGGTGTTCACTTAGATGGTTTCCCGGTGTGACCCTCAAGTCACTTGCCCCTCAAGGCACGCCCCGCAAGGCACCGCAAGACACCACTCTCAAGTGAGGTAACTCAATGACACGTGTATTCCACTAGAGTTGCTTTTGGCGTCCCGCCGAGAAAAGCACAAGAACCTCTCACAATCAACCGGAGGTGGCCAAGAACAATCACCTTCTCTTGCCAACGCCTCCAACAATCTCCAAGCCGGCTAGGAGCGGTACTCTCCAAGAGTAACAAGAAATCCACCGGCTAAACCGCCCACAAGTGCCACTAGATGCCCTCAAGCTATGCAATGCACTTTGGGATCACTCAATCTCACTTTTGATTTGCAATCAAGCAAGAGAGATGAGTGGGAGGAGATACTTTAGCTCAAAGGATGCACAAGAGTGTTAGAAATACCAAGAGACCTCCCCAAGGGCCGGCCAACAAGTATTTATAAGCATCCCAAACAAATAGAGCCGTTGCAACTCCACTGACCATTTTTCGGGACGACCAGACGCGCCGGTCGAAACTAACCGGACGCGCTTCACCGCGTCCGGTCGCCCTGCGACGTCCACTTGTCCACCGATTTCAAACCCGACCGTTAGATCCTCCAACGGTCACTGCACGCTAACGGTCAAACGTGATGCCCGGACGCGCTGTTCAATCGACCGGACGCGCCGGTCGCACAGTACCGCGCGCCCGTGAAGCAACGACCGGACTCGCTCCTCGCAACGACCGGATGCGACAGTGCCAGCGTCCGGTCGGAGTCCAGTAAGCTCCCTTGACGACCGGACGCGTCCGATCGTGTGTGACCGGACGCCCACCGCGTCCGATCGACCTTGCGAACTTCAGGGCGCCTGACCGGACGCGCCGGTCCCGCGAGTGACCGGACGCGCCGGTTGCTAACCCTAGCCTGCGCGCCTGTCTGCTCCGCTGTACTGACCGGACGCGTCCGGTCACACCGTGACCGCGTCCGGTGCAGCGTCCGATCACCTCTGTGACCTCCGTTCGCCTCCGTTTCTTTTCCGACTTCCGGCGTAGTGGAAAATAGGCATTTCATTTCCCCAAAATCGCCTCTCTACCCGCAAACCATAGCGCGACCAAAGCTACCTTTGCAAATGTGCCAACACCATCAAGTGTACATCTCCATGTGCTTGTGTGTTAGCTTTTTCTCAATCATTTTCAAAGGATTTCCAGTTAGCTCACTAGGCCCTACATGCAATGCACTTCATGAATTCACCTAGTGGCACCCATGCGTCGAATAACCGATAAGACTTCCCCTCTTAATAGTTCGGCTATCGATCCTAAACCACTCACACCCTCTATGGTGTCTTGAGTGTAAAACAAAATGGCCCTATGGTTATACCTTTGCCTTGAGCCCATTTTGTTTCTCCAAATGATATGATCCACTTCATATCATCACATGACCGTCTCAATCCATCGACCTTGACTTCACTTGCTCTTCAACATTGCATCGGTCCGTCGGTGCCAAGTCTTGCTCAAGCTTCACCATCGCATGGTCCTTCGCTTCGAAGCCTCGACTTGCCCTTCACCTTCACAACCGGTCCATCGAGCCAAGCTTCATCTTGGTCTTCACCATCTTGGTCATATGAGTCAATGTCATGTCTCATATTCAATGACCACCTTTATCTAAATCATCCACTTAGATACAAAGGTTAGTCCTAGGTTTCATCAATTAGCCAAAACCAAACTAGGGACTTTCAGGAGGGCGAGGTCGTCGAGCTCCCTACCGGAGCCCCAGAAGAAAGGGCGCCGGAGGTCGAGGTGCCGGCTGCGGGGGCGCCGTTGGTCGGGGCGCCAGTTTCCGAGCCGCCAACGGGCGAGGTACCGGCCCCGGAGGCGTCGACGGTGGAAGCGCCAGCTCTGGAGGTGCCGGCGACCGAGGGGCCGGCCACCGCAGAAGGGCGAGGGCCCATGGTCCTTGCCCTCGATGACGCCCCCCTAGACAAAGGGAAACAAGTAATGGGGGTCAAGGGGGGCGAGGCCACGGGTCAGGCCGATGCCTCGACGGCCACTGGAGCCGCGGGAGCCGTGGGCGAGGCCAACGAGGCCGGCCCTTCGGCGGGACCGGGAGACACCCTGGCCGCGTCGTCGTCGTCGTGGCCTGACATCGCCGCGCTGGCGATAGCGCGGACCGAGGAGGAGATCCCGAGGTGGGGAGGGCCGTCCCTTCAGTTCAGGGACGCTGCAAACTCCGATGCCCAGCCCATCTTCACCCTGAATGACAGGGATGAAGTGCACCGCTGGCAGTACCTCGAGGGCGTCCGCCGGCACCTCGATCGGCTACTCAACGTGGCGTCCGACGCCGTCTCACGGGGTATACGGGATGCCACCGAGGTACGATTGATCCGTTAGCTTTTTTCGTGGCTCTTAGTGTCTTTTTTCCTTGGTTTCTTTATCTTTTTTGGTTTCTTTTGAATCATGGCTAGGAGCTGAAGGAGTACTCCCACCGCAAGTCGCTCTTCATCCGAGATGAGAGCGGCGTGTGGGCGGCGCTGTCCCAGCAACGGGCCTTGGTCGAGGAGGCCCAGAAAAGGCTTTCCGATCGGACCACTGAGATGGCGGAGCTGCGTACCGCCTACTCGACGGTGAAGGAGGAGGCGATACAAGCTCGGGTGGCCGAAGCTGTGATGCACACCGAGGTGGACAAAGCCCGGGAAGAGGCTGCCCAGGCTCGCAGGGACCTCGAGCCCCTGTCGGCGCGGGTGAAGGACCTCGAGGATGACGTCTCCCAGGTCAGCCGTCAACGCGACCTCCTCAATGTCCAAATTGGGCAGGTCACGGCCCGTTACAGCGCGCTGAAGGACGAGGTCACGGCGCTGAACGGGGCCGTTCAAGAGAAGGACGCGGCGCTCCAGACCGCCCAACGAGAGATCGAGGCGCTGAAGGCGACCATCCATGACAAGGACGGCGCCCTCCTGGGGCTTGAGCAGTCGTGCGGGGGGCTCCGCGACGAAGTTGTGGGCTTGAAGACCCATATCGAGGGTAAGTGTGACTGTTGTAGTTATGACGTCGAGGCGTCATGTTAGGTACTAACTTGTCTTGTCGTGTTCCAGAGCTGGAGAGTGAGAACCGGGAGGCCCACTCGTCCACCAACTCCCTGCAGAGCCTCCTCGAAGCCGAGACCCGGAGGACCCAGCTGCTCGAGGGTGCGATCACCACGGTGTGTGACGGGCTGGGGGTCGAGCCCGACGCCGACACCGGAGAAGACGCTCCAGGGAACTCCTTCATCCGTCGGATGGCAGCGCTGGGCTGCCTTGCCTGGGAGAAGATACGGGATAGCCTCCACCACGGCGTGAAGAGGGCGCTGGCCGTCGTCCGCTCAGGGTTTGTGTTCGACATGGAGCTCGTTGCCGACGGCTTCATCACGGACCTGGATCGGACGGACGAGGATAATGAAAACGCCTGCCTGGAGTTGATCGAAGCTGCGGAGGGGCCTGGGAGCCGTCTGGCCTCGCTCTTTGAACCTGAGGTGGTCCCGCCTGCTGACGATGAGGGCCTGTGAGCCAGATTTGGGCGCAGAGGCCCGTGTAATAAGTTAGTTATTTTGAACTTTGGTTGTGGTGGCCTTGGAGGCCCTCGAAACATAAACCAGTTCGTGGTTGACTTAATTTTGTTTGAGTTTTTCTTCCCTTAATGGCTTGGATTGTGTTCTCTTACGATTTACTTAGCACGCAGTCGCGCCCTTCGGCGCGGGGGAGCGAGTGGAGGTACCGTAGCCTTGGAGGCGTAAGTGATCTCGCGGCTCGACTGCCCTCGAGCTTCAGGGTGCTCTTGCGGCCTCGCAGATCGCGTGAGAACCTGATCTAAGCGGTAGGGAGTGTGCTCTCTTTCAAAGTTAGGAACCGTCATTTAGACCTTTCTAGCGTGAAGTTGCACCTCTAGAAGGCGTAAGGAGTGAGTGGAGGCACCATAGCCTCGGAGGCGTAGGTGATACTCCTGGCTCGAGAGTCCTTTCGAGCCTTAGTGTCGGTGTTCTTACAGCGCCGTTGATCTAAGGAGCGGTTCTTGAAATTGAAAAAAGAGTGTGAGTTTTTTCGGGGACTGGGGGGGTTCCCCCCTTGTGTAGCCCCCGAGGGAGGGTCGAGTCTGGGAGTGCAGAGTCGATCCTTCCTCATTGTGAACCAAGAGTTTAGACATTGCTGTATTCTTTATTCATAAAAAGGAAATTGCAGAGCCTCGAAGCTTTCTAAGGAAAAAAGCGACGTAGCTGTTCAATGTTCCAAGCATTGGTGAAGATTTCACCCTTCTCGTTGGATAGCTTGTAGGTGCCAGGCTTCAGTACTTCTGCGATGATGTACGGTCCTTCCCATGGTGGCGTGAGCTTGTGGCGCCCCTTGGTGTTCTGGTTCCATCGTAGCACCAAATCGCCGACATTGAGGTCACGCTTGCGAACATGTCTGTCGTGGTAGCGTCGGAGACTCTGCTGGTACCTGGCAGAATGCAACAAAGCCATATCCCGGGCTTCCTCGAGCTGGTCGAGGGCGTCCTGTCTTGTGGCATCATTATTTTTTTCGCTATAGGCCTTCAACCTTGGGGATCCGTATTCTATATCAGTTGGGAGCATTGCCTCAGACCCATAGACTAAGAAGAACGGAGTGAACCCCGTGGCTCGACTCGGCGTTGTTCTTAGGCTCCACAGGACCGAGGGCAGCTCGGCGGCCCATCTCTTGCCATGTTTGTTTAGCTTGTCAAAGATTTTGGGTTTCAGGCCTTGTAGGAGCATGCCGTTGGCACGTTCTACTTGGCCATTTGTTTTTGGGTGAGCCACGACTGACCAGAGCACACGGATATGATGGTAGTTGCAGAAATCCAAAAACTTTTTACCAGTGAACTGGGTGCCGTTGTCCGTGATGATACAGTTGGGGACCCCAAAGCGATGGATAATGTCGGTGAAGAAGAGTACAGCCTGCTCGGACCTGATGCTGGTGATGGGGCGGGCCTTGATCCACTTGGAGAATTTGTCAATCGCGACAAGCAAGTGGGTGAAGCCGCCGGTTGTCCTTTTCAGTGGTCCGACAAGGTCGAGCCCCCAAATGGCAAACGACTATGTGATGGGGATGGTTTGCAGGACGTGTGCCGGAAGATGTGTTTGTCTCGCGTAGTACTGACAACCCTTGCAGGAGCGTACTAGCTTGACAGCATTGGAGACCGCGGTTGGCCAATAGAATCCTTGTCGAAAAGCATTCCCGACGAGGGTTCGAGGCGCTGCGTGGTGACCGCAAGCCCCTGAGTGCAAGTCGCTGAGCAGGTCCCTGCCTTCCTCGTTTGTGGTTAAGCGTTGGAGGATGCCAGTAGGGCTACGGCGGTACAGCTCCCTACTGTCGCCAATGATCACAAAGGTTTTGGCCCGGCGAGCGATTCGTCGAGCCTCGGTCTTATTCGAGGGGAGTTCCCCTTGATGAGGTAGTCGAGGTACGGAGCGCGCCAGTCGAGCTCGAGGCCAGATGGCGGGGTCGATCCTTCCACCTGCATGGCTTCAGCCCCAGTCGAGGGGGCTTCCGCCTCAGGTGGGGGGTCAAGTGACGTCCCGTCGGCCCCTCCGTCTGGCCTAAGGTCGACGGATGGCTGCTGGAGGTCTCTCGTGAAAACGTCTGGTGGAACCGTAGTTCGACTGGACGCTATTTTCGCTAGTTCGTCGGCGGCCTCATTATACCTGCGTGCGATGTGGTTGAGCTCGAGGCCGTGAAACTTGTCCTCGAGGCGCCGTACTTCCTGGCAGTAGGCTTCCATCTTGGGGTCACGACAACTCGAGCTCTTCATGACCTGGTCGATCACAAGCTGGGAGTCACCTCAAACGTCAAGGTGTCAGACCCCGAGCTCGATGGCAATTTTCAGCCCCATGACGAGTGCCTCGTACTCAGCGACGTTGTTTGATGCAGGAAAATGAAGCCGGATGACGTAGCGCATGTGAACCCCGAGGGGCGAGATGAAGAGCAAGCCCGCGCCCGCTCCTGTTTTCATCAATGACCCATCGAAGTACATGGTCCAGAGCTCGGCCTGGAGCTGTGCGAGAGGGAGTTGGGTGTCGGTCCATTCAGCAAGAAAGTCTGCTAACACCTGTGACTTGATAGCTTTGCGCGGCGCGTAGGACAGGGTCTCACCCATGAGTTCGACTGCCCATTTGGCAATCCTACCCGAGGCTTCCCGGTTCTGGGCTATCTCTCCCAGGGGGAAAGAAGAAACCACAGTAACCGGGTGACCCTCGAAGTAGTGTCGGAGCTTGCGTCGCGTCAGGATGACGGCATATAGCAGTTTCTGAATTTGTGGGTATCGAACCTTAGTTTCCGAGAGCACCTCGCTGATGAAGTAGACCGGCCTCTGGACAAGCAAGGCATGCGCCTCCTCGGCCCGTTCGACAACCAGGACCGAACTGACTACTTGTGACGTCGCAGCGACATACAGTAGGAGCGGTTCCCCTGGGGTCGGAGGGACGAGGATGGGTGAGTTAGAGAGCGTGGCCTTGAGTTTTGTGATAGCTCCCTCAGCCTCGAGGGTCCATGAAAAATGCTGTGATTTCTTTAGGAGACGGTCCAGAGGGAGCGCCTTTTCACCGAGGCGTGAAATGAAACGGCTGAGTGCTGCGAGGCAACCCGTGACCCTCTGTACGCCCTTCAGATCTCGGATGGGGCCCATCTTTGTTATCGCAGAGATTTTTTCAGGGTTGGCCTCGATGCTGCGTTTGGACACGATGAACCCTAAAAGCCTGCCTCGGGGGACGCCGAAGACGCATTTCTCTGGGTTAAGTTTGATGTTTCTTGCCCGGAGGCATTTAAACGCTACGTCCGCTGACCAGATTGTCGGCTTGCTGTGTTTTGACAACGATGTCGTCGACATAAGCTTTGACGGTCGACCCGATGTGTTCCCCGAAAACGTGCTGCATGCACCGCTGGTACGTAGCCCCTGCGTTCCGGAGACCGAAGGGCATCGTAACATAGCAATACATGCCGAAGGGGGTAATGAATGAAGTCGCGAGCTGGTCGAACTCCTTCATTTTGATCTGATGGTAACCGGAATACGCGTCTAAGAACGAAAGGGTTTCACATCCCGCAGTGGAATCGACGATTTGATCAATGCGTGGCAAAGGGAAAGGAACTTTTGGACATGCTTTATTCAAACTAGTATAGTCTACACACATCCTCCATTTCAAACTCTTTTTCTTAACTAACATAGGATTAGCTAACCACTCAGGATGATGAACTTCCTTGATGAATCCGGCCTCCAGTAGCTTGTGGATTTCCTCGCCGATGACCCTGCGCTTCTCCTCGTCGAAGCGGCGCAGGCGTTGCTTCACCGGTTTGGATCCGGCCCGGATCTCCAAGGCGTGCTCGGCGACCTCCCTGGGTATGCCTGGCATATCCGAGGGACTCCACGCAAAGATGTCGACGTTTGCGTGGAGAAAGTCGATGAGCATGGTTTCCTATTTTGGATCGAGGGTGGCGCTGATGCTCAGCGCCTTCCCGTTGGGATCAGCGGGGTCGAGGGGTATGAGCTTGACGTCTTCCGCGGGCTCGAAGCTACCGGCATGGCGCTTTGGGTCGGGAATCTCGTTGGCGAGACCGTCGAGGTCTGCAGCCAAAGTCACCGATTCCAAAACAGCCTCGCCATGTTCGACGCACTCGACGTCGCATTCGTAGGCGTGTTCGTACGAGGGCCCCACAGTGATGACGCCGTTTGGGCCTGGCATCTTGAGCTTGAGATAGGTGTAGTTCGGCACAGCCATGAACTTGGCGTAGCACGGGCGCCCGAGGATAGCGTGATATGTCCCGCGGAACCCGACCACTTCGAAGGTGAGGGTCTCCTTTCTGAAGTTGGCCGGTGTGCCAAAACAAACAGGCAGATCGACCCGTCCGAGGGGTTCCGCCCGTTTCCCTGGCACGACTCCGTGGAAGCCCCCAACGCTAGGTTGAAGGCGTGCTCTCTCGACCCCCAGGAGGTCGAGGGTCTGGGAGTAGATGATGTTGAGGCTGCTGCCGCCGTGCATGAGCTCTTTGGTGAGGCACGTGTTGGCGATGACGGGATCAACGACAAGAGGGTAGACCCCCGGATTGGGGACGTAATCAGGATGATCATCACGGTCGAAAGTGATGGCCACCGCAGACCAGTCAAGGAACCGGGGGACCGCCGCTTGTACGGAGAAAACCTCGCGCCGCTCTCGCTTGCGTTGGCGGGCTGAGAGGCGGGTCGAGGGTCCTCCGTAGATCATGAAGCAGTCATGGATCTCGGGGAATCCCTCATCCTTGTCGTCACCCTTGGGGTCTCCCTTCTTGTCCGTGTTCTTACCGCCTGCACCCTCGAAGTACCTGTGAAGCATGTGACAATCTTCGAGGTTATGGTTAGTGGGTCCCTTGTGGTAGGGACATGGTTCTTTGAGCATTTTGTCGAAGATGCCCCCACCAGGGGGGCTCGAGGCTTCTTGCGCTCGGTAGCGGCGACAAGCTCGTCGGCCGAGGCCTCGAGCTTGCCCTGCTGGCCTTTCTTCTTCTCACGGTTGTTCCTCTTGGAGCCCCGGGTGGAGCTCGCGGGATCGTCGGCCTTCTGCTTCCCTTTGTCCTGCTCGCCTCCGAAGATGGCACCAACTGCCTCCTCGCCGGCGGCGAAGTTGGTGAAGATGTCCATCAATCCGTTGGCCGTGAGTGGGGTGTGACGGCCCAACTCTCGGACCAGCTTCTTGCAGGTGGTGCCGGAGAGGAAAGCCATGATCACGTCGGAGTCGGTGACGTTGGGGAGCTCGGTGCGCTGCCTGGAGAAGCGCCGGATGTAATCCCGGAGGGATTCACCCGGTTTCTGCTTGCAACTCCGGAGGTCCCACGAGTTGCCAGGGCGCATGTAAGTTCCCTTGAAATTTCCCTCGAACACCCTCACAAGATCATCCTAGTCATGGATCTGTTGAGGCGGAAGATCCTCGAGCCAGGCTCGGGCGGTGTCGGAGAGGAACAGGGGGAGCTGTCGGATGATGACCCGGTCGTTGGTGGCCCCGCCCAGTTGACATGCCAAGCGGAAATCGGCGAGCCAAAGTTCTGGTTTGGTTTCGCCGTTGTACTTAGCAAGAGTCGTGGGAGGGCGAAACCGCGCCGGGAGTATGGTTTCACCGATGGCCTTGCTGAAGACCCGTGGGTCCGGAGGCTCGGGTGAAGGGCTACGATCCTCCGAGCTGTCATGACGCCCGCCCCTGTGCACGTGGTAACCTCGAGCCACACCGTCACCGTGCTTGCGCGTGCGGCGCTCGACGATGTTGCCACGGGTGTCTCGAGGCCCATGGTCGTGAGCGATGTGCTCGGGGGCGGGAGCCATTCGAATCCGTCGGGGAGGTTCGGGACGAACCGAGGCCTCTCTCTCCTGTCGGGAGGGCTCTGCGAGCCGCTCCGAGGCGGGCTCGCGTCACCTCGAGGCAGAGCTCTCGGCCTGCTGCAGGGCAGCGGTCTCGAGGAGTTCTTGGATCTCATCTCGGGCCCGGCGAGCATCGGGGTTTGACGGCTCGGGCATATTGCGGAGGAGCATGGCGGCGGCGACGACGTTCTGGCTGGCTCGAGCGAAAACCGGGGGGTCGGTCACCTGGTCCTCGTCGATGCGACGGTTGACGTCGCGAGCTCTCCCGCCAAGTGCGCGTTCCGCACGCTCACGCTCGAGGGTTTGCTGAAGCAGACGTAGGTTTTCCCGTTCCTCGTCGAGCCTTTCCTGTAACTCGCGGATTTGTTCGAGCTGCATTCCTTGATCCGCAAGGAGTTGAGCCTTGTCCCGCTTGGCAGGGAGCTCGACATGAGGGGGCGTGTGCCTTCCTCCGACTGGCTCTTCTTCCTACGAATCCGACGCGCTTTCAACATCGACGTTGAAGCACTCGCGGGTCGGATCATAGGTGTCATCAGCCGAGTCGGAGTCAGGAGCGCCGAAATAATAGTATGACGGGGGAATGCGTGGCCGTTGCAGATTGCCACTGGGGTTGCAGCGTGGGGAAGCGGTCACGCGGGGTTCTGTTTCTGGTACCTTCGTAGAGTCCGGGTAATCAGAAGCCGGCGTGGACGCAACGAGGTCCAGAGTGGAGCGTAGGTGGTGCCCAGGGAGTTCCTCATAAGCGCTCATACAAGTGCTTACGGAAGAAGCGTACACCTGGGCAGCCGAAACTAGCCCAAACGAGAACGACGAAGGAGACGTGGTTGTCCCCGCCGGAGCGGGTGCTCCGGACAGTGGTGTCTCACCGGACGGGTGAACGGCGGGGTTCTCCATCGGCATGTTACCCTCGGCCAAGCTTATCCTTCCTAGACCTTCTATGAGGGGGTCTGGGTCGGCGTCCGGCTAGGGGGTGCCGGACCGGGGGATCCCTTCACCCTCCGCGAGGCGAAGACGGTGGTTGCGCCGGGCTCATCGTCGTCGGGCGGCTCGCGCCTGCCTGGAACGACGGTACCAGCGGATTGCTCTCCCGGGCTGGGAGAGCTCGTAATCCTCGTCGGTTGGGTGCCTAGGTGGGAGTAGGACCATGTCGTAGCCATAGCCAAGCGACATGAACTCCAAACTCCCGAACCAGATCACCGTGGCCAACGGGATAGGACGATCGGGGTCAGCCATCCAGGAAAAAGGCGGGAAAGCGACGTCGGCACGCAGCGATCCCCTACCCGGCGCGCCAACTGTCGGTGTTCGGACCCGAGGGGGTCCTAAACCGATGAGTAAATGTTGCGTGTCCCTTTCTTGGATGGTGATGCAAGGAGAACACACGGGGGTTTATCCTGGTTCGGGCAAGAGAAGGCCCTACGTCCAGCGGTGGGGGGGAGAGATTTGTATTTCCTTGCACCAAAGTGCTTGCGTAGGGGTTACAAGCTTGCGAGAGAGGGCGGCGAGCCCAGGTCTCAAAGAGGAGAAAAAGAAAATACAAGGTGATGGCTTGAGATGTTGATCGCTATCTTGTGTATGGCTTCGTTGTCTGTTGTCCTCTCCAGAGCCCCGGCCTTCCCCTTTTTATAGGACGAGAGGAGGCCAGGACGACGGGAGCCTTGAGATGATGTTTTGTCGATCCCTGTTGAGGTGGCTGTAGCGACGTGTCCTAGAAATGGAGGGCCATCCCTGGGCACCACGGTGACGAGACGCTGAAATGACCCGGAGCGCCGTGCCATGCCGTTCTCCTTCCCCTGTTGAGCCGTGTGAGGCGTCGAGGCCGGGTCGAGGCTGGGTCGAGGGCGAACGGATAAGTCCGAATCCCTAGAATCGCGGTGTACGGACTTTGTCGTATCCTCCCTCGAGGGTAACTAGTAACGTACAGTACGTGGTAAGGTGGGTACAGTGACGGTTTTCACCTCCCATCATGGTATGGGCGGTAAAATAGTGACGACTGATACTGGCATTGTTCCCACGTCGACCATGCTCGCAGCCATGCCGGTAGGTGGTAGTAGGTAATTGCTTTAAATGCTAAGGCTTTTGTCCTGGGGTAGGTGAAGAGAGGGGGTCGAGCGCCTCGACGCGGGCTCACACGAGTCGGAGTGCGGTCGAGGCGCCTTGTCGTGCGGAACGCGGTCGAGGTCTCCCGTCGAGGGGGCCTCGTACGAGTCGGAGATGGGATGCGGTCGAGGCATCCCGTCGAGCCGGTCTCGTACGGGGCGGACCTGTCGTGCGTTTTGAAGTGGGCGGTGTTTTGTCGTGGCTAGGTTGTTTCGATCTTTATTATCGTTAAACGTGGGTACCCTATTCTATTGGTACCAACAGGTATATTCCTTGAGAGGTTTATAAAATGGGATTTGTCAAGAAAATTAAGTATTTACTTGAGTATCAAATGTAAACCGTGAAGGAAATTACCATTTTCTTAACTGCTATTCTTAACCGCCAAGGAAATTTTGAATTTCCTTGAGTGATATTCTAAATTGCCAAGGAAATTTATAACTTTCTTGAGGGTTGTTATGCAATTTTCTTAGTGGTTGGCACCCAAAAAATTACAATTTCTTAAGCACGTATAAAATCATTTAAACTATAGAAGATAGTAAATTAGTTAAAAATATTGAAAATCCTTCACAACAACGTACGTATATGGTCTATTACATTTAAAAATGTATTTGCTTATATAAGATAAAAAAAATTGTGTGTTCCTTCAGAAGTGTTCCTTGGTTCATTATTTGAAAACTATATCTGCATAATATGTTAATATAAAGGTAAAAGTAAGCTTGCCTATAAATTTGAAGTGTGTGTGAGAGAGAGAGCTATAATAGGTTTTGAGATGTACAAATTCAAAGTTTGTCCTAGGTTATATGAAACTTTGTGAAAAATGCATCTATTTCCGAACAATGTATATGCTAACTTTCATAAAATCTTCTAAATTTTTAATTCAAGCTTATGCACCAATAATATGATCCCATGCCAATTTTAAAAAAAATTGGACAACTTTTAGATATTATCATTACTTTTCTTTAATAGGTTGTAAATAAAAGTTTGACTTATTCCTAACAAATATATGAGTTTTGTCATCTTATCATTACTCTATTTGTGAGCTTGTGACATGCATGGTAGTGCTAAATGTATACTTGGTCTAGCATTGTATTATTGTGTATAGCAAAACAACAAACCACTTGTACAAGTGACTAAGCTGTTGCGAGATTTCTATAAAAACCCTCTTCCCACTGCTAAAAAAAGGTTAATACTAGAAGGTAAGGATGAAAATGGTGACACCAATGGTAAATGGGTAATACGGGGTTTGATTAAGGACTTTTATATATACAGGGAGAGTACACTCTATAGCTAGCTACAAAATAAATTATTTTGTAGCCACCTCTATTTACGATTATTTTATATACTAATTTACGATAATGTCAGTATATATTTACGATAATTGAATTACTATAACACATGAGATATTTACCATAATGTTATAGTAAATCACATAGTAAGAAGTTACTATAATCTCGTAAATTAGCATAGCAATTATCGTAACTCAAAGTGGCTACAGAATAAGTTATTTTGTAGCCAGCTGTAGGGTAATAGTATATATATATATATATATATATATATATATATATATATATATATATATATATATATATATATATATATATATATATATATATGCGCGTGTAGTTACTCCATCTTTAATAAACCATATAGCGTATGTGTGCATACTAATTTATCAATTTAACTATTTTTATATACTCAATTTAAGATACTTCAACTCTTACTACGTGAAATTTTTTCATAAGAGCCCATACTTTTTAATATACTACTGAAATGCCACTATAATATATATAAAATAAGTATAACCATATACTCTACGTATACTTGCATACTTGACATACATACTACCATAGATGGTCTAGTATGATCGTATACTTCATCTACATACACTTCGTCGGGTCATATATACCCTAAATCTAGAGATATACACATGGGAGTAGCTACACGCGTGTAGAAAGGAATTTTCCTATATATATATATGTCATTATCGTAACTTAGTATATAAAATTATCGTAAATAGAGGTGGCTACAGAATAACTTATATACACACACACACACACATATATATATATATATATATATATATATATATATATATATGTGTGTGTATATAAGTTATTCTGTAGCCACCTCTATTTACGATAATTTTATATACTAAGTTACGATAATGACAATACATATTTACGATATATATATAGAACTACTACCTGATAACTTATTCTGTAGCCGGCTACAAAATAACTTATTCTGTAGCCACTTTGAGTTACGGTAATTATTATGTTAATTTACGATATTATAGTAACTCCTTGTTAAGTGGTTTACTACAACGTTACGGTAAATATCTCCATGTGTTATATATATTCCCCTGTTTGACGCCACTCCCCTTCTTGAAAATCTAGCTTAGCTCAAATGCTCAATCAATTTAGTTTTGGACTGATCCAAATAATGGCCAAAACGATTAAAAAAGAATTGCATTCCTAGACGGTTTTCCTGAACAACAGATTTTGTGGCTTTCTACCATATGTCCATATTCAATCTTTGCACACGGTAATAGAGTGATAGACCAATGTTGTTTGATCGTTGGCTCGTCCATAACTCCATATATCTTCTGCTCGTGTCAACGTAGAGATATCAATCTCCATAATCGTTCTTGGATCTCGCTTCAATTAGCTAGCATCTCCTATTAAATTAGAATAATTTTCTAGCATTCGATTCCTAACACTACCGTAAAATCTCATACGGGACCTTATTTCACCTCATATTTAATTTTAGCTTGTAAAAGCCATAGCTTGTAAAATGAGACGCTTGTACTTCAAACTTCTGGCTATCAGAGCCACTATATCAACATGAATAAAGTGGGGGACCCTCTCCCACCGTCGATCTTTTATCAAAAAAATTAGCATTAAAATATTATTTGATTTTAATTTTTTAGGGGAGCATTGACTTTATTTATTCAGTAGGATAAGAATTACAAACTCCATCCGGAGGCTCAAAAACCAAACATGGTTTCGGGTACCAAAACAAGGGGTACCCACAATCAACGATCAAGAAAAACAAACCTCAGAGAAAACCACGCCAAAAACTCTGCCCACAAAGACGGGACGAGCCAAAACGACGAACAAAACGCCTCGACCATGTTCCGACTCGCACGAGACTCGCTCGACGGGACGCCTCGACCACGTTCCGACTCGCACGAGGCTTGCTCAACAAAACACCTCGACCACCGAGAAATCTCCGACTCGCACGACCCTGGGTCGAGCTGGTCGATCCACCTCACTCACCAACTATGAGACAAAAGTCAGAGCATTTAATGCAACCGCCAACCACTTCCTACCTCCATGGCTACAGCAACAACCGGCATGGAAGCAGTACCAGCGTCAAATCTCACTTTTTACTGCCCATCCCGGGATAGACAGTGAAAACCTATCACTGCACATGCCATACCGGGCACTATTCTACTACTGATCCCCCTCGAGGCAGAATACGATGAGTGTCGTACCCCGGAATTTCCGGGGCTTGGCCTTATCCATTCCCCGTCGACCCACCTCGACCCGTCCTCGACCCGGCCTTGACCAACCGCCGGTCAACAAGGAAGCAAGGCCTACGTGCCACAGGATCCGGAGTCTTTTCACCGTCTCATCCTCTACGTCACCATGGTGTCCGGGGATGGCCGGCCATTCTCGGGGCACGTCGCTACAGCGGCCTCCACAGCGCTCGACAAAACTTCACTTCTAAGGCACCCCCGGCGTCTCTGCCTCCTATTGACCCTATAAAAGGGCAGGCAGGGGACTCTGCGGGGGAGGGAAGAAAGAACGGACAAGAAAAAGTCAATCACCATCCCACCGTAGAAGATCAACATCTCAAGCAATCCCCTTTGTACTCTCGCTTTTTCTCTCTGAGACCTAGGATCGGCTCCCTCTCTCACAGCTTGTAACCCCTACGCAAGCACTTAGGTGCAAGGAAATACAATACTCCTCCTCCCCGCTGGACGTAGGGCCTTCTTTCGCCCGAACCAGGATAAACCCTCGTGTACTCTCCTTGCATCACCATCCAGATTAGGGACACGCAACACTGATTCACTCGTTGGCTTAGAACCACCGCGGGACTAGACGCCGACACATGTCTACCTATCCATAAATTTACAGAGCTTCTAGCTAATATATGGGCCTCGACATTTGACTTCTATCCTTCAAAGACGAAATACGTTCTAGTGAAACTCCTTGTAACATTTATCTCTCGGACAAACGGTCTGCCGAACCCCTCGCCTAGTAAACTCCTCACCGCATTGGCACAATCGCTCGCAACTCTGAAAGAGTGCAAACCAAGGTCACTGACCAGCGCGAGACCTTCATGGCATGCCATTGCCTTTATCTTCATCACGGGCCACTGCTCCGCCGCTTGCGTGAGTTCTTCAACATTTCATTGAATAAAATTAGAATAAGCCCAATTAAAAACCAACATTTTCTATCATGGTATTGTCAAGCTTGAACTCTTTTAGCCCAATTATTTGTGGCCTTGTGGGCCGGCCAATCTGGACCACATGTAGAAAGCAAATACTGTATACCCGTGTCGGCCAATCCGGAGCACATGTAGCAAGCAAATGTAGCCGTCTCTCCTGTGAGGTATGGCTACAAGTTTTGGCAATGAGGCCACAATTTGCATCGATATGTTCCATATTTGTGTACTATGTGTTGTTTGTGGACTAGATGATGCAAAACTAAATTAAAATTTGAATTGTTGTATTTAAATTAGTGAGTTTGATTTTAGATCATTTGTATGAACTAGCATGTTCGCTTGGCTGAAAATAAGCGGCTGAAAGTACTGTTGACTGATTTGTTGTGAGAGAAAAACACTGCTGACTATCTGAAAATAAACGGCTGAAAGCTCAAGTGAACAGGGTAGTGTCCTGATTTGACCGTTTTAGCCGGGGTTAAGCCTAATAACGGAGAAAACCATGCTATTGCTGGAGTTGCTATACGTAACCGATTAAGGTTGGATATACGAGTGTAAGTTCACTTAGGGCCGGTTTAGTTGCAAAAAATTTGGCAAAATGACACTATAGCACTTTTCGTTATTATTTGGTAATTACTGTCTAATTATGGTCTAATTATGCTTAAAAGATTCGTCTCGTTCATTTCGCCTGAATTGTGTAATTAGTTTTATTTTTTATCTATGTTTAATGCTTCGTACATGCGTCCAAAGATTCGATGTGACTAGAAATCTGAAAATTTTTGCAAAATTTTCTAGAAACTAAACGGGCTCTTAGTTTCCCGCCTGACTATTCGCATTAATGGACCTCTATATTCATCTTCTAAAAGAAATATTCTATCATAGTCACCATAAAATATACAGTTTCTCCGCATCCATCCATCCTCTATATCATCATCTATCCATTGTGGGACCTACTTGTCACTTTATCTAAATATATCTATGTGACATCTTGTTTTAAAGTATTTATTGAAATAAATTTAATGTTACAATCAGAATTTAATTTGGTTCTTTTATTTACGAGTTATAACATTTTTTTTATTATTTGAAGCAGTGGGGCCCGCCACTCGAACCTCCCGCATGCGCTGCATGCTGGCTCTGCTACAGCGTAGCTCCTATACTCCTCCAAGCTGTTTTACGGTGATGTTTTCGGTACCCGCTGCAGCTGATTTTTTCGGCATACAGTGCGGTCGGTCTAAGTCACACATGGCCTTGTTTAGTTCCCAAATTCAACTCCCAAATTTCACTATGCAAAAAGAAGATTCCCATCACATCAAAATACCAGCATATGCATAGAGTACTAAATGTAGATGAAATTTAAAACTAATTGCACAGTTTTATTGTACTTTGCGAGATGAACATTTTAAGCCTAATTAGTCAAAATTTGGACAATTTTTACCAAAGCGCACTGTAGCTTACTGTAGCGAATCGGGGGTCCCCGAATCGGGAACTGAACAAGGCCATGCATCTGTAGTTCTGTACCACATACGCCTGCACAGCAAACACAGGCAGGCTTGACTTATACATGGAAAAACAAAAACAATTGCACCGGGCCGCGCCTACGTGTTCCCAGTCCCCACCATGTGCAGGAAGGAGGACCCGTGTGCACGCGTCGTCACGTCCGACGATTCTACACCATCTGGGTCTCCGACGGCCGCACCGCGCGGCTGCCGACGGCCTCCTCCTCGGCGTCGTCAGCCTCACCGGACATCTCCTCGAGCGACTTGCCCTTGGACTCCGGCACGAGGAAGGTGAGGACGAAGCCGAGCATGTTGCAGGCAGCGAGGACGAAGAGCGAGTTGCGCACGCCGATGCCCGCGGGGTACCCGGCGTCCGTCTTGCTCTTGTCCTGGTTCTGCGCCGCGTACAGGAACCCGAAGGCGCCGATGATGGCGCCGGCCTTCCCGGAGGCCGCGGAGATGCCGTGGCAGGTGGACCGCAGCCGCGCCGGGAAGATCTCGGCCGGCACGATGAAGGTGGTGCTGTTGGGCCCGAAGTTCGCGAAGAAGAAGGTGAAGGCGTACATGACGACGAATCCGATGTGGTTCCCTTTCGTGGTCCAGTGGTGGTAGGGGATGGCGAGGCCGAGCATGAAGACGGTCATCATGAAGAATCCCATCAGCTGGATGGCGAAGCGTCCGACGACGTCGATGAGCGCGACGGTGAACCAGTACCCCGGCACGGTGCCGCAGAGCGCGATGAGCGTCTGCGCGCGGGAGATGCGGTACACCTCCTCGAGCGCGCTCATGGTGTTGGCCTTGGGGATCCAGTTGATGGCTGTGAAGATGTCCTTCTGGAACAGGTTCTGGCTGTAGAAGGCGATGTCGAGCAGGAACCAGGTGGTGGCGGTGCCGACGAGGTGGAGCCCGTGGCGGCGCGCGAACTCCCTGGAGAAGAGGCCGAAGGTGTTGCTCTCGGCGGTGACCATCTCGTCCAGCTTCTCCTGCTCGTCTACGATCTCCGTCTGGAGCACCTTGGACATGTCGGCCGCGGCCTGCTTGGCGTTCTTGGCCACCAGCGCCGTGTAGCGCGCCGTCTCGGGCATCTTCATCCGCCAGTAGTAGGTGAGCACCGCCGGCGCGGCGCCCAGCATGAGGATGATGCGCCACACGAAGTCGGCCTGCGGCACGGTGGAGTTGAAGTGGTCGTCCTTGTACGCCGGCGCCGGGTACCCCGCGCGGAAGGCGGCGGAGATGATGAGCGTGACAATGCCGCCGGCGAGGATGCCGAAGCCCTGCATGGCGAAGACGGCCGCGATGAAGGCGCCGCGGGTCTTCTTGTTGGCGTACTCGGACATGATGGTCGCCGACAGCGGGTAGTCGCCGCCGATGCCGAACCCGAGCCAGAAGCGGAAGAAGCAGAGCGTGGCCATGACCCCCGTGGGCGTGTGGCCGAAGGAGAGGCCCGACGCGATGGAGCAGATGACCATGAGCATGAGCGTCATCCCGTACACGCTCTTCCGCCCGAGCTTGTCGCCCAGCCAGCCGAAGAAGAGCTGGCCGGCGAGCGTGCCGCAGAAGGCCACGCCGTTGACCGCCGCGGCGACGTTGGGCGGGAGCGAGCCCGGGTTGTCCTTGCTGGTGTCCGTGTAGTAGATGCGGCCCAGCAGCTTGGTGACGAGGGAGATGCAGAAGAGGTCGTAGGCGTCCGTGAAGAAGCCCATGCCGGCCACGATGATGGCCGTGAAGTGGTACCACTGCGTCTTGGCCGCGTCCAGCGCGCTGAGCACCTGCAGGCCGTCGCCCCCGCGCGCCATGGCGGATGGATGGCGCGGATGCTGGTTGGCTAGCTGCCCCTGCCCTGCGACGACAAGAGAAGTTTGTTCGGGAGGGCAGGGTGGGATTTGGGAGATGCGCGGCTACCTAGCTTGAAGCTTTGGTGTGTGCACAAATGGCGCGGCCGGCCACGGGTATATGTAGCTCTGCTCAGACTCAGAGTCAGAGCTCACTGCTGCTCGGTCCACGGATCCTAGGCGGAATATTTTACTCTGCTTGTGGGTTGCGACTGGCCGCTGGCGTCCGCCGTGTAGCGAAGGGTGTGTTTAGTTCGTGAAAAAATTTTAGGGTTATCATAGCATTTTCGTTTGTATTTATCAATTAATGTCTAATCATATATTAATTAGGTTTAAAAGATTTGTCTTATGATTTTTTATCCAACTATGTAATTAGTTTTTTATCTATATTTAATACTATATCTATACGTCTAAATATTCGATGAGACGGAGAATCCTAAAAAATTTTAGGAACTAAACATGGCGGCGTTAGACTACTATAAGGAAGTCGGGTGTCACCCTGCGGCTGGCGACGACTGCGATGGCTGGGCAGGTGTGACTCGGGCACGCACGCTGTTGGGCCTCGTTTAGATGCCCAAATCGGGTGTTTCCGATTTACTGTGTTATATTGTAGCATTTTTGTTTTTATTTGGTAATAATTGTCTAAATATTGATTAATTAGGTTTAAAATGTTCGTCTCGTAAAGTACAATAAAACTGTGTAATTAGTTTTTTATTTTATCTACATTTAGTACTCTATGTATATGCCTATATTTTGATGTGATAGAGAATCTTCTTTTTCATAGTAAAATTTGAAGTAAATTTGAAGTAACTAAACAAGGCCTTGCTCAAGTTGCTCGCGCGGCCGCACGCTCGCACCGATCACAATCAGTTTTGACAAACGAAAAGGCTTTACAGCTTCATTTTCGTCGATTCCTCTTGTCCGAATTCAAATGGATACAGGGGACAGGGGAGGGGATCATCGTGCAAGAGCCTCAGTTCACTCTCTGCGTGAGGTCACGCAACTGGTTATCTTTTTGCCGTTTTCTGCCCCGGCGGGTTCCATTTCGCCATGACCGGAGGCCCGGACGGAGCCTGAAGTCCACCCCCTCGCAGCCTTTGCGGAGAAACTTGGTTGCTGACAGGGACAGGATGAGTGTGAGGTGCGAACGCAGTTAGCGCTTGTTAATACATTAGCAGGCTAGCAGCACACATCGACGACTTCGAGTCTCCACCACGCAGCACCCACCCCAATGATCGTGCAGCGCTAGTCACCAAATTCAACGGATACTGGCCCTAGAAAAACAGTGGATATTGTTGCAACATGAATAATTCCTCAATTTCAACTACCATTGCCATGTTTACAAGAAACTCTCCCTCTCCTGCCCTTTTTATTTATATAAATACTCAAACATATATTATCAGTTACAGCAGGGGCTCCTTTGGTAGAGTTCATATTCTCCTCAAAACATTTTAGATCCGAATTCTCCTTGAAAATGTTTCTTTGGTGATTCTCTATCGCTTCTTCAAAACCATTTCGTAGCTATTCTAGAATCGAATTCTTCAAGGAAAATGAGAAGCAAGTTAATCGAAACAGATGAAAATATCCTTTTTGGGTGATTCACCCTTGTAGTGTTTAGGTGATTCAAGGAGAAATATTTCATATTTTAGTACATTTTGCAAGGATTATGAAGAATCACCTGAGAATATAAAAACACTTCTTGCATCCAAACCACAACAAGAGTATATAAATTTGGGAATCAATTGTTAGATTATGTTAACTGAAAAGTGGCCCATATAAATTAAGGAAATTATTCTTATTATTAAATGTCTTCGCGTGATTGTTGCTAGACTTAAAGAATAAGAATTATGGGTTGAAATACCCTCTCCTCTCTATTCAAATAAAATTAGTGTTTGCATTAAGGCCCAAAGGTCAATTGCTACCGCATATACTAAATAAGTGTGTGTTACATACATGATACATGCATGAATATGTGTGTGAAAAGACTCAAGCGTTGCTTTGTGGTAGTGCCTATTAATATTACTTAATTAGTTACCATGTACTAATGTTCATGCACATGGTTACTAATTAAGTTATGTGGGTTTTTTTGGAAACGGAAGATTTTATTGCATTCCAGTAGCAGTACATCGAGATGATACACGACTTTGGAACGGAAAGCTTTCAGCCATTGCCTAAAGGATAGGCACACAGCTAAAATAAAGATGAAAGACTGAGCATACTCTAGTGACATTCAATCCTAAGACTAGATCGTCACCCATATGCCCGGGTAAAGATATCCTTCTCCACTCGTTCCAAACGTCGCGATGCTGCCACAACTTATATCCTGAAACTCCGAATTCTGAAGGATAGCCCATGAAAGGAGCCTGTGGGAGATTGCATAGATAACCTGCAAAGGAGAATTAAATTTTTTCCTTTTCAAAAACAAGATCATTCCTGTGTAACCAAATAGACCAACAAGTCACAGCTGCCCCAAGCAGAACTATAGATCTTAGATGTTTTGTAACACCATTTAGCCAGCTGCCGAACATATGTTCTACACTTTGGGGCTTCATTAGGTTAAAGGCTACTTGAGAAAAACTCCAAATGAAGCGCGTGGAACGACAATCAAAAAAACAAGTGCTGAATTGTCTCCTCTTCGTGATAAAAGCAACAAGTTTTTTTTCCATGCCAATTACGCTTAATTAGATTGTCCTTTGTTAGCACTACCCCCTCCTAAGATACCACAGAAAAATCTTTAGCTTAAGAGGCGCTTTTAGTTTCTATAACCGTTTATTCAGATTAGGAACTGGGGTTTGTATCAATGCTTTATAATGCGATTTCACCGAGAATTGTCCATTCGGATGCAAAGACCAGTAGAATTCATCATGACCTTGTGACAACGAAAAATTGGCTCGGCGTGCCAACAAATGATGCCACTCCACTAATTTAGGACCTATTAGATCTCATCTCTAGGAAAAATTAGGTGGATAGGAGCTCGGTGCTTCTGAAATTGTGACAAATTTTTGGCCTAACAATGTTGTATAAACCAGGGTATTAGTTCATCAAACTCTCATTGACTAGCCATTTGTCTTCCCAAAATCTGACCTGTGATCAATCTTTAATAATAAAAGATCCAAAGCGGAGGAAATCATATTTCACCTTCAACAAGCTAGCCCAAAAATAAGAATCACCTTGTTTACGTTCCACTTGCACCAAAGGTTAAAGACAATATGCATGTAGTACCGTGTGCTAATGTCATTGCATTAGGAGTATTATTCATTAGCACACACTAATAATGTTCATGCATTAGGGTCCTCATTAACGCCATGCATGATGTATGCGTTTCTCATCTTGTGGCTTTGTGACCCTTGAAGCACCTGGTATGGGTGTATAAATAGAAAAGGTCTACAAGTGAAGAGTGGATTCCCATTAGAGAAAAGACCACACATGAAAGTATAATAGTTCTTTTATCATCAAGAGAACAAGGTAAGAAGGAAGAGGGGAGAGAAACATTTCGAAGATGCAAGGAGCAAACATGATGCAAGGTGGGTTTATGTTGTTTATCACATGAATGGTCTATTTGTGCTATGCACGTTTGTAAAATCGTTATATTTTGGTTAAATCAATTTGTGCTAATACCATGAATTGTTTAAGCTTACATCAATTCCTAAAACATGCATGGGTCATATAGCCTCGTAGCATCCTAGCTACAAAAAGAAGAGCCAAAAGGGGTCTCATGGGGAAAGCTGTCACAGAACCTCCTAATTATGATGGCCCACAAATACACGTCATTGCCATAATGACCTCTGACAGTCGTACTTATGTTCACCATAACTTAAAAGGCATGCTTTCCTTCGAACAGGATCCAATCACAAGAGTATTGCAATATTACAACAGTTTATTCAAAATATTCAACAGAGTAAAGTAGCGGAAGTCTTACAATAACTTAAGGTTACAAACCAGTTTTCAAACTTCAAACCGTATGTAACATTATTACAAACCATTAGTAGAGAAGTATCGGTAGTAACTTTATTACATCACACAAGTGAGATGCCTTGCCCAAAGGCCACACAGTCTACTTGTCGTCACTGTCTTCAACCACGACGGTCATGCAACAAGGCTCGAAGCAGACTTGTTCATGAACCGCACCTGCAACAAGGGGTTCAACAAACCCTGAGTACGAGAGTACTCAACAAGACTTACCCGACTAAGACAAAGACTCCAAGGCATGCTAGCTTTAGGGAATCAAGGTACGGGTAATCTAGAATCAAGATTTTCTTTTGCAGAAAACCTTACTAAAGTAAGTCCTTATCTTCAACATTTTACTTTTACCATTGATGGTTCATTAACCAACTCTAGGTGATCCTAATCTAGATCAAAGTAATTATCATCAAATCCTTTCTCATCCTTTCTTTCATTCCAGTTCTTTACTACGATGCAAGTCAGGTGATCAAGTCTCCATAACCGAGGAGCAACGACGATTCGAACCGGTTATACCCAGCTGGGGATCCCTAACATCACGACATATGTAGAACCGAATCTTGCATATATCAACCCTCATTTAGATCTTCCAAAACCAGAACGTGTCCATCGCCACCCGATAGTACAGTACTCCTCGAACCCGGCCCGATTCTAGCCCCGAGGGTACACGCTACTCCCGCCATCTCTCCACTCCCAGTGCGAAGTTAGACGTTCTCGTAATGGAATCACTAACATTTTTGGGCTTACCCAAGGCATGAGGCTAGTTGCAAAGTCTCGAACACAACAGGCTTACAACGAACGGACCTTAACTGACAAGGCAGAAACACTACATTGAGACTCCTTTCCCAATGCATGTTAGCAGTGGCCAAACCACCCGCCTGATCTTTCAAGTTCATTCTCATATATTTCAATATTCATTCAATATGCCGTCATGGCTATATAAACATTGCATTTAAAAGCTTAATTTCTAAGCATAGCGAAGCATACTACGCATTTTTCGTAAAATAGGTATCAAGGTTGATATCGCAATAATCAAGGATGATAATGCAGCAATTAGGTTATCACTCAACTCCTAATTACTTAATGCAATAAACCATAATATAAATAATAAAACATTTGTAAAATTCAAGGTAGGGTTTAAATGCACTGGGGCTTACCTTGCTCTGACACGACGACTGACTCAGACTCGAGGACTCCAACGTCTGGTCCGGAACCCACCGACGATCGCTCTTCTCCGGAAACTTGCTCGACGACTTCGGCTTCCTCGAAAGCGGAGACTACACGAATACATAACATGCTTTAACATGATGCTCGATGATAAACATGATGCTTGATGATAACATGCTACGAGTTACGACTGGAGTACAACTTCCCTTCACGGTACAGTCGCAAACAGAAAACCTACTAACTAGTAGCGACGATTTCCAGCGATACCAGCTTTAACCTAAACAAGATACTAACGAGCTCAATCATGAAATTAAGGTACCAAAGATCACCAAAGGGTAGTGACCTAAGGACATCACTCAATCAAAAGGGCACACAACACTTAAAGTTCTCAAATTAACATTTATTTTCTATTTAAATAATTAGGGCATAATTAGAAGTTGATCAAACTTTATCTAAATAAGCTCAAACTTTTTCTATGGATTAACAATGATTTATAACAGTGTCATAATAAATTTCATAATTTTTGGATTAATAAATTAATTATTAAAATTCCTGGAAGTTGCATTTAATCTTTATTGGAACCAATTAATTCTACTGCACAAAGTATTCAAATTCATGGTTTAACATTTTTTCTAGATAGTTTATACATTGAGAAGCTTACACAAAAATTTTCATGAATTTTGGAACTCTACACAATTTTTAATGAAATAAACAAATAATAGCACTATTTATTTATTTGAAAAAGAAAAACAAAAACGAAATCGGGCCGATTCTTTCCTTCTCCCGCGGTCCGGCCCAGCCAGACGGCCCACTCACGCGCGCCCGCGCCCGCGCTCGCGACCGGCCCAGCAAGCGGCCCAGCCCACTCGCTCGCCTGCGCGCGCCTGCTCTCCCTCTCTCTGTCGCTGACACTGCGTCCCCACGTGTCATCGCCTTCCTCCTCCTTCCTCGCTCTCTCCCGCGACTCAGCCATGTCCGCGCGGTGGCCGGGCAGCGAGCGTTGCTTCGGTCCCACAACCAAACGACCCTACAGCACCTACGACTCACCACGAACCCGTTTTAACCCCTAGCGGCTATGCTACAGCTCTGGGGAGCCCTTCCCGACGGCCATGGCGGACTGACCGCGACGGTGACCGGTGTTCCGGCGATGCAACGCGGTAGCGACTAAGGCGAAAGAACGGGGAGCATCAGGAGCTTACAGCGGTCGCAGCGAAGCCACAAGGAGGCGCTGGGAGGCGGCAGAGGGTGCTGGCCACGTGAAGCGGCTTGGTCGCCAGAGTTGAGCACGGGAAGCGGTGGCTGCGGCGATCCAGGCGAAGTCAAGCTGGCTTGAGTGGTTCACGAGGTGCGCGAGGAAGCGGCGATCCTGTTGGTGCAACGACCGTGGCCGGAGATGGCCTGGTGGCGGCAGCGGCGAGCGGCGGAGTAGCGGCGGCGGCGATGGCGAAAACGGGGAAGAAAGAAAAACGACGGCGACCTCGACGTATTTATAGAAGAGAGTCGCGGAGCTGGTCTCTGGAAGTCGCGCGAGGTCACACTGGCGGTCCTGGCGCGCGCGAGGGCCGTGGAAGCAGCCACGGCGGCGGTCGGCCGGCGCCCATGCCGCGCGGTGGCCGTCGGTCATTGGCTCAGCACTGTAGCATCCCCCCAAACTCTGAAATTCAAACTGCTTTTTCAAATTACTTTCAAATTTGTATAACAACTTGAAAAACTTCCAATGTATGAAATCTTCAGAATTTCAAGCTCTACAAGTTTTGTATTGAACACTTTTTCCAATTCTCACTGGATTTTGAAATTTGAGTTTAAATTCAAAAAGGGACACATTTTTCAGATTTGGTAATTTAGAAATTACTTTTGATTTTATGTTGAAACTTCAAAATCTCCAAACATCAAAGTTGTATATCTTGACTATACCTACAACTTTGCTGTTCAAAGCTTTTTCAAATTCTGCCTCCATTTTGAAATCTTAGTTTGGGGACAAAAATGAATTAAAACTGAAATTTGTTTATTTTCAAAATTACTCCACATTTTACACTAAAACTTTGAAAACTCAAAACACCAAAGTTGTAGCCCTTGAAAAGTTCTACAAACTTGGTTTTGAACTTTTTCCCAAATTTTGCTTAGATTTTGAATTATTTCAAAAGGGGTAAAACAGGGTTTTGAAATTTAGGGTTTTCGGAGGGATTTTCAATTGGAATTTGTTGCTACTTTGATTTGTGATTACTTAGTGATCAAAACCTCACCCAAGGGCATCATTTGGACCAACATGACATGGTTGACCAAATGCCACTCTTGGTTGACCAATTAGCTTTTGAAATTCTTTTACATTTCTCCCCAGATTTGAATTTAAATTTGAATCAGAAAAACTCGTGACAAGTTTTGGGACTCCAATTCAAACTCAAATTTGGAGTTTCATTTTAGATGTTGTACTTGAGTTCATACCCTACACTTGACACTAGTGTGCAACACAGTCGCACACCTCAAATTACGCAGGGCATGGACTAAGTATTTGCGGTGGCATTCGAAATTAGGGTTTTCGGGTTCGGAGCACACCACTGAGAAACACATTCAACCTAGATAAGTAAACTTGTTTTAGTTGATGCATAACAAAGTTAACCTAACAGGGATGCTTTGCAATGCATTATGATGACATGGCAGATTAATTAGCACTATAACACTCGGGGTGTTACAAAAGCAAACTCAGGGCCAAGAATATAGTAGAACCATTTTTTTAGAAGATAAAACCATGAAAGGCGTGGACATAGGCTGCTTTTCGTCAAAAGCACCGGGTTAAGACAGTTGAGATTACCACAAAATAATGATCAGAACATCAAGGTTTGTCACGTATGCCAATCGACTATGATGTTTCGCAACGGGTGCATGGACTAGGCACTAGAGGTTTGAAAAGAACTAATGGCTTCTTTGGAGGGGCTCCGATGGCCTCCGGCTCTTTCACTATAGTAGTACTGTGACAGAGCTATAATTTCACCATTTCATAATTCATTTTCGAAGTAGTCGGACCGTTTTCCTTGTGCTACAGTAATATATAATGTCAGACAGTACCCTACAGCGCATATACCTCCCAAGGCCCAATCAAACTCTTTTTTATCACAATGGTGCAATTAGGGACTTGTTTGGATCCCACTAGATTGTGCAATATATAGCTTTCACAATTTAGGCTTAGGATCCAAACAACATAGCTTTTGTCCCACCTTTAAAATATAGCTTTTACAATCCACAATGTGTCTCTTGTTAGCTTATACCAGATTGTGCGTGTTAAAAGCTTTAGCTAATCCAAGCAGGACATTTTTTTTTACAATCGACCTTTCATAATCCAATAGTCCACGAGCTACAATCCGTGAATCCAGAGAGGACAACCAACATTGTAACTTGTGCACTATAAGTCTTAAACCCCACTCTCTGACCAATTTCAAATTAGAATGCACTTCCTCTTGCCCTTAGTCAAATTTATTTACCTTTGATACGTTTTTAGAAAACTATATTGCATCTACTAGTTCAAATAAATACACTATTAAGACATGCTTCATGAAGAATTCAACGAAACTAATTTGATATAATATATACGTTGGTTCATTTTTTTTCTATAACCTTAGTCAAGATTAAATATGTTTTAATTAGGGCAAAACTAAAATAACTTGTACTTTGAAAAAGGACGGAGTACCTTTTCAGCTAATCGATGTCATAAATGTCAATCCAATAGTAATGATTTAATGTTGTGAATTAAGTCTGCCAGAAGCCTTTATATTATAGAAAAATCTTTAATCCCGCCCATTCTCATTTTGTGGACAGGAAGTAGCTAGTTTGTTTTTTTTGGCAGAGTGCTGGCTGTCCTCACCCTCGTCAGCTTGTCTTGGATTTCTTTAAATAGTATTATTTTAATAAATGCTAGTAGATCTTGGTTTTTGAGAGCTAATTGTAGATCTAGGTATCATCATCAAACAAAAATTGAAAACTAACACCGTGTCGTGTCAGCCCTCCAATTTGACGGAAAAACAATTGCCTGAATCCGATCCTCATCTCAGTCTTCCTCCCTGAAATCGCGCGGGGGATTTCCTTCAGTTTGCCTGCTAGTTCACTCAACTCGAGACAACTTCACGACGTGGCAGTGTTTACTTACTTCAAAATTTCAAAAATTTTACAAGATTCTCCGTCACATCGAATCTTTGATGCATGCATGGAGTATTAAATATAGGGAAAAAAATAACTAATTGTACAGTTTGTCTGTAAATGTCGAGACGAATCTTTTAAGCCTAGTTAGTCCATGATTAAATAAATTTTACCAAATAACAACGAAAAGTGCTACAGGAACTTTACACCAACTTTTACACCATCTAAACACTACCATAGCTATCCATTGTGAAAGCGGCCGTTGACCCGTCCTAGTCGTCGCTGCCAGCAAAGCAGTACGTACGAGATATTATTTCGTTGTGTGCTGTCCGTGTGGACCGGAAACAGCAGCGCGCCATGCCGATGCGTAAACAAAGGGGTATCTTTTGGCCTAAAAAAAAGGTATCTTTTCTTATTACCGTACCGAACTGCAGCTTGTGCACACTGCGGCTACTGTTATTTGCTGTTTTTTTTTCCTTTTTGCAATGGCAATTCAATCCATACGGTTTCTTACGTTGTTTACAAATCGCTCTCAGACTATAAAACTGGGACATCAGTTCATACAATGCAAAGAAAAAGAATTTTAGCCGAGGGACAGGGGAGGCTGGAAGCGGAGCACGACATTATATTGCTGGCCCGGCCTGTCGGCGATGTACAAGTATGGTGTGGAGAACAACATTGCTGACAGCCATTTCGGCGTGCTATAGTCTACTGTATTTCCAACCAACGGCTCTCAGCTCTAGGAGAAAACAAACAACAAATTTGGTACCGCAAGCTCCACCAAATTAAGTACCATAATTTTATCAAAATGATTCCTATAGCTAGCGTCATTTTGCATCGGCCGTTCCATTTGACCTCGTATATTTTGTTCACGGGCAATCAGCTTGAATCCGAAAAAAAAAATAGTACATGTGTGTGTGTGCGCTGGCGTGTACTCCCCGCAGATGCGGCCGTTTGCAGACTGCAGCTCTGCAATCGAAAACACGTTTTCTTGTCTGTTTCGTTTGTTGTCCAGAATATAAAACTGGGATAGTATCAATCATCTGCGTGCGATGATAACCTTGTATGTCGAAGATAGGCATTGCTTTGAGAATACACCTTTTTAGAGGATCGGGTGCTCACCCGCCTCTAGAAAGGACCGGGTTTCTAGTAATGACAAATAATAGATGCACACTACTACGTATTAGGTTTTCAGTTTTTCACATTTAATACTTTTATCGTTGGTTTTGTAAGAACTGGCGGTAATGATTTCCATTGCCGGTTCAAAGGCGAGGGAGGCACAGTGCCGTGATAAGCCGATGGTGATAAATATTTTCACCATTGGATCAGCATATGATCTGTCGGTTAAAAATTGTGGTGGTCTTCACCGTCGCATCCTACACCAAATAGGCAGTGATAACATTTATCACCATTAGGTTTTCGCCCACTACGCTATGCACTTACTAACCGGCAGTGATGAGAAGTTTCACCGCCAGGTAGGAGGTAGATAGGTGCAATGGTGATTTGAGCCAGCAGTGACAATCGCTATCACCTCAGGCTCGGTGGATAGTCCAGCGGTGAAAAGCATCACGGTTGTCACCGTCGGATCATACGTTGAATCGACTAAAATAATTTTCACAGCTCGTTTGTTCGGCTATTGTGTTCCACCCACTATGCACCGGTCGTGAAAACGATTTTCACCGGCAACTCAGTGTGTGGTCCGGTGGTAAAACCAAGAACAAAACTCATTTTTCCTCCTCTTTTTCATCACTCTGTCCACTTCTTTACCTACTACATGCCTCTTCCTTCGCCATTCTTGCAATCGTTTTTCACCAAGTTGCTCTTGGAGGCTCTCAATTATCAAAAGATGAACACCACTTCCTTGTTAAGGTTGGTAACTCGCAACCCTTTAATTTCTTAGTTTGTTCCTTTGGTTAAATTGTAAATGAAAATCATCTTTTCTTCCTTTTAGAGTGCTTATAGATCACGGAGGCTCCCCGAATTTTTAAGTTTGTGTCCATACCAACTTACGCTGAGGTTGGTATGTAGCCTGTACTTTAACTGTTCGCTTGGTTATATTGTTTTCAATATATTGAGATGAATGTGATGGAGATCATCTTTAATTTAATTAGCTTTCATTTTAGAGGATAATTTTTAAAGAGTTGTTCAAGAGGCTCCCAAATTATGAAGGTTGCACATCATCGATATTATTACACTAAGTCTAAGGTTGGTTTGTTGCCACTCACAATTAGTGGGCATTTCCATTAAATTAGGCCAAGCCCAATAAACTCCAACATAGATCTCATGATTATTATCATCATGATAATTAGTACTACTCCGTCCCAAAAATAGAGTTGCCATGAGAATCGTGTGGTCAAACTTTCTCAACTTTGATTAGGTTTATAGAAAATACGTGCATCATTTATATCTCCAAATAAGTTTATTATGAAAGTATATTCAACGATCTATCTAATGATACTAAATATGTACCATAAATATTAATATTTTATTAAATATATTTGGTTAAAGTTAAAAGTTGCTGACTTTTTGGGAAACGAGAATGACTCTTTGTTTTTAGGGGACAGAGGGAGTATCTATCTTCCCCACAAAAAACAAGAATCTATCAAATTAATGGTTGTATACTTAAGCTTTTCTTTCCGATAAAAATTATATTATTATTTCTCATTTGTTTGGAACCTGTCTCTTCTAGATTAGTAACACGGAGGCAAGAGACGTCAGATAGCACCCTCGTCGCATCTACTACATCCTGACTGAGCTTTACAAAAATCAGACAAGCCCCCCCCCGCCCCCCCCCCCCCCCCCCCCCCCCCCCCCTCTTATTCAACCGCAGCCGCGTGATGTCTCCGTCTTTTGGTTGTCCCCTTCCCCTGGCATGGAGTACTGCCTGGTACTAGTAGGAAACTGGGCAGGTAACTTCGGCCCGTCGATTCTACACGCGGCATAGGAACCGGAACCCGGCCGGCGGTTGGCCGGACTGCAAGTTGCCATGGGAGAACCAACAAGGACGACACCGCGTCAAATGATCAGACGAGAAGCAAGGGAACGGACGGACGCTTGGAATGTACGGGGGTATATCCGCTTGGATCGTTGACGATGACCGCCCCATGCCTTCATGTCCAGGAGTCTTATTAGCTGTGGCTTCATTATTGATGTGCATTGGTTTGAAAAATCAAAAACGGGTAGGGTCAGTCATAGGAGCTTTATTTGATTGATTAGCTAAACTAATTAATAACAGGGTGGTTGCTATTCTACTGATTAATTGTTTGTAGCATCCAAGAAATTGCGCCGAATTTGTTGGGTAACTCTTGGACTGTTCCTTCAACCGATAGCGTGTGTGATTGATTCGCCCTATGTGGTTATTAGCTTGTTTACAGCATCAATTGACCTGCTGACGGGGTTGTTTGCTTGGCGATTAGACTTAGGCTATCCGCACTCATGGTCCTCTATATTCATCCTCTATACGTCCTAGTCAGCAAGATTCTCTCCTCTATACTCAATTCTCCCGCATCCATCCATCCTCTATATCATCCTCTATCCACTGTGGGACCCACTTGTCATTTTATCTAAATATATCCATGTGTGATCTAGTTTTGAAGGATTTATTGAGACGAATTTAATGGTGTAATCGAAATTTAATTTGAATTTTTGGTTTGTGAGTTATAACATTTTTTATACGGAAAAAAAATTGACACGCTTTTCTATGCACCGCTGTTTGCTCTGCTGCCTCACACGCGCGCGTCCGTCGGCTGCTTTAGCGTATGAACAGTAAAACGCCAGATATAGAGGATCCTGTTGCTTCCTAGATGATAGAGTAGCATATACAGAGTACCGGTGCAGCAGTTTTTCTGCTCTATCCGATCCTTCAGGAGATATAGCGGACGTGAGTGCGATCGGTCTTAGGTGGCCACAGCTTTTTGCAGCACAAAAGCTCACCAGAGTTGCAGCCATGGTTTTTGGCACCACACCTTAGGCGTTGCTACAACTGGGCGTGGCAGTCTATGGCTGGCAGACAAACAACTTCTAAGTTTACAAGACACGGAGTAAGTTGCCTTTCGTTTCCGTTGTTCAACTCAATCATCGGTCCGACACGAAAATGACCTGTAGCATACTAGGTAACATAGATAACTCAGTCCCTGGCCGCCCGAGAATTACAAATTGTCTTTGGCCACACTGATACAGCAAATGGAAACTTGTTTTTCTTTTTGAAAATGACTCGCGGTACAGTATTTCCATCAGTACGGCGCCCTGTTATACGATTTAATTAACGAGCCGTTTGGTTCTCTAAGGGTTTATTTGGAACACGGATAGAACACAGGAAAAACGAAGGAATCAAGTTCCTATAGTTTTTTTACTGTAGCAATGTTTGGAACAAAGGAATTGGCACAGACCGTTCCCGAGGAAAGGCGAGCACACCTGTACTTTCAAAGGAAAGAAAAAATGAGCTCATACCTCATGGGAATCTTTCCCGTGGCTCTTGCGTGCCCTCTCGCTCACTAATCAAATTTTCTGACAGGTGCAGGTGCTGTAGTTCCTGGTGGCCATCAGCAAAAACATGCCATCAGGACACACTACTACAAAATTTATTAACCGTGACCTTTCAAAATAGCCCTCGGAGGTGGGCAACACTTTCAACCGCCTCGGTTAATGGTAGACATTAACCGAGACGGTCATTTTTTATTAACCGAGACGGTTACAAAAAAACCACATCGCAAAATCGATTAACCGAGACGGTTACATTAAAATGCCCGTCTCGGTTAATTGATATTAACTGAGGTGGTTATTATAACGCAAACGCCTTGGTTAATATATTAACCGAGGCGGACATACTATAAGGCCCGCATCGGTTAAAACTGGCCCATCTCGAAGCCCAAATAGCCCATCTCGACCCGTCCTGGCCCGATATATCGCACAGAGTATATATACATGACTTAGGGTTTCACTGCACATCTTCTCCTCACTGAGCTGCACATCTCCCTCGACCGATTCCTCCGATTCCGCCCGATGCTCCTCTCGCGCGGGAGCCTGGCGCCTCCTCCCCTCACGATGCCCCCTCCCCTCCCGATGCCCCCTCCCCTTCCCTCCCCTTGCCGGCGGCCCCCTCCCCTCCCCTTGTCGGCGGCGCGCAGTGGGGCACTGCAGGGCGGCGTGGGGGCCGGCCACGCGGAGCGGCGCTGCAGGGCGGTGCGTGGGCCGGCCACGCGGAACGGCAAGGCGGGGCGGTACCGGCGTGTGCGCGGCGAGGGAAAGCGAGGTAGGATGGCGCCGGCGCGTGCGCGGGGCAGCGACTGCTTCGAGTGGGGCCCGGCCCCCTCCAGCAGCGGCGGCGCCTACTCTTTTCCTTTCCGGCGAGCGGCATCTCTAGCGCGCAGGGCTTGGCCCTCCTCCAACAGCGGCGCCGCCTACTCCCCGATCCGGCGGCGGGTGCCCGGATCCGGTGACCTAGTGCCCGGATCTAACAGCGGGTGCCCGAATCCGATGGCTGCTGCCCAGATCCGGCTAACAGCTCCGACGGCGCGTCGATCTAGCGAGCGGTGGCGGCGGCGGTACGTGGATGGGCTCGCTAGGCTTATCCATGGGATTTCAATTTTTTTGTTTTCTTAATTCGATTAACCGAGGCGGGCATCCAATCGCCTCGGAAAAGGTCCTATTAACAGTGACCTTTGATCCGAGGTGGTTGTGATAACCGTCTCGGTAAATCGATTATGTCTGTCTCGAAAAAGTTTTATGTAGCAGTGACACGTCAACTCATGTGTCATTTTATAAAGTACTACTCCCTCCGTCCATTTATATCTGTCATTGGTGGTGTGCGTGCCACAATTTTGACTCGATTTATAAAAAATACGTACAACATTTGTATCTCCAAATAAATTTATTAAAAACTAGATTCAAAGATCTTTCCAATGATACTAATTATGTACTATAAATATTAATATTTTTAATACATATTTAGTCAAAGTTGTTTTTCGAAAAGCGCAAACGATAGATATTAAGGGACAAAGGAAGTAGGAAGCTCTTATTTACTCTAAACAACTATGCTTACTGCAAACCAATAGATTCCTACATTAGTATTCATGTGTTCCAAACACCAATTCCTATAAAAATCCTGTATTTTCAATTCCCTGTTTTACACTTCTATTATTTTCCTATTCCTATGTTTTCTCCGAGTTTTACATTCGTCCGTTTCAAAAAGGGCTAAAAGGTTATGTCACCCCATTACGGAGGGCATTAAATACCTTTACACATGTTTGCTTCTTTACTTCCTGTAATGGGTTCCATTTCCATTTTCGGGCACAAAGTGTAATCAGTCATCCCTGCTCTATTTATGCCGTGTTTAGATCCCGGCTCCCGTCGTTTGTATTTGGTAAAAATTGTTCAAACTTTGACTAATTAGTCTTAAAATGTTCGTCTCACAAAGTATAACAAAACTGTGTAATTAGTTTTTAATTTCATCTACATTTAGCACTCCATGCATGTGCCGGCATTTTAATATAATGAGAATCTTCTTTTTGCATAGTAGAATTTAGGGTAGAAATTGGAAACTAAAAGGCCTTACAGTGTTATCTGATTCCATTACCACTCATTGACCAAACAGTACCGAAGCGCACATATATCATACTCGTCTCGGTTTAAGTGTTGTTTCCAGTTTTCGTGCCATAAGTTTGACTTGATTTGTAGAAAATACGTGTAATATTTGTATCTTCAAATAAATTTATTAAAAGACTAGATTCAAAGATCTTTCCAATGATATCAATTATGTATCATAAATATTAATATTTTTAATATATATTTTGTCAAAATTATTTCTTGGAAAACGAAAGCGACAGATATTTTGAGACGGAGGGAGTACTCCATACGGGATGAAATACTAGTGGGAAATCCAACCATTTATGGGCTCATGCGTCGTTGAATTCAACCGAAATTCTTTTGTCTAGGGCGGGGCATCCATCCCTTCATGATCAACAGTACAGTGGATTTTGAGACATCAGCTTGGCTCAAAAAAGGTGGCAACACCGACTCAAAAAAGGTGACAACTCAGAACGCATGCATATAAAACAATCCCATCTCCGACGTGGCCCTGTTCGTTTTGCTAAAATTTTACCTATGTCGATATTTATGCTAAAATATTACGAGAGAAAAATACTATTCGTTCACTTTAAAAATACCATTAGAGTAGTGCGACAGAATAGGGGGCTATATATCCCTAATCGTGGCAACTGATCTGCCTGTGCGTTGACTCTGGGTTATAAGTAATAAATAAACTGTGCCCATCATATGTCCTTTTAACTTTGGTCAGCTCCATTTGGTTACGCATGTGTTATATGGTCTTATTTAGTTTCTCTACCAAAAGTTTATACCATATCCTATCTAATATTTGACACGTATATGGAGTATTAAATATAGACTAAAAATAACTAATTGTACAGATTACGACCACTTTACGAGACGAATCTTTTAAGCCTAATTAGTCTATGATTTGACAATAAAATACTACAGTAACACATGTGCTAATGACAAATTAATTAAGCTTAATAAATTCATCTCGTAGTTTACTGACGGATTCTATAATTTATTTTTTATTAGTATCCAAACACCTAAAAACTCTAGTTCAAAACAGAATAATGTACTGTGCTAATATCTTTTTCCTTGTCCAGTCGTAGAGGGGCCCGTTTGGTTAAGCTGAGCCTGGCCGTTCCCCTTCCACCGAACCGGCGGTAAGGCTATCCGCACTTATGGTCCTCTATATTCATCCTCTATACGTCTTGGTCAGCAAGATTCTCTCCTCTATACTCAATTCTCCCGCACCCATTCATCCTCTATATCATCCTCTATCCACTCTATCTAATGTGGGACCCACTTGTCACTTTATCTAAATATATCCATGAGTGGTCTAGTTTTGAAGGATTTATTGAGACGAATTTAATGGTGCAATCGAAATTTAATTTGGATTTTTGGTTTGTGAGTTATAGCATTTTTTTCCTTGGTTTAGCTAGTAGGGCCCGCGACTGCGCACTATAGAGTAAACACTGTACTACTCTAAATATAGAGTGAGAGAAAAGATAGAGTATCGTTTTAGAGTATCCAGTGTAGCAGTTTTTACTCTATTTACTCTATATTCATACTCTAAAGCTTTAGAGTATCATTTAGAGTATGGCACTGCGGATAGTCTAACGAGGAACGAATTGAAGGGCCAATTTGGCAGGGCCTGGCCTATACAGTAGTAGCGAAAGTCGTCGGGTCGTCGGTCGTCGGCAGGGACGATAGTAACGGCTCTGCCTCTGTCTGAGCAGGCGAGGAACCGTACGACGTGTCAGCCTGCTGTGTCAGGTCTCCGGTCTCCGCCCTCGGTGTTGACCGGCCACAGCACAACGCGTCTGGGCTTGTTTAGATCGCAAGTTTTTTCGGTTAGTGTAGATTTAAAAGATTTGTCTCGTGATTTACAACTAAACTGTATAATTAATTATTTTTTATCTATATTTAATGTTTCATGTATATATCTAAACATTCGATGTGATAAAGAGAGAGTAAAGGGGGTGTTTGGTTTGAGGAGTTAAAGTTTAACAAACATTGTAGCACTTTCGTCTTATTTGACAAAAAGTTTCTAATTTTGGACTAATTATGTTTAATAGATTCGTCTCGTAAATTACTCCTAATCTGTGCCGACATGTATACAATTAATCTACATTTAGTACTCCATACATTTGAGGCAATATTGATGCGACCGAAGTTAAACTTTAACACATTGACCCTAAAAATTTAGAATTTAACGAAGGCCTGTGTCTGGGTTTTGGTCTGCGTCCGCTGCCCGCTCCAGAGTCCAGACAGGCCAACAACATCAAGGCCCTTTAGTACTGCTTGAGTACACAGGAGTAGCGCGTAGTTGCTGGTGACATTTAACATCCGTGCTCTGTTTTTCATACTCGGGCCATGTTTAGTTACCCAAATTTGGGTCCAAATTACACTATACAAAAAGAAGATTTCCCGTCACATCAAAATACCGGCACATCTATAGAGTACTAAATGTAGATGAAATAAAAAACTAATTACACAGTTTTGTTGTATTTTACGAGACGGACATTTTGAGCCTAATTAATCAATGTTTGAACAATTATTAACAAATAAAAACAAAATGCTACCGTTCTAAACAGTAATTTGGGTATCCTGAATTTGGGATCTAAACAAGGCCTCGTACGCCGTTGCACTTGTTGCTGTACACCTACACGGCACTGGCCACCCCTACCCGTCGCACGCGGTATGGTCGCCCGCCCGTCTTTAAAATCAATCAAGCCGTGCCTGGCTGTCTTCAAGTACGGAGTACTCCTACACTCCTACGGAGTATAGTCTCCTACTACTCCGTAGTAGGCTATTGGGTCAGCAACAACAGCCAACAGGAGCCCTGACCCACAGTCCAGAGACAGACGGACAGAGGACGGCTGAGGCGGCGAGGCCTAAATGCAAGGCGGTTAGGCCTAAGCCTAACAACGATCCGTGCACGTAAACATCCACACTGGCAGCTCCAGCTTCCTCCTGTTATGTTCCGTTTCTCTCTCTCTCTAAATTTGACTCAATTTGTTTATAGAAAAAGTACATCCACATCCACATGTACAAAAAGTTATACAAATTTAATTTATAATAGCTTTAAAACCTTTTTGCGTTTTGGAACCTTGACTGAGACTATAAATTGAGAGGTGTATGTATTAAATTTTAGAGAATATACAAAGTCTCAGTGAGCCACATAATCATGGAAATACGACCGGTCATAACATAAATTTTAATAAGCATATGGGCGCCATCTAATTTTCTTTCGTGTATCTTCCTCCTATATATGCATCATGAGTTCGTGCATAAGCGTGTTGAATTCAGTTTTTTGTCACTCCCTTCAGATTCCCACGGTATCACATCAATTCAGTAACCATGCATAAGTTTTATTGTCACTCTTTAGACAAAACTGAAGCTGGACTTCAATCCTTCTTCCACCTACACACCCCATTCCACCTTCCACCCACTCATCCTAAATAAACTTTACACAACTTAAATAAAATGGTTCAAATTTCATAAAGATTTTTAGCTTATTTGATCGCTCATCGACCCTCATCTCAATCTTAGTATGGTCACGACCTTAAAATTGAGCTACATTTCATTATATGGAATATCCAAGTATCCACAGTGAGGCAATTGCAATATAGCTCTACATCATTATAGATTCTTCACCATGGCAAGACAAAAAAAAACAACGAATTGATTGTTTATCTATACATCAACATGTGTGAAACTAGCATAGGACACGACTTATATAGTTAAACCAGCATACTAGCATAGGACATGCGTAGAAAAGTTAACTTTCTCAGTTTCTCTTGATCCATAGTATGCTGGTTTATCTATAGTTCTAATTATAGGCTAAAACTTGAAAGTCTATGGATGATCAAGAGATAGTTAACTTTTCTACACATTAAACTAGCATACTAGATAGGCTTGCATATCCTTGACAGTTGGGCTAAGTATATCTTATAGCCAGCTAAGTCTTGTGGAAGTACGTGTGTACTCAGAGGTTGTTTCCACATTATTGTAGGTATAATGATTGAACATGTGCCATTTTGGTGATACGTGTGGTATCTTCATGTTTGACTCAAATTACAAAGGTCTTGGCTAGGAAGTTGGCTACATTAGACAACCCACAACGTAGGAATATATCGAGAGAGAATATCCACAACGTAGGAATATATCGAGAGAGAATACCCAGCACATGTATGAAATCGATCAGCCTCTAATTTCGTCCGCAACTTTGTAATGCGTGTAAACCCCTCTTATCCTTGGTCGTAGCCGCGTAACGTATATAATACGAGCCCCATTATCTTGGTTGATACTATACGGTTTTGGCTAGCACGGAGGGTGACATCGACCCTGTCCACTCCATTCTACAGGCCACGCGGGCGGCACGTACGGCAGGTCGGAACGGGGTTTTTATGTCTGCGCTGGGGGGCGTCCCGGCCTCCAGCCGTTGTTGAAGACCGGAACCGGCCCAACTGGACTAAAATATGGGCCAATTATGGCCGTGTATGTAGCCTGTTGTGTTTGGTGACGAGGTTGAAGGAGACGGACCTGGGCTGGGTGTCATCTCATATTATTTAAACACAGACTCCTAGGGCTTGTTCGGCTGGCTGGCTCCTAGCCAGCTAGTAGTGTTTTTCTCTCACATCAATCCAGCATTAGCCTGCAGCCATCAGTCAGCCAGCAGTATTTTTCTCTCATAACAAATCAGCACCAGCCATCAGCCACCAGCTAACCGAACGAGGCGCTAGATGAGAATTTTATAATTAGTAATTGACAGGGTGACCGCTGATCCTAATAATTGGCAGCAGCATCCGAGTCATTATTACGATGGGAATATTGGGACTGATAATATTTGGATTGTTTTCAATTAACTCGATGATGGAGTGTGATTGATTTGAGCTATATATAGGTTTTTTGTTCAACGCTATATCCGTCACTACAAACGTTTGTAGTACTATATGGCCTAAATATCTCCGGCATATATAATAATACTTTACTCCTACAATTTGTCTAACCTGGACGACCTAATCTACATAGCTGGCTGCATGATGGCACGTAGAGGTCGACTCCACATTATTATGCGTGCAAGCAATGCGGTTCGTGCCATGCATGTATCTGAGACAATATACTATGTACATGTGGTTGACTTGATTACATGGAGTATATATAAACTGCTCACATTATCCATTTGACTTTGAATTAACAACTTTGCACGCCAATAATGAGAAGCACAACTTTGCACGCAAATAATGAATAGAACGGATCGGAGAGGACGTAGATATCACGCTAGCTTTTGTACGTGTCTATGCATCTGTACTGTAGTTGCTGCAACATTGATCTATTTTTGCTCCGAAACTGAACGGAAAGCAGAAAGGTTGTGTTGTGAAGGTCAAATGTGCGCATTGGGTCACAACGAGGACCTAACAATATAAGCCCACGTTTTTTGCACGGTTTTCTGATCTAGCATTTTAGCAGGACAAATTTGCTTATCAGCCGTGGAACAGTGTTTTTCTCTCACAGTAAATCAGCCATAGCCAGCTTATAAGCCAAAAAACAGTCTGCCGAACAGGGCCTTTGTTCCATGACATGGCCAAAGACGGTCGTGCTAGCTACGTACGTGCTCTGACATTATATTTTTGGTCAGCCAACTCAATTGCTGCTCGTGCTGGGCTGTGCGATTTCAGCCCAAGTTACGTACCCGGCCCTAGCGATGGAGGAAGCAGCCCATATTTGCTCTTAATTTTCTTTATCCTGTCATTCATTTTTCTTTTTGTTTCCTCTAACCTGGTGATTAATGCGAACTTGTCACCGTCAATAATATCCACAAATAATAAAAAAATAATATCATAAGGTAGAAAGGAAACTCCATGTCCTTGAGAAAATACATACTTTTACCATGTTTGTCTATTGAGGATACCAGGAGCGCAGTTTTAATTTTGCTACAATTCCACTTTTTCCGCCCTTTTAAATGCCTTGAAATTAGAGAAATAGTTGTATCACATTATTTATTAGGGGTATAGGTTTTTTCCTTAGAAATAGTACCCCCTTGGTTAGTGTGCATGATGCACTATCGACAAGCATTGCAGAATCGAAGGGAGTATATATTACATTGAATAGCTAAAATGCTTATGCTGTATGAAACATTTGAAGTCAATGGTTCTACCTATTAGGCCAGTCTCAATGGCTAGTGTCATTGCACGGTTTCCAAAATTGCCACGTCATCTACAGTGAAATGAAATGGTGAATGAAACAACCTCAACAATGCATCATTTCATTTTACTATTTCCAAAGCTAAGCAAAGCGTTTAATTGCTGCAAATTGTTTGGATCATATGCACCCTATGAATTGTGTAGCCATTTCCAGCAGCGGAGCCAGCGGTGGGGCAGGGGGCCCCCTACCGCCACGATTCCCACAGAGCCCCCCCTAAGCCCCCCTACAAATTTGAGGAGGAAGAAGGAAAGGAGGGGTGGGATGAAGAAGAAGAGGAAGTAGCCCCCCCTGCCGTCAATCCTGCCTCCGCTGCTGGCCATTTCCATTTGTTTTCAAATCAAGTACTACATATCGAACTGTTCAAGCTGCAGATAGTTGTGTTTCACGTTGTCACACTCAAATTTACAGAGCTATTTCCACACATTCTTTCACATCTCAGGCAAAAGGTAGATAAAATGTAGATATTTATTACTGTACTACTAGTCTACTACGACTCAATCAAAGTACGGTGGAACTCACCTTCTTGAGTCACCTATTGAACTCGATGTTTGCCACCAAGCCCTTTTTCACCGCTGGAGCCGCGCCACAACGAAGTTCCTCCACCGCAGAATATTCTGCTCGCCATGCTCTGGCGGATCAAGTGGATCCGTCTTCACCGGTCATGGGGATATGGGGACGGCGGACTTTGACACCATCACCGAAGCCTGAGGGATGCGGAAGGGAAGAGGAGGCGGGATGAGTGGAGATGGTAGGAAAGTACGGAAGTGGAAGCCGCACGGGATCGGAGGGGATGAAATGATAAGCCTCAGTGCGGGTTTCATGCGATTACCGATGTGTGGAAAATGGTGCTAATTCGTTTCACCCCCGTGAAATGCTTCCTTTCTTTCTCCTCCTCAAATCATGCAAAGATTCTATTTTTACTGATGTGTCACCCTATTTAATATTTATGAAACCCCATGAAATGTCCATTGAGACTGACCTTAGTGCCTTTGAATTGACCATGTTTTTGTTTGGCTTAGTTTTTTGTTCAAATATCTAGGCATTCATGAAGTCATGTCCATTTATGATTTTCCCTTTTTTTTATTTTGTCTCTAATGTAAGCGATCAACCTGATGAGATGGATCATAGATACAGTGTTTGGCTTAGATGGCGATGAATCTTTGATGGAGGAAACAAGAAATAGATACCTTTGGATAATAGATATATATGTCTTTTCACATACATGTGACGGGAAAAATTGGTGGGGACATTCATATTTCAGTATCTGAGATAGGGGAGCGACTCACATGTTACTCGTGTGGTGCATGTATATTATTACAGAGGGAGAGGGTGTACTCCGTAAATGCGTGCTTGGTTACGTCATCTCCTCGTGCCTACGTAAGTAGACGTGCGGTCTCGCTGAGTTCATTCAACTAGTAATAATAATATAAATAAATTACTACTGTATAAAACTAGAGAGGGAGAGTGGATAGAGTAGTAGAATGAACTGTGGGCTACGCTGCTTCAAAAAAAAAAAAAAACTGTGGGCTACGCAATGTAGGATATGGGCGGGATTGTTTTCCAAAAGAAGCAAGGTAGGAAGGTGGCCCTTCAGTCCCATAAAGCAAAGACATCATAGAATTCAAAATTTGTCTTTATACAAAAAAAGACATTCTAGCACTATTTAGCATTATATCAGCAATGTGCATCACTCAAGAGGGGTATACAGGTCATCTTGTTTCATACTTATGTGTCCTAGCTAGAAAATAGAAATCCTATATAGTGTCTTCATTTACGGGATGGAGGGGAGTATCTCTCTGAAAAAAGAAGAGGAAAAACTGTTATGGAGAGCATACTAAGATTGTTTTAGTCGAAATTACTCAGGCCCTATTTGGCAGGGCTTTACTTCACTAGTCAATCTTTTTTTTGCCAGTTCCACGAACGCTTCCATCAGTGGAGCTGGAGCCGTTTTGACGATACAATACATGTTTTATTCGTTTCTAGTGCTCTTTCCTAGGTTCCTTTTAACATCTCTAAGAATTACAATGGCTTTTCTAAGGTCATGTGAACAACATAGTATACATAAGACAACCCAAACCTGAATAAAAGAGTTTCATTCATTCTTTATTTTGCTTCAAAAGTGCTAGGGCATAATTCCTAATTGAGTTTAGTTCCTTCACTAAAGATACATTAACAAGTTTATTTTTTTCATAGAAAATCATTTCAAAATTTTCAAAGGAAAGTCTTTTAAGACAAATAAGAAGTTCTTTATTTTGATCTATATGTATTTTTACTTCTACATACCTTTTATCTTTCATATAAAATTTTACAAGATAACATTGACATCATGGACAAGTTCGAACAGACCCATGACAGCTAACGTGTGATGTGAGTCTCACCTTGGGTCTTGAGAGTTGGTTGGACCAACATATAAGGCTTCTAGGGTCCTTGTCATCAACACCATGTTAGCCCTTTTACGTGAGGGGAGGATGAAAGCATAAGTGGGTTGGTAGGACCGATCAATGTATAGAGTGGACTTGAACTATTTGGACTCTGGACATTACTAATGGCGTCAGACTTGACCTCCGTGGACATATGGTGCATGGTATGTGTAGCTTGTGACATAGCACATGTGCCGGTATTGGATGCATGCACGTGTGTTTCAAGAGGGAGCATTTTTTGTCATCATTTACTTGGTTGTGGGTGTGTTGGGCAGACGATGACATCTGGCCCTTTGAGGTGGTTGCAACCTAGGCCAATTTGACTTAGGCCCATGATGTATCATGTGTATGTTGAGATGAGATTGTGCAAGTTTAGTCCCACCTTGGTCATTGAGGGTGGGTATAGCACATATAATGCTTTTAGTCCACGTCATTAACTCTAGGTTGGCCATTTTATGTAAAGCAAGGATGAAAAGCGTAAATAGGTTAGTGAAAGTGTGCGCTTTACTAAGAGTGTAGAGTGGATCTGAGATATTTGAACTCTAGGCACTAAATAACCAAGTTATAACTTATGTCAATGTTAATTTATCATTAGAAAAAATAAGAATATAATAAGCATATAAATATTGTAATACAACTTACCACCAATAACTTTAGTACTCCATTGCAAATATAGATTTTTTTTATTTTTAACACTTTTTAAAAACTATTTTTAATTTTAGCACCAAATTTTTTTATATCTAACACTTTTGGCCGCTCCCCACGGGAGGGAGCGGCATTTGTACGTTGCCGCTCCCCACGTGGAGGAGCGGCAAGGGTGCTGCCGTGGCATTGGGAGCCACGTGTACTAGGGCTGCCGCTCCCCCCTGGAGGAGCGGCAAGGCTGCCGCTCCTCAGATCAGGGAGCGGCAAGCCCCCCATGCTGGCGCTCCCGATTTTTTTTATTGCTGACACGACGGTTGCTTTGCTATTGGGATTTTTTTTTATTGCTGACACGATGGTTGCTTTGCTATTGGACGAAAAGGGCCACCCCCCGCTGCCGCTCCTTGATCTGGGGAGCGGCAGCCTTGCCGCTCCCCAGATCAAGGAGCGGCAGGGGGGGCGCGGTACTTCATCAACCGAACGAAACGGTTCGGCCGCGCGAGAAAGCAATAGCCGCCGCCCCACGCTCAACGCCGCGCCCGTGCGTGCCCCCGCCCGTCGTGCCCCCGCGCCGGCGCCCGGCCCCCTGCCAGCGACTGCCCCGAGCAGCCCCTCCGCGAGCTCCAGTGCAGCCCCTCCGCGAGCAGCGCCGAGCCGTGCACGGGAGGCAGGGCCGGCCCCTCCCCGTGCAGCCCCTCCGCGAGCAGCGCCGAGCCTCCTCCCCGAGCACTTCGTCCTCGATAGCGCATCCGTTCCAAGGTAATTTCGTTTTTTTTTGAATTTTTGATGTATTATAATTGTTAGTTAGATTAGTTTGTTTAGTATTGTTATTTTAAATAATTAGTTTAATTGTTTAGTTGATATTATTAGTAAAGTTAGCATAGTTATTATAAATATTATAAATAGTTATTTTAGTTAGTATGATTAGTAAAGTTAGTATATATTTTATAAATAGTTAGTATGTTTAGTTTAGATTAGTGAAGTTAGTATAGGTGATATAAATAGTTAGTTTAGTTAGTATAGTGTAGTTATTAAATTTAGTATAGTTAGTTAGTTTGGACGATTTGATGAAGTTTCGTCGAATGGTTTTCAGATGGATTGTTGTGTCCGAGTTTATTTCGGAGGAATTGTTAGGAAGGAAGATGGTGAATTTCAGGATATGGAAGAGGAGTTGGAATGGTTCGATGAACCGCCGAGTTTCAATGACCTTTGTGTGCGTTTGAATGCAAAGTTTGGCGGTGATTTTATAATCAAGGGGAGATTTGACAGTGGGAAGACTCGGGCAAAATATGTCCTGATGCCTTTGCGGGACCCTGCTCATTGGTCCCGCTACACTAGGGTCCTCGCTGGCTCGAACTCACCCATTGCTGAGGTGGTTGTGGAGAATGGGTACAGGTTGGGGGATGATCATCATGACGATGATGGAGGTGATGAAGGAGCAGTTCCATTCATATTTAGTCAGTTGGATATGGATGGTCAGTTGACGTAGGAGCAGTTGCATTCACATCCAGTGGGTTGTATAAATAACGACTTTGATGTGAGGGAGTTCGAACGTGAAGAGCAGGAGCAGGCGGAAGAGAACTGGTTCGGTCATGACGACCACCTTGACGATGATGACGACGATGATGACGACGACGACGACGACGACAACGATGATGATAGAGCTGCCCATGCGACGCCGGTTGTTGCTACAACGTCCGATGTTTCACCTTCGGTGCTTCATGGCATGCCGACTCAGGGCAGGTTGGTCCATGATTTACCAGAGGGTGGTGCGCCGTATTTTGATTCGTGGGGTAGGATCAGCGAAGCACAGCATTATGTTGCACCGCCCCCTTACACAGAGGTAGAACTCATGCAACTGAGTCAGGGCGGTGTACCTTTTAGTGGTGGTCCGAACTACAGGGATGTCAGCATGGTACATATGGCAGTTTGTGACACAGGTCTGCAGATGTGTGCACAATCTCTGTATAACCATGAGCATGTAATCCTTCAGAAGGGTATGATATTCAATACAATGTCAGAGATGAAGCTCTTTCTTCAGGATTACGCTGTGTACCACCATAGGCCATACTTGGTGACTCATTCCGACAAGAACTTGAGGTACCACATTACCTGCAAAGCAGGTTATCCATGCCAGTGGAGGCTTACTGCAAGGAAGAAAGCGAGTGATGGCAAATGGAGGATAAGTAAATTGGTCCAACCCCATTTATGCTTGGATAATAAGGGTAAAGAATATCATCCGCAGCTCACTGCATGTTACCTTGGCCGTCGTATATTAGGCCTCGTTGACAAGGATAATGATGTCTCGGTGTCTTATTTACAACAGTCCATATATGAGCTTGTAAAGTATCATGTGAAGTATGGCAAGGCTTGGCGTGCAAAGCAAATTGCACTGGCGATCCGATGGGGTAGTTGGGAGGAGGCGTACAACCGAGTTCCCCGAATACTGTCTGCAATGAATTACTACAACCATGGCATGAAATAGTTTGTGGACACCGGTGGGCTGTATTTGCAGAACTCGGGGAGGCATGTGCTACATCGTGTTTTCTGGTCGTTTGCTCAGACGAAGCATGCTTTCCAGTTCTGTAGGCCAGTGGTCCTTGTTGATGGCACTTTCTTGACGGGAAAGTACAGGGGCACTTTGATGATGGCTGCTGCGGTTGATCTGGAGGACCAGATAGTACCAATGGCCTTTGCTTTGGCAGAGGAAGAGAACAATTCGTCGTGGTCATGGTTCATGCGGCTTCTACGTACCCAAGTGATTGGGGCATCACGCACTATATGCTTGATTTCGGATCGGCACGCAGGGATTCTCCACGCCGCCAGTGAAGATATCGAAGGGTTCCCGTCTTTGGTGCATAGATGGTGCATGCGTCATTTTGCAGCTAATTTCTGGCGGCGTCAGAGGAAGAAGGAGGTTAGTGACATGGTTAAGGCTCTATGTTGTGTGCGTATAGAGTACCAGTTCAAAGAGAAAATGAGAGAACTAGACAAAGTGCTGAACCAAGCCGCCAAGACTTGGTTACAGGACCAGATGGAACATAAGGAAAAGTGGGCACTAGCATACGACGAGGGTGGATTCAGGTACGGCATCATGACCACCAACTCGTCCGAGTCTTTCAACCGCGTGTTCACCGGAGTGCGCTCGTTACCAGTGTCTGGGATTGTTGAGTTCTCTTTCATGAAGTGCAACGAATATTTTGTGAAGAGGTGGGAGCTCGCGCAGAGGAATATAAAGGAGGCAGGGGTGTGGGGAAAGGCAGCCACTAATTTTATTAAGGAGGGAGAGGAATTCGCCAAGCAGCAGATTGGTGAGCCATACGGACCTCACAGGCATATCTACAGTGTACGGGGGTTGGGTGGCACAAGCATGGGCGGGGAGCGTTACGGTGGCAGGAACTACCGTGTCGATTTAGACAAAGTTGAGTGCAGTTGTAACGTCCCTCAGATCATGCATGCCCCTTGCTCTCACATGATCACGGCCTGTAGGATGCGTGGATATAACTACTTGGCTTTGCCATATATGTCTCCTTTGTACCTCCGTTCGAACACCGTTCGGGTATGGGAGAAGAGCTTCGAGCCTTACCTTGACCCGTCACAATGGCCCTCATATCATGGACCTGACTATGCGCCCAATCCGGCCCTACAGAAGTTGAGCAAGGGCAGAAGGAAGAAGAAACGTCTGAAGGGGGATATGGATGCTATGAAAGGGTATGGGGATGACATGTACGGAGGGGGAGACTTCAACGAGACACGTGGCCGGAATTTATGCTCGGTTTGCAAGCAACCGGGTCACAAGGCTAGCAGGCATAGAAGACCTGGACAACAGGTCTGTCCATATTAATTTGTTAAGATAACCTAGTATATTTGGTCTTATTTGTACCATTATGTTTTGTTGTAACATAAGTTGTTCTACCTGTTGTTGCAATGTTCAGTTATTAATATTATTTGTACTAACTCTTTTTTTTAATCTGAAACAGGATGGAGGAACCTCATCCTCCCAGGTGGCATCCGAAGTACCCCCTCCTTGACTATGACTACGACAAGGACCACAGGGGGGCTCACATGGAGTACGGGCCTATGGACGAGCAGCTGCCCCTTCTGAAGCCGCGCACACACACCCGGCAGCTCAGGTGGGATGAGCGTTACGCGCCGTACATACGGCGTGCCGGTTTTCTTGAGCTTGTCCGCGTGGTCCGGGAAGGTCTTCCGCCCCTAAACCCCGCACTTCTTACTGCAGCTGTGGACAGGTACCTTATTTTTCAACCTAACACAGTTGTATAATGATATTTAAACTATGTAACCATTGTTTTCCTAACACAGGTGGAGGCCGGAGACCCACACTTTTCACCTTCCTTGCGGCGAGATGACAGTGACCCTCGAGGATGTGAGGGTAATACTTTGCCTTCACATTGGAGGCAGTTGTGTGACTGGCGTCGTGGACAACGACGGTTGGAGGCAGAAGGTGTACGAGTTCTGTGGCCAATACCCAGATGACAACGAGGAAACTAAGAAGCATAAGTAAGCTACTTAATTGGTTTGCGTTGCTTTCATTGCAGCCTTTGTTTCAAATCGATGGCCTCTAATTATTATTTAAAATTTCAGGAAAACTTCCGGTGTCACGTCACAGTGGCTTATTGGGCGCTTCGATAACCTGGACCCAGATGCTGGTCCGGGTACCGTCGAGACGTACGCTCGGGTCTGGCTATGGCACTTCCTTGGTACGTTCTTGTTCCCCGACGCGTCGGGCAACGTCGTCAGCTGGATCTTCCTGGACATACTACGTCAGCCGTGGGAGAACATCGCCCTGTTCAGTTGGGGCAGCGCGGTCCTAGCATGGACGTACAGGCAGTTGTGCGCTGCTTGCCGTCGCGGATCGGGCTACCCGTCGCTTGGTGGTTGCTCGTACCTGCTGCAGATCTGGATCTGGTACCGGTGGCCTGTCGGGCGGCCTAGAATGGACGCTTTGCCTGTAAGTAATGTACAATGAAACTAATTACATTAGCATTTCGTGCGAAACTTTTTTTAAGAAATGAATAATTCATTTTTGTGTACAAAGCAGGATTGGCAGCCTGAGGATACAATGCCTACAACCTTGTGGGTTTGGAGCGGGACAGAGCAGGTCACAGGGAATGCAGAGCGCAAGTACAGGGAGTACACCGACTTGCTTGACGTGCTAACACACATGCAGGTACGTTGGAATCTTTCATGTGTATGGTAATAGATTATCTTGTCAATGATAAAGACTAACTGAATTGCCATTTGCTAGGTGTATTGGCAACCGTACGACGATCCCCAGCTACGGGCTAACTTGACTCCGAAGTGTTGGCAAGAGAACGACGAATTTCGGTCCGACGTCCCGCTTATTTTCTTTCACGTGGTTGAGATGCACTATCCCATCAGGGTTTGCAGGCAGTTTGGCAAACGTACGGGTGTGCCACCACCTCTTTACTCCACGAGCAAGGAGCTGCACAGGTTGGTTAGGAAAATTATATTTTTGCATCAACTAATTCGGCATACGTACGTCATTGCATTTATGTGCACTAACACCCTCTGTACTTGTTACAGTGTGGACCGCAGGCTTAGGATGAAGCAGAAGGACTGGCGTGAGATACACGCAAAATACATCGAGAAATGGGAGAGAAGGGAGAAGCAGCCGCTATAGGATGGCCCTCCACATGACCAACATGCCTTCAACGAGTACCTACGGTGGCTTCACAGGTCGACCCGTGTGCACGTGAGGCAGCCGTACAAGGGGGGAGAACTTCCTGCGGACTCCGAGGACGACATCGTCGCCGACGAATACGAAGAGGCGACTATGCGCGAGACGCAGCCACAGAGAGCCCCCCTTCAGAGATACGTGGTAAGATCCTGGATCCGTGCACTTTGGGTGGGGTGTATTCCAGTTTTAGTAAATTATAACGTCAAGGTGAAATCTCGTTTATATATGCAGGCCACACAATTGGCAATGATGTCCAACGAAGCAGCGCTTCAACTACACGATTGCAGAAACAAAGGGCGAGGCGCGCTTGAGACATTTGTGCACGTAAGCAACATGTTCAAAATATCCTATAATCCTCTATAGGTTCCTAAGGTTGTCCCAAATAATATGAGTCCACACATGTGTTTGCAGAAAATGAGCAGGAGTTTGAGGAAGCTAGCCCAGAAGTTGAGCCGCATGGACACTCCGTGGGAGCCGCCAGCAAACCCTCCGCGTTCGCAGAGCACAGCTTCGGCTTCTCTGAGGACTCCTGTAGGCTCTTCGGACCCCGTCACGGGGTCTACCTCCGACGCACGTACACCACCACACCGCCCCGACAAGGCCCCAGTTGAGGAGGAGGACTATGAGGACGACGACTTAGACTCGTCCGGCGAGGACGAGGCATCGGGCTTCGGCATACCCCAGCACAGCCACCCTATACAGCAGGGCCCTTCCCACCTTGGTCCTTTCCAGCAGGGCTTCTTCTAGCAGGGTCCTATGCAGCAGGGCTTTTCCCAGCCAGTCCCGTACCAGTAGCCCTCTATCCACCTCGATCCTTTCCAGCAGGGCAACTTTCAGAACGTACCTTTCCAGCAAAGCCCCTACCAGCATAGCCCGTACCAGCCCAGCCCGTACGAGCACACCCCGTACCAGCACGTCCCGTGCCAGCCCAGCCCGTACCAGCACACCCCGTACCAGCACGTCCCATCCCAGCACACCCCGGTGGATCCTTCACAGCACCAGGAGATTGGTATGTCCCAGCTCTTTGATGCCCCGTTTGGAACCTAAGGAGACGAACAGGTAAAACTAAATAAGCAAATTTTCTTATTTGTCTAACCCATGTTACGTAAGAATACCACAATCTAACACCGATTTGACTTTTATCTTAGCAGGGGCCGACCTATGTACAGGGGACCAGCCACACGCAGGAGCAAAGACGGCAGCACCGTCATCGAGACCACACGGACATTGGCTACACCCCCAACATGGTGCCTACCAATCCGAAGAGACGGAGGCGGCCGAGGGAGCCTTACACTCCTGGGACATAGAGTGCATGTAGACTTGGTCATTTTCATTGCAAGATGAAGTTGGAGACCGTTTGTTGCACTCTATGTCGTCATTTATGTATCCAAGTCATTTGTTGAACTTATGTGTCCTAGCAGTGTGTCGAAATAATTTCCAACTACATGTATTTGGAACTAATGGATTTGAGCTTGTAATATGATGTTTTATGTGTTCCAGTGAACTTATAATGTGCAACTTATAATGTGCTTTGATCGGTAACCTCGACCACATGTACTTGTTTATAATACTACGTCATGTTGGAAAGTCACATGTTGGAAATACAATACTTACACGATCGAGGAAAACAGTAGGCACATGGTACACACTTATTACAAGGTTCAATAGTTGCACTACCACTTGCTCCAACATAAACATAGTTCAAACTAAAACACTGATATTAATGAACTAAACAATGACATGTTGCAAACTAAACCTAACATGCCTAATAATGGTACCACATATTGAACTGAGTTGCGCCTTCCCCATAGTAACCTCCTATTGACGGCGGCGGTGGCGGTGGCGGTGGCGGCGGAGAAGGAGGCCCGTGCTTCTTATGGTACGGGCACTGACAGTATGGATTGTTGCATACTGGCTCCTCTGCATCGTTGATGCTGTCGTCCTCCGACATGTCCCTATTACCACTTCCAGGGCCATACTCTAGATCAAAGATGCATCCCTGTAGATATGTGATGTATTGTTGATGGGGATAGATAGGAGGAGGATCGACCCATCGAGTGAACCCACAGTTTTCTGGGCAGCTTGAATCCTGAAAATGCATGTACCAATAAGTACTTCTACAAACCAAATGCAAATCAGAAAAAATGAGAGTTAAAAGGGAATACAAATCCTCGCGGGCATCTGAAGAAACGACGGCCTCCACCGTCACAGTCGTTGTACATCTGCACGACGCAATCCTCACCGTGGCGACATTTTGGCCAATCTTCCGTGCGGTTGTCGTATGATCTAAGAGGTCTCTCGCGGGTGAAGTCACTCTTGCTCTCCAAAGGAAATTATTCTATAGGTTCCTCAAAAGAATCAGGACCCAGAGAACCCTCCCACAAAATCGGTTGTCCCTTCCTCACTCCCTTTCCTCTACCTCTGCTCGACGAACTTCCGCCTGACATTTGAACTACGGCTGTGAGGGGGGAGAGGGGGGGGGCGGCGCCGAAACGACGAATGACAACACCTCAAGAGGAGAAGAGAATATAAGGAGTCATGCGCTTTCCGCTCCTTGATCTGTGGAGCGGCAACTGTCCTGACCTGGCATCGCTGGCAATTGGGAGCCACGAGGACTGGAGCTGCCGCTCCCCCCTGGAGGTGATACATCCGGCCCAGGTGGGGTTGGCCGAGGTCCAATAAATTAAGGTTGCCCGGACCCCAACAGTTCTTATGCACACCCACTCAGGGAAAGGCCCAATATCCCTAAAAGACTAGTCTGATAGGGGAAGGGTGGCTCTCTCTTTTAAGGTGGCTTCCTCCTCCCAAGCTAAGTAAGGTGGGATTATTCAGAGGCTCACATGGTCGCCGCCCGACTACAACTAGGCCACTTGGCCCTTTTTTTTGTTGCGTCTTTGCCAGCGGGTAATAGTGAAGGATGTCCTCATCATTCCCACCTCCTTAACAAGGGCCCAGCTCTGATACCAAATGATACATCCGGTCCAGGTGGGGTTGGCCGAGGCCCAATAAATTAAGGTTGCCCGGACCCCAACAGTTCTTATGCACACCCACTCAGGGAAAGGCCCAATATCCCTAAAAGACTAGTCTGATAGGGGAAGGGTGGCTCTCTCTTTTAAGGTGGCTTCCTCCTCCCAAGCTAAGTAAGGTGGGATTATTCAGAGGCTCACACGGTCGCCGCCCGACTACAACTAGGCCACTTGGCCCTTTTTTTGTTGCGTCTTTGCCAGCGGGTAATAGTGGAGGATGTCCTCATCAGGAGGAGCGGCAGCTCCAGTCCACGTGGCTCCCAATGCCACGGCAGCACCCTTGCCGCTCCTCCACGTAGGGAGCGGCAACGTACAAATGTCGCTCCCTCGCGTGGGAAGCGGCCAAAAGTGTTAGATATAAAAAAAAATTCGGTGCTAAAATTAAAAATAGTTTTTAAAAAGTGTTAAAAATAAAAAAAATCCAAATATAAGATGTTTTTGGAATGGAGAGAGTATATTATGTCTAGATACATAGTAAAAATAATGTATCTAAAAAAACAAAACATCTTACAATTTAGAATAGAGAGAGTATATATATATATATGTAATGATCACATTGCATCATCGAAAAACTATATGACATCAAAGTATTACAGAAACAAATATATTGTTGGTCTAAAGCTTGTTGAAGATCATAAATTGATTTTTTTTTAGACTGGACTCCTAAGGTACAACTGCAATATCTAAAAATATGCACAAACACACACACTCACACTCACACCATCACACGCACACAACACACATAGTGCACATGCTAGACCTACAAACTGTACACACACCACACATCCTTCCGGAGATCGATGAAATCCTAGGGGATTTTGTTCGCAAGGGGCGGGCACGTTAGCTTGTGGCTTCACAAGTATGTTCAGTACCTATAGGATTATTTCTAGGGACAAATCCCCTGGTGAGATACCCAGCTCCAATCCGTTAGGGCTCGCACCTGGAGCCGCTACCACTAGGCTACACACCTATTCTCGATCATAAATTGATCTATTTAACTTGCAAAGCATTTTTTCTCCAAAACTTTCTGTCTATAACATATATATTTCATCCTTCATATGTCCATTAACAAAAGCAATTTTGACATCCATTAGGTTGTTAAAGTTCATAATAGGCCACTAATAAAGCACTAATAATACGAATAGAATGAGGTAAACTTTGCAATAAGAGAAAAGTTTCCACAACATATTCCCTTTGTCCAAAGCATGTACCACCAAGCCTAGCCTTATATTTTTACACATGCCCCGCTGCATTAAATTTCTATTTAAAAATCCATTTGCATCATATAGCCTTGCAGGTATCCTATACTCTTATAAAGCTAAACCCCACTATAGATTTCTCTCAACATGCAAGCTATCCACATCAACAATCCACTAGAACTTGCAATTATAGCCAACTAGCACATGTAATTATGATAGTTATCTCTTCATCCACTAACATGTATTTAGCTGTTCACATCGATGTGTCAAACCATTCACCAAAATTAATTTAAGATAGTTTCATTCATATAACTATAAATATAAATAGTCTAATTTCTTTTTAAATTATCTAGAATCCCCGCAGCAACGCGCGGGGTATTCTCCTAGTTTGGTAAAGAAACAAGCACACAAAAATTTCTCTTCATCATTGAATTTTATTCTTCCCGAATTGCTTCCACCTATTTAGTTTCGATCAAGGAAAACTAATGAATTTTCTATATGTCTTTGGATCTTCATCTAAATCTGAAATTTTAGAGTGCACTTTTCACCACAGTATATAGGGCCTGTTAGGATCCCTCTGGTATTTAAGAATCTGGCTTTTGGAAATTAAGTAGGATCAAACATGTTAGTTTTGCCAATTTCTTGTGCTAGTTTTGCTAGATTTTTTTAAAAATCACGAAGCTATTGATACCTGGCTTTTGCATTGTTATAACAATAAACAAAGTCAGATTCTTAAAAAAAGTGAAGGATTCAAACACCCCACCAGTTTTTATCTCAGAATCCAGGTTTTAGAAATTAGAGGAAAAAAACTGGTTTTTAACCGAAACTGATTTAAACAGCCCATAATAGCACTCGGAACAAAATCAGTGAAGGGCCTGCTCCTTCCTCTTCTTGATCCGCCTGCCCACTCGTCCCGAACCACCACTGGCTCCACGCCCACCCTCCCCGCCTCGCTTACTCTGCCTTCACACGAATCACCAACGCCCCTCCTCCTCCACTCCGCATATGGAGAGCCGCTTCCCCTTCGTCTGCTGCGATGGCCATTGATGAGGACACGTGTGATCCATTGAGGAGTCAGGATACAGATCGGCCACGAAAAGCAGGTCCGCCGATAAGGGCATGGGTTCCGGACCTTCCGTTCCGGTAGCCACGATGAGATCCATCAAGAAGAGTGTGGAATAATCCGTTGGCCACTGGCGGATCTAGGCATCTAGCTGTGTCGTGGTCTCTGGCGACATCCATCAACGGTTAGCCTTCTGTGCGTCATCTACGTAGGCTCCTTCTGCTTCTATCTCTCGACACCACGAGGACCTTTCAACACCAGTGATGACGCAGGAGGCAAAAGCACACCTGATGGCATGGATGATCCCCCTTCAAGTTCGCACTTAGCTTTGCCATACGTGCCCCTTATTTTCTCTCTCCTTAATCACAGGGGCAATGGAGTCGATGGCGGTAGGCAAGGCAATGGGCTTGGGAGCGGCAGGCTCGGCGACGACGGTTTTAGGAGCAGTGACAGTCTCAGCATTTGGTAGGCTCATCAGTGGCGAATTGGGAGAGGGCTCGGCGACGGGCTTAGTAGTGACGGATCAGGTGTGGACTCAGCGGTGGGCTCAAGAATGGGCTTAGGAACTGGTGGCATGTTTAGATTGCAAAAAAAAAATGAACCTGATAAATAGTACCACTTTCGTCTTATTTGATAAATATTATCCAATCGTGGACCAACTAGACTCAAAAGATTCATCTCGTGATTTCCAACTAAGCTGTGTAATTAATTATTTTTTTACCTACATTTAATACTCCATGCAAGCGGTTAAAAATTGATGTGATGGAGAGAGAGTGAAAAATTTTGGAATTTGGATGGCATCTAAACAAGCCCGGTTCCTTTTACTCTAGCCAATCTCTGACTTCCATGAATAATAGAGGTCCAGAAAGTAGCTCAAAAAAAAGGTACAGAAACTGCCGCCTCTGTTAATAGTTTTTGTACTGGTGATCGAGAGCCTACATCACTGTCGGCTCCTATTAAAATCCAATATTGGTACCACACTATTATTTTTAATACCAACTGTAGTAAAAGCATTTAGGATTGCATATTTTTTTTGCCTTCTCAACTATTTTTTAGCTAGGAAGGCCTGGAATCGGTAGTGTTATGGCTTTCCTGCCGTTTCCATTTTAACAGGCAGTACTGGGCCGTATGATCTCGCAGTATCTGTAGTAGTGAATCCAAAATTAATCTGCGTGGTTTTCCTTGTAACAGATACTCGATCGGTGCTAAGATCACAATGGATACTTCGTTCTCCTTAATAATAATAACAACAAGCCTGAGGCTTTAATGAAATTTGGAATAGGTGAGGCCTCTTCTATTTTCATGTCAGATGCGTGATGTGTCCATACAGGTAGCTGTGTCCATCACGAGCACAGTTCACCGAACTCCTTGTTTGTTGGCCATGCATTAAGGCCAGCAGGAACAAATAGTAACCATCATGGTAAGAGCATCTTCGAGAGACATTCTAAATTTCATGTTCCATATTTTCATGTAGATATCCACTTCATAAAAATTCTTTCTCCATAGTCCAACGTATTCCAACAGACTAGCTATATCTCTAAGAGAAATAAATGAAATTTGGAGCAATACAAACATGGCACTAAGTGTCAGCCTCACATATACCAAGATAGTAAAGCAGGCCGGCTAGCCAAATTTAGCTCCTAAGGCTCACCGGATAGCATGTCGAATAGGATAGCAATCGCGTTGGCTAGTCTGTTGGAGACCAGTTTTCTAGAGTTTTAACTAAAAATAGTAATAGCAAGTTAGATAGCAATTCTCTTGGACATTCTCTTCGTTGTAATGATATATTAGGTAAATGCAAAGAAAAAATGTGGAAAACAAGGCTAGTTTGAAAGAAGGGAATTCACATGAATCGTAGAAGAATTTCCTAGATCAAATTAAATTTCACACAAGTTTTAAGAAAAAAAAATCGAAATTCTAAAAGCACAAGAGAAAAAGCCCAGCCACCCCCGCGTGCACTCGTAAAAGAAACTGTATTCGGAGGACCATCCAGTGTACCCTTTTTCCAGTGAGAACAGTCAAAGACATCCAGAGAGATAGAGAGCTGTAGCTCGTGACACTGTTGACCAGTCGGCCGGCGCCCGGCAGGTCGTTTGACGAGTCTGGACACACAACAAATATTATTTATTTTTTTATAAATATTATTTATTTTCTTATGACTTATTTTATTACCAGAGATACTTTAATAATAATTTATTTATTTTATTATTTGCATAAATTTTTAAATAAGACGAACGGTGAAACAAGAAGTAAGTAAAAAACGATATTTTCAATGGGACGGATGGAGTTAGCGCATGGCCATCTGGCTAAAACCCTGTGTAACCCCAAAAATCCTTTATGCATGCATGGCATACACGTCTAGTACTAGTCGTGTCCAATGCAATGTAACCTTTGTTATTGAGCACCAAACAAAAGAATTTTGTTTTTTTATTAAGTATGACCATGAATAATGAGGCGGTGCTCACCCCGATGATATATAGCAGTTCTGTAATGAAAATCCATTAGTTATTTGTAGTAATAATGGCGTGTGTATATATTTTAGTGATATGTGGCTCATATGCGCATTATTATATATGTGCTTGTTTAGGTCATTTCCTCTCGTCATATGCTCGCCTGCATGCAAGCACATAACGGTGCACGTAGACGTACGCACGCCCATCAGTTACAGACGGCCGTACTTGCCGTCGTCGAGGAGGTCCTCAAGGATGTTGTCATCCAGGCACTCCAGCTCGATCTTCTCCCCGCCCCCGCGGCCCCTCCCCGCCCCCCTCGACGAGGCGGCGGCGGGGGCAGCAGCAGACGACGACGACGACCCGCCCCTGCTGGTAGCCCCAGCGATCTCGTCGGGGAAGTTGAGCACGGCGGTGGCGCCACGCTGGGCGAACGCCGCCCGGTCGTACGCCCGCGCGGCCTCCTCGGCCGTGTCGAACGTGCCGAGCCAGACCCTAGCCCCACCGCGCTCCGGGTCGCGGATCTCGGCGGCAAACTTGCCCCACGGCCGCTTCCGGACGCCGCGGTACTTGGTGCCGCCACCACCACCGGCGTCCTTGCCGGCCTCCATGGATCCCGGCTGCCCTAGCTCGGTCAGCTAGCGTGGCAGCAGCAGTGATCTATCGATCGAGCTGCACGCCGGTGTAGCTAACTAGCGACCGAGTGCTCTGTATCTGTGTGGATGTATGCACGTGTTGCGAGCTATTTATAGATCGAGGGTATACGAAAAGTGTGCTGTCTAAAGTGGCATACGCATATATTTACGACGTAGCTATGTATAGCATGTACTACGTACGTATACTGACTCTCGATCATCACTACAATATGCCGCGCACAGAGCGTATATATACGTATACGTAGGTAGACGTGTGTGGAAGCGCTGAGTTCAGACGGCGACAGCCGGCAGAAAGCAGAATGCAGAGTGCCTAGCATCGAAATCAAGAGTCGGCTGCGCTCCACGGTACAAAATACTCCTAGCTTGCTAAAATAACAAGCTACGCACCCTCTCTCTGCAGAAAGGTAATAAAAAGAAAAAAAACTAAGAATAATTGGGCCGTTGAAAGTTCAACTTCAACCTACTCACTGAGATTCGCGCCACGGGATTGCATGAATCAGTGATATATTCGGGATATATACATATACATCCTCCTTGGCACAAGAGTAACTTTAGCAAGGCCCTACTCTATTTTCTGAGGCCGAGACAAAAAAATTAATTCGTACTCCAACTGAGTCATAACAAGGCCCCAAAATTCTAGCTACAAGCGGACAAGCCTCTTTTTCCAGCGAGAGGGACCGCTCAACTTTTCCAGTCCATCACGAACGCTCACCCGATTCAAGTTCATCGAACAATACGAAAAGCCCCACCACTTTCCTTTCTCGAAAAATAAATAAATTCCCACCTCTTTTCCTTTTTCGGACGGTGCCGCACGCGCCTTGCACATTCTCTTTTGGCATACGGCTCCACTAATCATCGAGCGAACGACAACTTGATTCAAAATCAGCGGTCAATCTCACAACTCCCTCACGATTTTTATTTTTTAGAAAAATTGTTTCCACATCTTTCTTTTTTTAGAAAGTTACAAAGCTATACAGATAACTTATGTGCATAACTTTTACATGACAACTTATCACTACAATTTCTCATCATGACTGTTTAATTTTTCTTTTTTGAGAAAAAAATTTCACATCTTTTTATTTTTGAAAAGTTATAAAATTATACTCATAACTTTTTACGGAACAACTTATCACAACAGCTTCTCATCATAACTTTCTGAAATTCCCTTTTTTTAGAAAAAAATTATTTCCACAACTTTCTTTTTTTTAGAAAGTTACAAATTATACTCATAACTTATATGTGCATAACTTATGAAACAACTTGTCATCACAACTTCTCACTTTAAATAAGAAACTGGATAGATTAATATAAAACATGAAAAAGCAAAGAAAAAAGGAAAAAGAAGAAAAGGAAAAAAGAAAATAAAGAAATGAAAAGAATAAAGAAGGAATAAAATGAAACAAGAAAAAAGTGAGAAAACCACTCGCGGGTGAAACATCGCTAAATTAGTTGAGAGAAGTTGTCAGATGCTGCGTCCACTTGCCTTGTAGGGCCCATTATGTGATTAGTGCCTAACGTCGTCGCGCGTACGAAATGTGTTCACTCGTCTAGAAATGAGCGGACGGCCGTCAAACAGGATTTGGTCTACTTAATTTTCTATGTTAGTTCTTAGGGCTTAATAAGAAACGTGATCACTAGCTAGTTCGACAATTAAGATACAAAAGAATATATCAGTCATTTAGTCACAAATAGCTTTGAGCCACAGCAGTAAGGAAGCAACGAGTGAGTCTAGAGGTCTTAGAGTTTAGTGCCCCGTGGCCGCACATGCGTGTATTTTGCTCTTTTTAAATTTTGGAAAAGGATTTCTAGAGGCGCCTCTACACATCAATGTTATCTAGAGATAGACAAATAGAGAAGTCAAATAGTCGCCTCTAATAAAACATTTGTGTAGTACAGTTGTGGGAACCATCAGGATGAGGCCAGGGCCACTGCACCCTCGCATCAATGCGCATTTGCCTACTATCACGCCCTCGCCATTCAGAGGGAGAGGGAGGGAGGGAGGGATGGGTGGAGAAGCTATGGTGTGAGGGAGAGAAAGGGAGAGGTGCCCTCACTAACATCAAGAGAGGAGGGTGGGTCACCGGGAGGGGGATAGGGCCACCGTGCCCTCGCACCAACGCGCCTTTGTTCACGCCGTAGCTCCCTCACCAGTTGGAGGGAGAGGGAGGGAGGGAGGGAAGGATGGGTGGGTGGACAGACTGTCAGGCGTGGGAGGAAGGGAGATGGTACCCTCACTTACGTCAAGAGAGGAGGGTGGGTATGATAAGAGAGAGGAGTCCGAGCATGTGGGAACGGGTGGCTAGACCGATTTTCACCATTGGTTCATGATACAAACCAATGATAAGAATCATGTTCACTGCCGACTATCGATTTTAATAGAACTTGTGGTGGAAATACGGTTGACAAAAACCACTTCTATAATAGTGCACCTAAGAAAATATACCCTAATAATCCCCAACAAATCTAGAGAAAGCAACAAAACGCATATAGTATCCAACCCCCAACAAAATCAAGTCTTAGCTACAACATACCAGTGAAAGCTGCACAACCCATCTAAAAGTTACTCATGATTTACTTTTACTAACAATAAGATATTTTTAAGTGCAATCCCACATGGAATTTCACGAAGGTCTAGTTTTCTAGTCTTAGGCTTGTTTAGATACTCATTGTCAATGGTTTTCTTCACTAAGGCCTTGTTTGGCTGTGCATGTATCCACATCAATCCACATGTGTTGAGGTGGATTGGAGTAAAAATTAGTTTAAGTTCCACTCCAATCCACTTCAACACATGTGGATTGAGGTGGATAGATATGCATCCAAACAAGGGCTAATATGGAATAGTTTGTGGTTTTCCATAGTATTGGTTCTGAAAAACTACCAGGTGTCAGATGCAGGAAAACTTGTAGTTTTAATATGGTATTACTAAAACTATCGGGGTTTTTTTTAGAGTTTTAGAAACTTCACTCGGGTGATTCTATTCTATAAAGACCCAGCCACAGATTGGAATGACCAACCCTAGTTTTTCTGCGACTTCGAGTTCCTCAAAAAAATAGACACCTACAAACATACCAGTACCGAATATCAATGTCCCATCATCCTTCCTTCAATATGGTAGAAAAGGTTTATCAATGTCATCTGGACATACTATAAACGCTTGAATGAAACCGCACAAGTCCTTCAACTGAATGAAATATTTTTCATCATCTATTCTTTCATTACTTACCCACTTCGGGTTCCCCCAGGCATATCCCACAGCATAGCAATGGTCGACCTTTATTTTCCAACCACGGTTTTTACGAATCTAAAACTAGTGATTCTTAATACCATTTTTGAGAGGGAGATTCTTAATACCATGGCTTTTCAAAGTAACAACATCCAAGAAAACCCGTTAGACGTACAAGGATGTGGAGGCAGCGACCTGCGAGATGACAATGACGACAACGATATGAAATGGAGGACACAGACAGACACGAGAGTTTTCATGCAGTCGAGCTTCATCACAGCAAAAAAAAACAGGTGCAGCTTGAGAGAGATGGAGAAGGGGGGAATCAGGAAATGAAGAAATAGGAGGAGCATTAAAAAGGAAGTTGAATACAAAGGTAAAACACAAAGAACGGAAACTATACATAATTGTCTGGCCAATCACTAACTTCATGAAAGTATTTCTTCTTTGCCCTGTGCGGGGAAGGCAAGAAGCATAGCAAATTGTTAATATCTTATGATGCAAGATGAAGTCATTTCTTGTAGTCCAAATATTCCAGGCCAAAAGAATGATGTTTTCCATTTAAAAAAAGGCACTTCACAAAGGCTTGAAGCTGATTAGCTGGTGTCTGAATGAGGAGGGGTCGTCACTACAACTTCGTGAAAGTATTTCTTCTTTGCCCTGTGCGGGAAGGCGGGAAGCATAGCAGATTGTTAATATCTTTTGATTCAAGATGAAGTTATTTCTTGTAGTCCAAATATTCCAGGCCAAAATAATGATGTTTTTCCATTAAAAAAAAGGCACTTCACAAAGGCTTGAAGCTGATTAGCTAATGTCTGAATGAGCAGGGGTCACTAACTTCATGAAAGTATTTCTTCTTTGCCATGTGCGGGGAATGAGGGAAGCATAGCAAATTGTTAATATCTTGTTATTAAAGATGAAGTCATTTCTTGTAGTCCAAATATTCCAGGCCAAAAGAATGATGTTTTCTATTTAAAAAAGACACTTTACAAAGGCTTGAACCTGATTAGCTGGTGTCTGAATGAGGGGTTACTAATTAACTTCATGAAAGTATTTCTTCTTTGCCATGTGCGAGGAAGGCGGGAAGCATAGGAAATTGTTAATATCTTATTATTAGAGATGAAGTCATTTCTTCTAGTCCAAATATTCCAGGCCAAAAGAATGATATTTACCATTAAAAGAAAAAGTACTTCACAAAGGCTTGAGGCTGATTAGCTGATGTCTGAATGAGCAGGGGTTATCTAAAGCAGGACCAATATATCAACTGAAGCCCAACAAGCTGTGGCAGAAGTGCAACGTATGAAAAGATGCTCATGAGAGGCTTAATTGTTGACTGCAAGGGATATACTATGTTGGCAAATCCGTATTCTTTATCTGAAGAAGAAGGCCTCTTTGTGTTTAAATTTTAAACAATTGGTCTTTCATGAGCAGCCAGAAAAACACTTTTTGCTACCTAGGTAAAAGATGGTGGAACTTCGAGAAGGAGAGCATGCAGCCGCTGTGATCTTATTCTTGCTAAGACTAGCCGCAGTGGCATACTGTAAACGATACTCTAAAGCTATAGAGTACGAATATAGAGTAAAAACTGCTGCACTGGGTACTCTAAAACGATACTCTATCATTTCTCTCACTCTATATTTAGAGTAACACAGTGCTTACTCTATAGTGTGCAGTGGCAGGTCCCACTAGCTAAACAAAGGAAAAAAAATGCTATAACGCACAAACAAAAAATCCAAATTAAATTTCGATTGCATCATTAAATTCGTCTCAATAAATCCTTCAAAACTAGATCACACATGGGTATATTTAGATAAAGTGACAAGTTGGTCCCATAGTGAATAGAGTGGATAGAGGATGATATAGAGGATGGATGGATGCGGAAGAATTAAGTATAGAGAAGAGAATCTTGCTGACTAGGACGTATAGAGGATAAATATAGAGGTGCATGAATGCGGATAGCCTGAGAGCGACCTTCCGATGCCCTCAGTCCTCACGCACAGTGCTGCACCTATTGCCTAGCTAGCTACACGCCTGCACCCAAGCAAAGGTACTTTTTTCTTGCGAATATTGGAAAAATGCGGTGCAGAATCATAAACGTCTATTCGTTTGTCCTCTTGAGAATTACAGTTGAGTTAGATCGAGTGGCTTGCTCGCTAAAGCCGTGGCCCGGGGCGACGAGTTGACGTTCTGGTGCGTGTGTGCATCTTTACTTCCCAAAAGCTAAAAATTGCGAGCGAGGTGGATGGATGTCCGGAGTGCTAGTAGGGTCTTGACTCCTGAGGCATGATCTGGACGTCGAAAACTTTCCTTGCTGAGAGACATGACGCTGCTGAAATTAATCGCAGTGTGAGCCGGGCCGCTGCAATGCCGTTCCATCTGATCTCTGGCGAAGATTCAGCGGGAGTCCAGCCACACGCACATGGTCGTCTGATTCCACTATAGCAAATGAGGCAAACAGCGACAAGGATTTTCGCTGAAAGTTTTCCTCGATCGCCAGTAGTCAGTAGATCGCTTTCGGATGTGAAACTGAAACAAACTAACTAGGTCCTAACAAATTAAAGAATTGAATAGATCCCTCCTACCCCCCGCGTCATCCGTACAGGGCGACTCGGGGCGACCAAGCACCATCACCCCTGGCCCCGCGCCTCGTCGGCTCCCTGGCCGCTGCCGCCGCTCCCTAGCTAGCGGTGGCGGCGGCCCGCTGCGGCACTCAAAAAGGCTGCTTGCAGCACCCTCCCTCCCCTCTTCTTCCCCCATCCTCTTCTCTTCCTCCTCCGACCACTGAACTTTGGGCATCAAGGGCGGCCGCCGGCGACCATGGGACGTCGGATCCGTGGTTCCTAGGCACGGATCCGGTTCCCCATGGCTCGGATCTAGCGCGCGGCGGGCGTGACGCCGGCGTGGCGAGCTGGAGGCGCCGTCGGCAGGTCAGCAGGCGGCACGCGAGCGAATTGGTGGCCGGCTGGCGAGCTAGGCGTCCTCGCCACGTCCCCAGCTTGCTCCTGCTCCATCCGGGCGGGACCGTGGTAGGGCATGGCCTAGCGGCCAGACTGACTTCCCCGCGCGCGGATTTGCCCGGAACCGTGACGGGGCGGTTGCCAGTGCCCAGATCTGGCCGGCCACTGCCTGCGTTGATTGCCGGCCTCCCCACTGTTCCCCGTTTCCGGCTTCGGTCGTGGCTTGTGCGGGTGGACTTCGGCGGGCCGACACGTGCTATGTGTGGACTGGGGCGGCCGCTGTTGCGGTGGCTGGCTTCACCTTGCTTGTGGCCAGGACCCCTGCCTGCCGGTGTGGCCAGCCGAACCTTGGCCCTTCTGGTTGCCAGCGCGGGTCGTCTGTCTGCCGCAGTTGCTGATGGACGGCGGGCTGCTGGCCGGTCCTGTGGTGGCGTGGCGGCTGTTGCAATTTTGGTGCCCATTTTGACGGTGTGGTGCCACCATTGTGGGTGCCATGGGGCCTGCTCTCGTCGATGTACAGCGTCGGGGTGAAAACCCCGCCCAGTTTCTTCGTGGAACCAGGCCAGCGGCGGTGGCGCAACCTGCGCCATTTACCTTCCTGAAGGCGTCGTCGATGATTCTGTTGTTCCGGGGCAGGTTAGGGTCGAAAGACCTACTCGAGTGCTTCTCCAGCGATGTTGGCGTCCGTGGATGTCAATATCCTTACTGAAGGCATCGTTGGAGCACTTTTGCAGCGCGCCTTCCGCTACTCTTGCCGGAGTCGTTCCGTCGTGTGCATTGCCTGTGTGCGCTTCAAGCTCATCTTCGCTTTGGTCTGTCTACCTCGAGTGTCGGTGTTGCCGCAGTCGTGTATCTCTTCGCAACGGCTACCTGGTCACTGGTGAATACGTCGCCTTCTTCGCAGCGGCTACCTGGTCGCTGGCGGATACTGTTGTTTTTCTTCGCAGCGACTACCTGGTCGCTGGCGGATATGGTTGCCATCTTCTTCGCAGCGGCTACTTGGTTGTTGGCGGACATTGTCGCCTTCTCCTTCGCAGCGGCTACCTGGTCGCTTGCGGATGGATGTTGTGCTCTCCGCAGCGGCTACCTGGTCACTTGCGGATGGATGCTGAACCTTCTACCGGTGGATGCTTTGCCACCACGGCTTCACCCACTCTCTGTTGACGACCATTGCGTGGATGTATTTTTCTTTGGCAGGCATAGTCGGTTGGTCTGTTGAGGTGGAGGTTCCCCCCTCATGTATTCTTGTTGTTCGTTTGTGTCTTTGGGATTCCGCCGATAATCCTAGGATTACTTGAGAGTCCTTTGTATCCGTATTCTGACCTTTCTTATGACTTTTCCTCTTAATGAAAAACGGGTAAAAAAACCCGATATCGAGAAAAAAAAACTAACTACTCCTGGTCCTGGGTGTGCTATCTTTTGGCGCTGCATGGAAATGGAAGCAGGAGGATCGTTTCTGGTCACGCAAAACAGTTTGAGTTCAGAGTTCAGACTGACTTCCCGGCTCCCGCTTCTGATGGTGAACTGAAGTCGGGTACTGCTGTCTGTTGAATAAAGGATGGCACCGGGTATCGTTAGAGCTGGACTGCTGGAGACAAGCTAGAAGGGCGGTGGGTTCAAGAAGGGATCTTTTGTTCTTTGATGAGTTCAGATTGATTCGATCCACCGCCTGCTAGACATGCCAAATCCCGCGCCTCTACCTCTATCATGGATCAGGGCTTTGTTTAGTGTTGGACTTTTATGTCATCATCAAGGAATTGAAGCTGGTAGGTCGGCTCAGTGTCTTTTCAGAAAAAAAAAGAATAGTTCTTTTTCCGTCTCTTTATGGGCTACGTATTCAACCAATCCTTGTTACAGTTACATCATCCTACAAATGGCAAAGTTACAAAAAGCTAAAAGATTGAAGTGAAATCCAATGGCAATTTAGCTCTAGACTAAACATATTAGAAGAAAAACCTATTACAAGGTAGCCCTCCCTCCACCACCCATATTTGACAAAGATCTCGATCCATTGTTGACGTCTCTAATCCCCACTAGTTGCAACACAATCACCAATAAATCCGCATCTCCAATTCACCTTAATTAAGTCAACTCCACATGCCCTAAGTCAACCTAACAATCAGCTCTTGTATCCAAACCCCTAAGTCTAGCCATCTTTAGTTTGACCCTTTTTACAAAAAAAAAATACTAATTTCAAATATGTATTATTGGGTTCAATATATAATAAATTTTCATAGTATATCTATTTGAACTTATAACTGTCAATACTATTTTCTAGTAGTACAAAAGAAAGTCAAATTTAAAGTAGTTTTGACTTACTATAGATTTACTGTACTCTTTGATTTGATGGAGTGAGTACATAGGTTGCCATCACAATATTGGAGATGAGAACGGACGGGACTTTCCCTCAGCTACTGGGTAGTGAGTGGGTATATGTTCTCATGATGGATGCGGATAGGCTCCACACGGTCGCCGGCGGCGGCATCGGTATTGGCCCAATTTGCCAGGTCGTAGAGGCAGATTCCTACGGTTCCAAGGTTTGGGATTGGATAGACCGTCACCCTCGAGCAATTTGCTGGTGGCGCGCGGCACAACTTGCCGGAGGCGCGTGGAAAGGCACCCGCGCCTCTCCATCAGTCGAGCGTCGCGTTCGCCACCACGTGAAAAAAGCACAATGGAAGCGCCCCCCCTCCACTGTAGGGGGCGGCTGGCTTTTCGAACCGCCCTTACAGTGATTCGGGTGGGCCTCAGCTTACCAGCCGCCCTTACAGTGGGGGGTCATTGTAAGGGCGGCTAGTTATTCAGCCGCCCTTACAGTGGCCTGTAGGTATAAGTGGCTGCTCTCCTTTCTTCCTCCCTGAGCCACTCTCTTCCACTCGCAAAAAAAGGATTGGGAGGCCTTGGGCACCTCCCAAAAATTGCTCTACTAAGAGGGGGAGGTTTTGATCTCAAATTCTTTGGTGGGGAGCTTGTTTAAGGTAAGAAAATGCTATTCAAATCCTTTAATCCAAGTTTTATTGGTCGGTTAGTGAGCAATTTAAAGTTTTGTTTTCTCTCTCTTCCATTGAGCTTGAGCTTTGTGTGACTAAATTGGAGCTTAGCTTTGAAGCTATTAGTGTAGATTAGGTGGAGACATGAGCCTTGCACCCTCAATTAGTTGATCTAGCTTGATTTTAGTGGAGATTAATTAGAGTTTCATGTATGGAGAGAAAAGCTTGCTCTTTAGATCTAGGGTTTCCTTTTCTTTTTTTATTTTGTAGTTTTTGTTTCATGAAATTGGAATGGGGTTGGCATGAAAAGTTGTTGGTAAACTAATAATTGTTGCTAATAATAATTGTTGGTAATAATGATATCTAATAATTGTTGCTAATAATTGTATTTAGAGTAGATTTAGTGTAGATTGCACCCTAGTTATTTCATCTATGTTGCTAATATATATTACTTTTGTAAATATTTATGTATGCGGCTAATTATATTTTTTATAATTATTCTCAAGTAATTACTTTATTTCTTTATTTTGTTAAAGATGGAGGGCAGGACTTCTTGGATGTATGGTTCGTATAGGCACTCGCAAGCCTATCGTGATGAGGTGGACAATTTTATTATAGTCGCAGTGAAGCATGCAAAGACGTTGCCAAGGACTAACGGTTCAGTTATTTGTCCCTGCAAAGATTGCAAGAACCACATTGCATTTTATGATGTGGAAATCATCAGATCGCATCTGATTAGGCGAGGATTTGTTCCGGACTACACGGTATGGACTCATCATGGTGAAGTCATGGTTGTTGACGACAACGATGATCATGAAGAAGAAGATGCCGAAGCCCTACAATACTTGTCCCAATACTCAGCCACGCTTGAGGCACAAATGCAACGACAGGAGTCAACCAATGAACAAGCACTTGGTGATGATGCCGGTGGTGTCGACAACAATGATGGTGATGTTGGTGGTGTCAACAATAATGATGGTGGAGCACATGAGGGGATGCAGAAAAGTTTGACAACTTAGAGGAAATGCTTCGTGCCCTTGGACCAGAAATACTACAATAGAAGAAGGGTCTAGAAAATCTAGAGAGGGTGAAAATAGCGTCGAATGAGACTGTGTATGGTGTTGAGAAGGGTTGTCCAACACACTAGACACTGCTCCATTTTGTGCTTGAGCTACTCATCCTGAAGGCTAAGTACGGCTGGTCGGACTGCAGTTTCGATGATCTATTGCGTCTTCTGTCATCGGTGCTGCCACTGCCAAACTTAGTTCCATCCAACACATACCAAGCGAAGAAGGTTATAAGTTCATTAACAATGGGTGTTGAAAAGATCCATGCATGCCCCAACCATTGTATTCTTTTTTATGGTGAAACGTTCGGAGGTCTGGACAAATGTCCTTGGTGTGGGGCCAGTCGGTACAAGGACAATGACCTTTATAGTGGCGGAGAAGCCTCCACTGGGAACAAGAGGAATAAGAAGGGTTCCAAAAAGGCGGTACAAGAATCTCAACCTCCAGAGGACACCCATTAGGCAACGATGCAAAGAAGAGAAAAATTCCTGCCTTGGTGATGTGGTACCTGCCAGTGACCGACCGCTTGAGGCGTATCTTCCTGAACCCTAAGGAAGCCGCGCTCATGACATGGTGGGACGATGAGCGCAAGGTCGATGACAATGTGATTGCACACCCGGCCGCTGGTAGTCAGTGGCAGGACTTCGATAAGAACAACCCACTGTTTAGCTCGAACCCCAGGAATGTACAGTTCGCCTTGAGCACCGATGGAATGAATCCCTTCAATGAGAGGATGAGCGACCACAGCACTTGGCCAGTGATCTTGACCATGTACAACATCCCGACATATTTGTGTCAGAAGAGAAAGTACCTTTTCCTCACCGTTCTTGTTTCTGGCCCTCAACAACCAGGCTTTGATATGGACGTGTTCCTCGAGCCTGTGATGGAAGAATTCGAGAGACTATGGAGGTCTGGAGAGTTGATGTACGATGCATTCCGAAATGAGGCCTTCACATTAAGAGCAATAATATTTGTGACTATCAACGATCACCCCGCACTGTATGCCTTGTCTGGACAGTTCAAAGGCAAGACAGGATGCTTAGTCTGTCTGGATGATACTAAATGGGTATACCTAGATGGATCCAAGAAGGTTGTTTACATCAGGAATCGTCGCTTCTTAAAGGAAGGTCACAAGTACCGCAGCAAACTATACTTAAAGTACTTTGGCAACATCCCAGAGGATGAAGACCGACCTCCGGAGAGACGTCATGATGGACAATATGTGTACCAAATGGTGAAAAACATACGCGTCATCTATGGAAAGAAGAAAATGGATGGAACGACCAGAGATAGAAGCACACCTCCTATCGAAGGCATACCTTTTAAGAAACAGTCAATCTTCTTTCAATATCTTGAGTATTGGCCACAATTAGAGGTCCCCCATGCCATTGATGCTATGCACGTGCAGAAGAATGTCTTTGAGAGTCTCATCGCTACCTTGATGGACACAGGCAAGTCAAAGGATGGTCTGAAAGCACGGAGGGACATGGAGTAGCTGAACGTGATGCCAGAGCTTCACGTGATACTTGAGAAGACTGGAAAATACACTCTGCCCGCGGCTAGCTTCAACCTAGACCTACCAGAGAGAATCTCTGTGTACTTCTGTGAAGGGGATCAAAGTCCCAACTGGGTTTTCAGCAAACCCGAAGAAGCTAGTGTCGATGAAGGACCTATCATTTCCATACTGCAAGGCTCACGATTGTCATATGATGCTGACGGTGTTCCTACCAATCGTAATCAGGGCTATCAAGCCAGAGTTCTTGAAGATGGCTATCACCCGCATGTGCTACTTCTGGTCAAAGATCTCACAGAAGAAGATTAGAAAGAAAGAGTTGAGTGACCTACATGATTTCGTGGTGGAGACCCAGACCCAACTAGAGATGTGTTTACCTCCCGCTTTCTTCGACACAATGGTACATCTCATGATTCACATGGTTCATTAGATATAGGCGTTGGGCCCTTGCTACTTGCATGAAATGTGGTCCTACGAGCGGTTCATGTTGTTTCTAAGCCGATACATGCATAATCGTGCATACCTAGAGGGCTCCATGATAGAAGGCTACAGTAGCGAAGAAGTCATCGAGTGCTGTCAAGAGTACCTAAAAGTACAGAGAGGGATTGTATTCCCGTTTCTCGCTACAAGGGTAGGCTGGCTAGGAAGGGCACAAATGGTAGAAAAATGTTCATCGACAGTGAATACACATATGTGAGTCGGGCACACTACGCTGTCTTGCAGAGCACAAAACTGATGGAACCATACATTGATGAACACATGGATATCATTATGTCAGAGAGAAATGGTCGTACAGATGATTGGGTCATGAAACAGCACAAGCAACGCCTAACTTCATGGTTGAAGGACCTGAACATGCCACCTGGAGAAACCATAGATTCTATTACCATCAGTAAGTTGGTGGCGGGGCCATCGAGACAGGTGACATCTTGGAATGCTTATGAGATCAATGGGTACACATATTATACCTACACAAAGGATAGTAAATCTATCAACCAAAACAGCGGTGTTCGAGTAGTGGCTATCGACAAAGATGGGCGAAAGGCCGACTACTTTGGCATAATTGAAGAGATATGGGAACTTGACTATGGAAGTGAGGAACTAAATGTGGCCCTATTTCGATGTCGCTGGATCAAGCAATATGAATTCAATGACATTGGATTGAGGGTCGTGGACCTCCAGAACATAGGCTACCACGATGATCCTTGGGTGCTCGCTTCACGTGTTACACAAGTTTTCTATATGACCGACCCGCTCAATATCGTCCCCCCAAAGAAGAAACCTAAGCATGTGGTTATCCCTGGGAAACAACACATTATCAGAGTTGATGGCGTCGACGATGCTGAAACCTACAATAGGTGCGATCAGATGCCGCTATTCACAGACTTTATTAAGAAGATTGGTGTCATGGAAAAAAAACCTACCCAAAGACATATTGCCATGGGAACGAAAAGGTGTGAAGTGGAAAACTGTTACGGCGGAGGCGGCAACTAATAATTAGTTTAAGTGTGTGTAATGTTCGTGAGACTACATTTATGTATGTATGTGAGACTACATTTATGTATGTATGTGAGACTACATTTATGTAAGTGTGTGAGACTAAATTTATGTATGTGCGTCAAACTTGGTCAAATGAGCCACTATATGTGAGACTTATGGATTTAGGACTACACTTGATCAAACTTGGTCAAATGAGGCACTAAATGGCCCTAAATGAAAAACTTTTGAATACCAAGATTGTACAAGTCATCAAGATCTACATTTGATACATAGGTCATTTTTTCGTTTGAGAAAGTGTTAGTAAACACTAGTCACAAAATCTTGAATCTCACACAAACTTTATGAAACCATATGTGAGACTTGTGGATTTAGAACTACACTTTGCGAACGCTTTGTCAAATACAAAAATGGCCTATGTATCAAATGTAGATGTTGATGAGTGGACCAATCTTGGTATTCATGACATTTCGAGTTGAGGCCATCTAGGGTTTCGAAAACTAGTTTTCAGCTGCCAAAATTTGAAAATTCAAAATTTGAACCATTCAAAATTTGTCAAATAAAAAGTTGACCAAAACAACTTGTGTAGAGCTTGATGAGTTTAGCAAACTTGGTATTCATGACTTTTCTAGCTGAAACATTTTAGGGCTTCAAAAACTGCAGTCAAAGTGTCATTTTTTTAAATCTAAGATTTGACTTGGTCAAACTTGGTCAATTGAGCCACCAAATGACCTCAAATGAAAATTTTTTAAATACCAAGATTGTACAACTCATCAAGATCTACATTTGATACATAAGTCATTTCTACATTTGACAAAGTGTTAGTAAACACTAGTCACATTTCTTAAAATTCAAGATTTGATTTGGTCAAACTTGGTCAAATGAGGCACTAAATGGCCCCAAATGAAAAACTTTTGAATACCAAGATTGTACAAGTCATAAAGATCTACATTTGATACATAAGTCATTTCTGCATTTGACATCTACATTTAAGGTCATTTTGTCTCCTAAATTTATTTTCAAAGTTTCAAAATTAAAAGTTTTTATTCTTTTAAAGAAGAAACTATGCATTTGTATGTATAAAAAATCACATAAATATTTGGAATGATTAAAAAAATTTATATAAATATTTTTGGAATTTTAAATTATATAAACCTATTTTTATCTAAATAGATGTGATTTTTTTAAAAAAAACAACTGTAAGGGCGGCTGATAAACTCAACCGCCCTTACTGAGCGAGGGGCCAAATATAAGGAGGGGGTGCCCGAGCGGCTAAGTCATTGGGCGAAATCAACATTTGGCGCCGCCTCTCCTTCCCTCCGGCGCGGCCTCCTCCACCTCCGAAGCCGCCTCCTCCCCTCCCTGGCCCCTCTTGCGCCGCCTCCACCCCTCACTGACCCCTCCGCTGCCACCTCCTCCCTCTCCCGACCCTACCGCCACCGCCCCGTCTCCCGCGCGTGCCACACACCGTGGTTAGGGTTTGAGCCGACGGAGGACGCCGGTGGACCGTGAAGGACACCACGCAGGGCCGCCGTGGTAAGGGTCACCAAACTCGACGCCCGCACGTGCTGTGGCGACCTCCCGGCGGAGCCCCCAACCCGCTCGTGCACTCGGGCTGTCATCCCTGCCACCGGCGTTCTCTCCTTCATCAACGGTTGTGCTGCAGCCAGATCCCTGCCGCCGCCGCCCACCCCTCCCTCCTCCCCGCACCACCGTCCGCACCACACTAGGGTTTGAGCTTCCCCTCCCCCTTCTCCATCCCCGTCTTGTGCTTGCAGTGTCTCTAGATGATGTTCATGAACTTATTGGGATGAATTTTTGTTCATGATGAGCTTCACCTCACCACTGCCTATGATGCCTTAACCCAAATCTGAGTACATGCTCCACTACCTATGATGCATAAACCCAAATCTGAGCACATGACATGCTGCCTTTATTGGAATCTTTGATTTAGGTCTGAGTACACTAAATTGAGATGAATTGGGATGATAATTGTCTCCTATGCACTTCTTTGTTTTGTTGCTCATGATGAAATACTCATGATTATGGATATTTTGATATTTTAACACTGAGCATAGTGCCTTAGGACAATGATGTTATTGTGCTTCTTGGATATGATGATGGATATCTCAATTTTTACATACAGAGCTAACTGCCTTAGGTCCATGATGATGGCTATTTCGATTTTTATACACTTGTAGGCACAGGAGGAGCACCCTTAGGTGCAGCAGCCATGCTTTGGTAAAATTATTGACTGCAATTTTTGCTTGCCCCTGTTTTGTTCCACTTTTGGCGCAGCAGCAGTCCTCCGCCTCATGTCGCGGCACGGCAAGGAAGCGACGCCCGCAGCTGCTACCTTCTCACGTACGCGCAACCAACGCCGCATGCCCCCTGTACGGTTCCTTCCCCCGGGCCCGCTTGTCAGCCACAGCGGAGAAGGCAAATCGTCCGCTCGCCGTTTCCTTCTGTCGCAAGCACCGTCTTCTATTCCTTGCTCTGCTTTTCATCCGGTCAAGAGCCGAAGGACGGATGCCCTGCTCTCTGGCATCGACGCCAGCCACGAGCCCCCACAGCACCTCATGACAGGCTGCAGGCCCCAGGCCACGCCCCATGCCGCGACGCGTGGGCGAGCACCCTTGACCACCCGTACTCGCGTCGCGACCCTCTCCCGGCGCTCTGCTTCTCGAAGATTCCCCGCAGCGCCACTTGCCCGAGCTCCCGGATGTATGCCACGTACCCCTTAGCACGGATGCCGATGATAATCACCGTTCGTGAGGCGCCCCTGCCCTGGGACCCTAGGCGCCGCGCTATAAAAGCCGTGGGAGCCGTTGCCCTCACGCTGATCCCCATCCGCCACCGCCACGAGCTCCCTCGCCTCCACCCTCTTCCTCGTCATGCATCGGAGCACCGTAGCTCCGCGTCGAGGCTAGCGCCCACCCCGACGTGTCTCTGCCTCGCCGGTGGAGGCCGCTAGCCAGCCACGACCATGTCACCCTCGCGGACCGGAGCTGACTCGCCATCGAGCCTTCCCTGCTCCTCTGCACCACCATCGCGACGCCACCACGAGGGCGCGCCGTGCCGCGCCACTGCCGTTCGCACCCTTCGCCAAGCATCACCACGAGCTGTTCTTCCCATCACCGAAGCCAGCGTACGCTCTCCCTTCATCACCGATGTGACTGCCCCTGAGAGCAACCATGCCCTCTCGCTGCTGCTCCTCACCGTGGACACCCACACCATGGTCATGACGGGGAGCAGCAGTGCGGTCATGACCCCGGTCCGATGCTGCGCTGAGCTCTAGAGCGTCACCATTCCGGAGACGCCGCACCGCAGTCGCCAGCCGTCTCCGCTCCGCTCGGTCTTCCCCAGCACGCACGATCGGTGAGCCTTTTGACAAGCTTCAACCTTTCCCCTCCTCCGTCCTATTGCGTTCGTGTGAGATCGGCTCCGTACCGTGTCCCGTACCTTGCAGCCACAACCGGGAAGCCTCACCAGGCATTGCAGCCTGAGCCATAAAGATTGCCCGAGGGCGACGACATCGCGAACGCGGAAGACCGCAGCACCAGCCCTCGAACCTCGGCGCGACGTTTGGAACCCACCTCGTCGTCACCTCGAACGTCGGCGCGCACACCTCTGCATCGGACCTGCTGCGCCGCGTGATCCGTCGTTGTCTAACCACGGTGAGCGCCCAAGCCTTCACCTTTCTCCTTGCAAGACCCAATCCTGCCTGCCCGGCCGTCGAGCCACTTCTCGGCTGCTCTGTTGCCGTTCGAGAGCCCCTCGGGGGTGTTCCTGCCGACCAACGCGCGCGGCACAGCTCGTGGACCCCGTGACGTGTAGACACCATGTCGTTTCCTCTTGTACAGAGCCGCCTGCACCGTGACACACCACGGCGCCACCTCGGTCAACATCACGCCCATGGCCGAGGCCGTCATCTGGGCACACATGCACACACGGACACCGAGCACACACGCGCGATCGCACGAGAGCCCAAAGGCCTAGCCTTTCCTCGCCGCTGCGATGGCCGCGTCAACGCCACCATGGCTGGACACTCACAGACGCGACCTGCATGCGTTTCTCACACACACGCACTTCCGGCAACACGTGCACAGCCTTGCACCGGCACAAGTACACGCCTGCGTTGCCTGAGCCGCCGTCGCGCCGTCACCACTCATTCCCACATCGGCCACGCACGCGTGCGTCGCGTGCGCTGCACCAATGCACCAAGCACAGGCCACCTCCCTTCCCTTGTCTTCCCTTGCAAAACACGTTAGCGACCGCCTCGCCGTAGGAGCACACGAGCTCGTGCCCGTCGCGGCAAGGACCTGTCACGAACCCCTCTTCGGCCTTCCGTCGAGCGCCTGGCGGCGTAGCCGATGCTTGCCCCTTGTTTTTCCCCACTGATCGGCAAGCCCAGCTCAGGCCCTTGTCCCCTCTGTCCTTTTCTCCTCTGGGCCAGACAATAGTGCTAGGCCCAGCTCTGTCTGCGGCCCACGCGCAAGCCCCTCCTTCTTCCTTGTTGTTTGGCCTCTCAGCGTAGGCCAGCTCAGCCAAGTCCCTACCCTTCTTATCTGTTTTTCAGCAAACCTATCCAACTTCAAAAATTCATAGCAAATTCATCCTATCTCCAAATCACAAAACTAGTTTCATAATTTTTCTAAAATCCTTCCCTACCTCCCAGCACACCTTTTTAGTCTAGTTGAGTTAGGTTTTGGTCGTAGTTTTACTACTTCTTGTTTCTTTTCCTTCGATTCCCGTTGTTGCTTTGGCAAGTGGATCAAAGGAGGGTGAACCCTGTATCCCTCTTTTGGTTCTTCGTGCTTAAGTCCTTGTATGATTGTACTAGTTTGGACCGCAGCATTTCTTGGTCTCGCGGTGACAACCGCACCACTAGGGACCATAGAGATGTCTTAGTGCATTAATTGCACCTAGGTCTTGGTACCCTACAAGCGGTTTGGGCACTCGTGTTCTTTTGCGTGTCACTTCTTTCGATGCCCCGTCTCTTGCAGTTCTCGTCAATTACAATGGCGTTCGGATTGAGAGAGGGCGGAACTTCTCTGGCTCGTAGCCTTTCGGTTCTCGTTATTCTCCATGACGCTCGGATCGAAGGGCACAAGCCGTGGTAATTGCTTAAGATGAGCTAAGGACTATGCCATATATCTTTAAGCCGTACAGGTTGACATGATCAACCTGGGAAGTACTGGCTAGGCTAAGGCTTAAGCTTGTACTCAGCAAAGGACCACCCCTGTTCTTTTGGCCCAAGGATCGGATATCTGCCGAGAGGGTCAAGTTGTCTTCTTGTGTTCTTTTAGTGTTGCCTCTTTTGAGTCTTGGTCTTTTCAAGAGTATTGACTGTTCTCTTGCCTTGTGTGACACTCTCGCGAGATAACGTTGTTCAGACCAGAACCCATTGGAGGAAAGGAAAGCCGAGGATAGCGGAACCGGTGGAGTGAAGCTGACCTGGGAGGTGGAGACTCGTACTGATCGACTGCACCAACTAACAGAGACTTGTACCTCTACTACCTCGACATCGCAGGTGTCATGGCAGCACCTTACTTTAGAGAATCCTATTAGGCATGCAATAATGTAGATGTTAGTGCTTTACTTTTATGCAAATGAACTGAGATAGGATGCATGGTAGATTGCTTGTGAGCCATTACCTTGTCGCAACCCTTTCCCCGGCACACCCGTTGTTAGGTTAGACGTTCGCTTACTACTTGCCGCTTTACTCTTACTTGCATTATATCTGAGATGTGATGCTGGTGAGTGAGGCAAAATGAGATAAGGCACGTGGTGCCGATAACCTGATAATAATGTGATAATGAACATGGGGAGATCTTGGCGTGAGTCTTGGGTGTGTGGTGAGGGTCGAGTCGACCGAGTAGGATCTACGACGAGTCGTGAGGACAAGTCTTGCTAGGGGATGCTACCTGGGCATTTCCCATGAAAGAGGTACCTATGGCGGGTACATATGACAGGGAGAGGTCCTAGGGTGGAGTGTCTTTGTGGGACGAAGCCTCGGGATGGGAGGTGCTGTTTTAGCATGGGACGCCAGATGACTCATCAAGCGGGGCATCAGTTGCCCCTTGTGAAGATATCCTGCTTAGTCACCCTAAGGACTGATATGTTTGTGGACCGGGTCTTAGGAATCCTTACATGCCCACTCGCTTCTGTGGGGAGGAGATGGACGTTCGACTTTCTAGTGCGGTGCCACTACTATTGGGAGGTTAGCGGATAGTGTAGGGAGGTACGGGCGTTGAGCGCCCACACCCTCCTAAGACAGCGTAGTACCCGAGGGGCCAAGTACTACGTCTCACAGTCTCAGCATGCCGGTGTACGAGGTACTCCGACACGGCCCCAGTTCTGAGTGATAGGGTGGCATCGTGTCTAGTTGGAAGGCGACCCGTTATCAGCCTAGACGACCCGGATCATCGATGATGGTGATCTTGTGGGCAGTGTAAACCTTTGCAGAGTTTCTGGTTGATCGATCGATACATATGCCGACTTGTCGGCTATGGACCTTTCCTAAGTACAGCTTCACTTGACTAGTGAGAGGAGTTCTTCTACCTTCCCTGGGTTTCAGTGTGTGATCCGGCCTTGGCCGTTGAGACATGGACGAGAGGGAGTCGTCCATGCCGTTGAGAGAGTGAGATGAGGTGAGGGGATGGGATGGGAGAACATGTGTGTGAGACAGGTTAAAACTTGATGAACTTATATTATTATTAAAATATTGATACATGCATTATAGGAATACCACAGCCAAATATTTAGGATTGCCAGATCTTTTTTCTCTTTTCCACTAAAGCTCATCGGTGCTGACCATGGCCTGCACACATCTGGCGGTGTGCAGATTTCCTAACTTGCAGTTTTAGCGAAATTAGAAGGATTTAGGTGGTCTCGTTCCTACGCTCAAGTTTGGTTGAAGATGGAGTGTACGCCCGCTGACTTTCTACGCCAACTCTGATGACTACTCGTGGAGGAGCCTTCACCTGCTGATGTGCTACAACGACCCTGATGAAGACGTGTGTGTTTTCGATAGAACACGATGTAGTAGGTGTAATAACCAGTGTTATAAAAACCTTGTAATTTGTAATTCTACGATGTATGACTGTGATATCATCTGATAGTTGATAATGTGATGGCTTGCCCTCGTGGACTATCACATTATAAATCGTATCTGTGGATTTTCCCTTCGAGGAAAATCGAGATCGTTTCAACACTACTATTAATACTACTAGTCCTACTACTACTACTACTTCTGTACTCCTACTCTACTACTGTCTCTACTCTCTACTTTTAAACCTTTATAATATAAGTGCTGAGGCAGTGGCATATGCAATGATGTACTTTTAAACCTTTATAATATAAGTGCTGAGGCAGTGGCATATGCAATGCTAAACTTTTTTGACATCTTGTCCTCTATGTTTTGGTAAATAGCTGTTGTTTCTTTTTTTGCCAACTCTTCCCTCTCCTATTGTTGACGGTTCTTAAGTATCAATTATAACCATCAAATAAATAAAGAAAAGGACCTATATGCAAGCAACACCTAGAATTAGGGTTTGATCTAACAGAATTCCACGAGTTTTGTTGTTTATCTATTTCTGCAGGGGGGTATCAGGAAATACGGAAGAAAGGCCCACATGTCGGATTAATGACGGGATATTAACCGAACACGTAATTATCTTACATCTAGAAGATTCCAGAAGCCACGGGAACGAACGGGAGCCGTAAAGGGCCAGGACACAGGGCGCCCGCCCTGTGCCCTAGGGCGCCCGCCCTGCCCCCGGGACCAATCAGGTCGAGTCTCGTGGATTATGCTCCACCGCCTTTGAGGATCAAGGAAAACCGTAGGATGAAGGTCGGTTTGATCCGACGGTCCAGATTCATCCAAAAGGGCTATATAAGTAAGGCCCCTGACCCCTGGTGGAGAAGACCCCAATTCATTATTCAGTTGCATATCTCTAGTTAGGGTTTAGAGAGAGAGGTTCCCTCTAGGGTTCCCACCTCTTAGGGCTTAGCATCCAATGTGAAAGTAGAATTAGTTCTACTAGATTGAGAGAGATAGAGTGGAGGTGTAGATCGGAGGAAGCCGGCCTGTCGGTGTCTACTCTGAGGTTGTACCTGCGGGAGCAAGTTCTTCTAACCCGAGGCTTGTTCTCAGGATTCTTCAGTATTTTGACTTCTAAATTCTAGTAAGTTCTTTGTTTTGTTGTTCTTTGGTTTATGAGTTTACTTTGATCTCTTCGCGTAGAGTTTAGAGTAATCATCTCTAGCGTAAACGTGGTGTTTAAGCTAGGATACTCATAGATATCCCCTCGTCTAGCCGGACCGTGGTAGTAGCGAGGAACGTGACAATTCCGAGTTACCTTTGTATTCCATATCCCGTTAGCAGGATCGATAGGGTTTATAGGTGCTGGGTTGAACATCCTTTGTGGTGTCTAGATTCCGTAAACCTCCCCAATAGAACAGTAGATCATCCTTACCAAGGTTAGAAGAAGAGTGCGGTTGTAGTCTTCTCTATACATCACTCACATCGAATCATAGTGGTTGTAGCCTAAAGGTTAGTAGTAATAGATTTGGTTAGTCAGATGCACTCTTTCTCCTAAAGGTAAAAATATAAATACGATACCCAGGATAACATCTCGGGTGAAGTGCTCACCGATATCCGTGCGCTTGCGGATCCTATTTCCTAATTGCGTTACCAAATATCAACAAACATTTCTGGCGCCGTTGCCGAGGAGAAAGACGGTTTGCTGAGATAACCTTGAGTCTTACTACTAGCTTGTATTCATACTTTTTATTTTCTTATCTTTTTCATTCTTTCTTTTTCTTTTTACCAAAAATGGAAAACCAAGGTTCTATATCTATCTTTGATGCCGCAACACCTTCAGCAACTGACCTTTTACCATGGGAGTCATCACAGCCTATCCAAACATCCCAGTATAAGTTAAGTTCAAGGTTGATTGCGATGATTCAAAATTTATCTTTTTCGGGAAAGGAAGACGAAAACCCTTACCTTCATATTAGAGATTTTGAGCAGACATGCGATTGTCTTCGCATTGATGGCATCTCTGATAAGACTTTACGTTGGAAGCTTTTTCCTTTTTCTTTAAGAGGAGAAGCTAGACGATGGTATAGTCAGAAGGTAAGTCAACAGCAAGGTGAATGGGGAGTTTTAAGAGCCAACTTTTGTCTAGATTTTTATTCCCTTGACCGTACTGGTGACCTTAGACTCGAAGTCCTATCTTTTAAACAAAAAGATAATGAAACTTTGGAAAAATCCTAGAAACGTTTTTCTGATCTTTTAGAATCTGGTCCAAAACTTTTGCTTGAAGACACTGTTCTTTTATTTCACTTTTTTCGAGGTCTTCAGAAAGATAATAAACAAATGCTGCATACTATGGCTAGAGGTTCTTTCTTTCGTATCCCTACTGATGAAGCTAAGGGGATCTTGAATAGAATCCTAGAAGCTGAGATGGATAATGCCCTCCATGATAAAAACTACGAAGCCGAAGTAGACACTCTGCCAAATTTTTCATCTACTTTAGCTATCCCAGGTTCTGAGCCACAAAAGGAAGAAATTCTACCATCTGATTTCATGCTAGACATAGAATCCGATCTCTTTGCCGATTTTGGAAACATTTCAAACTACCATTCTATAGACCGACCCCAAAACGGCCAATTTAGCATTTGTTTACCAAGTGAACGTCAATTGAGAGAGCTTATCTCGGTTATGAGTAGCGAATGGTTAGAGGAGTCAGAGCTTTCCTCTGAAGTAATCCGAGTGGACACACCCTCTATAACTATACGTTGTGCTTATAATTCTGATCAATTTAACGTTCTCTATAATCCTGTTGTGGGGATCAATATTATGTCCGAAGCTTTTGCACTTAATTTATTTAGGAAACTTGTTTTAATCCCCACAACAAAGGTCATAAAGGAATCTTCGGGACGATTAGTCCCCAGTCTTGGAATTATTAATGTCCTACCCTTTATGGTAGAAGGCTCCATGGTTCATTTGAACTTTTATATCTTTGATATATGGGGTTTCGACCTACTGATTGGACAACCTTTTAGAAGACTCCTTTATGAAGGTCAAACTGGAAAGCTCTACATTTCTTTGGGAAAGGATTTTAAACTTCCAATTACAATAACTCACTCCTTGAATAATAAGACCGAGCCATATCTTTTGCCTGATCCTATGGAGGAGGTAAAGGCTGCATCTCTAGAACTTTTAGATGATCCAGACTTAGAAGAGGAAGCCCCCTTCTTCACTGAAGAAGAGGCCGAACCTTCTGAACCTGAACCCTTAGATGAGTTTGCAGAAACACCTAGACCCCCATAGAACTCAAAACTTTACCACCCGGTCTTACCTATGCTTTCCTAAACAATAATCCAGAGTTTCCTGTGATCGTTAGTAATAAACTCACTCAGGAGCAAACTCTGCAATTAATGACCATTCTTGAAAAACACCACTCTGTTTTCGGCTACTCACTTCAAGATCTCACAGGAATCAATCCTATGATTTGTACCCATCGTATTCCGACAGATCCTTCTGTTACACCCTCTCGAGAGCCTCAACGTAGACTTAACAACGCGATGAGAGAGGTAGTTAAAAAAGAAGTTATAAAGTTGCTGCATGTAGGGATTATATATCCTGTGCCGCATAGTGAGTGGGTAAGCCCTGTTCAAGTTGTGCCTAAAAAGGGAGGTATGACTGTTGTTACTAATGATAAGAATGAGCTAATTCCGCAACGCACCGTCACTGGGTGGCGGATGTGCATAGACTATAGAAAACTTAATAAAGCCACGAAAAAGGATCATTTTCCTTTGCCTTTTATAGATGAGATGCTTGAGCGGTTAGCAAAACACTCGTTTTTCTGTTTTCTAGATGGATATTCAGGGGATCACCAGATCCCTATCCATCCTGATGATCAAAGCAAAACCACTTTTACATGCCCATATGGAACGTATGCTTATCGTAGAATGTCTTTTGGGTTATGTAATGCACCAGCTTCTTTTCAAAGATGTATGATGTCTATATTTTCTGATATGATTGAAGAGATTATGGAAGTTTTCATGGATGATTTTTTCTGTTTATGGAAAAACGTTTGATAATTGTCTTGAAAACTTAGACAAGGTTTTGCAAAGATGCAAAGAAAAGCACTTAGTCCTTAACTGGGAAAAATGTCATTTTATGGTTAGGGAAGGAATAGTGCTAGGACACCTAGTGTCTAAAAGAGGTATTGAGGTAGATAAAGCTAAAATTGAAGTAATTGAACAACTACCTCCACCTGTGAATATAAAAGGAATTCGAAGTTTTCTTGGCCATGCTGGTTTTTATCGCAGATTTATAAAAGACTTTTCATTTATTGCGAGACCACTTACTTTTTTGCTAGCCAAGGATGCTCCTTTCGAATTTGATGATGCATGTCTAAATTCTTTCAATTTATTAAGCACTCATCTCTGCACCAATCATTCAACCCCCTGATTGGTCGTTGCCTTTTGAAATTATGTGTGATGCTAGTGATTATGCTGTGGGGGCAGTTTTGGGACAAACTAAAGATAAAAAGCATCATGCAATTGCTTATGCAAGTAAAACTTTGACAAGAGCTCAACTTAATTATGCAACCACTGAAAAAGAGCTTCTGGCTGTTGTTTTTGCCATTGATAAATTTAGATCTTATTTAGTTGGAGCTAAGATAATTGTTTACACTGATCATGCTGCACTAAAATATTTGCTCACTAAGAAAGATGCTAAACCTCGCTTAATCAGATGGATTTTATTACTCCAAGAATTTGACTTAGAAATAAAAGATAAAAAGGGAGTAGAAAATTCTGTTGCTGATCACTTGTCTAGAATGTACTTTAAGAATTCACAGGAACCTCCCATTAATGACTCACTCCGAGACGACATGCTTTACGGGATTAACAGATCTGACCCCTGGTATGCAGATATTGTTAATTTTATGGTTTCAGGTTATGTACCACCCGGAGCAAACAAGAAGAAGGAGTTCTCACCCGAAGATAAGGTATTACTTTTTAATTCCAGGGTGAAGCTTTTTGGGCATGGAAAGCTCCGGAGCAAATGGGAAGGACCATTCAAGGTAATTCATTCATCATCCCACGGAGCTATCACACTTCAAAATGACGAAGGTACGTTATTCAAGGTAAATGGTCAACGTCTTAAATTATTTTTAGAGCCCAATAAAGAATTAGAAGAAATAGACGTGATCAATTTTTACCTTCCAATTAAAAATTAAAGCCCGACGCTTTTAATTTGACGTTTTTGGGCCAAGTATATATTTTTCGGGATAAAAACACGGTGAGAAACACGCTCGAGAAAGCAGGCTTGTAGAGGAGCCGAACACAGGGCGGGCGCCCTGAGGATGAGGGCGGGCGCCCTGCCCCTGTCTCCCCTCGGCCCCAGACTTCTCCCACGCGATAACCTCGCCCGTTGCTATCTGGAAAATTCCGTCCTCGGTTTGTTTCGCAAACATGACGGCGGGAAGAGTCCCGACCATGCACGAGAGCAGTTTTTACCCCCTATATAAACAGACCCCCAACGTCAGCTTTTAGCACCAATTCATTCAAGCCTTCTCTCCTTCCTCAAATTAGATCTTGCTTAGTTCCTAGCTGCTCCAATGGCCGAGAAGTTCCACGTCGATTGGGAAGTCATCCCCTACGACCTCAACAAGAAGCCCAAGGAGGATCCCGACGCCTACGCTCTCGTCCCGGCCAACACAGAGCGACAGCTAGAAGCCATGCCACCACGTCAACGCAGCTTTGCCCAATCCTACTTTGCTCGCCCAGTTCTTACCGCACCTACGCAGCCCCTATTGCTCGAAGGCTCGCCATCATCGTCGAAGGGGAAGGAGATCATCAAGGTACCAGCCGGAACAAAGATCCTGCCGCCAAAACCCAATGAGCGGATCATCGGAGTGAAGACCAACCGGAGCGGCGAGATCTCTAGTGTCCGCTATACCACGGAGGAGAGACCTTACTTCGAGGGTGTTAGGGCAGCTAAGGTCCGCTTCGTTCCTCCGAAGGAAGCACCCAAGCATGCTCTTAATGCTTTCGAGACACCTCCCAAGCGCCGCAGGACCATTGCAGATGTGGATGAGGAGCTACGGGTGATCAAGAACAGCATTATAGAAATTCAGAACTCCAATATCTCTATGGATCGGAGGACCTTCAACCATAACACTACAATCCTAAAGCTACGGGATGACCTTGCCGACGCCAACAAGAGGATCGATGAGTTAGAGCATAGTCTTAGGAGGCGTGAGCGTCGCTGAGCTATCTAGATTAGATCTTGGGGCTATATATGTCTTAGTTATTATTAGATTCGATTAGGTTCGCTTATAATCAGTTTAGATCTATTATATTCGGTTATTATTATTATTCGGTTGTAATAAATGCCTCAAGATTAATAAAGATTATTATTAGTATGTCTTGTGTGTCTCTACTTTACTTTTGTGCAAGAAAGCAGAAAACAAGTATGGGGGAGATTCCCTGACATGTCACACACACTTCGATCGCACCACTCCATGAACCAGGTACACACTCTGCACACTTTTATTACACACTTACACACTCACCTTAGTTTGTGCAGAATTTTATCTCTCTAAACATGATAAATTAAAAGGATAAAAATGCTTATAATCATGATCAATCTCACTCTGTGATATTTCCTGGAAACCTGCAATTATTAAAATTATTTCAAAACCCTGTGTTGCTAAAAGTCATTGTGGAATAAGAGATGGTAAGGGTATGAGTACCTTATTCTTAGTATCTTTATTGCTTGGAGAATTTGTTTTAAAAATCTCAAAATTATAGCTACCATCCTCAAGTTTTATATGCCTGCTAAACATGAAAATATTAATTAAAGCTATCTGCTTTGTATTGAGTTTGTTCAAAACAAGTTAGACCCTTGTTGAGAGATTTATCATACTCCTAAGATCAAGACATTTTTATTCAGAAAGATTCACTCTTCCGAAGTATTATTGCGTTAGAGGCATGGGCTATGCAAAATTATGAATATATCGAGGAAATAAAAAGGAGCAAGTGCTCGATAACCTCGTGGAAAAAAATGGACAAGTGTCCGGCAGTAGAATTAGGGGTACCTCGGTATCCACCCAAAATGAAAAAAATGAGATATGATAAAAATATGATGGAAAGAAAATGATAGCCCATGGTCCCTCTAATAAGCAATATGCCAGTAAGAGTGACAAGTTTTTAATTTTCAAAATCTTTGATCTAAGAGTATGGCATTCTTCTCCTCGGATCCGGTTTTGACCATACAATAAATGCAAGGTATGTATGCTTAAAGAATTACTTTTGCAAAATCAAAACAGCCTCAGAGAGAAATATAAAAGATAATGAGTGACTCTGAGAGCACCTATGAGGATAAAGGTATGCTAAGTTTTTCTTTTCAAAAATATGTAAAAACTCCAAGAGATAGGGATTAAGAAGAAGAAAGGCTCTTTACTCTGACCATATATTTCCCTGACTATAAGTGCACAGTGGATTTTTACAACACCCTGTAGGTATGAAAGAATGTTTCAACCCCAGATGTTTTATTAACCAACCTTTTCTCGAGGACGAGTAAAAGCCTAAGTATGGGGGTGTTTGTTGACGGTTCTTAAGTATCAATTATAACCATCAAATAAATAAAGAAAAGGACCTATATGCAAGCAACACCTAGAATTAGGGTTTGATCTAACAGAATTCCACGAGTTTTGCTGTTTATCTATTTCTGCAGGGGGTTATCAGGAAATACGAAAGAAAGGCCCACATGTCGGATTAATGACGGGATATTAACCGAACACGTAATTATCTTACATCTAGAAGATTCCAGAAGCCACGGGAACGAACGGGAGCCGTAACGGGCCAGGACACAGGGCGCCCACCCTGTGCCCTAGGGCGCCCGCCCTGCCCCCGGGACCAATCAGGTCGAGTCTCGCGGATTATGCTCCACCGCCTTTGAGGATCAAGGAAAACCGTAGGATGAAGGTCGGTTTGATCCGACGGTCCAGATTCATCCAAAAGGGCTATATAAGCAAGGCCTCTGACCCCTGGTGGAGAAGACCCCAATTCATTATTCAGTTGCATATCTTTAGTTAGGGTTTAGAGAGAGAGGTTCCCTCTAGGGTTCCCACCTCTTAGGGCTTAGCATCCAATGTGAAAGTAGAATTAGTTCTACTAGATTGAGAGAGATAGAGTGGAGGTGTAGATCGGAGGAAGCCGGCCTATCGGTGTCTACTCCGAGGTTGTACCTGCGGGAGCAAGTTCTTCTAACCCGAGGCTTGTTCTCAGGATTCTTCAGTATTTCGACTTCTAAATTCTAGTAAGTTCTTTGTTTTATTGTTCTTTGGTTTATGAGTTTACTTTGATCTCTTCGCGTAGAGTTTAGAGTAATCATCTCTAGCGTAAACGTGGTGTTTAAGTTAGGATACTCATAGATATCCCCTCGTCTAGCCGGACCGTGGTAGTAGCGAGGAACGTGACAATTCCGAGTTACCTTTGTATTCCATATCCCGTTAGCAGGATCGATAGGGTTTATAGGTGCGGGTTGAACATCCTTTGTGGTGTCTAGATTCCGTAAACCTCCCCAATAGAACAGTAGATCATCCTTACCAAGGTTAGAAGAAGAGTGCGGTTGTAGTCTTCTCTATACATCACTCACATCGAATCATAGTGGTTGTAGCCTAAAGGTTAGTAGTAATAGATTTGGTTAGTCAGATGCACTCTTTCTCCTAAAGGTAAAAATATAAATACGATACCCAGGATAACATCTCAGGTGAAGTGCTCACCGATATCCGTGCGCTTGCGGATCCTATTTCCTAATTGTGTTACCAAATATCAACACCTATGCACTTCTTTGTTTTGTTGCCGATGATGAAATACTCTAAGTACATGATTATGGATATTTTTATATTTTAACACTGAGCAAAGTGCCTTAGGACAATGATGTTATTGTGCTTCTTGGATATGATGATGGATATCTCAATTTTTACATACAGAGCTAAGTGTCTTAGGTCCATGATGATGGCTATTTCAATTTTTACACGCTTGTAGGCGCAGGAGGAGCACCCTTAAGTGCGGCAGCCGCGCTTTGGTAAAATTGTTGACTCCAATTTTTGCTTGGTACTAATCAGTGCACCCCCACAGTAGCTTTGATGACAACTTGTAATATTACTTGAGATTTAAGGCACTTTGCAATGATGTTGATTATTAGCTCATGCTTTTTCATAGTTCATATTGAGACCTAAGGCACTTTGCAATGATGTTGATTATTAGCTCATTTTTTCACAACTCTGTACTCTAAACTTATGCTGAACTACTACTGTCCACTACTCTACTCTCATACTACTCCACTACTACTACTACTACCTGTCCTCTCCTCTCCTTTCCTCTCTTCTCCTTCTATCTCTCATCTCCCCTATCCTCTCTTATCCTCTCTCCTACACTACTACTACCACTACTACTACTGACTCTACTACTATACTACTATTGTACTCTCTCTACTCTACTAATGTACTCTACTACTCTACTACTACTCTACTATACTGCTGCTCCACTCTACACTACTACTACACTGTCCACTACTCTACTCTCATACTACTCCACTACTACTACTATATGTCCTCTCCTTTCCTCTCCTCTTCTTCTATCTCTCATCTCCCATGTCCTCTCTTATTCTCTCTCCTACACTACTGTACTCTCTCTACTCTACTACTGTACTCTCTCTACTCTACTACTGTACTCTACTACTCTACTATACTGCTGCTCCACTCTACACTACTGTACTACTACTCTTACTACTTTACTACTGTCATTTTGATCTACTACTATGCTACTACAACTACTATTGTTGCTGCTGTCCAATTTTTGGTGACATTTGAATTTGAGCGAATGATGAGGGTTTTTATGTTCTATTCTTGTCTGCTCCTATCCTATCCTACCTCTACTAGTAGTAGTAGTACTACTAAAGCACACTTTATTTCTTGCATCTGTTAGAACAAATCTCGAATTGATGCGGATGACAAGTAATGTAGCCCGATCCAACGAACATGAAGAGCACCCTAGCCCTAGGGGGCAAGAAATACAGTTTCTCAAGAACAGTTCAATGAAGAGTTGGACAACGATGTAGCATTTATGCTTACTCAGGAGGAGTCTGGCGAGGAGCAAGGGGGAGAAGCAGGAAGAGAAGGAGAGACTGATGAATCTGGCGAGGAGGATGACTCAACCTCGGGATATGAAAGTCCTGAGGATCCACACCCAAGTGAACCCAGACGGAAGCTAACAGAGGATGAGTTGGACAAGGACTTTAACCCAAATGAGGTAGAGATATGAAAGTCCCTTAGCAAATCCTAAATTATGCTAACGCTATGGCTGTGTTACCTCTGCTAACACTTTGACCTATTGTTTATACATGTCCCTCGTAAACCTCTGAAAAGACAACGTCGGTGTTCGACATGTTTCGCCGGACATGACAGAGTAGGGCAAAGGAGGGCAGAGGCAACAGGCACAGAGACTACCATTGTGGCCTCTGCTCCACCACCTGAAGGCACAACCTCGGCCTCGACTACCCAAGCGAAGAGGAAACGAGGGATTAGAAAGCCAAACCTATACCCAAATGCACAAACGGTTTATGTGATTGACGAGGTCGGGGAAGACGGGCAGATCCTTGAGCCATTCCTCTTCAAAGCCAAATTCCGCAATGCGATCGGGGCCCTCGTTAGAGACAAGTGTAGCCCATCAATCCCTAATTGGCATGTTTATCCAGAGAACTTAAAGGAGGAGCTATGGACCAATAAACTGATGGTCAATTTCAATTTCAAGATTCTGGTAGAGAAGCTAGCACTGGTAAAATGACGTGCTATGAGGCAGATGGGAGAATCCTTTCGATGTTGGAGGAATGAGCTCAACGACGACTTCATCAAAAAGGGGTTAACTCCCTACCATAAGTTTGGACACATAACTCCTGCTATGTGGGCGTTGCTCATGGCCGAGAAGACTTCACTGAAAGCTTTGGCCTTAAGTGAAAAGAACAGCTTGCAGGCGAAGAAGAACATACACTACCCTCGTCTAGGCCCTGGTGGCTACGATAAAGCGGAAGAGAAGTTTAGGAAGATGGAAGAATAGGTCGTAGCTGCTGGGAATACAAAAGTGACGAAATTGAGGCCACACATCAAGCGTAGGGTCTTTGCAAGGAATACGGAAGAATTAGGCAGCAGTATAAAATTTGCCAAGTCGGTGACCGAACAGGTAGTGTCAAGGATACTGAAATATTCTAAAGATAGGGAGAAGGGCTTATTCACTCCTTTTAGAGAGAGGGACGAGCTCAGCCTTGGCTTGGGAAACCCCGAGCACACAGGCCGTGTCAGGGGGATAGGGAAACTGACGACCTGGGAGAAAGGATTCTCGGAGGATGCGCAGACCTACAAGAAACATGGCAGACACTAGAAGTCTGAGTTTGAGCTCCTAGTGAAGACTCTAGTTGCCAAGGAACTACGGGAGCATGGAGTGTCTACTGAGCCACGGACACAAATGGAGCCGCCTAGAGAATTGGCTCTATAACAGAACCACCCAATTATACGAGATTAAGTAGGAAAAATCATCCAACGAGAGGACGATTTAACAAACTTAAGCCCGTATAACCCGGTAGTCCGTGAAATCCCGACGGATTTCAAACCATTTCACATAACAGCCAAGATCGTACTAAGTTTAGCGGTCACCGTCATAAGTTACATAAAAGTTTACGGCACAAAATACATCAGAGTTTAAACATAGTTATTACAAACCAGGTTCGAATAAAAGTAGCGAAAGCAGTAGTTCAAATTACGCACACACACACAGTGTTTGAAATAAAGTGCCAGCTTATGATCATCTCCAGCAAAAGCATCAGACGAGAAGTAGCGAATGACCATTGCCCATGGTCCTAAGCTTCGCCCATCGCAGGATAGAGGCAGTTGATACAGTAGCCGTAATACATCTGCCCATCTGCAACAAGTGGGAACAAAGCTCTGAGTACGAGAAGGTACTCAGCTAGACTTACCCGACAGATCCAAAATAAAAAGACACCAAGGATCATGATAGGCTTTCTGTGGGGTAGCTGACTCATTTGCAAGAAAAGCATTTTTAACTTAACAATTCTTTTCCAAAAGCATGCAGTATTTTAATCTTCATTACCCTGTCAACTATGTTTGCATCTGTGCTAGAGTAACATGTAATTAAGCAAGTAAGGATTACCCATGATCATTAACAATAGTTATCATGTCATCTTCCACATAACGATCTAAGTGTTTCATCAATATTACTACGATGAAGTAGCTCAAGTCAAGTGTTCACTATCCAGTGAACGATGGCGATTCGAATCGATTATTAACCAGCTGGTAATTTATTCCTCACACAAACCTCACTCACTCGCTAAAGTGAGGTATTGGTCACCGAGTCAACCATTCAGGTAAAGTCGCGAGTTTGCCAGGAACCACATGTACCCGGGGGGCGCCCGACTGCTCTTTGGCCTTATCATCGCGTCCCTGTTTCCTGCCACTACTGCTCCGGTACAGTGCGTTGCGGGCAATCCACTCGGCCCGAATAATCTCCCAGCTTTGCGGTCGAAAGGTATATTATTCGGCCAGCTAAATGTGAGGCATGCGTTCAACATGACTCGAGGCGCAACAACGGTCGGTCCTTAATCGACTCAGACGGAGAACACTACAGTTCGAAACTCTGCAAGTCTCTGCCCGGTCTCAAATCCCGTTTGACACTTAGTTATTCTCAGTGACATATCTTTCACATAGATCCAAGTAAGCTCCTATAGCTCGCGGATGAAAGGCAATCACCCGACTTCTACTGATCTAAGCAAACTAAGCAATTATTGACTGCGGACACCAAGGTAACAAGGTTCGGGTTAAAGCAAGGTGAAACAAGGTATAATGCAGCAACGGTTGCAAACAACTCCTAAACGTAATGCATCAAATTAAGTAAAGTCAATAATAAATTATTTGCAAACCGGGAGAGAAATGCTCCGGGGCTTGCCTCTCTCAAAGGAGCTCGGACGGTGGTCGGGGCACTCTGGAAGATCTTCACCGACCTCCTCTTCGGCTTCGGTCGCCTCCTGCTCTTGCACCTCGGACTGCTCTTCCGGGTCCTCGGGAACTGCTACCGGGGGCACTTCCTGCGATCCTGTATGATGCAGAAGGATAAGTGTTCATGCCTAGGTGCATTGCAGGGATGACATGAGATGATGATAATGAATGAGATGTAAATGAGCATGTTACTTTATTTGGATTACATGGAACTTACGACTCTTCTACAATGTAGTCTACATCATCAAGAACATGTACTCATAAACTACCACAACTATTCTCTATCAGGCAAAGGCACTTTGACACTTAAGATGCTTCAAAGATACACCAAAGCAAAGTTTACCAACTAATCTTGCATCAAAGGTTGAATGTAAACCCTAGTTAGCACTAGGCTTGAACAGCAACACATATTTTGGTATCACAGAAAAATCTTAGAAAATTACAGTGGATTACTAACATCAATTCTAGCATGCCACAAAATTTTCATTGCATTTGGATTACTAGAACTGTCTATACAAAAATAACAAGCTAAGGCCTAAAAACGAGCATGAAAATACTTTATATTATGAAAAGTATCAAACAACAGATTTAGCAATTTTTCTACTTTCTACATAGAAAACAATCACTGTAGAAAAATTATTACTTGCATGTTTTATTCACATTTATTTAATTAACAAAAATAACAAATATTAGTAATAAAAAGCATTTGAACTACACATAAAAATTTTTCTACAGAACAGACATGATATATAATTTTCCTAGCAAGTACACGGCACAAAAAGATTAACAAACTTGGAACCATATTTTTCTGATTTTTCTATAATTTATTATCAATTTTTTTCAAAAAAACACCAATTTCAAGGATTAAATAAAACACTACAGAAAAGTAATGCAATATTGACATGCAATATTTTTATATTGTAGATCTAGTTCCAATGAGTCTATAGAAATTTATTTCACAATTTTTGGAGCACATTTAATCACCCAAATAATTGCTAAACACTTTATTTCCAATTGAGAAAATAAAAACTGAAATCTTTATTTTGAAACGAGCCGATATCAAAAGAGACAGACGGCCCGGCCTGCTCAGCCCAGAGACGCACGCGCGGGGGGTAACGAAAACGGGCCGTGTCCCGTTGAGACCGGCCGGCCCAGCCACTCGCCGCACTCACAGGCGAGCGAGGCAGCGCGCGCGGCCGCGCGGGTGCTCGCCACCGCGGCGGTGCGACGGCCGCCGACGGCCAGCGGCTGTCTCCGGGCTCGAGCGAACAAGGCGAGGCGTGCAACACCATCGCGGGGACACAGTGAACACCAACGCGCAGTTCGAGAGAGATGGGGAGGAGCGGAGGCGATGGTGGCCGGAGCGCGAGCGCGGCGGCTCTGTTCGCTGCGGCGCAGCGGGGGCGGAGAATTGTGCCCTACTGGAGCGAGCAAGGGGATGGTAGTGCTCGTTCGGAGGAGGGAAGAGGGTGGCGGAGCTCCGTGCATGAGCAATCGAGCTGCGGTGGACTGGCGTCGCCGGAACACGGCGGCGGAGGCGGAGCTCGCTGCGGCGAGCAGTTTGCCCGCTCGGGTTTTCCGGAGGAAGGAGAAAGGGAGCGAGCGAGTGGGCGAGTGGAATGGAGGCCGAGCGCGCGCGGTGATTTGAGGCGGAGTGCGCGGGGGCCACGGGCGGCCACGCGGGGGGCGTCGCCGGCATGCGGCCGCCACGCGGCGAGCGCAGCCTGCCGCGGGCGGGTGCGTGGCGCACCTGCGCGGGAGCAGCGCGAGCGGCGGGAGAAGACGGCCGGACTGGGCCGGGCCGAGGCGGGGTGCGAGCGCGGGCGCGCGGGAGGGAGATGGGTCGCTTCCAGCCGCGGGCCGGAAACGAGGCGGCGGCCTGCTTAGTTTAAAATTTGATTTTTCAATTTCTATTTTCAAACAAATTTCAAATACAGTTTTCAAACCTCATTTTGAGTGAGAAAAGGACCTTTTCTGAAAATGGCCCAAAAATAAAAGTTGCTTAGAATTTAATTCTCTACAACTTTGATTAAGGGACCAACTCAAAATTCCCAACAGATTTTGAATTGGAGAATAAAAGCTAATTAGGGAGGATTTTTGAATATTTTCAAATAATATTTTTGAAACAAGTTTTGACAAAACTTTGAGTAATTTAGTTGCTCCAAAAATTTCACCTATAATTCTAAGTGATATAAAATTTATAGTTGCACAAATTTGAGGAATGTAATTAGCACATTATCACATAACATTATGAATACTATTTTCCAAGTTTTTATTTCACTAAAGTTATAATCTTACTACATATGATTATGAATGATCTGACATGTTATGCTCATGATTGCAATGTAAATGCTCGCGTAACACCGAGGTGTTACAGGCTCTAATTGACAGCCCTCTGCATGTTCCCAGCAGCCAAGGTTCCAATGCAACTCTCACCTCAGTCGATCGC
>CM039581.1:30632694-30730412 GCA_022457205.1 Saccharum spontaneum | reverse complement strand
ATACTCCTAAGATCAAGACATTTTTATTCAGAAAGATTCACTCTTCCGAAGTATTATTGCGTTAGAGGCATGGGCTATGCAAAATTATGAATATATCGAGGAAATAAAAAGGAGCAAGTGCTCGATAACCTCGTGGAAAAAAATGGACAAGTGTCCGGCAGTAGAATTAGGGGTACCTCGGTATCCACCCAAAATGAAAAAAATGAGATATGATAAAAATATGATGGAAAGAAAATGATAGCCCATGGTCCCTCTAATAAGCAATATGCCAGTAAGAGTGACAAGTTTTTAATTTTCAAAATCTTTGATCTAAGAGTATGGCATTCTTCTCCTCGGATCCGGTTTTGACCATACAATAAATGCAAGGTATGTATGCTTAAAGAATTACTTTTGCAAAATCAAAACAGCCTCAGAGAGAAATATAAAAGATAATGAGTGACTCTGAGAGCACCTATGAGGATAAAGGTATGCTAAGTTTTTCTTTTCAAAAATATGTAAAAACTCCAAGAGATAGGGATTAAGAAGAAGAAAGGCTCTTTACTCTGACCATATATTTCCCTGACTATAAGTGCACAGTGGATTTTTACAACACCCTGTAGGTATGAAAGAATGTTTCAACCCCAGATGTTTTATTAACCAACCTTTTCTCGAGGACGAGTAAAAGCCTAAGTATGGGGGTGTTTGTTGACGGTTCTTAAGTATCAATTATAACCATCAAATAAATAAAGAAAAGGACCTATATGCAAGCAACACCTAGAATTAGGGTTTGATCTAACAGAATTCCACGAGTTTTGCTGTTTATCTATTTCTGCAGGGGGTTATCAGGAAATACGAAAGAAAGGCCCACATGTCGGATTAATGACGGGATATTAACCGAACACGTAATTATCTTACATCTAGAAGATTCCAGAAGCCACGGGAACGAACGGGAGCCGTAACGGGCCAGGACACAGGGCGCCCACCCTGTGCCCTAGGGCGCCCGCCCTGCCCCCGGGACCAATCAGGTCGAGTCTCGCGGATTATGCTCCACCGCCTTTGAGGATCAAGGAAAACCGTAGGATGAAGGTCGGTTTGATCCGACGGTCCAGATTCATCCAAAAGGGCTATATAAGCAAGGCCTCTGACCCCTGGTGGAGAAGACCCCAATTCATTATTCAGTTGCATATCTTTAGTTAGGGTTTAGAGAGAGAGGTTCCCTCTAGGGTTCCCACCTCTTAGGGCTTAGCATCCAATGTGAAAGTAGAATTAGTTCTACTAGATTGAGAGAGATAGAGTGGAGGTGTAGATCGGAGGAAGCCGGCCTATCGGTGTCTACTCCGAGGTTGTACCTGCGGGAGCAAGTTCTTCTAACCCGAGGCTTGTTCTCAGGATTCTTCAGTATTTCGACTTCTAAATTCTAGTAAGTTCTTTGTTTTATTGTTCTTTGGTTTATGAGTTTACTTTGATCTCTTCGCGTAGAGTTTAGAGTAATCATCTCTAGCGTAAACGTGGTGTTTAAGTTAGGATACTCATAGATATCCCCTCGTCTAGCCGGACCGTGGTAGTAGCGAGGAACGTGACAATTCCGAGTTACCTTTGTATTCCATATCCCGTTAGCAGGATCGATAGGGTTTATAGGTGCGGGTTGAACATCCTTTGTGGTGTCTAGATTCCGTAAACCTCCCCAATAGAACAGTAGATCATCCTTACCAAGGTTAGAAGAAGAGTGCGGTTGTAGTCTTCTCTATACATCACTCACATCGAATCATAGTGGTTGTAGCCTAAAGGTTAGTAGTAATAGATTTGGTTAGTCAGATGCACTCTTTCTCCTAAAGGTAAAAATATAAATACGATACCCAGGATAACATCTCAGGTGAAGTGCTCACCGATATCCGTGCGCTTGCGGATCCTATTTCCTAATTGTGTTACCAAATATCAACACCTATGCACTTCTTTGTTTTGTTGCCGATGATGAAATACTCTAAGTACATGATTATGGATATTTTTATATTTTAACACTGAGCAAAGTGCCTTAGGACAATGATGTTATTGTGCTTCTTGGATATGATGATGGATATCTCAATTTTTACATACAGAGCTAAGTGTCTTAGGTCCATGATGATGGCTATTTCAATTTTTACACGCTTGTAGGCGCAGGAGGAGCACCCTTAAGTGCGGCAGCCGCGCTTTGGTAAAATTGTTGACTCCAATTTTTGCTTGGTACTAATCAGTGCACCCCCACAGTAGCTTTGATGACAACTTGTAATATTACTTGAGATTTAAGGCACTTTGCAATGATGTTGATTATTAGCTCATGCTTTTTCATAGTTCATATTGAGACCTAAGGCACTTTGCAATGATGTTGATTATTAGCTCATTTTTTCACAACTCTGTACTCTAAACTTATGCTGAACTACTACTGTCCACTACTCTACTCTCATACTACTCCACTACTACTACTACTACCTGTCCTCTCCTCTCCTTTCCTCTCTTCTCCTTCTATCTCTCATCTCCCCTATCCTCTCTTATCCTCTCTCCTACACTACTACTACCACTACTACTACTGACTCTACTACTATACTACTATTGTACTCTCTCTACTCTACTAATGTACTCTACTACTCTACTACTACTCTACTATACTGCTGCTCCACTCTACACTACTACTACACTGTCCACTACTCTACTCTCATACTACTCCACTACTACTACTATATGTCCTCTCCTTTCCTCTCCTCTTCTTCTATCTCTCATCTCCCATGTCCTCTCTTATTCTCTCTCCTACACTACTGTACTCTCTCTACTCTACTACTGTACTCTCTCTACTCTACTACTGTACTCTACTACTCTACTATACTGCTGCTCCACTCTACACTACTGTACTACTACTCTTACTACTTTACTACTGTCATTTTGATCTACTACTATGCTACTACAACTACTATTGTTGCTGCTGTCCAATTTTTGGTGACATTTGAATTTGAGCGAATGATGAGGGTTTTTATGTTCTATTCTTGTCTGCTCCTATCCTATCCTACCTCTACTAGTAGTAGTAGTACTACTAAAGCACACTTTATTTCTTGCATCTGTTAGAACAAATCTCGAATTGATGCGGATGACAAGTAATGTAGCCCGATCCAACGAACATGAAGAGCACCCTAGCCCTAGGGGGCAAGAAATACAGTTTCTCAAGAACAGTTCAATGAAGAGTTGGACAACGATGTAGCATTTATGCTTACTCAGGAGGAGTCTGGCGAGGAGCAAGGGGGAGAAGCAGGAAGAGAAGGAGAGACTGATGAATCTGGCGAGGAGGATGACTCAACCTCGGGATATGAAAGTCCTGAGGATCCACACCCAAGTGAACCCAGACGGAAGCTAACAGAGGATGAGTTGGACAAGGACTTTAACCCAAATGAGGTAGAGATATGAAAGTCCCTTAGCAAATCCTAAATTATGCTAACGCTATGGCTGTGTTACCTCTGCTAACACTTTGACCTATTGTTTATACATGTCCCTCGTAAACCTCTGAAAAGACAACGTCGGTGTTCGACATGTTTCGCCGGACATGACAGAGTAGGGCAAAGGAGGGCAGAGGCAACAGGCACAGAGACTACCATTGTGGCCTCTGCTCCACCACCTGAAGGCACAACCTCGGCCTCGACTACCCAAGCGAAGAGGAAACGAGGGATTAGAAAGCCAAACCTATACCCAAATGCACAAACGGTTTATGTGATTGACGAGGTCGGGGAAGACGGGCAGATCCTTGAGCCATTCCTCTTCAAAGCCAAATTCCGCAATGCGATCGGGGCCCTCGTTAGAGACAAGTGTAGCCCATCAATCCCTAATTGGCATGTTTATCCAGAGAACTTAAAGGAGGAGCTATGGACCAATAAACTGATGGTCAATTTCAATTTCAAGATTCTGGTAGAGAAGCTAGCACTGGTAAAATGACGTGCTATGAGGCAGATGGGAGAATCCTTTCGATGTTGGAGGAATGAGCTCAACGACGACTTCATCAAAAAGGGGTTAACTCCCTACCATAAGTTTGGACACATAACTCCTGCTATGTGGGCGTTGCTCATGGCCGAGAAGACTTCACTGAAAGCTTTGGCCTTAAGTGAAAAGAACAGCTTGCAGGCGAAGAAGAACATACACTACCCTCGTCTAGGCCCTGGTGGCTACGATAAAGCGGAAGAGAAGTTTAGGAAGATGGAAGAATAGGTCGTAGCTGCTGGGAATACAAAAGTGACGAAATTGAGGCCACACATCAAGCGTAGGGTCTTTGCAAGGAATACGGAAGAATTAGGCAGCAGTATAAAATTTGCCAAGTCGGTGACCGAACAGGTAGTGTCAAGGATACTGAAATATTCTAAAGATAGGGAGAAGGGCTTATTCACTCCTTTTAGAGAGAGGGACGAGCTCAGCCTTGGCTTGGGAAACCCCGAGCACACAGGCCGTGTCAGGGGGATAGGGAAACTGACGACCTGGGAGAAAGGATTCTCGGAGGATGCGCAGACCTACAAGAAACATGGCAGACACTAGAAGTCTGAGTTTGAGCTCCTAGTGAAGACTCTAGTTGCCAAGGAACTACGGGAGCATGGAGTGTCTACTGAGCCACGGACACAAATGGAGCCGCCTAGAGAATTGGCTCTATAACAGAACCACCCAATTATACGAGATTAAGTAGGAAAAATCATCCAACGAGAGGACGATTTAACAAACTTAAGCCCGTATAACCCGGTAGTCCGTGAAATCCCGACGGATTTCAAACCATTTCACATAACAGCCAAGATCGTACTAAGTTTAGCGGTCACCGTCATAAGTTACATAAAAGTTTACGGCACAAAATACATCAGAGTTTAAACATAGTTATTACAAACCAGGTTCGAATAAAAGTAGCGAAAGCAGTAGTTCAAATTACGCACACACACACAGTGTTTGAAATAAAGTGCCAGCTTATGATCATCTCCAGCAAAAGCATCAGACGAGAAGTAGCGAATGACCATTGCCCATGGTCCTAAGCTTCGCCCATCGCAGGATAGAGGCAGTTGATACAGTAGCCGTAATACATCTGCCCATCTGCAACAAGTGGGAACAAAGCTCTGAGTACGAGAAGGTACTCAGCTAGACTTACCCGACAGATCCAAAATAAAAAGACACCAAGGATCATGATAGGCTTTCTGTGGGGTAGCTGACTCATTTGCAAGAAAAGCATTTTTAACTTAACAATTCTTTTCCAAAAGCATGCAGTATTTTAATCTTCATTACCCTGTCAACTATGTTTGCATCTGTGCTAGAGTAACATGTAATTAAGCAAGTAAGGATTACCCATGATCATTAACAATAGTTATCATGTCATCTTCCACATAACGATCTAAGTGTTTCATCAATATTACTACGATGAAGTAGCTCAAGTCAAGTGTTCACTATCCAGTGAACGATGGCGATTCGAATCGATTATTAAACAGCTGGTAATTTATTCCTAACACAAACCTCACTCACTCGCTAAAGTGAGGTATTGGTCACCGAGTCAACCATTCAGGTAAAGTCGCGAGTTTGCCAGGAACCACATGTACCCGGGGGGCGCCCGACTGCTCTTTGGCCTTATCATCGCGTCCCTGTTTCCTGCCACTACTGCTCCGTTACAGTTCGTTGCGGGCAATCCACTCGGCCCGAATAATCTCCCAGCTTTGCGGTCGAAAGGTATATTATTCTTACAGCTAAATGTGAGGCATGCGTTCAACATGACTCGAGGCGCAACAACGGTCGGTCCTTAATCGACTCAGACGGAGAACACTACAGTTCGAAACTCTGCAAGTCTCTGCCCGGTCTCAAATCCCGTTTGACACTTAGTTATTCTCAGTGACATATCTTTCACATAGATCCAAGTAAGCTCCTATAGCTCGCGGATGAAAGGCAATCACCCGACTTCTACTGATCTAAGCAAACTAAGCAATTATTGACTGCGGACACCAAGGTAACAAGGTTCGGGTTAAAGCAAGGTGAAACAAGGTATAATGCAGCAACGGTTGCAAACAACTCCTAAACGTAATGCATCAAATTAAGTAAAGTCAATAATAAATTATTTGCAAACCGGGAGAGAAATGCTCCGGGGCTTGCCTCTCTCAAAGGAGCTCGGACGGTGGTCGGGGCACTCTGGAAGATCTTCACCGACCTCCTCTTCGGCTTCGGTCGCCTCCTGCTCTTGCACCTCGGACTGCTCTTCCGGGTCCTCGGGAACTGCTACCGGGGGCACTTCCTGCGATCCTGTATGATGCAGAAGGATAAGTGTTCATGCCTAGGTGCATTGCAGGGATGACATGAGATGATGATAATGAATGAGATGTAAATGAGCATGTTACTTTATTTGGATTACATGGAACTTACGACTCTTCTACAATGTAGTCTACATCATCAAGAACATGTACTCATAAACTACCACAACTATTCTCTATCAGGCAAAGGCACTTTGACACTTAAGATGCTTCAAAGATACACCAAAGCAAAGTTTACCAACTAATCTTGCATCAAAGGTTGAATGTAAACCCTAGTTAGCACTAGGCTTGAACAGCAACACATATTTTGGTATCACAGAAAAATCTTAGAAAATTACAGTGGATTACTAACATCAATTCTAGCATGCCACAAAATTTTCATTGCATTTGGATTACTAGAACTGTCTATACAAAAATAACAAGCTAAGGCCTAAAAACGAGCATGAAAATACTTTATATTATGAAAAGTATCAAACAACAGATTTAGCAATTTTTCTACTTTCTACATAGAAAACAATCACTGTAGAAAAATTATTACTTGCATGTTTTATTCACATTTATTTAATTAACAAAAATAACAAATATTAGTAATAAAAAGCATTTGAACTACACATAAAAATTTTTCTACAGAACAGACATGATATATAATTTTCCTAGCAAGTACACGGCACAAAAAGATTAACAAACTTGGAACCATATTTTTCTGATTTTTCTATAATTTATTATCAATTTTTTTCAAAAAAACACCAATTTCAAGGATTAAATAAAACACTACAGAAAAGTAATGCAATATTGACATGCAATATTTTTATATTGTAGATCTAGTTCCAATGAGTCTATAGAAATTTATTTCACAATTTTTGGAGCACATTTAATCACCCAAATAATTGCTAAACACTTTATTTCCAATTGAGAAAATAAAAACTGAAATCTTTATTTTGAAACGAGCCGATATCAAAAGAGACAGACGGCCCGGCCTGCTCAGCCCAGAGACGCACGCGCGGGGGGTAACGAAAACGGGCCGTGTCCCGTTGAGACCGGCCGGCCCAGCCACTCGCCGCACTCACAGGCGAGCGAGGCAGCGCGCGCGGCCGCGCGGGTGCTCGCCACCGCGGCGGTGCGACGGCCGCCGACGGCCAGCGGCTGTCTCCGGGCTCGAGCGAACAAGGCGAGGCGTGCAACACCATCGCGGGGACACAGTGAACACCAACGCGCAGTTCGAGAGAGATGGGGAGGAGCGGAGGCGATGGTGGCCGGAGCGCGAGCGCGGCGGCTCTGTTCGCTGCGGCGCAGCGGGGGCGGAGAATTGTGCCCTACTGGAGCGAGCAAGGGGATGGTAGTGCTCGTTCGGAGGAGGGAAGAGGGTGGCGGAGCTCCGTGCATGAGCAATCGAGCTGCGGTGGACTGGCGTCGCCGGAACACGGCGGCGGAGGCGGAGCTCGCTGCGGCGAGCAGTTTGCCCGCTCGGGTTTTCCGGAGGAAGGAGAAAGGGAGCGAGCGAGTGGGCGAGTGGAATGGAGGCCGAGCGCGCGCGGTGATTTGAGGCGGAGTGCGCGGGGGCCACGGGCGGCCACGCGGGGGCGTCGCCGGCATGCGGCCGCCACGCGGCGAGCGCAGCCTGCCGCGGGCGGGTGCGTGGCGCACCTGCGCGGGAGCAGCGCGAGCGGCGGGAGAAGACGGCCGGACTGGGCCGGGCCGAGGCGGGGTGCGAGCGCGGGCGCGCGGGAGGGAGATGGGTCGCTTCCAGCCGCGGGCCGGAAACGAGGCGGCGGCCTGCTTAGTTTAAAATTTGATTTTTCAATTTCTATTTTCAAACAAATTTCAAATACAGTTTTCAAACCTCATTTTGAGTGAGAAAAGGACCTTTTCTGAAAATGGCCCAAAAATAAAAGTTGCTTAGAATTTAATTCTCTACAACTTTGATTAAGGGACCAACTCAAAATTCCCAACAGATTTTGAATTGGAGAATAAAAGCTAATTAGGGAGGATTTTTGAATATTTTCAAATAATATTTTTGAAACAAGTTTTTGACAAAACTTTGAGTAATTTAGTTGCTCCAAAAATTTCACCTATAATTCTAAGTGATATAAAATTTATAGTTGCACAAATTTGAGGAATGTAATTAGCACATTATCACATAACATTATGAATACTATTTTCCAAGTTTTTATTTCACTAAAGTTATAATCTTACTACATATGATTATGAATGATCTGACATGTTATGCTCATGATTGCAATGTAAATGCTCGCGTAACACCGAGGTGTTACAGGCTCTAATTGACAGCCCTCTGCATGTTCCCAGCAGCCAAGGTTCCAATGCAACTCTCACCTCAGTCGATCGCATACGGGAGCCAACTCCTTGCACCCTGTTCATTCCCGTCAGCAGGGGAAACACGATGGTTGAGGTGGCAACGGGTGTGGCACATCCTGCAGGTGGCATCTGGCAGGATAAAGAGGTCCCGCATGACTACAGTAAGGTCGAAGTGCACACCATGAAGCCTTAGTTCTCGACGCATAAGATAGAACACCCAACTAGCGAGGGGATACGTGAGCTTGGACTAGTCACGAAACAGTTCATCCTCTAGTACAAGAAGGACATTGTGTTGAATGTTGCATCACCAGTTTCGAGTGATGTACATCTGGAGAGAGTTGTTGGGGAAGGAGAGGTATATTCACCGTCTCGTGAGGACCACATGCATGAGACGCCACATTGTTCCCTGAATCCTATCCATGACACGGCACAACCTTCTCCAGCTCGTGCCGAGCAACGTCATGACGAGACGTCGCATGTGCCTCACAATCCACTGCCTCCTTCTCCAGCTCGTGGCGAGCTAGGGCATGACAGCACGCCGCATGAGCCTCACAGTCCACATCCTCCTCCAGCTCATGGGGAGCCAGGGCATGACGACACGTCGCATGAGCCTCACAGTCCACATCCTTCTACAGCTGGTGCCGAGCCAGAGCATGACAAGACGCTGCATGTGCCTCCCAAGCCACAACCTTCTCCAGCTTGTGCTGAGCAAGGCAATGATGAGACACCACAGTCTTCTCAACGAGCGCAACCGACAAATGAAGGTCATGAAATAGAAGTCCGTGATTGTGAAGCTCAAAAAAAGATTCCCATCATGATAACGCCCGACATGGTAAAGTCGACAGGGTCAAAATCTTTTGTGGAAATGCCCTACTCGGGTATATACAAGTAGTATGCCCATGACCAGTTCAGGCCTGAGAACCAAGGTAACAACCAATTTGCTTATAGGTTGCCCCATGACCCCACACATTACAAACCGGTACAGAAGTATCCAGATGTTGAGGACATCGAGTGGTCAAAAGATTGCCCGAGCAACTATGTAAGAGGCAAAAAAATTCCTACCAAACCGAGTCATGGAGAAAATGCTATATGGAATGAGAAGGTTCCATGATTGGTACTTACATGTTATCCGTAGAAAGCTAGATTTGATACAAGCAGTACTACCTGAAGGCACATTTGGAAGCCCAGAGGGGATTATTGCCTTTGGCTTCGATGACATGCAGTCATGCTTTCACCTCAAATCAATGGAAATGAATCTCATTCGCACGTGGTGCCTGTAAGTCCTTGCCCTCTTGATATGATATGAATGTAACTTAGTTGGATTTTGCTGTAACTAACTCACGTCACGATTTGTAGAATGTAGGCACACCTTGTGAAACAAATGCCCAACACGAGAGTCGGGTATGTAGACCCTCAACCTATAGCACAAACAAAATTTAATTACCCGAGTATATGGAAACTGGACCACCCAAAGCTAGCTGCTGGAAAGACAGTTGAGGAGAAAGAGCAGATCCGGGCAAGGATAATAAGGGAAGAGTCCCTTCAGGTTGCGGCATACCTTGCCACATCTTTTAAGCATCTCCAACACAACACTAAGATATGGATACCATACAACTTTGAGTAAGTTTGACTCTATACTTAAACATTGTTTGGTATATCATTGTTTGACGCAAAGCAACTTATCTGTTTATTCTATGATTAAATTCATGCAGCAACCACTGGATGCTCATATGCCTCGAGGTCGATAGGAGCATGGCATGGGTCTGTGATTCTGCAGATTTTGACCCTCACACATATAAAGACTTCATATCGATTCTCTACACATATGCATATCAATAATCCTCATTACCTTCTATGTTTCACTTTAATGTTGACTTTTGCATACTAACAAGTTGCATTTGCTATAATCATCCGAATAGGGCATTCAGACACTATGTCAGAGAAAAAAAAGGAAGGCATGATCCAACAAGAAAGCACAAGTTGTGTGTCAAAACTCTATGTTCAGTAAGTGCAACTTAGTTTGGCACTAAATTACATGGTTTTCACTTGTATTACTTAACATTTCCATATGCAAATTAAAACACACAGTTCCCCAAGCAAAGGATCGGGAGTCTACATTGTGGATATTACGTATGTGCTTTCATAAGTAACACAGGTGCCTACAGGAGACACATAGATTTGGTAAGTTTGAATTTCTTAGGTCGTAGTATAAAAACATAGATTTGCAATCTCTTGTGTAAACTTAGTATAAAAACATAGCTTTGCAATCTCTTGTATAAACATAGTATAAAAACTTAGCTCTGCAATCTCTTGTATACACTAGACCTAAATTTAGCTTTTGTTTTGCAATACTAGACCTAAACTTATTCTCTTATAGTGGAAAGAAGAGCAACACGTGACAAGGGATGTCTACAAGGATGATGAACTCATAGGGATCGTCGATGACGTATGCAACTTCACAATGGACCAGGTTGTGTACTATAAAGGGGCATTCCATGACGTCACCTCTGACTTGGGTAGGAACCCTTTGTACCAACACCTCCGTGAGCTTGACAGGTGCGTCTAGGCCGTTGATTACAATTTGATGGACTTGTCGAACTTAACTTTTGGATTGACTTGTGGATGTAATGGACTTGCCGGGTTCAATGATGGACTCGTGGAACCTTAACTTTTGAATGGACTTGTGGATGTAATGGACTTTGTGGATTTGATGGACTTAGAACTTTTGAATTTATAAATTTGATGATGGAACTTGAATTTGATGTTTGTGCTGGGATGTGATCAGATTTGATATTATATATGCTGTGTTATGAATTTGATTATATGTATGTTGTGATGTGGTCAGATTTGATTATTGCAATTTTTATTTTATTTTTTTGCTGAAAATTCACTGTAGGAGCGGTTCTAGATTCAGCCGCCCTTACAGCGCCCCCACTGTAAGGACGGCTAAGGGCGGCTTGAAACACCAGCCGTCCTTACAGTGCCCCACTGTAAGGGTGGCTCGAAACACCAGCCGCCCTTACAGTGGGGGCACTATAAGGACGGCTGGTTTTGAACCGTCCTTACAGTGAAATCCACTATAAATACGGTTTAGAAAGAGTGCTTCACCCAGCCGCCCTTACAGTGCCTAATGAGCCGCCCCTATTGTGCCTTATTGGCGCAGTGCGCGTCGTGGCGCAGACGACGACGTCGTCGGGCGCCGGCGGCTTATCGGTTGACCTGGGTCAACCCCAACGGGATATATATCAACGTGTTCCGGCACATAGTCTGGCTCCTCTAGCTCCAACAGCAACAGTTGTACTGGTGATCGACGGACGTAGCCATGCAACGTTAGTTGCTGGTGTGGACGCACGCTCTTCCTGCCGCGCGGCAGCATCGAGCAGGCGAGCCGTGTAATTGAGTAGGGGCTGTGCAATTTAAGAATACACTACTCCCTCTCTGCTCTAAATTATATAAGATATTTTGATATTTCTAGATACATAGATTTTATTATATATTTAGATATAAGGCTATGTCTAAATAATAAAAGCGATATAATACATATAGAAAAATCAAAACGTCTTATAATTTAAAATGAAGAGAGTACTGTACTACTAACTCTGTAAAATGAAGGCATAGAAGTCACGGTTTTCCACCTGTCCTATCAAAACTTCGGTTGCAAAAGTGAAGCCTGGTATTCAATTTCTAAACATAATTGAGAAATTCAGAGACCTGTCGTCTTTACATGAATGGAATTTCATAGATATACTAAACAGGCATCTTTTTGCTCCTTAACCAACAAATGGTTTACTAGAATCAGAGAGACACTATTAATAAGAGGGAATACTAAGCTTTTTCATGCGAACAACCTCCTTGCAGAGAGGAAGTGGATAACTTTTCTGTGATCATGAAAGCAAAGTTGGAAGGCTAAAGTGAGACTTGTGTGCTCAGAACATAAGGGCATGTACAACCCACAGACAGCAGGTTATCTGTAAGTTTTTTAAATCCACACACAGACAGCTAAATAGACAGCTTATACAATGGGTTATCTATTTCACTGTCTACAAATTGTTTAATGCTTGCGTGTAGTCACGATCAAGTATGAATATGATCCTTGTACATTAGTTTGTTGTTAGTTGATACAAAACAAATCAAGCATCATTAAGTTAAATATGATTATGATATTTTTTAGACTAGTAATTCTGGCAACATGATCAAACATAAATATTATAGACAAAGCATCATTATAAATAGTATATTAATGTATTTATATAAAAATTCACACTGATACTAATAACAAACAATTTTCTATAAAAATATAAAAATATACTAAAGGTTACAAAAACAAAATATATAACAAATATTCAAAGTGTAACATATGTTTTATCACTTCTAGAATATAATTTGATCAAAAGGAACCTAAATAAACTTGAATCATGATTTTTGGATTTGATTTTGATTTTAAATGGATTTTATAAGGTTGAAACGATTTGCACATTTTTCAGATAAGGGAATAAGCTAATAAGATTTTCACGCGCACGGGATCAACGCATGCAGGTCAATTTCTCGGAGCATGGGCCGGAGACGTCAACTTGTGAGACGATGACCCTGCCTCGGCTGTTGCACGTGAAGGGGCTCTTTGCAAATGTTCTGCCACACAGACGGCTCATTAAACAACGTTGTACATGCCCAAATTGTTTCCATTTTGATTTGGACACCCTTTTGCTTGCCTCAAACAATCCAGAATTGGGAACCCTCAAACGATCAAAGACTTGCCCTCTGACAGATCTTTAGGACCAAATGGATTTAATATAGACTTCATGAGATAATGTTGGTATGTTATTTGCAATCGTTTACAAGCGGATTAAGGCCTTTTTTTAATAGTATCTGCTTACAGAGCATGAATGGTTTTCACATCACTTTTGTATCCCAAAACTCAATTATTAATCCATCTGACTTTATTAGGCCTATCTCCATATTTGATTAATCAGTTAAGATTCTCACAAAACTTCTAGCAAACAGATTAGAAGAATTACGGAGCTCATACACAAAAATCAATATGGCTTTATAAAAACTAGAAGTATCCAAGATTGCTTCGTATATCCTTTGAGTACTTACAAAGAAAGTATGCTACCTTAAAATATATTGGAGTCCACAAAGGAACAACTCTCTTTGCCTTTCTTAAGGGAAAATTTGATTTGATGCACTAGAGTATCTGTATAATGAGGAATGGTCAAGTCTTCAACAATTATTTGTCAATAGTTAACTTTATAGACTTCACAAACATGTTGATGTCAGTTGATCATCTCCTAGCTCTTTTGTACAACTAGGCGTAATCTTGAGAATGCCTGGGACATTGCCTACTCCCTCTTTGAAAGCCCTATATTTGGTTTTGGAAATTGAATGGCAACTAGTGGAACTAACCTTTTGCCTAAGTGTTGATTAAGCTAGGTGAAGTCCACACCAATGGTTGAGCTAGTTGGCATCCATGGTGGAGATGGAGTTGGCCACAAGTTGATCAAGTGCTCAACATTGGAGAGAAGAAAAAGAAAGCAAAGCCCAATAAAGGATTGAATGCAAAGGTACATCATAGGGCTTTTGCTTTTGCCGGCCAAGACGCAATAGAGTGCGTAGCATGGGAGGACCCACTGTTGTTCCTGGGTATTCCCGGGTATACCCAACATTTTGAACAAAAAATTAGAAGTTTATAGAGGTATATACATGTATAACATAATTATAGACTCAAATTATTAGTTTTTGTTATTTTTTGGCTCTGATTTGCCTCCACACGCAAAGCAGCCCAGAGCACACACACACACCAACAATCCATCTGGCCTTCCCCAATTCGCTTTCCACTCCTCATCGGCCCTCGACTCATCCAAACACGGAGATGAGGCAGCGACGCTCACGCAGAACGCCGAGTCGATCTGAAAAAACACCGGCCGTGAGGAACCCTAGGGCAGCCGTCTGCTGCAATGGCGGGCCTAGGATTTTGAGGTCGGGTATTCAAAATATAAAGAGTTGTTAAATTTTTTTGACAAACAAAGCTTAATATTTAGCACGCATAATATCATATATGTAATTGCATAATATATAGCAAATATATAACACATAATTGAGCATGTTTTCACATATTTATAGAACTTGAGCATAACTTAAAATTAATTAATAAAAGGTACCAGAAGTTCAACATAGCAAAGCAACAACATATGAAATACATAGTCATATTAGAGGATATGAAACAACAAAGATAAGAAATTTTATAAAGTTGAACTCTGCAATTGAGCGTGACTGCGTGAGCTGCTGCTATGCTCGTTGCTCGGCTGCTCCCCAGTCCGGAGTCTTTTTGCCCAGTATATATACCTTCTTGGGCCGAAATAGGCCATTGGGCCATCAGGTGGGAGATGAGAGGAATAGAAAAGTCTGTTTTTGGGCCGAATTCTTCACCGGATGTTTATTTATCTTCATTTTTTTCTTCTTTCCAATACATAGTACGTATATAGACACTATAATATCTATAAATTTTCTTGCCAAAAAAATTTGGGAACTGAATACCCTTGAATATAGCTGGGCCCACCCCTGGGCTGCTGGCAGCGTCGTGCCGTCCCTGCCCTGTGCGGCTGCGCCGGTGCGCCCTTTCCCCGGGCCACCGGCCGTCATGCTCGCATTCGCGCTCGCCAGCTCCGCCTCCGCTGGCCGCCTGCTCGAGCGCCCGGCTCGGCCTCGGCCCTGCCCTCGGCCGCCTCGGCATGTTGCCTGGGCAGACTCAACTTTGAAATTCTAAGTCCACCACTGGTGTGTAGTGGACCGTCTTATACAGAACAGGAGACTATTTCTGTTCCTGGGCTAAGTTATATAGAATGGGAGATGATTTTTTGTGGCCTCCATGCAGTTTTGTGAGGTGTGTTGCACGACACGTGAACCCACTGGAGATGGCTTCAAATTTCTCTTCTTTCCAGGTTATCCATACAAAGAAGATCGGGGAATTTTGTAGCTCATTTGTGTGCCCAACATGCTACATCTTTGTTAGATAATTTTTTTGTCTTTACCTCCTAGCTTCTTGCAGCCATGTCTGTAATTCGATTGTAATAATGCTCTTTAATGAATGAAGCGAGAGTTCCTTAAAAAAAACCCCACTGGAGATGATTTCACGACTCCTGCACAGCTTTCTGCGATGCGTTGCGCAGCACGCGAAGCTGGACCCATGTCCGTAAAACGCAAATAAAAAAAAGAAAGAAAGAAAAATACGTGAAAAATACGTTGCGTGATACGCGAACCTGCAGGAGACAATTTCCTAACCCTATGCACCTTTTTAACATGCGCTACGCGCGAACCCGGACCTATGACGACGAAAAGCAAGAAAAATACATTACGCGACATGCAAACCTCAGTAAAAAGCAAAATAAATTTATGACACTGTACACCTTTCTGAGATCCGTAACACAAGACCGGAATCCGGACTTATGACACTGGTAAAATGCACAAAAATAAAAATGCATTACACGGCATGCAAACTCGCAATGGTAAAAAGCAAAAACAATTTATAACGTCGCACACCTTTCTAAGATACAAAAATAAAAATGTATTATACAACATACAAACCTGCAACAGTACAAAAATAAAAATATATTATGCAACATACAAACCTGCAACGAACTTATGACGGTGGTAAAAATCAAAAAACAGAAGTGCATTATGCAACATGCAAACTCGCAACGTTAAACCTGCAACAGACTTAAGACGGTTGTAACAAGGTAAACATAAAAATACATTACGCATTATGCAAACTCGCAATGGTAAAAGGCAAAAATAAATAAAAAATGCATTATGTAATATGCAAACTCAGCAACAGTAAAAAGGAAAAAAATGTTAAAAGCAAAAAAAATTATAATGTCTGTACATCTTTCTGAGATCCTAAAGTAAAAGATTTAAACGTACTATACAATATACAAACCTGCAATGGTAAGAAGAAAAAAACAAAGATAAACCTGAAATGGTAAAAAAGTGAAAAAAAAACAAAAGTAAAATGGTCCCGGCGGGGCTCGAACCCGCGACCTTCGGCTCATAAGACCAACGCTCTAACCAACTGAGCTACGGGACCCGTATGCTATATTTAAGTTACAGATGTTATATGACCAAGTTAAACTTTTTAAAAAATATACAGACCTACGTGAAGCTGTTTGGTACAGTTCAAAAAAATTAATCCACACTATCTTCCGCACGCCAAACGTTAATAACTCCAAGCGCCTGCTTGGCATTCTCAAACCAGACAGGAGCAGTAAACCAAAACACAAACTGGCATCAACAAGGAGCCGTTGCAGTTTACTTGATGCGGTACTCGTAAATGTCAAGGTCAACTACATGTAGGACTACAAGTGGCAACTTATTTATGTACATGAACAGCCGCCTAATGTTCTCCCTAGTCAAGGTATCCATATCCACAATGTCGCTGTCGTCAGTATACATCCACAGGCTGCCCGGCTTCACCTCCTCTAGGCAGGCGCGACAGAAGGGGCAGGACTTTGACTTCTCGTTCCTGTAATACAGAGTGAATGAACTTTTGTTTCGGCCCACCATTAGGATGATCACTTATAATAGCTTCCACACAAATTTGTTTGAGTGAATGATATGAATATGATAGATTGGGAGCAGGGAAGGGGAAGGACAGATTTGTTATGCTTGATGATGATGCAAAGCCCAAAATATCCAGTAGTAGTTAAATATTGGCTTCAGAGAGTGGAAGATTATCTCTAGCAAAGCACAAAGTATCCAGTGGAAGATAAACATTGGCATGAGAGAGCGAAGCTTATCCTGACTCAACAAAGAGATAAGCTGAATGGAACAATCATTAACAGAGCATATCACATTTTGTCAGACCACTTCATCTGCTACCCATGGTATGCCAACTATACCTTGAATACTTTGGAAAAAAAAATTATAACTTGAATCTTAAACCTCAAGGTGAACATAAATAAAGCTACGTACACCCATGGTATGCCAAAAAGGCCCAAAAAAGTTTGCATAGTAACTGTCACATCGAATCTTTGGACGTATGTATCTAAGTTGCACGGATACGGATACACGTATCGGTATCGGATACGGATACGGATACGGATACGCCAATTTCCCAAAAAAACCCGATACGTGGATACGTTTTACTATTTTTTAATAAAATAAATAATAATGCAAATTAAAATTGTGAAACTGTAAAATTTGAGCAATCACTAATTATTAGTTTAGTTTCTTGTGAGAAAATAGAACTTCTATGGGGCAGAATGTAAGAAATTAGTTAAGAGAATCAGAGGAAGAAAGTTTATAGGAGTTCTTAGAAAAGGAAGGGACCAAATCATAAAACCGCCCTATCCTTATCTTCTAAGCCGTCCTTACTCCTGAGCACATCTCCGTCCTTACTCCTGAGCATATCTCTCTGTTCTCTCCTGCGCTCTCCTTTCCCTTCCTTCCGTCTCCCACAGCCACGCCGCCGTGCTTGAGCCCCTCCCCGTCGCCTGATGAGCTGCCTCCGCCGCGCTCCCGCCTCCTCTGGGGCCTCTCTTCCTCCTCATCCTGGACGGCGGAGGTGGAGGCGCTCCCACCGCGGCACCCCTCCACGGGCCTTCGGACGGAGAGCTGTGGCGCATCTCCTGCACGAGAGGCGGCGAAAGGGGGCGCGCCGGCGGGGGCTTGTCGCTGGCGGCGAGCGAGCGGTGGCGCATCTCCTGCACGGGAGGCCGCACGCGTGTGCAGCCATGCGAGGCGTCGCCGTGTCGGGACATCGTGAGCGTTTGGCTTCTTGTTGGGCTGGGCCGTATCCCACACGTCTGATACGTATCAGGTCACATACTCAATGTTCCCAACGTATCGGTGAAGAGTATCCAGATTATTGTTGATTTGTTTTTTTACGGATACTCCGTCGGTACGTATCCCACGCGTATCCAAGCCGTATCCGTATCGGATACGTATCGGATACGTATCCGTATCGGATACGGGATACGTGCCTATCTCGGCGTATCGGGGTATTGCAGGTATGTATGGAGCATTAAATGTAGGTAAAAAAATAACTAATTGCACAGTTTGTCTGTAAATGTCGAGACGAATCTTTTGAGCCTAGTTAGTCTATGATTGGATAAATTTTGTTAAATAACAACGAAAAGTGCTACAATAACTTTACCCAAACTTTTTTACCATCTAAACAGGCCTAGCAGGGGTTTGCTGTTCTGACGAGAGTCATCATGCAACCAAAATGAAAGTGATGCCTCAGCTATAAATGCTCCTTCTGGTACCAACTCGGAAACAGACTCCTGATTCGATAGAAAGCTTCCTAGTCTTTCCTAGCATAATAATGGCAATTGTTATTGCAAGTTGCATCAAGAACATGGAATTCTGTCAAATGACTATAGATCTAGAGACAGATCATCTGACATTAACAAGGTTCCAAAGCGACCACCTACACTGAAATTGCTTCGGGAAAAAAAAAACTCGACGACAATTTTCAAAAAAAAAATTCAGCACTTCATAAAGAAGTATAATTTCACTAAAAACGAATTTCCCATGTTTCCCAATCCAAAGTTTCAAACAACATTCACTTGACTGCAATTATGCTTCAGAACCCACGAGAATTACTATACTTGACTGTAATTCTGCTTCAGAAGCCTTGAGAACTAGTAATTTGCCATCCATAAAAGCTAACATGACCAAATTTGTGCAAATGTACTAATAACTACGGGAAAAAACAAAAACAAAAAAAAACTTCCTGCATGTTTATGGATTCGGCCAATGATTTTAAGCTAGGAGAAAAGAGCTATACCAATCCTCAAAGCACCGCATGCAGAGCGAGTGGGCACAGTCGGGCAGCACGATCTTGCGGCTAACCTCGAGGCAGATCCCGCACTCGAGCTCCCTCTCCGTGTCCACCTCCGAGAGCTGCTCATCCCTGCTCCTGAATTTCTTCAGGCAGAGTATCCTCTGTTTCCTGTCGTCCAGCTCGGTGATGCCGCTCGGCAGCTGCAGCAGCGACGGGAAAATGACGCCTGCCATTGCGCTACGCCGTCAGAATCGACACTCAACGCGCAACTGTTCACAGCTTTTGCTTGGTGCAACAAAAGGGGGGTGGGTTAATTACCGTAGAACTCCCTGATGCTGGCCTCCCTCTCCCAGTCAGGAAGCGCCGACGACGAGCCGTCCGCGTACACCTGTCGAAGAAACGGCGACTCAACAGCCAGCTCGTCGCGTGAAAATCGAATCGAGCACGGCCACGGGACAGGGTGCAAGGCGATGGTACCTTGTATAACATAACCTTGAGGAGGCCGAGCGCGCCGGCGAGCTTGCAGTCGGTCCACTGCACGAGGAAATGCGCGACGGCGCTGTACGCCATCCGCATCTGGATGACCGAGCCGTCGTAGTCCCTCAGGAATTCCGACGCCCTGCTCGCAGGAACACAAAAGAGAAGAAAAAAAAAACACGCAAGCAAGCCATTCAGTGACCAAAACGTCGAAAAGTATGAAAGATTCCGCCTTTAACTCGAGCAAGCAAAGGGGGCGAACAGGAAACTCCGCTCCCTGGACTCACAGCGCATTGGCGTGATCGATGTCGGCCTGCAGGGCCTTGACGGAGTCCTGAAACTTGCGCATCGGCGCGTCCCACGCACCGCTGGCGACCCCTCTCTCCTCCTCCTTCGGCTTCGCTTCCGTCAGTACTTGCCTCCCGCGTGGAGAGCTGAATCGCACGAACGGGACAAACAAACCCTGCCTAAACCTCGCCGCGTCCCGCTCCTCCCTGGCCACCCGGCGATTGGATTTTGGACTGCGGTGGATTGGACTGGAACGGCTTGCCTCTCCTGAGAGTTCGCTCGCGCTCCGGCCTGGAATCTGGATTGGGTTGGTATCCTCTTTCTAGCTCGCTGGATTGTTCTCGCCGAGTCCGAGTCCACCTCCAAACCGAGACCCCCTTTTTGTTGCCACACTCGTGGGGGCCGGGGCGAGCGACGACGAGGAACAGTGTCCTGGGGTGGGCCCGCACCGCAGTGAACGACGGGGCCGGCCCACACATCTCGGCACACCCAAGGCTCCACGCTTTGTCACTGAAATGTGGGGTCAAAGAACCTCGCGGTCCTACCTGTCATCCAGGTATGGCAGTTGGGCAGCTAGCTTCTTCGTGCTGCGACGTGGCGGGGCGGGTCCTTGCGGGACCCTGGATAAAATATCCTATCCCGAAATATGCGAGGCATGTTTAGATTGGAAAAAAATTTAACTGATCAATAGTATCACTTGTAAATATTATTTAATTGTAGACTAATTAGGTTTAAAAAATTTATCTCGTAATTTTCAAATAAACTGTGTAATTAGTTATAAATAAACGTCGGGGGTCGCAGTCGCGCGCGTGCCCCTCGTCACGCGAAGGTGGACACACCCATTCACCCACGTCACCGACGCGCGGGGCCCGCCAGTGTCCAGGCCGACGTGGCAAGTTCGCTGCCCGGATATTTATGGCACCCCGCCGTCGACGCCGTGGGAGGAGGGAAGGGAAGGAAACCAGTGGGCTCTGCTTTCCGTGAGGCGCTCACCGCCGCCCGCCCTGGTTTTGGTTTCCTTCGGCTTTGGGCGGAGGGCCGTTGTGGGGCCGGCATGGCCTTATCCGGCCCTGGTGGCCGGGGCCTTGTTTATCCTCAAAATTTAAGTTTTTTCCTCTCTCTGTCACATTAATTTTTAGCCGCTTACATAGAGTATTAAATGTAGGCAAAAAAATAACTAATTATATAGTTTAGTTTGAAATCATGAGATGAATCTTTTGAGCCTAGTTGGTCCACGATTCAATAATATTTATCAAATAAGACGAAAGCGATACTATTCATCGGGTTGAAAAAACTTTCAATCTAAATAAGGCCAGATTGCAAAAAAACTTCAACCCGATGAATAGTACTATTTTCGTCTTATTTGACAAATATTGTCCAATCGTGGACCAATTAGGCTCAAAAGATTCATCTCGTGATTTCCAACTAAACTGTGTAATTAGTTATGTTTTTTACCTATATTTAATACTCCATATAAACGGCTAAAAATTGATGTGATGGAGAAAGAATGAAAAAACTTGAATTTTGAGAGAAACTAAAAAAGACCCGTGTGGTTTCGTGACTTCTGGCCGAGGCTGACCATTCCACCAAGGCTGCTTGGTCAATGGTGATGTCAGATGTGCTTATCGGATGGGATGTCAGATGGAGGGTGTCATTGATGCCTCTGTCTTGAACTAATGAATACGGAGTACTACTCCTCCGTAAACGATTTTTTTTTGGCAAGATTCTTTTTCATGGTACTTGCCCTAGTCCTCTGTTTATTCTGTGTCCAAGAAACCGTACCATCAGAGTTTGACAGCTTTGGTGTTCGAAAATTATTGTATGGACTTAGGCTATCTGCACTCATGGTCCTCTATATTCATTCTTTATACATTCTAGTTAGCAAGATTCTCTCCTCTATACTCAATTCTCCCGTACTCATCCATCCTTTATATTATCCTCTATCCACCCTATCTACTGTGGGACCCACTTGTCACATTATCTAAATATATCCATGAGTGATCTAGTTTTGAAAGATTTATTGAGACGAATTTAATGGTGCAATCGAAATTTAATTTGGATTTTTGGTTTGTGAGTTATAGCAATTTTTTCCTTGGTTTAGCTAGTAGGGCCCGCCACTGCGCACTATAGAGTAAACACTGAACTACTCTAAATATAGAGTGAGAGAAATAATAGAGTATCGTTTTAGAGTATCCAGTGTAGCAGTTTTTACTCTATATTCATACTCTAAAGCTTTAGAGTATCACTTAGAGTATGCCACTGCGGACAGTCTTATATAGGGCCGGTTTAGTTGCCAATTTTTTGTTAAAATGATACTGTAGCACTTTTTTGTTGTTATTTAGCAATTAGTGTCCAATTATAGTCTAATTAAGCTTAAAAGATTCGTCTCGTTCATTTCGTCTGAACTGTGTAATTAGTTTTATTTTTTATCTATATTTAATGTTTTATGCATGTGTCCAAAGATTCGATGTGACGGAGAATCTAAAAAATTTTGCAAAATTTTCTACAAATCAACGTATTTGTTGTTACACACGCTTCTAAGAATACCTATTGGAGTTTTAAGAAAGGAAAAAGTTTACTTAACCTCCTGAACTATCAGTTAATGTCTAATCTACATCTCTAACTATAAAATCGTCTGTTTTACACCCTGAACTTTTCAAAACTGTTCAAATTACACCTGGGAGCGGTTTTGGACGACGGTTTTACTACAGTAACGGCGGTTTTGACTTTTTCTTTTTCTATTTATTTCCGCTAAATCTTTGAAAAATCATAAAATAGAAAATCTAATTTTGTTGGACTCCACATGAGTAAATCTACACAATGAACATATAATATAGTATGCTTTAGTACAAATTTTTTCTGTAGCTTTAAATTAGTTAGAAAATCAAATTTTGTTTGAAGTTAATTGGAATAATCCATAACTACACACCTTGTTCGTTTCGCTGGTTTATTGTGCTGAAAGCACTGTTCGCTGGTTTGTTGTGAGAGAAAAACACTGCTGGATGACTGTTGATTCTGCTGATAAATCCAAACGAACAGGGTGACAGCTTTTATGGTCTAATTGTGGTTAAATTTTTATAGTGAACTAATTATTGTATGTTTGAATTGTAGTAAAAATTTCATACTGATTAGATCATGTATAATTTAGTTATAGATTTATTTATACTTAACAAGCATAAACCTAAACATAAACCTAAATAAATCTATAACTAAGTTATATATGATCCAATGAGTATAAAATTTTTACTATAGTTCAAGCATATAATAATAACTCCATCATAAAAATTTCACCACAATTGGACCATAGAAGCTCTAGCTATGAATTATTCCAATTAATTACAGATAAAATTTGATTTTCTAACTAATTTAAAGCTACACAAAAAACTTGTACTAAAGCATACTATATTATATGTTCATTGTATAGATCTACTCACGTGGAGTCCAACAAAATTAGATTTTCTATTTTATGATTTTTCAAAGATTCAGCGGAAATAAATAGAAAAAGGAAAATCAAAACCACCGTTACTGTAGCAAAACCATGGTTACTGTAGCAAAACCGCCGTCCAAAATCGCTCCAGGGTGTAATCTGAACGGTTTTGAAAAGTTCAGGATGTAAAACAGACAGTTTTATAGTTGGGAGTGTAGGTTAGACACTAGCTGATTAGGTCAGGGATTAAGTAGACTTTTTTCTTTAAGAAAATTAACTTTACTGTTGAACATTCCATGTTTGAGTGGGGACCACCCTCCCAATTATTGCACGTATGCACGCCCTACACATGAAATCTATATATTATAAGAAGCAGGAGAGAATACCTCACGCGTTGCTGTGGAAATTCCAGATAATTTAAAAAGAAATTAGACTATTTATATTTATAGTTATATGAATGAAACTATCTTAAATTAATTTTGGTGAATAGTTTGATATATTGATGTCGATAGTTAAATGCATGTTAGTGGATGAAGAGATAACTATTGTAATTGCATGTGCTAGTTGGCTATAATTATAAGTTCTAGTGAATTATTAATGTAGATAGTTTGTATGTTGAGAGAAATTTACAGTGAGGTTTAGTTTTATAAGAGTACACGGTAGCTCTCACCGTAGGGTCTGTTTCTTGTCCAAACTTGCCGAACCACGGGTCTGGCGAGCCACACTCAATCCGGCACTGTTTGCTTCTTGACGCATCTCTTTCTCTGGCAATGCCGTCGTTCTATATTATATATGCTTGTCTGTTGTGCTCATCGGCAACTTTTGACACCGAATGTTGGGCGAGAAAAACGAAGTCGACTTTGGGGGTGGCCAACCTACGGTCACAAGCCTATCAGAGCCATAAGGCCAATTTCAATGAGCATTTTATGGGAGTTTTATACACATTTAATAAGATGACACCTCAGCAAAAAGAATCTTTGCATGAAATAGGAAGGAAAGAGAAGAAAATCGTTTCACCGCGGTGAAACGACTCAGCGTTGTTTCCCAGGACTCGGTACTCGCGTGAAACCCCCGTTGAGGCCAACTCGTTTCATCATCCTGATCCCGTGCGCACACCTCCGCCGGCGACGCGCGCGATCTCACCATCTCCCGGCGTGCGCGCGTTTTTCCCGCGCCTCAGCCTTCTTCCCGCCCCCGGCTACCCCTTCCCCTTCTTCTCCGTCCGCCCGTCCACCATCTCTCCCCGTCCGCCGCCACATCGAGGTAGCGCACGGCGCGAGATCCACCGGCCATGGATCCGCCGCCGGCTGTTGATTCCCGGCGTCGCTCAACCGGCAGAGGAGGCAAACCGCGCGGTGGAAAGCAGCTGGGACTGAAGAGGCCGTCGACGCCTGCTCCATCATCGCGTACAGGTTCACCACCGGTTCCGCCGCCGCCGCCGCAGCCGCCGCCGCCAATTTCTGCCTCTGCTGCGCCGGATCCCACCATTGTTGCGGCCAATCTCTCCCATTCTGCGCCGACGTCGACCATGCTGCCACGGCCACCGCAAGGAGCAGGATGGGGGGCATACCCCCAAATTTTCCATCTCTTCATGGAAACCAACAAGGCCCAAATTCATGGTACATTTGATTTCGATCTCTGCAAATAGTTGATTTTTGCAGGATGAAAGCAAAACCTATGGGGTGCAGTTCTGTCAGAAGAAGCAGTGAGATGCCATGTGCAAGGCTTAAGGCTATCTGAACTTTTTTATCTATCTAAGTTCCAGTTGGTTTATCTATGTTTTTCCAGTGACTAGTTGAATGATGTAGTTGTCTATCTGGTCCAGTACTCCAGATGTCTATCACTTTAGTTGTCTTCGTATGCAGTCTTGCTGGCCGAGTTATCTGAACATTCTGAACTATCATATGCCGTGGTGCTATTTCGTTTTATCTTGCTTCCGTGTGTGACTGGTGCTAGCTGAGTTATCTAAACATTATGAACTATCGTATGCAGTGGTGCTATTTCATTTTATCTTGCTTCCGTGCATGAATGGCTACACGAGCAATCGGTGCATGTGATCCCACCACTCTATGGCAAATAAATGCTTTATTTTGTTTTGGAAACGATGAAATGAAACACTGCATTGCGAAGGCTAGTTTCATTGATCGTTTCATCCATCTCTCGCTGACGTGACGTTTTGGAAACCGTGAAGTGAAACAAGCATTGAGACTAGCCTAAGCACGCACATCCTACTCATAGTAGTACTAGGCCGGTAGGCGCCTTCGCCGCGCCCGTAGGTGATGAGCATGCATGACAGTGTACAGATAATCTTGATGGGAGCATTAATCAATGCCAGAATTTAGTTAGCTCGATTTCAAAAATGAACGCAAGTGCCTTTTACAGCTCATAAAGGAGTTCATGTTAGTACATCTGTGGAATACCGAACAAATTTCAAGCCAACGTCGACCGCATATATCGACCGCATACTTGTTTGATCTCTTTTTAGAGAAAAAACACTATATGTACAGCAATACAGATTCAGAGCAGAAACCGTCGGCCTTCTTCAAACCACCTCCAAGCAGAAGCCTCAGAACTAAAGATCAACATGGAGCAAAATAGGTCTCAGCTGTCTTATGACAATAAATTAAGTAGTAAAAATCTAAAAAAAACATATGATTTCTATGGGTTATAATGAGCCCCATTAAATGAGTAACTGGAGTGTACAATGCTTCTTTTCTACATAACCACACATACAATATATGCACAAGCAGCCTTACAAACCTCGAACACCCAATGGGTTGTCAAATTGGTACCTATATCCATGTTTGGAAAAGGAAAAAGGGATATTATAGCTATCCAGTCAGGAATCAACATCTGTCAAGGAAGGATGCTGCATCCGCGTCCGCTGCCGCTTGGGGAGAGGAAGCGCCGCAGCTGGGGCAGAGGAAGAGGCACGGACAGAGGCGGCGAGGCGTGGACGGAGGCGGCAAGGTGTGATGCCTGTGGGTTTTCTTTTTTACTTTGACGGAGAGAGGGGGGGTTGAGCCGCCAATTAACCGGAAGAAGGCAAATGGATGGTTACACACGCATGAATCCACGTGGCTGAACACGATTCATGAACAGTAATTAAAACAGTAACCGAAGTGCTCTGGTTGCGCGGAATGTAGGAGCTATATGAAGTTTACTATTTCGAACGGCTCAAAATACGAGCAATCATGCTAAATCAAAAGGTTAACTTAATAGATACGAAATAGATTTCACAAAAAAAGTTAACCAATTAGCAATTCTCAGTGTTTCCGTTTACTATATCAGAAATCCAATTTTGAGTATTCGAATTCGCATATGCTATGGATATTAAATGTTCGGATTCAGATACGGATAGAGTTTTGTTCCTTTTGGAAGAAAAGATATCAGAAAATATCCATTCTATTTTTATCCCTGCTATTGGTTCATCATTGGTAATACTCTTTTTTTTTTTTGACAGTAGCCAGATATAGGTACCGACTACAAAGAAATGGTAATTTTGGGGGTTGGTGAGACAGGCGAGAGGCACTTACCTTCGCCTGGTGGCTAAGGCTGGATAACGAGCCAGCTCGGTTCGACTCGGCTCGGCTCGTTATGGCTCGTTACGATAACGAGCTAGCTCGGCTCGGCTCGTTATCTTAACGAGCTAGAAAGCCAGCTCGGCTCGGCTCGTTAAAAGCTCGAGCTGGCTCGTTAGGCTCGTGAGCCAGTTATAAAAAATATACAAAATTTAATATTTGCATTTATCAAAAGCTTGAAAATAGTAATAATACAAAAATAATATATCCAATAGCCTTAAATTGAATAAAATATTTGTATGTGCTAACATATCAACCATTTGTAAAGTGCAAGACATGAAGTAGTACAAACATAATATAGGTTATGATGACTTTTTCCCTAAAACTATGGCTCGTTTGGCTCGCGAGCCGCTCGTGAGCTAGCTCGAGTTGGCTCGTTATAGCTAACGAGTTAAAATCTTGGCTCGGCTCGTTATGGTAACGAACCGAGCCGAGCTAGCCACGAGCCGAGCGAGCTAACGAGCTTCGAGTTTTTCATCCAGCCTTACTGGTGGCAAATGGATCTTGCCAAAGCGCTGGTTTAGTTGCACATGACACATATGTCGAGTCCAAGGGTCTGATTGGTTCGCTTCTAAATTTTGACATGCAAATGATTTGACAAGCTATGATTTTGGCTACTATTGCCAAACTCTCACATTTGGCATGACAAATCTTCCTAGCAGGCTCTAAATCTAAGGCTGTGTTTAGTTCCTCCAAAAATACACTATGCAAAAAGAAGATTCCCCGTCACATTAAACTTACGATACATGCATAGAGTAGTAAATGTGGATGAAATCAAAAATTAATTACACAGTTTGGTTGTACTTTACGAGACGAACGTTTTCAGCCTAATTAGTCACGGTTAGACAATTATTACCAAATACAAATGAAATGTTACAGTGTCGCTACAATAAATTTGGCACTCCAAATTTCGTGAACTAAACAGCCTAAACTATAAAATTTCCGAAATATTTCAACCTTGTCGATGCCCTCAAGCACAAAAGTACAGAAACCTCGCTAAAAAAACAAAGGTACAAAAACCTGTGCGCCGTAGGTCCAAGCTTGCCCCCGGTTTTGGTATCATAATCTTGTGCGTGGTATGTCCAAGCTTGCCCCCGGTTTTGGTATCATAATCTTCCAAAAACAATTTCATATATGTATTGGTGTTGGGACTTAAGAGACAGATCAAAGTCTACATGTCATCGTTACATCCACCAGGTCCATAAAGAACTGCATGTGTCCATTTACCAGTCGATGTGGCCATCCTCGTGCGTTATCTTAATTAAAGGCATGCTTTGGTTGCTAGTCACATATTACCACAACTCACCATAGGTAAAGCGACTGCCACACACACACACACACACACACACACACACACACACACACGCACACACACACGCACGCACAAAAAAAAGGTATGGCAAATAAATTGAACACCACACCTGTGACAAAGTTTAGCCAAAAGAAAAGATCCAATGACATGGGGCGCAGGGCTAACAAAGCTTGACGTACAATTTATGTGGCATGAACTAAACATATGCCTAAGAAACTGTGACGAGCTCAGTTTGTGGGCATGATCCAAAGAACTCTTTCACTAGTAGTAGCTGAACAGATAATGGATCATAATGTAAATTGAAAAGGAAATCTCAGCAAACTCTCTGATACTACAGGTACAAATGGGCAATTGGCTAAAACTCCTAACAAATTCATGTCGATGTTACACTCTGTTGCACTCTAAATAAACCTAAGGGGCAATACAGCCTAACCGAGCTAAGATGCATCAGCACTCTGCAACAGTCAGGTATGAACTGTGGCTGGAGTAAGGTGTACACACAAGCATCAGCACCTGCAACATTCAGGTATGAGCACACCTGTGACATGAACAGCAGTGAATGGTGCACCAACCGTGCTAGTTCAAGGTAGTTATCTCTAAAAGCACTTCTTGTGCACAATGGATGGCCCCGTCTCATCATACTCGCCCTTGGTGACATGCTGGTTTTGAGGGAAAACGACCTTGGCCAATATCGCACCACCCAACCAGGCCGAGTACCTTGCTAGGTTCTCGGGCATGTATTCAGGGGGCTGGAGGAAACATTGCTTAAGTTAGTAATAGCCAGGCAAGTGAGAAGGGGATTGACTAGGAGCAGCAATGAGGGTACCTTCACAAGTGATGGACAGATTGCTGAAGCAGACAGATTTGCTTCTCTCTGGAACCTGTCCTCAAAGCCTTGAGCAAAGAAAGTGAGATAAACCTTAGTGACTAAACAAGCCTAAACAAAACTACAGGAATTTAGATTAATTATGCATAAAGATGGACAAGTTGTATACACAACTGTCCAAGAGAGCCAATTGAACATGCAAAGCTGTAACCATGACACCAAATGTAGCTGTGTGGTAAATGCTTATTTCAATACCAAGAATCAGTTTCAGCAACCCAATTCTTACTTAACCAACATACTTTCCACTTCCAGTTGTGCTATTGCTTCCCATATTCGCCATAATATTTGACTACTTAACCCTACCCATATTCGCCATAATATTTGACTACTTATCCAAAGGACAACTATCAAATGAAATTTCGAAGTTCTAACAGAACATCAAAGCTGACACTTTTTTTTATTAGGGAACATAACAACAGAGAATGTACCAGACTAGCGGTGCATAGGTTGGCATCCACACAATCAGTTCATACCTAAGGCAGATTTTCATCTTGAATGAAGCTGTGTTAAACTAGAAAACATATGTTAAATCCACGAAAGTTTAAAACAAAATGATATTACTTACCCTATCTAGCTAATAGATATGCATTTGACATATAGCTTACAAGGTTGAATAAAACAAAGGTGCACATCAAGAACAAAAGGCATCTGGCATATGAAATCAATAACTGACCAGTCATTGATGCGGTGCCACCACATAACATGGTATTTTCAAGCAGCTGGCGATGGTACTCTGATGAAACATTTGAGACACTAGTAACTAACTGGTGAACGATACCATAATCTTCTAACCCCAATATATGTGGTTGAAATAAAGCTTCACCAACAATGTACCCCTCTTTTTCAATTGTTATAACCTGGAGAAAGAAGCGGTTATAAAAGACTATTTGCATAGATTCATTACTGCATTTGGACCCAAAAGCAAGAAAAGGGAGCAATGACACAATAATCAAGCATTTATGTAGAAAATCAACCACACAATAAGAGAGGACCAACTTGTATGTTTGACACAAGATTTATGGGCAAAAGAAATGTATAATAACCTACCTGCCCATCAGGAAGAGTGTGCCTTTCTGGTTGGCAGGAGCTTCCTATAGCTTCAAAAGCCAACTGATCTTCTGTGCAGCATGCATACTGCTCTTTCAGCCTCTCAACATCAGATACATCAAGGTTTACTGATGGATTGGATTTTTTCAGTTCTTGTGCAAACAGGTTTGTCAAGTCAACTCCCCCAATCTCTAATCTTTTAGAAGCTACGTGTTGAACAGCTCCTTCACAAACTGGAGCAATATCTGGTAAAATAGAAGCAAATGTCACTCTCCAACATCAGCTTTACTTGACCACCACTATAGAAAAGGGTCTAGTGAGAATACATACTAATTAGTAAAGTAAAACAAGCACTGGATGGCTATAACTGAACCAAAATGTAGGTGAAGTCTACTTTAGTTAAAGCTAGCCAATCAAAAGATTCGTTATGCCATGTGTCTTTTGCAAAGTAGTCAACTATGCCACACTAAACAAATCGCCCAAAAATGAGTAAGAGCTTTGAAAGATTAAAGAAATAACAATCACAAGATAAATGCAGGTATAAACAATTTTAAAGCACAAGCATGCAGTCACATTCCCGTAAATGAACCAATAGCTTAAGAAATCTTCTAGTCCCTGTTCCTTTGCTGTGCTAACAGAGTTAATGGTGATGAGTATAATTATGATGCATACCCTGGGAGTCACTGGCACCTAAGAAATCAAGATTTTAAAAAGAAGATGTGAAGCAGGTGTAATCATTATGCACTGTTTCTTCAGGTATACTACTATTATCTTTTGGTTATTTTGTTAGATGTGAGGCTTCATAATATAATGTGCTCCTTTGGTAAGGGAAGAGTGTTGTTCCAGGCATCCACTCGTTATTCAGATGCAACTTTGGCATTCTATCTATATTATATTTATGAAATTATTTATAATATGTAAGTACTTTTTCAAAATGATTTCACTATCATTTTATATCTTCAATCTCTATATGCAATAAGTATTGTTCTCTCAAATAGCTTCTTATCAAAAACTCCATTTACTACATTTAGTTTCATCTTTACACTTAATTGGCAACCAAGTTGAAAAAGAAACATTGGTAATTGTTTACTTTAAGAACCTGCAGAAAGACTCATCTGTGAGCAAGGAATGCAATAATACATCTTTGTAGAAAGGTAAAGGATAATTAGGTGAAAGAATTGTGGCACAGCTATATGCAAAAATAAGTGTTTCAAAAAGTGCTACACGCTAGACAGGCAGTCAGGCTACACCTAGTGCCTATGCAATGCTAGGCATCTGTACTTTATGTGGGTGATTAGAATAATCCTGCTAAAAAACTGACATTATCATACATCCATGAGTGATATGACTGCAGCTCATCTTCCTCTCCATCTCTAATATGTTCCATTTTCAAACACACATCAAGCCCAAAACATCTCTACGCACAAAAAAGCCAAGACAAAACACCTAGGTGCTAAGTGAGGTGATGCAGTCCACCTAGCGCCAAGGTGGAGCTAGGCGCCGCCTTTTAAAATATTGGCAAAGATACACAAATGAAACAGGCACAACATTACAACAGTATGACACAAACCATGGTTCATTCACGAGACTAGATTAATTAATTAATTGCATAAAGCCCATAACCTTTTGAAGTTTTGATATTTGTATTGTAATATAAACATTCATGAAAATTGTTTGCATAAAGAATGTATGTCACCCATATGTGATGTTCTTGTGTATCCTTAAAGATCATCAATCACTAGTTGACATTTTTTTTTCTATTGCACAGCTTTTGAGCTCAAAAGGGAACATATATGTTCTCCCTGCAAGCCTTCGACATGTGCTGGTTTGCATCAAGGAAATCTACAGCAGTGAAAGCTGAATTAAACATTCACGGAGTCAAAATCTACAGGTAAAGGATGGCCCTTTTACCGAAATAAATGAAGGAAAAGGTCAATAGCTTCAGACCATTGCTACACAAACAAAAACCAGATGTGGAATAAACATAATTGAAATCTAAATCTAAATCATCCAAAGTTAAAGATGCTTTGATTTTGTGATATTACCTATTTTCCCATGCCCAATGTCAACTGTACATCCTGAAATGCGTCCAACAGCATAGAGTGACAATACAGCCTGTTCAGAGGCATAAAAGCCTGAAACATTGAACTTTTCAAACATAAGCTGCACCAATTGCTCCCGTAGAGTCTGCAGAGCGCATTAAAAGATGCAAGCACAATTATAATCAACTTCAAATGTACAAAAGAACTACTAGAGAAATGCATTAGACACACTCAGAACATGAACAATGGAAGACAAAAAATTTAAGAAAGTACAAGATATATTATTTTGCAGCTTCCATATGTCCAAAGCCTACTTAGGAGTGCTGCTATGATGCCAGCATCTGCAAAACATCACACCAGAAAAGCCCACCACGTACCATTATTGAATACTTTGTAGCTGGCACACAGATACACTAAACTATTGATTTAATCTTAGCTTGTTCGAATTTTAAATCAAAATGCACACCAAATTTGACCTGGAGGCCGGACTTCAACTTTCTAGTAAGCTCTAGTGCGGATCCTATACAACACCAAGATTTGCAGTGACCTTAAACATAGGCTGCAGAAGCCACAAAATATCGGGGCCCGTCATTTCAGCTCTGGTATGAAAAGGACTATCAAATTCCGTTATATCGTTCAAGTATTGTTATCAACTTCTTAAATCCACTGCGCACACACATCCCCAATATAACAAAATGTTTGACATCAAAGTTTAGAGTACATATGGCATGACCATCTAATTAAGAGTTATGATTTGAGATCATGAAACTCCAAAAACAATCGTGTAAAAAACAAAAAATAAATGTTGGGTTACGAGTTCAAGACACGAGTCCAGAATACCCCAACCTAATTAATAACTAGTACTTATAAGCCAAACCAAAAAATAAGCCCCACTAGTCCATTAGTAATCAGCACATTTAGTTGTCCTAAAACAATTTGGGTTAGGATTGGAAACCCTAGCCGCCCCCATCAGCAAGGCTGCAACATGAAGCATCTCAAGCTCGCAACAAGCTCTATTCGAGCAGGGAGATACATCACCTTGGGTGTGAAGAGCGGTTCGGTGAAGAGAATCTGGCCCTCGTCCCCAATCTCCCACCCAATGTTCCTGTACAGGACGTAGTTGAGTAGGTCCTCCATGGCGTCCCAGTCCTTGACGAAGCCGCGCACCACCGGCTGCACCACCTCCTCCACCACGGCGCCGTCGGCCAGCTCCTGGTCCTCCACATCCACCTTCATCTTCGACGGCATCACCTGCCCAGCAAAAGGACCCCCCAAGAAAACAGAAGGTCAAATAACTCACAAAAAAAAACACAGCGCACTGAGAGGCGCCCCCAGAGATCCGCGTGCTCCCACCAGCGGGGGCGCCTGGTCGGGCGCCGCGATGCCGGCCTTGAGCAGCTTGGAGCCCGCGTCGACGACCACCGCCTCCATGGCCGGCGGCGGGGGCGGGCAAACCCTAGGATGCGGAGGCGAGGCGCTAGGATTCGAAGCTAGAGGTGGGTAGAATGGGTCACGAGACTAGCGAGGATTTTGAAAAGAGGAAGTCGCGGGAAAGAGGAGGGTTGCGGAGAACTGCGGAGAAGCAAGCGAAGGGAGAAGGTGAGGGAAGGCGAGGAGTCGACGAAGCTTGGTCCTGGCTAAAGGCCAGATCTTGGGCACTGGGGGGAAGTAGGGTGAGCGCGTCGGAGAGGAATCAGAGCAGATAACCCGTACGCTCTCCGCCTTCACAGTGCGATTCCGTGTTCGGCCCGTAACAAATAGCCCAATCTGACAGCGGAGCTGAGTCCTGACTCCTGAGGCCACGGGCAAGCCCGACACGGGCCAAAAGCGTCTGCAACAATGCCCCGTAAATAGAGCCACAAAAAACTGCTTAGGGCCTGTTTAGTTGCTCATACAACCTAAAAAAATTTGCACAGTACCCGTCACATCGAATCTTGCGGCACATGCATGGAGTACTAAATGTAGACAAAAAAAAACTAATTACACAGTTTAGTTGTAAATCACGAGACAAATCTTTTGAGCTTAATTAGTCCATGATTGGACACAAATTGCCAAATAAAACGAAAAGTGCTACAGTAGCCGAACTCAAACTTTTTCACCAACTAAACAACCCCTAAAGCTTTGCAAAAGGTGTGTTCAATTAGCGAAAAGTGGGTAAAAAGTTACTGTATCACCTTTCATTGTTATTTGGCAAAATTTATTTAATTATGGACTAACTAGGCTTAAAAGATTCGTCTTGACATTTACAGACAAACTATGTAATTAGTTATCTTTTTTACCTATATTTAATGCTCTATGCATGCGTCCAAAGATTCAATGTGATAGGTAGAAGATAAAATATTTTGGGTTTGCATGGAAGTGCACCCAAAAACTACCGGAAGTCCGACGTGGAGCGCCGATGTCGAACAGTGCCACGTACGCAAAAGACAGAAATTGTACTTCTTTTGCTCTTTATATGTTCTTTGCCCTTATTCTTCATCTACTGTGGTACAAACTTTTTTGAAACGTCTATCACCACTTAGTTTGAGCCATTCTTGGGAATGAGATAGCTTTCATATCCATAAATTCTGAAGCTCGTTCTATTAACTGCGCAAATGTCGTTGTCCCTATAAGAACAAGGGGAATTCGAAATTCATAATGCAATCCTTTTAGGCAAATAGAGACTTGTTTTTTTAATGGGAATAGGCTCCGAACATTGCATCGCCAAGAGTCTGAATCGAGCAATGAACTCCTGGGCTTTCTCTGTCGGTTCCTGGATGCATCTCAAATCGAGCCCGCGTCGCCTGTTTCGCATGCCCCACCGCGTGGGCCCCATGCCTGTGTTAGGTTTCTCACGCGCATGTGTACGCCCGTTCGGCGGCACCCCAACAGCGGGCCCTCGTCGCCCGGATGCCACCCAACAGTTGCAGTGGGTGGCGTGATAGGTGGGTCTCATTGCAATATGTGCAGCACCAGATCTACTTTTGCAGCACCCAGATAAAATATTTGCAACATATGTTCGAAAAAGCTGAAACACTTGTAACATACGTTTGAAAGACTTGCAAAAACACCTGGAAAAACACTTGAAAGTTATTACAAACATATGCAACATACTGACGAAACACTTGCAACATACGTATAAAACACCTAAAACACTTGAAACATACGCTTGCAACATGCATGTATATGCAATATCCTGATCTACTTTTGCAATATTCAGATAAAACACTTACAACATACACCTGATATAGATGAAACATTTGGAATATACACTTGAAACATATGTGTATAGCCATTGCAACATGTGCAACATCGCGATCTACTTTTGCAACATCGATATAAAACACTTGCAACATACCTCTAAAACATCAGAAACACTTTGAAACATGCTCTTTCAACGCAAACATCTCCTTGTTGCTTCGGCGAATGGAGGCTCGTCAACACATAGAGGTCACCGACGGCACAGAGCTCGACGACAACGCGAAGCTGGGCGACGGCGCATAGAGGGTGGGGTAGGGGCGGCACGGGCAGTAGTGGCGTAGAGGGTCGATGGGTGGCGCGTGTTGCCGATGTGCTCGCCAACAGTGTGGAACTCGCCGGCAACGTGGGGCTAGGCGGTGACGCACAGAGGGCGGGGTAGGGGCGACACGGGCAATGGTGGCGCAGAGGATGGGTGGGTGGCGCGTGGAGGTCACCGGTGTGCTCGCCCACAGCGCGGAGCTGGGCGGTGGCGCAGAGAATGGGTCGCGCGTGGCAGCGGTGGCACAGAGGGTCGGTGGAGCGTCCGGACGATCGGGCGCCCTGGCCCTAGCATTTCCGAAACTATTGAGAGTTTTAAAAAAATACATCTATCTATTGTAAAACATGCATACTCTATCCTAATCCTAGTCCTTTTGTATTGGGCCCTCATCAAACTCTTAGATCTTGGTAACTATATATACGTGGAAACTCTATGTTGTAATCACGAAATTTTAGAGAAATAAAGAATAATATTTATTGTTCTTCTACTTTCATCTACTATGTTGATGGTGAGAGACCGAGAGAAAAATGTCATGTGATATGTTTTACAACCCTATCCGTCAATAATTTTCTACATTTGGTCAAAAAAAGATTAATTTTCAAAAGCGGATGCAGATGGGGCGGTGGCAACGTGGTTTGGTTGAGTCTGTGATACATGCTCGGCGTTCGAGAGACCGAGGGATGAAAAAGGGAGCCTGTTCCACATGTCGGGGTGTGGAGAGTGCGTGGAGTTGAAGGGCCGAAGCATTGTTGACGATTCCAGTTTTACAACTAAACACACAGCTCGTACGAGCCACAGACAGGAGGCGTGTTTGTTTAACTGTTTGCAAGTGGCCGGTTTAATGCTTACATGTAGGCAGAATCAATCATGAATACCATTTTAGTATACCTTTTTCTTACTATTTGATACATCATGATTTCACTCACAAGCAACCAAAGATTACAAATGTTCATACTATAAAGAATTTTCTTTCACCCACAAGCAAAGAATTTTCTCACACCAGAGTCTTATGACAACTTATAGCTAATTTAAAAGAAACAAATGACAGCATGCAGGCTGATCAACATCTTCCTAACTTCGTCATATCGATCTTCTGCTTGCACTTGTACCTAAAGGAAAACGACTGCTATCAGGCATAGAATAGAATCTAAATGGTTGAGGACAAAAATAATATATTTGCTAGAATGATCTAAGAAGCAATGGCAGAGTTAATTTTCAAGTTGCCTTCACTATATTAGAAAGTTCCTGTCCAGTAACTGAAAGCATCTCACTACAAAGGCATATCAGCATGTTTGCTGCTAAGTTAAAAAAAACATGTTTGCTGCTAACTAATTTGTACTAGAATTCCTTAATAATTATATAATGTAGCACAAGAGTCAGGGGCGGATTTGCGGCACAGGCCTCTAGGGCACAGGCCCTAGTCGTCGGCCCACTAACACTACATACCCCATGTATTTTTTTCAGCCCAATATCGAAGGCCCAAGAGCAAAGCTAGGGCACTCAGGCGTCAGGCCCCTACCTCTCCTGGACCTGGTCGTTGTTTCGTCTCCCTCCATCGCTCGCACCGTCGCAAGAGTCGCACGCACGAGTGCGCGGCCGCACTGGAAGAGGCGAGGAGGCGAGGTCGTGAGGAGCCGAGTAGTATTTGCCGGCCGCCGCCCATCCCTGGCTGGCTGGCTCCCGCCTCCCGGCATCCCGCCCGTCAGGCCCGTGCCGCCGTCCCGGCGTGGCACGCAGGCAGCACCGCAGCAGGGCGCCGCGCCGGCCGCCGTCCGCCCCTGCCCACTGCCCTCGAGCTCGGCTGCCCCCTGGTATGCCTAATTAGTTTCTGTACTGATTCTATTTTCGGTTTCAATATTTCAATGTGGATTGGGATTGATTGATTTGCATTGGATTTACTGATTTACAAAATTTCCACGATGAAGATACAATAACTATTTGGGGTCATGCAAGGGGTTCGTGGAGGACAGGAGGTAACCTACCACCATCACTTCAAAAATAAAATATTTAATGTAGTGCATTATCAAGTTGTTGTGGAATTCAACAATTGTTTTGCTGAAAGGTCTACTCAGCTATTAAGATGCATTGCCTGTCTAGATCCAAAGAATTCCTTTGCCAATTATGACCGTGAAAAATTGGTTCAACTTGCTGGACTTCTCCGAATATGAGTGTCGCAAACTTCGGGCACAACTTGATTATTTCATTGATGATGTGAGAGCTGATCCTTCTTTCTCTAATTGTTATGATCTTGGTGTTCTTGCTATGAAGATGGTCGAAGCTGATAGGCACACAACATTTCCATTAGTTTATTGTCTTATTGAGTTGGCCTTTATTTTACCAGTTGCAACTGCCACAGTGGAAAGGGCATTCTCAGCTATGAAAATTATTAAGACACTTGTCAAATAAGATGGGTGATTAATGGTTGAATCATCGAAAGGTTTGTTATATTGAGCAAGATGTATTTGCAAGCATACCCGATGATGATATCTTACAATATTTTCAAGAATTGAAGTCTTGTTTGAAGAAGTTACCTAGTATAGTTCGTTATAATGGTATGCTACATTCAGATTATAAATATATGTTTAACAATTAATCTTTTTTATGACCTTCTCATTTATATTTTGATCTTATTTATACGCAGATTTTGACGAGGCAATGGAAGATGCGAATACACCACATCACTAGACAGTATGTGTTTTTTTTCATCTCATCATGTATACCGTACAATATTCTTAGCTTCTTAGAGGCCCTAGTCATGAGTAAAAGCTGGCTCTGCCACTGCACAACAGCATTGATCAGAATCACTGAGAAAACTTGGGAATCACTGATAATGCATCATAACAATTACTAATATAGTCCAGTCACCTGCCAATCCTTTTTCTTGCACAGATCATATCCGAGTTGGTTCTTGTTGTCAGGTTCATGTTCAGATAGCCTGAAGCCCTGAACTTTTTTTTTGAACCTGAAGATAGCCTGAACTTGAAAGGCTGTGACCTCTCTGAAAGCAAATCATCAAGCCAACTACTCTGTGCAACTTCTCTGAATGATCACTTTTCTTTTACACAGCCCGTGTTTAGTTCCAAAGTTGGCGTGGCCAACTTGGAACCGTACCGGTCACGTCGTATTGTAGTAACTTTTGTTTTTATTTGGTAAAAATTGTTCAAACATTGATTTGTTAGGCTTATTAAAATGTCGTCTCGTAAAGTACAACAAAACTGTGTAATTAGTTTTTTATTTCATCTATATTTAGTACTCCATGCATATGCCGGTATTTCGATATGATAGGGAATCTTCTTTTTGCATAGTACAATTTGGGTGTAGGAATTGGGAACTAAACAAGCGCACAGACTTCAGGTAAGTCGGGGACTTCAGGTAAGTCGGGGGACTGGGAGGAGCGGGAGCCGTGGTGTAGAGACTTCGCGCCCTCCTTGCCTGCTGCGGCGCTGCCACGATGGCGCCGCGCCCCTCCACCTTCCTCCCCCGTCTCGCCGCCGCCGCGCGCCCCCTCTCCGTCTCCGCTCGTCCCCGTCTCCCACCGCCCTCTCCCTCTCCCGCCGCCGCCGCGCCCGCCTTCAGTCCGCACGCCTTCCACACGCACCTCGCATCCGTCGCGCGGCACCTCCCCTCCTTCCTAGCCGCGCTGTCCCGCGCCCGCGCCGCGCGGCTCCCGCTCCTCCCGGTCACCCGCGCGCTCGCCGCCTCAGCGCTCCTCCGCCACGGCCGTCTACCTGACGCTCTCGCACACTTCAGCCTCCTCCCGGACTCCGACCCCACCGCCCCTCTACCCGCCCCGCTATGTAACTCCCTGCTCGCAGCGCTCGCGTCGTCCACTGGGTCCCTCGTCCACGCGGGCAAGGTGCTCGATAGAATGCTGGCGGGAGCTGTCGAGCTGGACACCTTCGGGTTCGGGGTGTTCGTTAAGGCCGCAGGCAGGAAAGATAACGGACTGGCCGAAGTCCTGCGCCTGGTGGATGTGGTGGGCTGTCAAGGGAGACAGGTTAACAGGTCGGTTGTGGTGGCAATGGTTGTCGACGGTATGTGTAGGGAGGGACGAATTGAGGATGCTTGGCGTGCTCTGGAGGAGATGAGGCTACGTGGGTGGAAACCAGATTTCGTGGCATATAGGATTGTGGCCGAGGCGTTTAGGGTAGCAGGGAGGGTGGAGGAAGAAGGAAGGATCTTGAAGCAAAAGAGGAAGCTCGGGGTTGCACCTAGAAAGGATGAGTACAGGGAGTGTTTGCTTGTGTTGGTGTCCAACAGGCTGGTTACAGAGGCGAAGGAGATGGGCGAGGCGGTTGTGTTGGGAGATTTCCCAATTGACGATGATGTGCTGAACATTTTGGTCGGTTCAGTGTCTGAGATTGATGCTGAGGGTGCCGCCATGTTCTGCAAGTTCATGATGGGGAAGGGGAGGCTTCCAAGTACCGAGATGCTTGGGCACCTTTGTGAGAGTCTTTGCAAAAGTGGGAAGGGCGACGAAATGTGGGAGATTTTTAGGATGCTTTTGGACAAGGGGTATTGTAGAAATGCAAGGGATTACCATTTGGTGGTGTCATTCTTGGGGAAGGCTGGGAAGGTTAGGGAGGCATATGATGTGCTCAAGGAGGTGAAAAAAAAGAGGCTAGAGCCTGACATTTCATCATATAGCTCCCTTATGGAAGCGCTGTGTAGAAATGACCTTCTTAGGCCAGCCAAGAAGTTGTGGGATGAGATGTTTACCAGTGGGTGTACCCCAAATCTGCAGACATACAATATACTCATAACAAAGTTTACAGAAATGGGTGAAAGCGAAGAGGTCCAACAACTCTTTGATCATATGTTCCAGAAAGGAGTGGCCCCAGATGGTGCAACATACATGTCCTTCATCAATATGTTGTGCCAAGAAAATAAATATGAACGGGCCCTGGAGATCTTTAAGAAATCTTGGATGCAGGATGTTGGAGTGGCTAGTTCTGTGTTGAGTAGTTTTATACTTGCACTCTGTGAACAAGGTACGCTTACCAAATGAAGTTTTGGCTGCTGCTAATTGCTGTTTATAACTCAATCTAAATAATAGCTGTTACATGTTTTTTGCAGGTAATTTCAAAGCAGCATTGAATGTTATGTGTAATGTTCCGTCTAATGTTGAGAACTTGAATTCACACATCATCTTGCTGAAGTATCTAACCGATGTTGGGGAAGTGGAGATGGCCATTGAGCACCTAAAATGGATTAGGAGCAACTGCAGCTCTAATTTTGAGAATGTAATGAATGAGCTCATGGCTTCTCTATCCACATCAGCCAGTCTTCAACATGTGACAAAGTTGATACAATATTTACATTCACAGAGGCTTGTTGATGATGCTGACCCATGGATGAGGTTAATGGGAAATGTATATACTTGAAATTTTGTTTATCGAATTAATACACATTGTAAGGGAGGAAAGAATGATTGAGACTAGTATGAGGTCTGATCAGGCAATCACAACCTTGTTAGATAAACAAGATCTATATTTCAGTGTTTATGCCTATCACAAAATGGCCAGATTACAGAAGGCACTGGAAAGTGTGCAATGTAACCATGCTGTTTTCCTTTCAAGAAAGGTATCGTGTTTTTAGCATGCCCCTTCTCCTTTTTACTAGTTTCAGCGACAAGGCATCTTACTGTGCATGTTCCAAGAAAATGAATCCAATTGTGAGCATTATACCATGGGTATGGACATATGATCGATCTCATATTTAGTTTATTCTCATTGCAGGTCTTGAACTACAGTTCATCTCTATAGTGATCTTGGAAGATTTCATCTCCGTCCCTGGAATCCTGGGTCACTAATAACTGCTCCAATGGTTGTTGGTTTGTTAGGTTCTCTGATATAACACATACTTATCTCTTGTTACATGCTCAATTTGCCATAACACATGTTTTTTTACTTTAAATTCCTATATTTTCCTACTTTGTTCGGATGACATAATAGGAAACAAAAAAACATGTAAGGCTAATGATAAGGGACTACAGAATGTCATAGTAGAAACTTATTTGGGCTTATACAGGCACGTTGAATTGAAAACTGATTAGCTTATTTCACTTGCCTCTCATCGTCATGATGCTGCCATAATCCTCTGTGTATCTTAAGTCCTCTCTGTAATTGTTATATTCTCTTCTTGTCATTTTTCGTTTGGGCTCTGAATGCTGTTCCTTTGGAAGGTAGAACAATAATGTCCCTTCTGCAGAATTTACCAATTATTGAAACGATAAAGTGTGATCCTTTTTTCCACAACGGCAAAGCCGAATTTCATTACTCGAAAGCAATGAAATTACAAGAGTTTATACCTAATAACCAAAAACAAAAATAACAATCTCGCTGCAAACCACATTGGTATGAACACAGAGGGTTCAACCAATGGGCGTCCTGACTTACTGCCCCCCTACACGCTCACGATAAACCTGCAACCGTTCAGATAAAGTGTGATCCTGGGACTATACTGTGGTTTAGTCACGTGCACTGGAGACAACTGTTGTGAAAGCATTATCTTAGCATATGGCTTATGCTCATTGCCATTACTTAACAATAGTTCCGTTAATTAAGGCACTTCTCAAATACCATGTATATATGTAAATTCCATTAGGGCCCGTTTGGATCCTTGGAATTGAATTCATTCTAATAATTATAATTTAGACATAGATTAATTAAGATAATATAGTTATATATAGAATATATTTGTATATTTATTGTTACCATACAAGGGACATATTTATATGTTATCTTTCTATTATAGGGAAGTAAGTTGGAGAGTGCTATAAGTTGGAAAGTAGAATTATAGCATAATGATCTATAGAATCCATTTTCATTTTTCACCCTATGAATTTGAGATAGATTTATTTGTGAGCTTAGGAAAGTTATGGAATGTCAAATTCCAAGCCTAATAGCCTAATCCATTAAGTATATTTCAATCCTTCCAAAATGAAGGGATCCAAACGGCCCCTTATTGATATTGACCAATGTGATAGATATAGTGATTTTTAGGCAAAAACAATTGGGGAATCACCTACTGTGGTAAAAAAATATTTATATAAGAAAAGTAAAAGCAAAAAAGCAAACAGGCTCTCTTGAGAAAATAAAAGAAGAACGGAATATATTGATTATTGCCCTGAGATACATATAATGATTATTGTCCTGATGAATTCATTTTCTCATTGCAGTTGTTTAATCTCACTTCTATTACACCCATCGCTACAAATTCAATTAATTGTAACATTTAAAGGTGCTGAATTTATAAGCTTGGACAGGTGACTCCTAATTTATAAGCTTGTGCATAATTTAAGATTAAAACTTTTGAGGACGGCCAGCCCAAAATGGCATTAAGCCATTCGTAATCAATTGTGAATGTAGAATTGGCACTCACTGGCCACTTTTGTCTTCGGCATCTCTATATAGGAATCCTGCTTTCAAAAGCAGGCCTATGGAGCGGGCCACGTTGCCCGTTAACCCATGAACCGTTGGATCAAGCCAACTCGCGACGTGAACCGGCCGATGCGGATCATAGCCGGTATGTCGTCCATTAAGGGCGCTCGTGAATGTTCGCGAGCCCGCTCATGGCGACAGCCCTCATCCCCTCCGCCTTGCAAATCGCGAGCATCAAAGTGCCCGCCTCCACTGTCACGCTCAGCCTTTTGCCGTGCCGCTGAAAGTCCCTAGTTTGGTTTTGGCTAATTGATGAAACCTAGGACTAACCTTTGTATCTAAGTGGATGATTTAGATAAAGATGGTCATTGAATATAAGACATGACATTGACTCATGTGACCAAGATGGTGAAAACCAAGATGAGGCTTGGCTCGATGGACCGGTTGTGAAGGTGAAGGGCAAGTCGAGGCTTCGAAGCGAAGGACCATGCGATGGTGAAGCTTGAGCAAGACTTGGCGCCGATGGACCAATGCAACGGTGAAGAGCAAGTGAAGTCAAGTTCGATGGATCGAGACGGTCATGTGATGATATGAAGTGGATCATATCATTTGGAGAAACAAAATGGGCTCAAGGCAAAGGTATAACCATAGGGCCATTTTGTTTTGCACTCAAGACACCATAGAGGGTGTGAGTGGTTTAGGGTCGATAGCCGAACTATTAAGAGGGGAAGTCTTATCGGTTATTCGATGCACGGGTGCCACTAGGTAAATTCATGAAGTGCATTGCATGTAGGGCCTAGTGAGCTAACTGAAAAATCTTTGAAAATGATTGAGAAAAAGCTAACACACAAGCACATGGAGATGTACACTTGATGGTATTGGCACATTTGCAAAGGTGGCGTTGGTCGCGCTGTGGTTTGTGGGTAGAGAGGGGTTTGGGTTCCTCTCTCCCTCTCGCCGAGCGCGGGATTCAGGCGATTTCGGGGAAATGAAATGCCTATTTTCCACTACGCCGGAAGTCAGAAAAGAAATAGAGGCGAACGGAGATCACCAGGGTGATCGGACGCTGCACCGGACGCGGTCACGGTTTGACCGGACGCGTCCGGTCAGTACAGCGCAACAGTTAGGCGCGCGGACTAGGGTTTGCAACCGGCGCGTCCGGTCACTCGCGGGACCGGAGCGTCTGGTCGGGCACCTAGAGGAACAGTGCGTGGCGAAGGGCTGAGCGGATGCGCGGCGCGTCCGGTCACACATGATCGGACGCGTCTGGTCACGAAGGGAGCTTACTGGACTCCGACCGGACACCGGCACTGTCGCGTCCGGTCGTTGCATGGAGCGCGTCCGGTCGTTGCGTCGCGGATGCGCGGCACTGTGCGTCGGCGCGTCCGGTTGTTTGAGCGACACGTCCGGTCGTCGCGTTTGACTGTTGGCGCGCAGTGACCGTTGGAGGATCTGGCAGTCGCGTTTGAATTTGAGGGACACGTGGACGGGGCAGGCCGACCGGACGCGGTGAAGCGCGTCCGGTCAGTTTCGACCGGCGCGTCCGGTCGCTCGTGAAAAGCGCCCAGTGGATTGCTAACGGCTCTATTTGTATGGGATGCTTATAAATACTCGTTGGCCGGCCCTTGGGGAGGTCTCTTGGCATTTCTAACACTATTGTTCATCCTTTGAGCTAAAGCTTCTCCCACTCATCTCTCTTGCTTGATTGCAAATCAAAAGTGAGATTGGGTGATCCCAAAGTGCATTGCATAGCTTGAAGGCATCTAGTGGCACTTGTGGGTGGTTTAGCCGGTGGATTTCTTGTTACTCTTGGAGAGTACCGCTCCTAGCCGGCTTGAAGATTGTTGGAGGCGTCGGCAAGAGAAGGTGATTGTTCTTGGCCACCTCCGGTTGATTGTGAGAGGTTCTTGTGCTTTCCTCGGCGGGACGCCAAAAGCAACTCTAGTGGAATGCGCGTGTCATTGAGTTACCTCACTTGAGAGTGGTGTCTTGCGGTGCCTTGCGGGGCGTGCCTTGAGGGGCAAGTGACTTGAGGGTCACACCGGGAAACCATCTAAGTGTTGGTCGACACAACCGGTGACGTAGCTTGTCGGTGCACAAGTGAACACCGGGTGAATAAAAATATTGTCTCTTGTCTCCCGGTGATTGGTCTTCATATTGTGTTGTTGTCAATATTGATTGTTTGTATATCATCTTGGTGATTGGCAACATCTTCACTGCACCGTCGGTATAAGAATCACAATCATCTCTCTTGCATTTACATTTACTAGATTATCTTGTGTAGCTCTAGTGTAGCTTTGCCAGTAGTGTTGTTAGCGTGCTCTCTAGTGTAAACTTAGTGACTTAGCACTTGTGTGAACTAGAGATTATAATCTACTAGACTTGTGGATAGGAGGCTTGCATCACAACCTTTGGCTAAGCAAAACTCACTTTACGCCGTTTGTTATTCTTACAAGTTTGCTTAGTGTTATTTGTAGAATTTTTATAGGCTATTCACCTCCTCTAGCCATCTAGGACCTTACAGCCGCTGACACCACTCTCCTTATACTGCCCCCTCAATTGACGGTTCCTTGTCCTCCATTCCTCCTGACTTGTCTCTCCACTCCCCTTGACGGTTCCTCGTCCTCCATTCCTCACGACCCTGTCTCTCTACTCTCCTCTTGCATCCTCCTATCGCCCTTCTCCTAGATTTCACCCTCGTACTTCTCCGAGATCTCACACTTGCGGCCTATACTCGCATGTCGTGCGTGGCGCGGGGTGGCCCTGTGATACACCCGTGGCCGTCGGCGTTGATCCGTCGACATGAGCGAACAGGGGATATCGGATTTGGGGAAGAACGCAGGCGAGGTACACTTCAACCATATCGTCTTAGATATTTGTGTTTGTCTGAATGAGTTCTCTCCTTACGAGTCCAGGCACTTTTGTGCCGATTACATCTATGGCTGTGGGCCCTACTTGTCATACATGCAAAGGATTACATAAATGAGTAAATACGCTTTCTCTTTTTGGGTGATGTCTTCCTTCTCTTGCGCCGTGCTCACTCCTAGGTGTCGACGCCTGTTACACCTCCCCCTCCCAAAGAACCATCATGTCCCCAGGCTGGAGCTGTCGGAAAGCGCTCCTTCAGAATGTAGTAATCCTCCCACATAGCTGCCACATATGGTAAACCTATCCAAGACACACGTACCTGAGGTATAGCAGTGTTACCCTTCCTGACAAGGCGGCGATCAAGGACAGCTTTTGGTACTGTAGTCGACATCAATATCAGAGATCACCGGAAGCTCTATGTACATCGGTGAATAGTCAGGTACAAACGGCTTGAGCTAGGAGATGTGAAAGACAGGGTAAAGCATAGACCCTTCAGGCAACTCCAGACGGTAGGCAACTGCCCCCACGCGCTCCAGCACCTTGTATGGCCCAAAGTATTTGAATGCCAACTTTGGAAATGGTCTGCTGGAGACAGAAGATTGTGTATAAGGTTGGAGTTTGAGTAGTACCATATCCCTCATTGCAAACTGATGATCAGTTCATTTGCTGTCAGCCAGTAACTTCATGCGGTTCTGAGCTTTAGCCAAATTCTGCTTGAGTGGCTGAAGATGCGACTCTTTGTTGTTGATCAACTCTGTGACAGATTCAAAAGCATCCTCTGGAACTGTAGGTGCAGCACCAATGTTTGGCTCATAGCCATATAGAGCTTTGAAAGGAGAGCAGCCTAAGGCAGAATGAAAAGAAGAATTGTACCACAATTCAGCTAGAGACAGCCATGATTTCCATGATTTGGGTGAGTCCTAGACAGAGCATCTCAAATATATCTCCAAGCACTGATTAACTCTCTCAGTCTGCCCATCTGTTTGAGGATGGTGGGCTGTACTGAGTTGGAGATTGACTTTGTACAATTTAAATAGCTCCTTCTAAAAATGACTGAGAAATATTGTATCCCAGTTAGTCACTATGGAATTGGGTAATCCATGCAGTTTGACTACATTATCCAGGAAGACCTTAGCAACAGTTGCTGCTGTATATGGATGCTTTAGGGCTACAAAATGTGCAAACTTTGTTAATCTGTCAACCACCACAAGTATGATATTATAGCCGTCAGGCTTTGGTAAACCCTCTATGAAATCCATGGAGAGGTCTCTCCAAACCCCCTCTGGTATTGGTAGAGGTTGTAACAAGCCCATAGGATGTTGTAAGGAGTGTTTAGCTTGTTGACAGATTGAGCACTACTTAATATAACTTTCCACATCCTGCTTCATACCTTCCCAAGAAAAATGCTTCTTGAGCATATATTAAGTTGCAACAATGCCAAAGTGGTCCCCTAGTGCACTTGCATGGCATGCAGCAATGAGCTTGGTTTGTAATGCTGAATTATGTCCTATCCATATGGTGTTGTTTTGCTTAATTAGGCCTCTATAAAGGCTAAAACAGTTGCATCTGGGCTAGCAATGGCCAACATTTGCAAAAGATGCTGAGGTAGGGAATCAGTTGCATAGGAGTTGACAACTTCCTGAATCCATGCTAGTTGGACAGAAGACACTGCTTGCACAGCTAACATGTGAGCTACTCTAGATAGTGCATCTGCTGCTATATTCTCCTTCCCTTTTCTATAGATAATTTTGAATTGCATTCCCATCAACCTAGTCATTGCTTTTCTTTGCATTTCACAGTGTAGGTTCTACTTAGTGAGGTATGCCAGTGACTTATGATCAATCAAGATGATGAACTCTTGTCCTTGCAAATAATGCTTTCATCTTTCAATAGCCATGATAAGGGCTAGAAATTCTTTCTCATAGATGGAAAGATTTCTGCGCTTATCCCCTAAATCTTTGCTCAATTCAGCAATAGGCTGACTATTTTGCATCAAGACTGCCCCCATGCCTTCCTGACATGCATCTATCTCCACAATGAATGTCTTCTGAAAATTGGATAGAGCCAGTACTGGTGTTGTGGTCATAGCCACTTTGAGGTTATCAAAAGCTTGTTGCGCTGATTCTGTCCACTAAAACTGCTTGAATCTGAGCAACGGTGTCAAGGGCCTGGCAATCATTCCATAATTCTTCACGAATTTCCTGTAGTATCCAGTGATACCCAGTAGTGCCCTTAAAACATGCCATATTATAGATCTACTACATAGACAATTTCATAAGGATTCCAAAAAGTTCTCATTTGCTATTTTACAAATTTCCTATGATTTACTATGCATTTTCAAAGTTCAATCAAATTCCTGCAAACAAGTCTTTATAAGCACTATTCATCTGAGTCATGGACTTCGCAGAAAGACCCTTCACTTTTGTCGAATTGTTGCAGGAGGTCCCCCGATGGGATTTGGCAGGGGAGTTTGTTGGGGAGGCCGATAGAGGCGGTGCTGGCGGCAGGAGAGAGAGAGGCGGCGAAGGCATTACGGGCCCATGCTCACCCGCAGGAGGTGACGACCTTGCAGGAGGTGGTTTGTGGCCACCTAGCCATGGGCGCATGCTACACCTGGGGGAGCAGCCCTGACGGCAGCCGTCTACAGCGGCGGGCGAGGCTGGAAAGGGGCGCTAGGTGGAAGACGTGAGGCGGTGGAGGCACAGCGATACTTGTCTGGGACGGGGAAGGCGAGTAGGAGCTGGTCGAGCGGCAGCCATGGAGCTTCCATGGGCGGCCATGGCGCCGCGCAGCGTGGGGCGAGGGAGAGGCGAGCAGCGGCGAGCGAGGGCGAGCAGAGAGCGAGTGAGGGAGTGGATAGCTCATGCGTCCACACCTTGAGGGCAGGGGCGCGGGGCACGCGGCAGCAGCCATCGGCCATGGTGGGGGGTGCGACTTTGAAAGGTCTTGATGGCTAGAGGGGGGGTGAATAGCCTTTTAAAATTTTCTACAATGACAAGCTAAACAAGTTTATCAATACAACAAATAGCGAGATGCGAGTTTTGCTTAGCCTATGGAGTGTTTGCAAGCCACCTATCTAATTTACACTGAGCCTCTCAAAAGGCGCCACAAGAACCTACCAAATGGCAAAAGGTTGCAAATGACACGAGCAATTCACTAATGTTGCCTTTGGCGCTTCGCCGAGGTAGGCACAAACCCCTTACAAACACTAGAGGTGGTCAAGAATAATCACCAACTCTTGCCAACGCCTCCAAGATGCTCCAAGCCGTCTAGGTGGCGGCAACCACCAAGAGAAACAAGAATCCCGCAGCAAATCAACCACCAAGTGTCAACTAGATGCAACCTCACAATGCAAATGCACTTGGATCACTCAATCTCATTTCAAATATGCAAAGAAGCAAGAGAGATGAGTGGAAGGGGAGTTGCTTAGCTCAAAGTGCTCACAAGTATGTCAAAAGTTCAAGAGATAGAGCCTTGAGCCGACCAACGAGTATTTATAGACGTACCCCTTCGAATATAGCCGTTACGCACTTGAAACAGCCGAAGTTGCGCTGACCGGACGCGTCGATCGCACAACGGCTACTTTCACGAACCACCGACCGGACACGCTGCACGCAACGACCGGACGCGCTGGTTCCGTGACGGACCGGACGCGCTGGTCAAGCCTGAGCAGCGCACAACGAAATAGCGACCGGACACGCTGGAGAACTGACCGGACACCACAGTGCCCGCGTCCGGTTGGAGTCCAGTAAGCTCCCTCAACGACCGAACGCGTCCGGTCGGTCGTGACCGGACTCGCTGCGCATCCGATCAACAAACTAAAACATGCGTAGACGCTGAACACTGACCGGACGCGTCCGGACAAACAGAGACCGCGTCCGGTCACCACTGTGACCTCCGTTCGTCTCCGTTTCTTTTCTGACTTCCGGCGTAGTGGAAAATAGTCGTTTCAACTCCTCAAAAACGTCATAATCCTGCCTCGCAAGCTCGGCGGGAGGGAGAGAGGACCCCAGACCCTCTCTACCGCTCAAACTCCAACGCCATCGCAAATGTGCGAACACCACCAAGTGATCACGTCATGTGCGAGTGTGTTAGCATTTTCACAATCATTTTCCGAGGTGTTATTAGTTCTATCCAAATGCATATGATTATGAAATGCACACTTAGAGGCACTTAGGAGTTCAATAGCCGCGTCATTCCCCTCTTTATAGTATGGCTATCTATCCTATAATGTAACCACACTCACTAGGTGTCTTGGTTACTAAAACATAACCCTTAAGCATATACCTTTGCCTTGATCACGTAGGGTTGCGTCCAAATCCAAGTGTGGCCATCATGATCACCATGTCCATCTTGCCACCAAGCTTGGAATGTACTAATCCTCATATGCTACATACAACTTAGGCATAGGATTAGTACTTAGGCATTGTCACTAATTACCAACACCAAACATAGAGCTTTCAGACTTGTGCATGGTTGCCATGGAGACAAATTCGCGAACACGTGGTGCACGTCGCTGTGCCCATGTTGGAGGCTGCGTTCAGGTTGGCTCTGGACCGAATCAAGACATGGGCCTAAAAGCAAAGTTGTTCCCCTCCTAATGTCCTATATTTTTCATTAAGGGGCCAAGGTCATTAGAGCAATGAATTAACAGTTAAACAATTGCAAAAATAGCAGTGTCAACACATTGACGACCGACAAGGAAACTCTAACTTGCTGGCCAAATCGAGGTCAAACTTAAGCCAACTCCTTATATGCTCTTCTCCAAGATGTGAACTCCAACTTTTACTTTTGGGCCAACTCAAGTCACTTAACGAAATTTGGAGAATGCGGAATGCCAACATGTCAATGTTGGTTAAGTGATAAAGTAAACCTTTGCTGTTTTGTGAGCTATTTTTGAAGATCCAAATTAATTCCAAATTTGATGAGACTTGTTTCGTTGTTTCCACCATGAAAGGTACTTTAACTCATATTAAGGAACCCAATTGAGCTACCACAAGAATTTGGACGATAAAAGGTCGCAAAGAAGGGAACTTGCTGCTGTCACTTTAGGGGCTTAGAAAATTTTCTGCACTGCGAAAACAACACAGCAGATTCCATTTTGGGAGCTCTATTTGACTAAGTTAGGTACCAAACCAGCTCTTGACCCTTAAACAAAGTTTATTCTACATCACATGAACTACAACTTTATTTAAGGTCCAACCTCAAAACTAGTATAAAACCTACCGTTCTACTTTGACCAAAGTAGGATCACAATAAAGCTTAAATTATCATTTTTGATCCATTGGAGCATTTTCTTGGCATTTGCTCAACATGAACTTTTCATGACTTTTGTTGTAGAGTTTATCTAGAATCATTTGGGCAAGGTTGCAAGGTTTGGTTGATGACCTATATTTCCATTCACTTAATAGTGCAATTCAAGCACTTAGTAGAGCCATTCCAACTAGGATATAACTTATCATTTCATGTGACTTTTTGATTCTAAACTTCATGAAACTTTTTGAGTGACTAATATAGATGGGTATTGATGTGAGACACATGAAGATATTCCAATAACACCACCCAAACATATATCTTAAAAAGGGTCTATATGTAAAGCAAGGGTGCAATATCCAAGTTTAGGTGGGGGCTCATTTCCATAGGTTTGACCTTGACATCTTCATCACCACTTAATCTGTCATGTTTGAGCTCAAACCCACTGCTTAACTGGTGACAAACACCTGGGGTGTTACATTTACAATCTACAGTATAATATATCAAAGATTATACTCATCATCAGGATGCTAGCAAAAAAAATCTTCAGTCTACAATATTCAATTAAGTTCACTTTTAGACTAATCACACATGATCTTTTCAAAGTTCTTTAAGACTTTTTTCTATGGTTTTGCTGCTCTTACAACAATAGACTTCTTTATAATAAGTAATAGCTATCATTCATAAGAATTTGTAAACAGAAAACCAATGACACTGACTCTGATCATTACCAAAGTGGCTAATCAAAGAAACAATGCTATTCACCCAGCAAAGGTGATCATTGAGGTAAGTATAAGATTTTACAATCACAACTTATGTATGAGCAACATATTTTGAACAACATTCTTTGTTACTCTCCTATTTCATGGATCATAAAAGAAGTAACTGCCTTTTCAATTAGTATCTTGCACCAAGACAAGACAAAGTCCTTACTATTTTCTTGAGGAAAAATAGTTCGATGATATTAACAATGTTGTCGTTATAGATTGAGCAAGAGCTCAAAAACTGCTAGCAAAGCGAGAGCCCTTTTACAATCTACAAGTATCTACATAGTAGTTACACTCTTTTGCTATATAAATTATAATGTAACTAGCTGGAGAAACGCAAGTCTGTGGACTGTCCACCAGCAGCACGTGCACCTCTACTTGTTATTTCTTAATAGATCATAGGTGCTTCCTCTATCACAAAGTATAAGACGTTTTGGCATTTCTAGATTCATAGCATTTGCTATGTATCTAGACATAACATCTAGGTGCATAGCAAAAGCTATGAATGTAGAAAAGCCAAAACTTCTTATAATTTGAAATGGAGGGAGTACTTCATTGCGACTGCTAGTCTGTTGTTTGTGTGAAATGAACCCTACCTTTTCCACTCGAGATGTAATAAGCAGCACGCACGCAAGCAGAAGTGAACCTTCTATATATTCGTTATCCATTCTCAGTCCAAGTGTTTACAAAAGACTCAACCGAATCAAATTAAAAAAAAGACTCAATTGAATCCTCTTCAAATATTTCATTGCTTACTGAATGCTGATACACGCATGCCGTTGAACTGAAATTCCCCTTTTCTAGAGTAATAACAATCTACAGCATATGGAGGGCATGGCGGAAGTGTCCAATTCATCAAACTTAGACTAGCTATTCATAGATTCAAGCATAATTTACCCAAACCTTCAAATTTATTTATAACATTCACATTTATGTAAACTAAGCAAACTTACAGTCACGTATAATGTAAACTAAGTAAATAACTTTCATGCACTGAGTTCTTATATATGCACCAAAAATGCTCATGAGTTGTGGGTCATATATGGCTAGGTGCTCAAAGGAGGGCGTGACTTTTTCAAGTTACACATTTGAGTTTTGTTTTTCTCATACATATATTTTTGAGTGTTGTTACTCGTTTCGGTAGGTCAAATCTTAAAATAGTATTTTTCTTAAATTGTCAGCCCTTATTTCTAGGAGTTATTTTCTAGATATCTTTTTTTCACTATTCTACTCCAACTTCAGTTCAGATCCTACTCAACCATTATCACCGCCCGCCACACTCCATCTCTGCTGGCCAGAACTGCCCCCCATGGTCCCCATCGTCCTTCGTCGCCGTGGCCCCCTCCCTCCCTTCCTCCCTCCCTCCCTCTCCCCCGCCCGCACAACCTCCCGGCCACTTCCCTCACTTACACAGCTTCCTCAACAACCTTCATTGTCCACGTGCCCTTCTCTAGTAGGTTCCATTGCCTATGTCGCCACGATACTTAAGTGCAAGTGCACTATTGTGCTCTAAGTCAGTTGGAACGAAGAAAGATGATAACAAGGATTAGGTTGAGGAGAGAGTGAGATATTGAAAGGAAGACAAAATAAAGAAAATAGTTAGATAAGTCTCACGTATCATAAGAAAAGCAGGAGCTCTGATTTGAGGCTATTGTTGAAGTTTAGTTTAGAAAAATTAGACATACAAAATTAAAAAATATCTAATTAAAATAAGGGACCTAATTTTGGGATTCTGGTGGAGATTGATCTTACTCTTGCTTAATAATTCAAAAAATAGTTGGAAGTTCTTTTCTTTATTAAAAATAGTATATTCATGTATAGTGAAACGCCCCGTACATTTGTGTGAAAATGAAAATGGACAAATGGGAAACGACTTTTCAATGCGACCGTATGAGACTCAAATCCAATCCCCACCTCTCTCCTTTGCTCCAAGGGGCCTAGCTGCGGCGGCGACAGCGACGGTGACGGTGAGGTCGCCGCCAAGCAAATCCAATCCCCACCGTTCCGCTCCATGGGGCCCAGCTTCTGCGGCAGTGACGGTGGCGGCGACGGTGAGGACGCCACCAAGCGTGCCAAGCTCTCCTCTGACGCCTCCGCCGGCGCCGGTAGCGAGGACCGCCTCAGCACGCTCCCGGACGACATCCTGGTACTCTTCCTCCGCCACCTCGGCACCCGCGCCGCCGCACGGACCAGCGTCCTCTCCCGCCGCTGGTGCCGCGTCTAGGCCCTCCTCCCGGCGCTCCACTTCGGCTACGCCCCAGATCCCCGCCAGATCGGCCCCGCCCTCGAGGCTCACGAGGCGGCCCTCCTGTGCCTCTCCATCTTGACCCGGGACGCGGCCCCCGACTCCGTGTCGGCCTGGCTCCCCGTCGCCGCGCGCCGCCTCTCCGGCCGCCTCTTCTTTCATAATCTTGAGTGGGAGAGGAACGCTCAGGAAGGCGACGACGAGGAGGCCGTGCAGAGGGGCGCTTTTGAGCTCCCCTGCCTGGAGCGCGCCACGGAGGTCTCGCTTCACCTAGGATTCCTCGGCCTCGCCGTGCCGCCTGCCGGCGTCTTCGCTCGGCTCACCGAGCTGTGCCTGGATCGCGTTCGGCTCTACGGCCCGGGGGATCTCGGTGACGCGGTTTCCTGGCCGCGATGCCCGTGCCTGCAGAAGCTCACTGTCCGTGATGCCTGGGGGCTGGACAACCTCGCCATCCATTCCGATTCTCTCCAGCAAGTGGAGCTCACTGATCTGCAAGGCTTGCAGCAGCTCAACATTGTGGCGCTGGCTCTTGAGGAATTGAAAGTTACACACTGTTTCTTCTACAATCTGAGCCAACCGGTTGCCAGCATCACAGCGCCTCAGCTAGTCAGCTGGCAACCTTTGTGTGGATGGATCTATATGATCCAAGCTCCGTCCATCTTGGCGAGATGAAACGTCTTCGATTACTGAGGCCTTTCTTCTTTATTGTTTATGGGCCTGACAGCTTTCCATACAACCAATCTTGTTTAAGTCTCTTGCGGCATTTCAAGGTCATCGAATGTCTTATACTCGCACTGGCCTATGTGTGGGTAAGTCCAGTACCTCTCTTACACGAATTTTCAGTGTGTACATGTTTTCCTTGCTTGTGCACGGATTTGAAAGCTAAGGCATAAATGCTATCAGAGCTGTGTCCTAAGGCATCGATGCAATTGACACCAGCACAATATTCTTACATGGACAAGGAAGATAAAATTAAGTAGGCATACTATATTTAAGTCTTTGCTATTAGAACTTGAAAAAAAATTTGTAGCTTCACTTCAAGTCAGGCATGCTTGGTTGGATGTTTGTCCAACAAAATTGTGGTGACCTGGTGATATACAACTTGCTTGGGACTATAAAGGATTTATGTTGGTAGAGAACTAGCTATGCAATTTTATTCTTCATGCTCGCAGTTATGTTATATTAACCACTTCCTGCTTGGTAACAATAATGGTCACCTTATTAGAACTACTTAAGATGAGATGCTGCTATCTCTTTGCAAATGTCATATATGACTCTTCTTTTTTTTGGTGACTTCCCATGGACAAGCAGGACATAGATGACTATCACTATATGATGGAAGATATGACAATGCTACCGGACATCATGATTTTGCAGCTGAATGTATTGGCAAACGGACATGCTTTTGGGGCCAGCGCATTTCATGTTCTCAGGATGTGTTCTAGTATCAAAAAGCTGATGCTGTCATTTGTTCCTCCTACTGAGGTGGAGGTAAGGCTATCATTTGTATTTCTTGGCTCACCATGGCTATATCTGTTAGTGCCCCTAGGCATTCATTCTATATTTTTTCTGGAAGTTATGGCTCATATATCTCATAATGTATGTATTTATGCATACACATAGCTTGTGTGATTATTCCCTAGTATGGCAAATTTTTCTGCATTTGTACCTATACCTCTTCCCTTTGGGGCTATGCAATATAATTGAGTTGCATTCTGTAACACTAATGCCAGCACTGTGCTCTATAGTTTACGGTTTTGACTGAGTGTTCTACTATTTAGGTTTCAATATATTTTTTTATTGAATTATTGTCTGTCTGCCGGTGTTTCACAAAAAATCTTCTTGAACATTATTGACATCATAATCATGTTTGCTATACCACTTTCTCTTAGCTAACAACAGTCATATTGCCTGAAATCTTGTGCTGCCTTTGATTGCATAGACCATTTTTCCAACTTCCTGTCTATTTAATCCATCCAACAATTTTCTTATATTGACAAGGAAGATAAAATTAAGTACTGAAGGCATACCATATTTAAGCCTTTCATATTCGAATTAGGAAAAACAGTAGCTTCACTTCAAGTATGGCATGCCAGGTTGGCTGTTTTTCCAACACAAAATGTGAGGATATACGACTTTGCTTGGGACCAATTTTTGCTGGTTTAGAACTAGCCATGCAATTTTATTCATGCTGGCAGTTAAGTTATAGCAACCACTTCCTGCATGGTAACAGCAATGGCCACCTTGTTAGAACTACTTAAGATGAGATGCTGTTGGGGGTTTCCAATTTTCATATATGACCCTTCTTTTCTTTTTTGTGACTTTCCATGGCCACCCCTAGTATGACAGATTGTTCAGCATTTGTACCTATACCTCCCATCCTAGTATGCAATACAATTTGTTAGGGAATTGATTCTCTATTGATTAGGGCTAACCCTAGAAGGGTAGCTATATAGGTTCCATACATGGGCCATGGGCCTTAGCCTCATGGGCCTAATACACATACTTCAACACCCCCCGCAGGAACTACCGGCGCAACGGAGTTCCAGGCTGAAGAACAAGAAAGAACACACGCAACCCCCCACAGACGCAACTAGTCACCGGTGATGTTGAGGCTGGAGCGAAACTCGGCGAAGGTCGAGGACGGGAGGCCCTTGGTGAAGATGTCTGCGAACTGGGAGGTAGTCGAAACATGAAGGACCCGCACCTCGCCCATGGCCACCCGATCACGGACAAAGTAGAGGTCGATCTCCACATGCTTCGTCCGCTGGTGCTGGATGGGGTTGGTGGGGAGGTAGACCGCACTGACATTGTCGCAGTAGATCAGTGTGCTCCGGGAGGGCGGAGTGTGCAGCTCAGGAAGCAGCTGCCGGAGCCAGGCGGCCTCCGCCACGCCGTTAGCGACAGCGCGGTACTCCGCCTCGGCACTGGACCGGGAGACCACCGGCTGGCGCTTGGACGACCAGGACACCAGGTTGCCGTCCAGGAAGACGGCGTAGCCGGAGGTGGAGCGGCAGGTGTCCGGGCACCCTGCCCAGTCAGCGTCGGTGTAGACGACGAGGTCAGTGGAGGAGGCCCGGTGAAGGAGAAGGCCGTAGTGGAGCGTGCCCCGGAGGTAGCGGAGGAGGCGCTTGAGAGCCGTGAGGTGAGGCTCCCGAGGATCATGCATATGAAGACAGACCTGCTGAACTGCATAGGTGATGTCCGGTCGGGTGAAGGTGAGGTACTGAAGGGCCCCGGCGAGACTCCGGTACGCAGTGGGGTCAGCCACCGGAGGTCCCTCAACCTCGGACAGCTTGCCCTGAGTATCGACTGGAGTGGAGCAGGGGTTGCAGTCAGTCATCCTAGCCCGCTTCAGGATATCCCGAGTGTACTGCCTCTGGTGAAGAAATAGCCCAGCAGGACGGTGCTCAACAGTGACACCGAGGAAATGATGAAGCTCACCCAGATCCTTCATAGCAAACTCCTGCTGGAGAGCGGCAATGATCCAGCGGAGAAGTGGCTCGCTGGAGGCAGTGAGAACAATGTCATCAACATAGAGCAGCAAGTATGCAGTGTCAGCCCCATGGTGGTAGACGAACAGTGACGTATCTGACTTAGCCTCCACGAACCCCAGGGTCAGCAAGAAAGCAGCAAAGCGGTGGTTCAACGCCCGAGGTGCCTGCTTGAGGCCGTAGAGAGACCTGTTGAGCCGGCAGATCATGTCAGGACGGGTGGAATCGACAAACCCCGCCGGCTGACTGCAGTACACTGTCTCGGTAAGAAGGCCGTGGAGGAAGGCATTCTTGACGTCTAGCTGATGGACCGGCCATGACCGAGCAAGCACCAACGAGAGCACGGTACGGACGGTGGCCGGCTTGACCACCGGGCTGAAGGTCTCATCGTAGTCGACTCCCGGGCGCTGAGTGAAACCCCGGAGGACCCATCGAGCCTTGTAGCGCTCGAGGGAGCCATCGGCCCGGCGCTGAAGGGTCGAGATGGCGGACTAGAGGGGGGGTGAATAGTCCTTTGTAAAACTTAAACGCGTTGGCTAACCGAAACAAATGCGGAACTAAACTTATCGGTCTAGCCAAGACTACACCCCTCTATCTAAGTTTTCTAGCACCTTGCAAAGATCCTAATTAAGCAACTAAGGTGCTAAGCTTACCAAGTGCTCACCTAATCAATTCTAGAGCAAGGTCACACAAACCTATGCACTAGTACTTTGCCAACCGAGGGAGCTCCTACACAACTAGCAAAGCAAACGCACAAAGCTCCTAAGCTCACTAGCAATGCTCAATAACAAGGCAACTAATGCCAAATTAGAGAGCGCAAAACACTTAGCTACACAAACTAAGCAATGTGACTAACAAGGTTACACAAGCCGAATTAGCCACGCAAAGGGGATACTTCTAACTACACAAGCAAGAAGATATCTAGCTAGCTACACAAGCACAACTAGAACAAGAGCAACTACACAAGCAAGATATATATATGAAAGTAAATACAAGCTTGTGTTGCACGAAGGCAAACCACCGAGAAGAGTAGACAATGTCTACACGGTGATTTTCTCCCGAGGTTCACTTGGTTGCCACCAAGCTACGTCCCCGTTGTGTCGACCAACACTTCGTGGTTCGGCGGCTAATCGGTCACACATCGAGCCTCTCAAAAGGCACCGCAAGAACCCACCATCAAGTGTGGTAGCTCAATGACACGCTCAACTAGAGTTGCTCTTCGCGATCCCCGCGGGGTGAGCACAATCCCCCTCACAATGCTTCTCCGGAGCCTCGCACAATCTTCTTGCGAGCTTCGACGGAGCCACAAGCCACCAAGCCGTCTAGGAGGTGGCAACCTCCAAGAGTAACAAGCACCACCGGCTTGCAACACGAACACCTAGTGCCACTCAAGCAATCCTCATGATGCAATCGCACTAGAATCACTCACTCGCTTATTGATTCGCAATCTAGCAAGCACAAGTGAGTTAGAGGCTCTCCTAGCACTCCCAAAGCATGGACACTAAGTCCCAAGGGTGCCAAGCTACGGCCAAGGCCGGCCACCACTTCTATTTATAGCTCCACAACGAAATAGAGCCGTTACCCCTTCACTGGGCGAATTTTGGGACGACCGGACGCGGTGGTCGAAACCGACCGGACGCGGTGGTCAGTAGCGTGCTCCAACGGCTAATTTTCGTGCGTATAAACTTGTATTGACCGGACGCGGTGGTCACTAACGGGACCGGACGCGGTGGTCGCAGCGAAACAGCGAACAGAGAGGTTCCAGCAAGCTCCCGAAGTGACCGGACGCGTCCGGTCATCACTGACCGGACGCGGTGGTCACTTTCGCCCACGAAAAACACTGACCGGACGCGGTGACCGGACGCGCAGGTGCTGACCGGACGCGTCCGGTCTCGAGTCCGGTCACAGACCACTCTTCGGTAAAACGGCGATATCTCTTAGCTCCGAACTTCGATTTCGATGATCTTGGACATTTTGGAAAGCTTACTCAGAGGGCTACACAACCCACTAAAGCACTTGATCCAGTTCACAATGGATCAAAGCAGTATTCCACTCCAAGAGCCATCCTAGTGTCCGGAGAACACCGAAAAAACTTTCTCTCTTCTCCAAGTTGATCAATACCAACTCCAACACCTTCTCCTTTGCAAATGTGCCAACACCACCATGTGTAAAACACCATGTGCATGTGTGTTAGCATTTTCATAAACATTTTCAAAGGGTTAGGCACTCCACTTGCCTCACCACTCGATCCTAGCACGTATGCAAAGTTAGATCGCTCAAGTGGCACTAGATGACCGATATGTAAACAAGTTTGCCCCTCTTGATAGTACGGCCATCTATCCTAAACCCGGTCATCAACTTCTCTACACACCTATGACCGATGAAATGGAAATGCCCTAGGTTATACCTTTGCCTTGCGCATTCCACTCCATCTCCTCCGACATTGATGCAACACATGCACCAACCATATCACAAATGATATGATCCACTTCATATCATCATGTGACCTTGGTCCATCGATCTTGACCTCACTTGCTCTTCACCATTGCGTCGGTCCATCGGCGCCAAGTCTTGCTCAAGCTTCACCGCCTCACGGTCCATCGCTCTAAAGCCTCTGACTTGCCCTTCACACTTGCAACCGGTCCGTCGAGCCAAGCCTCATCTTGATCTTTGCCACCTTGGTCACATGACTCCATGTCATGTCTCATATGCAATGAGCTCCTTCATGACACCATTACCTGTGGACTAATCCCTGTGTATCTCACATTAAACACAATTAGTCCACCTAAGGTTGTCACTCAATTACCAAAACCAAACAAGGACATTTCAATCTCCCCCTTTTTGGTAATTGATGACAACTCTATAAAGATATGGAAATTAAGTTCTTTTGGACTTTATGCCACTTATCCAACATTTAAGCTCTATGTTAGGATTTGGATAAGCACCATAAAATCCGACTTGGTAGTGATAACTCTCCCTACATATGTGCTCAAATGGTTTGGTTTCAAGCTCACATATATGCATGAATATGAAAATTATGGGAGGGTTAGCACTACTAAGTGATGCTAAGGTGTATAGAATAAACCTTTGTAGTTCGATACCATTTGATAGCTTGATACCATTTGAAAATCACAAGTTTGCCATCATCCTTAGCATCATGAGTAGCTAGACATCAAAAACACTAGAAACCCCGTGAGATCAACATTATAAGCATGGTTCTAGTTTTTGCATGATAATCACAAGTCTAGCTAACATCCTATGCATGCTAGTTATCAAATCATCATTCAAGTTCTATAACTAGCATACACCACACAAGCATGCATATTGAATTTAAGAACTTTATGCAATGCAAGCAAGCACATGAATATGCACATATCAAATGCAACCAATCAATGTTCATGAGCTTGCTCCCCCTACTTGTGTGCTTTCTTTGTCCAAGAATTTTGATTGCTCCCTCTTTGTCCATATCCATGTCCTTTGTCCATATCCATGTCCAATATCATCTATCTCTCTCCAAATCTATCTCTCTTGGTGCATTGACATATCTTTGTTCCAACTTCTCCCCCTTTGTCATCAATTTCCATAAAGGGTGTGCTTCTCATTGATGCAAAGACTAGCATTGGGGTAGATGGTTGAGACTTGAATCTTGCATTTTTGATAGACATTACCATATATGTTGGAATGACAAACTTTATGGTTGCTCTTGAGATACCACATATGATCTTTGACCTTGATACCAATCGGTGGGGCTCCTCCCCCTATGTCATAGCATGTGTCATTCACTTGAGATACCACTTGAAGATGAGGGTAGCATTTCTTGATTTGATCACTTAAAGTTAAGGATCACTTGTGAAACCATCGTCTTGCATGAATGATACCACGTGAAGATACCATGAGTAGGAATGTGATACCATTTGAACGAATTTTCTAGTATGGATCCATTTTGAAGGATTTGGCAATAATATTCACTTCTTAAACATTTGCTATCTTCATAAGTACCATTTGTAAGATATCACTTGTAAGTTGATCTAGACACCACTTGTGAATACCATGTGAGAAATCAAAGGAGTCTAGATAACACTTGAAAAACTAGATATCCGATTGCATTGTTGTTTTTTTTGTACTCTTATCATCATCATGAGCTTCTAGTATGACTTGAACTAAGTTGATTTGCCTAAGATCCCAAGTCCGGTTTGATCCAATGACAAGCTTATTCACACCTCATGCTAAGGGTTATCTTGCCAATGTTGTACTTGTCACTTGTTAGCAATCCAAACTAGATCAAGTACTTGGGTTCACTAGCTCATGAACAAATTCATACTCATACCACTAGATCATTTAAACAATCAAGCAATAGTGGTAGGCTATGAATCTAAATTTTTCATTTGTTATGCATGATCCTAATAAGCATGTATTATATGCACTAATCACATACTAGTAAGGGATGAAAATGATTATGCACATTTCAATGATACCTTTGCTATGTTGGAGTAGAGGATAGTCACATAGATTCCAATTCATTACTCCAATAGCAATGTGAAGTCCAATTTATAAGCTTGGTGAAGACCAATCATCATAGATAAATCCATTCTTCACCCATATGAAAGGAAAACCACTTATGATCAAGTGCACTATCTCTTGAGTTGTGGTTGGCTTGCTTCATCTTTTTGATCAATGCTTGCATGAGAGAACTACTTAGAATATCATTTAAAATACATGATTAGCTCTCTTTTGGGTGTTGCTTGCTTTTCTTGGTCAACCCTTTTGATTGCTTCAACTAAGCATCACAAGTTTCTTGGATCACCACTTCCATGTTAGCCTTCCAAGTCCCAAACTTGGTTTCACCTACACACGGCGGCAAGCCCCTCACTAGGGAGAAGTGACCTTTCTCCAAAGAACCACTCTTGATACTCACTTGAAATGATATAGTTTGATTGATTCAAATGATGAACTCAATTTTGATGAATAATCCTTGAATCTACATTCGAGTCCAACTTTTCCTACATGTTTAAGTCCTTTTCTTTCTACCAAATGATCTCTAATCATCACTAGAACTTAAACTTCATCTTCATCTTAAGTTTGATCTTGATCTTTAAATTTGAGTACTGAACATGTACACCAAATACATTCCACAATCAAATGTTCTTGTACTCATTGCTCTTCATGCTTCTAGATCAATCCAAAACCAAACTTAGGTATCTCAACCACTTACAAACATGTTTCCAACTTGAGGACCTTTCAATCAAAGTGACTCTAGATTAATCCAATGATTGTCACTTTTCTGTCAGATTCTGTACCCTTCAAAAAATAATTCATATCTCCCAATGTACAGATCCAAATGCCATAAAATTTGGTGGAGATGTGCTTAACTAAGTCATCTAGAAGCTGTAAAAATTTGAGATTCATTTGACATCTAGATTGCTACCAGATTTTAAATCTTTCACCACTGCTACATGTTGAAAACTGCTGCACTATAGCTGACAAGATCCACTCCAAAACCGAAGCATCTCTTTTCCAATCCTTATGAAATTTGTACAGAATATCATATCATAAGCCTAGAGCACTTATACCAAATTTCAAGCCAATCTAAATAGATTTGATCACTCAAACATGGCTAAGATCACAGCTAGCTCAGATTTTCAACTTCAGACAGATTTCAATACATGAGCTATTCTTCATCAAATGTGAATCAAACTTGAGATTAACTTGTTTGAACACTCTCACAAGACATATATCCATTCAATCCACTTACTAAATGTCATCTCATGAATTTATCCAGCACAAATCAATTCAAACTTGATTGCTAAGCATTTAATCCATTCAATCATCTCATAGCAAACAACATTGCATATATATCCAATTCAATCAACTCATATGCACCCAAATGAAATGATCAACAAGAGATATACCTTGGTTAGTTCATGATCATCCAATAGCAAGCTTTCAACTTGAATATTTGCAAGCCATCAAGTATATCCAATAAATCACCACAATCTTTGACATTGTACTTGTATGTTGTAGTACTTGGACTTCACTTATTTTGACTTGGCATTGGGATTGGATATGCATTGAGCTTCATAACTTGACTCAATATATGATGAGCAAAATGAAACCAATTGAATCAAGCGTCCAATGCCGATGGTACCTACAAACAATCATCCACTCTTTGATGGTACCCAAACAAGTTTGGGTTCTCTCAAGTTAGGTGCAACATACTTAGGCATTGCCTTAGTATGAATAGCGGGATGTTTTGCAATTGCAATCATAGAGCTACCATTGCCATCCTTTCTAAGCATATTAGTATCAACAATTGAAATGAGCTTAGAATTTTTACCTAGGGGACATGAATGAGCCATGTGTCCCCTTTCCCGGCATGAGTAGTACATTCTCTTTGCTTGAGCCTTTTCTTCCTTGCTTATGTTGTGCTTCCCATTGCCTAGCCTCTTATGAGTTGTTTGATCCCTCTTTTCAAGCTTGGTAGGACACCCGAGGCAAAATGTCCTATGTCTCTACACTTGAAGCACTTGATGTGAGTCAAATTTTTTTTCTCATTTTAATTCTTGCTCATCATCTTGGCATCTTGAATTTGCATTGGATGCCTTGCTCTACCACCCCTTCTTGTTTTCTTTTTCTTCTTCTTCTTCATCAAGTCACCATCATTTCCATGGTTGATCTTGATTTGCTCTTGGGGTGTCTTATCTTGCTCAAATAGTGGCTTTGGTTGAGGCTTTACTTGTTGCTTCACCAATTGCTTGGTTGGGCACATTGAGGTGAGATGACCCCAAGTACGGCACTTGAAGCACTTGACATGCTTGAGCCTCTCTTCTTCCTTCATCTTCTTTAACTTCTCAATGTTTGGGCAACCATTAGCAAGATGTTCCGCTTCATGGCATTGGTAGCCATGGAATGCGAGAGCTTCTTTTGGAGTAGCCTCTTTATCCTCTTTTCTTGCTTTCTTTCACCCTTTGTCATTTTCTTCTTGAAGCCAAAGCCACTTTTGTCACCAATGTTTCTTTGAGTCTTCATCATATGCTTAAAGGTGACTTTTGAGTTGTAGCACCTCTCTAACTTGTTGCTCAAATTCTTCACTTCATTTTTGAGCTCATTGTTCTCCTTCAAAAGGTTAGTCTCACACGACATAGAAGTAGAACAAGCATTTAATTGTGAAGAACATGGCATATATAATAAATCATCACAAGAGGTGGATACATGCTTCTTGCCTACATTACAAGGGTTAGTAATATGTGATTGATCATTTGACCTAAATAATGAGCTCTCACTAGTTTTGGTTTCTTCATTAGAAAGTTTCTTAGTGAGTAAAGCATGTTCTTGTGCCAAGTTATCATGAGCAACACTAAGTTCCTCATGAGCCAATTTTAGCTCCTCATGTGAACAAGTAGTAACATAAAGTAGATGCTTTTGTTGTTCACATGTGGTTTTTAGAAATGAGTTTTCATTTTTCAATTTACTTGTTTTTGCCATCTCATTTCTTAAGGCCTTTGAGAGTTTATATAGAAGCTCAAAATTTGGACCATCACAATCAACAACAAAACCACCAATAGATACCTTAGTGTCACCATGTGATGATATTGATGAGCTTGTTGAGGCATCACTCTCATAGCCATCATCTTCACCATCAAGTGTGCATGGAGTAGAATCATTGCTTGCATCACTTGTGACATTATCATCATTCTTGTCAAGTGATCTTGTGGCATGATTATCATCATCATCATCACTTGACATTGAGGTGGAGCAATCCTCCACAACCACCTCGTTGTGGTCATGCTCAACATCCTCATGTACCTCCATCACTATGTGATCATCCTTCTTGAATTTTCCATCATCCCAAATTGAGGAGCCACAATAGTGATGCTTGAGCACCGTCCACATGCTATGTGCACTTGAGAAACCCCTCACCTTATCAAAAATCTCATCATTCAAAGCTTTGATTAGATAAAACTTAGCTTGTGCATCAAGTGTTCGGCAATCCTTTTGAGCTTGGGTACGGTTACCACACCCATCCAAGTCATGAGAAAAGCCAACAACTATGATCCACCAAAACTTAGGGCCAAGAGCACGAAAATGATCAAGCATGTGATTTTTCCACCGTGCATAGTGAGTGCCATCAAAAATGTGTTCCACACAATCATCTAGCCCATAAGCCGCCATCCTCTCGGGTCGGTGAAGACCACAAATGAGAGACCCGGCTCCGATACCACTTGAAGGGTCGAGATGGCGGACTAGAGGGGGGATGAATAGTCCTTTCTAAAACTTAAACGCGTTGGCTAACCGAAACAAATGCGGAACTAAACTTATCGGTCTAGCCAAGACTACACCCCTCTATCTAAGTTTTCTAGCACCTTGCAAAGATCCTAATTAAGCAACTAAGGTGCTAAGCTTACCAAGTGCTCACCTAATCAATTCTATAGCAAGGTCACACAAACCTATGCACTAATACTTTGCCAACCGAGGAAGCTCCTACACAACTAGCAAAGCAAAAGCACAAAGCTCCTAAGCTCACTAGCAATGCTCAATAACAAGGCAACTAATGTCAAATTAGAGAGCGCAAAACACTTAGCTACACAAACTAAGCAATGTGACTAACAAGGTTACACAAGCCGAATTAGCCACGCAAAGGGGATACTTCTAGCTACACAAGCAAGAAGATATCTAGCTAGCTACACAAGCACAACTAGAACAAGAGCAACTACACAAGCAAGATATATATATGAAAGTAAATACAAGCTTGTGTTGCACGAAGACAAACCACCGAGAAGAGTAGACAATGTCGACACGGTGATTTTCTCCCGAGGTTCACTTGGTTGCCACCAAGCTACGTCCCCGTTGTGTCGACCAACACTTCGTGGTTCGGCGGCTAATCGGTCACACACCGAGCCTCTCAAAAGGCACCGCAAGAACCCACCATCAAGTGTGGTAGCTCAATGACACGCTCAACTAGAGTTGCTCTTCGCTATCCCCGCGGGGTGAGCACAATCCCCCTCACAAAGCTTCTCCGGAGCCTCGCACAATCTTCTTGCGAGCTTCGACGGAGCCACAAGCCACCAAGCCGTCTAGGAGGTGGCAACCTCCAAGAGTAACAAGCACCACCGGCTTGCAACACGAACACCTAGTGCCACTCAAGCAATCCTCATGATGCAATCGCACTAGAATCACTCACTCGCTTATTGATTCGCAATCTAGCAAGCACAAGTGAGTTAGAGGCTCTCCTAGCACTCCCAAAGCATGGACACTAAGTCCCAAGGGTGCCAAGCTACGGCCAAGGCCGGCCACCACTTCTATTTATAGCTCCACAACGAAATAGAGCCGTTACCCCTTCACTGGGCGAATTTTGGGACGACTGGACGCGGTGGTCGAAACCGACCGGACGCGGTGGTCAGTAGCGTGCTCCAACGGCTAATTTTCGTGCGTATAAACTTGTATTGACCGGACGCGGTGGTCACTAACGGGACCGGACGCGGTGGTCGCAGCGAAACAGCGAACAGAGAGGTTCCAGCAAGCTCCCGAAGTGACCGGACGCGTCCGGTCATCACTGACCGGACGCGGTGGTCACTTTCGCCCACGAAAAACACTGACCGGACGCGGTGACCGGACGCGCAGGTGCTGACCGGACGCGTCCGGTCTCGAGTCCGGTCACAGACCACTCTTCGGTAAAAAGGCGATATCTCTTAGCTCCGAACTCCGATTTCGATGATCTTGGACATTTTGGAAAGCTTACTCAGAGGGCTACACAACCCACTAAAGCACTTGATCCAGTTCACAATGGAACAAAGCAGTATTCCACTCCAAGAGCCATCCTAGTGTCCGGAGAACACCGAAAAAACTTTCTCTCTTCTCCAAGTTGATCAATACCAACTCCAACACCTTCTCCTTTGCAAATGTGCCAACACCACCATGTGTAAAACACCATGTGCATGTGTGTTAGCATTTTTATAAACATTTTCAAAGGGTTAGGCACTCCACTTACCTCGCCACTCGATCCTAGCACGTATGCAAAGTTAGATCGCTCAAGTGGCACTAGATGACCGATATGCAAACAAGTTTGCCCCTCTTGATAGTACGGCCATCTATCCTAAACCCGGTCATCAACTTCTCTACACACCTATGACCGGTGAAATGGAAATGCCCTAGGTTATACCTTTGCCTTGCGCATTCCACTCCATCTCCTCCGACATTGATGCAACACATGCACCAACCATATCACAAATGATATGATCCACTTCATATCATCATGTGACCTTGGTCCATCGATCTTGACCTCACTTGCTCTTCACCATTGCGTCGGTCCATCGGCGCCAAGTCTTGCTCAAGCTTCACCGCCTCACGGTCCATCGCTCTAAAGCCTCTGACTTGCCCTTCACACTTGCAACCGGTCCGTCGAGCCAAGCCTCATCTTGATCTTTGCCACCTTGGTCACATGACTCTATGTCATGTCTCATATGCAATGAGCTCCTTCATGACACCATTACCTGTGGACTAATCCATGTGTATCTCACATTAAACACAATTAGTCCACCTAAGGTTGTCACTCAATTACCAAAACCAAACAAGGACCTTTCAGGCGCTTGTGGGTCCAGATCCACTTGCCGGTGACAACGTTGGAGCCAGGCGGCCGGGGCACCAACTCCCACGTCTGGTTGGCGAGTAGTGCGGCGTACTCCTCTTCCATCGCACGGCGTCAGTGAGGGTCAACAGGGCGTCGCGGACGGAAGAGGGTACCGGGGAGACCACCGCGTCGCCGGTCGAAGCCGCGAGGGCACGAGGCGGCAGTGTGTCAGCCGCGTGCCGTGTCACCATCGGGTGAACATGCCACGGGTGTCGGTGAAGCAGCGGCGGGTGGTAGACCGGTGGGGCACCACGAGTCGGCGGGGACTGCGGTGGTGGTGTCGGTGTCCCCGGCGGAGAAGGGACCACGAGCGGCGGCGGCCGCGGCCTGCGCTGGTACACCCGTACCGGCGCGGCGAACCTCGACGGAGGTGCCGGGGCAGGATCCGGCGTCGGCGACCGGCACGCCCCCCCCGGGGCAGAAGCGGGGGACGAAGGCCCCGGGTCTGCACCAATCGGAGAGGACGGGGCCGCGCCAGAGGACGACGGGCCCGGACCCGCTGGGGATCCGGGACAGGTGGCCGGCACGGAGCGCGGCGAAGCGGTACCTGCAGGAGACAACGGAAGAGGTGGCTGGACCACCCTGTCAGCGGAAAAAAGAGAGGGAGGGTCAGGAATCGGAGGGTTGGTGGTGCTGGAGAAAGGAAAAACAGACTCATCGAACACCACATGGCGAGAGATGAGGACCCGTCGGGAGGTGAGGTCGAAGCACCGATACCCCTTGTGATCCGGTGAGTACCCATGTTAGGAAATTGATTCTCTATTGATTAGGGCTAACCCTAGAAGGGTAGCTATATAGGTTCCATACATGGGCCATGGGCCTTAGCCTCATGGGCCTAATACGCATACTCCAACACAATTGAGTTGCGTTCTGTAGCACTAACAACAACACTGTGCTCTATAGTAACTGAATAGTTACATTGGAATTTGATCTTGACAATCAGGGGTTAGGAGATATTAACGAGTATTGGTACATAAAAAAATAGTTGTAATTTTGCAAAGGCCCTCAATTTGTGGAAGTTTCCATATTTCCATTGGATAACATAAGCCCTGTGGTCAGTAAAAAATCCCGTGAATATTTTTGACATCATATAGACATGTCTGCAGTACCACTCTATCTTAGGTCAAAACAGTCATATTGTTGCAATCTGTTGGCTTCAAAGTGATATCCAGGATGAGTCCTTCTGCAAATCTTGTCGTCCTTGATTTGCTATTTGGTTAATCAGACAGTTTTTGGAATTTCCTGTCTGTCTGCCCCACCCTACAATATCAGTTAATCTTACCGTTATAGTTTAATGTGTTTCTTGTTCTAGGAACAAACTACATGCCCACCGGGTTGTATCTGCGGTGAGCATCAAAACTGGGAAACTGAGCACCTGTTGTTGAATCGCCTCATGGAAGCAGAAGTCACTCGGATGAGAGGATCTGAACATGAAGTTACTTTTGTGAAGCAGCTGTTCAATTGGACGACATCCTTAAAAAAGATGAGGGTAGTTTTCGACGCGTCAGTTACTGGAAGCGTGGCCAAGGAGTTGTCCCAGGTGCTACGAAGCTTTGCTAGACCGGAAATACGCATGGAAATCTACACGTGTATGGACATGTTGAAGATGATGTGTGTACCCGAATACTAAGGCACCGGGGTTGTCGCGTTGTCTCTATAGTTTTCCTCTTTAGTATGTACGAACTTCTCATTTGCTGGCATGCTGAGGAGTGGAGGTCATGACAGTCTTGTTAAGTTCGTCAGTACAACGACTCTGTAATGCACATTTACAAGCCTTTTATGAAGAATGGGCAGGATGATTTTTCTTCTGACTCTAATTGACGCCGAGAGATGGGCATATGCAAATTTTACCATGAGATGGGCATATGCAATTTTTGGCTAAGTCTTTAAATTTTGGCCCCAAGTAAAATTTTAAATATCCAAATCCACAACATTCAAGTCATGGTAAAATTTTTAATGTCTTCAAATTTACCATGTGATGGACATATGCAAATTTTATCATAACTTGGTTATTTAAAGACTTAGCCAAAATTTGTAAATTCCAGACTTAGCAAAATTTAAAGACTTAATCTCATGGTAAATTTAAAGACTTAACCAAAATTTTAAATATCCAAGTCATGGTAAAATTTGCATGTCCATCTCATGGTAAAATTCCAGACTTAGCCAATTTGCATATGTCTAAACCTTATGCCTAAACCTTAGTAAATATCAAGACTTAACAAATTCCAACATGTTCATCTCACGGTAAATTTAGATACTTAAAACAGGGTCTTGGCGTCGTGAACTGTGGCGCTAGGCTTGGCGCCAATTAGAGTGGCGCCAAGTCTCGGCGCCAAAGATCACGACGCCAAGATCCTACCACGTCAGCGCCACGCGTTAAGGTCTTGGCGCCAGTTACCCTGGCGCTATATCGTGTTACCTTGGCGCCGACGACCATGACGCCAAGATAAGGATCTATTTTTTAAAATCTTTCCGCCAGGAGCATATTTGAGAGAATCTTTCGAAAGAAGGGCTAAAAAACAAAAAAGACGGGGCACCTAACCATGTTTCTGGCCCAGTCCGTTTTTTGGGCCCGATATCATCTCCTTATCATGTCACTCCAACCCATTCAACAAAGTGGAAAAAAAGGAAAATTTATCTGTTCCTGCACAAATAGAAAATATAATTATAGGTTACACAGTGAAACTTTACTGCCGGCAAAATTTGCTACTGCAACAGCCTAATTAGGCGCTCTTTATCGTGACAGAAGAAAAATCATCCTGGCCATTCTTCATAAAAGGCTTGTAAATGTGCATTACAGAGTCATTGTACTGATGAACTTAACAAGACTGTCATGACCTCCACTCCTCAGCATGCCAGCAAATGAGAAGTTCGTACATGCCAAAGAGGAAAACTACAGAGACAACGCGACAACCCCGGTGCCTTAGTATTCGGGTACACACATCATCTTCAGCATGTCCATATACGTGTGGATTTCCATGCGTATTTCTAGCCTAGCAAAACTTCGTAGCACCTGGGACAACTCCTTGGCCACGCTTTCAGTAACTGACTCGTCGAAAACTACCCTCATCTTTTCTAAGGATGTCGCCCAATTGAACAGCTGCTTCACAAAAGTAACTTCATGTTTAGATCCTCTCATCCGAGTGACTTCTGCTTCCATGAGGCGATTCAACAACAGGTGCTCAGTTTCCCAGTTTTGATGCTCACCGCAGATACAACCCGGTGGGCATGTAGTTTGTTCCTGGAACAAGAAACACATTAAACTATAACGGTAAGATTAACTGATATTGTAGGGTGGGACAGACAGACAGGAAATTCCAAAAACTGTCTGATTAACCAAATAGCAAATCAAGGACGACAAGATTTGCAAAAGGACTCATCCTGGATATCACTTTGAAGCCAACAGATTGCAACAATATGACTGTTTTGACCTAAGATAGAGTGGTACTGCAGACATGTCTATATGATGTCAAAAATATTCACGGGATTTTTTACTGACCACAGGGCTTATGTTATCCAATGGAAATATGGAAACTTCCACAAATTGGGGGCCTTTGCAAAATTACAACTGTTTTTTTATGTACCAATACTCGCTAATATCTCCTAACCCCTGATTGTCAAGATCAAATTCCAATGTAACTATTCAGTTACTATAGAGCACAGTGTTGTTGTTAGTGCTACAGAACGCAACTCAATTGTGTTGGAGTATGTGTATTAGGCCCATGAGGCTAAGGCCTATGCCCCATGTGTGGAACCTATATAGCTACCCTTCTAGGGTTAGCCCTAATCAATAGAGAATCAATTTTCTAACATGGGTACTCACCGGATCACAAGGGGTATCGGTGCTTCGAGCTCACCTCCCGACGGGTCCTCATCTCTCGCCATGTGGTGTTTGATGAGTCCGTTTTTCCTTTCTCCAGCACCACCACCCCTCCGGTTCCTGACCCTCCCTCTCTTTTTCCCGCTGACACGGTGGTCCAGCCACCTCTTCCATGGTCTCCTACAGGTACCGCTTCGCCGCGCTCCGTGCCGGCCACCTGTCCCGGATCCCCAGTGGGTCCGGGCCCGTCGTCCTCTGGCGCGGCCCCGTCCTCTCCGATTGGTGCAGACCCGGGGCCTTCGTCCCTCGCTTCTGCCCCGGAGGGCCATGCCGGTCGCCGACGCCGGATCCTGCCCGGCACCTTCGTCGAGGTTCGCCGCGCCGGTACGGGTGTACCAGCGCAGGCCGCGGCGATGTCCTCGGCGACATCGTGTCCCTTCTCCCCACCATAGACAGCGTCCGCACGCAGATCCTCTCCTTTCGGTGGCGCCACCTATGGCGCTCCGCTCCTCTCAACCTCCACCTCCACAGCGACAACCCAGTTGGTCCCAGAATCCGTGCCAGTGAGGTCTTCCGCATCCTCTCTACGCACCCTGGCCCCTTCCGCCGCTTCGTCATACCTTTCTGCTATGTCAGTTACGATTATCCCATGTTCCCCCGCCCTCAACAACCTCTAGGAGCTCATGTTCTACCACTACCCTCTGCTTCTGTTGCCTCCATCAATAGGCCGCTTCTCGTTGACGCTCCATATCGCTAGCTTTGGTGGTTGTACTTTCCTGGATGGAAACAATGGCCTGACCCTCTCCAACGTCAGCATCTCGGGGAGCGCTCTGCATGCGTTGCTCACCGGCTGCCCTGCCCTGCAGAGCTTTGTGCTAATTGGCACCTACTACGTCTCCTCTTGGTTGCAAATCGTGTCCCCTAGCCTCAGAAGCATCAGGTGCGTCTTCTTATTGGAGAAGACTCGAGCTCGTCATCGAGGACGCACCGTGTCTAGAAAGAATACAGTGTTCAGAAAAAACGTATATGAACATCTCGGTAATCTCCACACCGATGTTGGTGATTTTGGGAGAACTCTTTGACAACACTCCTAGGCTTCAGTTTGACACCACAGTTCTTCCGGTATGGGCACCATTAATTCTCACTTTGACCGGCCTTCACAAGGTATCCAATTAAGTCCCTTCACTTGATCATGATGTGTAATTCTATACTGTCAAAACAAAGGATGTGCTAATTCTATGCTTATCAACTCAGGGATCGACTATAGTTAGCATGGTGGCTGTGGTACACAGTGTGAAGGTTCTATCTTTATCTGGTGTCAAACTCTGTTTAGATTCGGTTATTAACTTACTGAAGTGCTTCATCCACTTAGAGAAGTTGCACATCAAGGTTACTCCTTGCACCATGACCAAAGTGTGCATGGATCTGCATGTTTGATCATTTACTAATTATATCGATGATTGTTTTAAAGCTAGGTTGACCATTGACACCATATCTCTGTTCACTTCCCTTTTCAGGCGACGAAGTGTTTGTGTGGAAAATGCTTGGTATCAAACGAACCCGGAATGTATTAGCACCCTTAACATCCGTTTGAGGAAAATTGTGCTGGAAAACTATCAAGGAAGCAAATCACATGTTGACTTCGTCAACTTCTTTTTATCAAATGCGAGAGCGTTGGAGTTACTCAAGTTAGGAGTTAGAAAACATTACTACCAACAAGTGGATTGCAAGACAACATAGCCTACTCGGCATAAAGAGTGCTTCAAGGGGTGCACGGGTCGATTTTGTGTCCCACAGAAAAAAAAAATAAAGAGATCAAGGAGTGCACAGGTCAGCACATGACCTTCTGCATGCTAAGCAAGTACATGGTATGTCAAGCGACCATTTTCAAAGGTTTCATTAGTAGGTCTAATGACATCAATAGAGACATTTGGGTTTTAACTGGGACGAATATTCAATGAGGTTAGTCATTTTGCCGTGTGTTGGCATTTGTTATCTCTTTCCTCAAATACTATAATTTATCAAGTGATTTTGTGGCGATGATATATTTCCTTTTAAATAGACAAGGTGTAACAACCCAGGAATTTTCCCTAACTTAAAAATCACAACTACAATTTTTTTCTAAAATAACCTATGTTTGGTGAGGTGTCATGTAGGAAACCTACCCTAGTTGCACAATTAGCACCTAGTCTAGTTAATTACATTTTGCATTTAATTATATATTCATGAGTTGCTTCTTATGTTCTTTGTATTGTTAATTAAAAATAGTCACATTTATTTAATGAATTGCTTAAACTAAATAAATATGTATTTATAACCTTGGCAAATAGTTGAAACCCTAAATGACCTCTAGTGGACCCCACTAGGGCTTACTCATGTTGGCAACACATGACTAAGCAAATAGTATCAAGAAGTAATTAATTTAGCAAATGAATTAGTAAAAGAAAGCAAACACTTACACAACCAAACCCTGAGCCGGCTTGGCCCAACCAACGGCCGTTCCAGCACCTACACGAGCGCGCACGCGCGCCCACCGCATGGGCCGGCCCATCAAGGCGCTGCGGCCACGAACCGCATCACCGCCGCTAAACGCCAGGAGGCGGCCGCTCCCTTGCTACGCTGACGAACGGGACCCACCCGTCATCCCTCTCCTCTGCTCCCCATTCTCTGCTTCGAATGAAAACAGAGACAGAGGAGGGACAGGGTCACGCCCCGCGCGAGGAAGGGATTCCCTCGGTCCCCTGCTGCTGCCCTAGGCGCCAAGCCCTCACGCCTTCGTACCTCGCAGCGCCCACACCAACCCCAGCTGCGCGCCCTGCCTTCCTCCGCAAGTAGCGTGACATTGCCAAGGCCCGCAGGAGCCTTGCCACCACCGTATCCTCTCTAACCGCCCGAGATTCCAAATTGGCGAAGCCAATCCGGTCACCACCAGCCCCAGCCTCCCTAAAACCCTAGCCAAGGCCCCTAGATCGCTTTCACATGGCTCGACCCCCTTCCATCACCGTCCGCCATCGCCATGCTTTGAGCTTGGCTATATAAGCTGAGCACCGACGTCCCAGCCCCCCCCTCCAACTTTCTCACTGCCGCCTCTGGTGGCCTCACCTCTAACCGCACCGCGCTGCAAGGAAGAGGAAGGGGGGAGAAGAGAAGGGGAAGAGCAGCGAGGAGGAGCCGGACTGCCGCCGCCGCTCGGGACACCGGAGAAGAAGGAGACGCTGTTGTCTTCTTCCTTGTCGAAAAGCGTCACTGCACGGCCGCTCGACTTCACTGCCTCGAATCACCAACGCACCGCTATCCTTCTGCCACGAGCCCGAGGTGAGCCGCTCCGCTCACAAATCTCCTCTGCTCACCACCGTGTGCACTCCGGTGCCGCCGCGGTCGAAACCGTACCGAGGACAGCCAAGGCCGCGCCCTGACCTCTGTTCACGCTCACAAGCATTCACGAGCACACACTGGAGCACGGCACAGCCTTGCGGAGCTATACCAGCGCGGGAATGCCGCCATCATGAAGGCGCTCTGAGCATGACTGCCATGGCCAGAGCACTGCCATGGCGAGGCCGTTCCTCTTAATTCGGGTTGGTAGGGACGAGGAGAGACTTGATCTTTTCGTCACGGTGAAAGGAGTCCCGCGCTCAAGGAGAAGGAGAGAGGGGAGCCCCGGAGCACCGAGTTACCTCTGCCATGCCGAGGTCACCGCGCCCAAACCGCCGTCATGACGAGGAGGTTCCAGTCGATTCCGACCACCGCAGCCAAAGCCGTATAATCGTTGTGCTCTACCTTAGCTTTAGGTCGCCATCGGTAGGTCCGTGGTACGCCTGGTGTTCCCCCACGACCGCAATCATCTCGCCGCCTTGTGCCATCATCCGCGGGAAGCTGTCGTCGCCGTAGTCTTCGTCAGCTACCCCGCTCAGCCCCGCCCCATGCTACGCTCACCGTAGCCAAGCAGAGAGGACCTTTGACTCAATCGCTATGCCTCCAGATCACGCGCTAGCGTGGGCTCACCGCCGATAAAGAGCGCCACCGCGCGGATAGAGCAGGAGGGGGAGAGGTTGGCCGAGCTGTGCACTCGGTGAACCTGGTGCACGTGGGCTAGAGAAGGAAAGGGGGAAGAGATGGACCTCGTCCACGATGAGCCTAGCCAAGAGGTCTATGGACCATCCCTGCGTGTCCACCGTGAGCCAAGCTCACCAGCCCGAGCCTGGTTTTTGAATCCAAATAGGTGACGTGGCAGCACCAGAGCTCGCCACGTGGCGGCCCAGCCCGGCCTAGTCTGGCCCAAATCCGGCCTAGCCCAGGCCCAACCAAGCCCGGTCGCGGCCCGGTCAACGCTGACCGTTGACCGGTCAACGCTGACAGTTGACCTGGACCCACATGCCAGTGACTCGCACCCTCTCGGCCAATCAGAGCTTGACACGTGTCAAACTAAGAGAAGGGCTAAGAAACTAAAGGAAATTCGTTTTAGGGTCAAATAGCCAAGTTCGAAAAGAAGGCCAAGAAACTAAGTAACACTTTTTTAGGGCCAAAGAACTAATTTCCTCCATTGCGTTTGGTATCTTGGACCAGACATGAGGCCTATCCTGGTAGATACAAGATTCCCCTCGTAGTTAGGCTGAGAAGTAACACGGTGAGGCTTCATTCCATGGAGCCTGGCTCGCGCGGTGCCCCTTGCGCATCCAAGCGTTAGCCCTTTGAGTGCAAGCGGGTATGGTGCGCGGGTTACAGTTACCGTCGTCGCTACCCTCGCCCCTTCCACTCTAGTCGCAACTCATCTCTCCCTGTGCCAGTGAGTGAAGCCTCTCTCCTCTTCCCTCCGCCTCTCCCTCTCATATGCCCTCTCCTCCATCTTCTGTAGGTGTTGCATGTTAGGGATTCCCCTCCCTCCATTGCGCCCTCTGTCCCTCTCTTCCACTCTCTCCTCCTTCGGCGAAAGAGGTGCAGTTGGGATTAATTGGTGAGTGATTTCTCTAATCCCCATCCTTTCTTCTTGATTTGGTAGTCTCTGATGTGTGATTTCCCCTCATCCCCATCCCTAACTCTCGATTTGGTATGCACTGGCGTGTTTCCCCTTTAATCTCCAACCCTACCCTCTTGATTTGATATGCTCTGGTATGATTTTCACCAAATCCCCTTCCCTACCTCTCAACTCCGGGTGTTACCTCTATGACGGCAATGTTCTTATATCTGAGCCATCCTCTTTTGCCTTTTGTTTTCATATGCTATTTTTTGTGCACTAGTCTGTTGGCTGTGATATCAACTTGAACACTATTTGCACTTGCAATTCTGAGCACAGATACATTATCAGTGATGTCTATTTTAGATAATTTGCTATTTGGTTTTGGTGCTGAGTACATTCCCATGGCTAATGATGTATTCACTACTCTAATTTAAATGTTTTTTAGCATAATTCCTAATACATTATTATGGCTAATGATGTATTCACTACTCTAATTTAAATGTTTTTAGCATAATTCCTAATACATTATTATTATTATTATTATTATTATTATTATTATTATTATTATTATTATTATTATTATTATTATTATTATTATTATTATTATTATTATTATTATTATTATTATTATTATTATCTGATCTCATTTGTGATAACCTATTCTTATTTCAAAAATTGTTGTTTTGTGTCAATTGTGTGAGCACCTGGGATATGGAACTTGAGGAGGTAACCTCATCAAACCTAGCTTTTGGGTTTTTGAACTTACTTGTATGCAGCTAACCAAACAAGTGCACGTGTATCTCTGGACGTAGTTGTTTCTTATCTAGCCAACGAAACAAAGTCCCTACTCAGCCAAGTTCTATGCATACTGTGAACCAAACAAGAAGCACTTGTATGCATTCAGTTTGTCCCTGCTCAGCCTGGCTGCTGGATACAGCCAGGCTCGGCTGGAAACGAACCGATCTCGCCTTTAGTGAATCATGTAACATGTTTTAGTTGTTTGTGTTTTTTCTCATAAATCTGGTGTAAGCTGAGGAAGTTTGACTCTGAACAAAATTAAAGCGACTTGCGATTTGCTAGACGGGAGTAGCCAGCGGAAGGTGGATGATTAACAACTTTTGATCAGATGAAGCTTGTCTTACATCAGTGCTCGTATGATTCATGCAGCGATGCCGATGCGTGGCAGAGAGGACAGCTGACCTCACGAGTCACAACCGCCTCGACGTTGATCCATATGTCAATTCGTTATTAGTCAGCATTATCTCGATCGGAAACTAATTGAACAGAAGAAAACAAAAGGAAATCGCCCTTAAATACCTCTAGCTTGCGAGCCGTGAGCTGCAGCTCTTGGTGGTGCCGCAGAGGACACGAGGAGCATGAGGGACCTGCAGGAAATGGCCAGCAACGTTGCGCGCCGTGCGCCGCGGACTGTAGTGTTGCAGGGGAGCGGGGAGAGCAGGAGGAGGAAGATGGCGGTGGCCAGGCTCGGGGGGAGCGTCAGGAGGCCGCGGCGCAGATTCTTGGGGACGGTGCCTGTTCGCTTGAGATTATCAGCCAAATCATCCAGCCAGTCAGCCAGCAGTATTTTTCTCTTAAAAAAAACCAGCCAGCAGTACTTTTAGCCAGCTAAATCAGTCGAAGCGAACAAGCTGGCTGATCTGGAGGCTGTGCGCTGCGGTGAGTGACGGCGCTGTACAGGCGGTCCCTGCGGCGGCTGCGCGCAGCCTGCGCCAGCGAGGCCGTCCAGGGCGTCCTCGAGGCAGCCGCACTGGTTGGCGCCGTGCGCCTGGACGCCGGGGTCTGAGCAATCCGCTGCCGACTGCTCGTAGCCCGTGGCCGTCTGTCCGACGACGCGCACGCGCACGCGCGCGGTGGGGTCCTCTGACGGTGGCCGGTAGAGCTATGCGCTGTTGCGAGTGTTATTCATTCGTACGCATGGCATACAGTACCATACCCAGAAAGAGTGGAAAGTGCATTTCTCTTGTTGAGTGTAACCCCGATCTGTCGAACTAGAACCGTAGGCAGACCCATACGCTTTACTTTCCACGCGGCGTCTCCCTGGCCAAACGCAGAGCGTAAGGAGACCGATCATGCGGACCGTCACATACCAGCAGCCGGAAAAGCGCTTAGAAAAAGGAAGCCGCCGAGGCGAGCCGCCTGACTCGGCAGTCGGCAACAAGAATCACGGCAGTCACGCGTCCTCGTTCGACTACTCTACTCGGCCCCCGTCTGGAACGAACACGCACACGGTCCGCAGCCGCCGCAGCAGCAGCAACTGACGCGACGCGCGGACGAGTACACCGCCGCTCCACTTCCACTCCCCCGGACCACCACGGTCCACGACTGATCACCAAACAACGAACGTCACGGTCCCCAGCAGCCGCGCGGCCCTAGCTTTCCTCCCAGATCTTCTCTGTCTATGCCGCCGCAGCCCCGAAGCGGAACATTCCCCGTCCCCTCGCTCTCGCTGACAGTCCCCACGCGCACGGCGTTCGTTGCAGGCAACCCGTCCGGACACGTCCTTGGGCCAGCGGTCCAGACGACTGGCCTGCGTTCTCCCTCAGCTCACCTCTCTACCCTGCGTGCTCTAAAAAATTCTCAATTGCCATTTCCCCACTCACCCAGCCGTGTAGCAGTCGAGGCCGCCTCCACTGCCAGGGCCGGCTCTAAAATTTTAAGGGTCCTTAGACAAGTAAGAAGATAAGGTTCCGTTAAACTAATTTTTAATATATGTATAGCTTATAAAACATAACAATAGTGTAACAAAAAACTAGAAATAGTAACTATTATGATTACCTAAAATAAAAATATAATGCTTCAGTGCCTTGTAAAAAACCGTCTTCTAGCATTTCTTGATGCAAAATCTTCAAAAACGAATCAAGATTAATATCGTCTAAAATATCCTTCTTCATGTTTTCTTTTTTTTTCTTTTCTGAGCACCCGACAAATGTTTCTTAGGCAACATTTATCATATTCAAATAAATACATTGAATTAGAAATTTATAACCCTAGGCAAATAAATAAATTAAAAAATACTAATCTATTGGTGTGTTGGTGTTGCTTACTGTGAAGAGCGAATCGGATCGGCACCCTTGCCATGGTCCTTGCCGGTCGCCGGCTGAGGACTGAGGAGCGAATTGGATGGGCGTCGACGTCTTCTCTCCTCAGGCAGGATAGCGTGTCGATGGGCGGCGACAGGAAACAATCAAATAAAACTTTACTTGTGCTCCGCTCAATGGATCAGGTTACGTAGAATAGGACTGGAAGGAAGAGATACCTACGGCTTGGGCTGGTTTGTGATGGGCCTTCAAATATTTATTATGCCAAATAGAAAATTATATGTACTAATTACCTATATGGTCTTGGGCCCCTAGCTCCTTGGGCCCCGGTGGTCGCACTGCCTGCCCTCCCCTTAGAGTCGGCCCTGTCCACTGCGCCTTACGCCCGCCGCGGCTGCCTTCGCCGCGCCGCCCGCCTCGACCTCGACATCTGCCCCGCGCGGCCACTCCACCCCGTCGTCTTCTCGCTTTACTTTGTCTTGCCCACCGCGGCCATCCTCTGTCGCACCCCCATCCCGCGTCGTGCCAGCCCCAATCCTACGCCCTACTATGCGGGACGTCCCCCGCCACACCCCCATCCACCTCGCCCGTCACGGTCATAGCCTGCACCATGCCACCGCCACCTCAGCGCCACCAGGAGGAGGTTGCTGTCAGTATCGCAGTTTCCCACCAGGTAGGCCATGGCCGCCGACGACGTCGTGTTTGGAGTGTTTCAAGGCTATGTTTCAGTTGTTTCGGACGTTTGTTTCAAATGTTTCATTTAGATGTTTCAAATGTTGATCTTGGTGTTGCATATGTTGCAAGGCTACACACGCATGTTTTAAGTGTTTCATCTGTTTTAAACTTATGTGGCGAATGTTTCATTTGGATGTTTCAAAAATAGATTACGGTATTGCACTACATACACTTGTTTCAAGCGTTTCATCCGTTTTCAGATTTATCTTGCAAATGCTTCATCTAGATGTTTCAAAAGCAGATCGGGTGTTGTATGTCGTTGTCCACCAGATCGGGTGTTGCATGTCGTCGTCCGCTTGTTGCTGCCGGTGCGCCGCCGTGGTTCACGTGCCAGAGCCTGAGGCCTGCAGACACCTCCGCAACACGCATCTGCAGGCAGGGCAGGTGAGCGCGGGTCCTGGTTCCGCCGTGCGGGCGTGGGGCACGTTCCACCATGCGGACATTGGATGGGTGAGGGGGCACGGTTTTTGCCATGCGAGGCGCGGGATGGGCGCGGGCCACGGTTTCGTACGCTGGCACGTTGGAAATGGGATGCACCGCGTGGGATACGATACGTGACGGGAGACGGGAGGTGTGTCTGAACGGGGGCCTGGGACCGGACATATGGACGCTAGTGGTACCGATACAACAACACAATACATATGGCCGGTTGGGGCGGAAAATGGAAATTTACCGTGTCTGCCTGTGAACGCAGAAAAAAAGAACGGACGGCAGCAGCCTCGCGAGGGCGAGGCTAGGGAAAGTAGTGGTGGACTGGACCGCTACCACCACGACTACTAGTACTACTGCAGATCAAGCGACCAAGACCAGTGAGACGCGTGGGGACTTGCAAGAAAGAGAAGGGAGCGGCCACCGGCCAGCGGGGCAGGCAACCCAACGCGATCTCCGGAGCAGGCAAGGCCGGGCCGGTGCGAGGCGGGGGCCATGAGGATCCGGAAGCGCCCCCCTGCCAGGGCAGCATCGCCGGGACCGCCGCCGCCTCCCCTGCCGCTGCAGAAACCCATGGTGAGATGCCGGCGCTTATTGCTTGCCTGTGCGTATCTGTTGCACGAGCCGCGCGGGCTGAATCGTCGTGGGCGTTGGCGTGCCGGTTCCCGATCGGTTCTTGTGCCAGGGGCCTGTTCGCCATCCGTGCCGGGAGGCCGGGAGGGGAGGCGGTGATCTTTCTTTCCTCCCGTTCTGCTCACCACTTTGCCTGCCTGCCGTTCTTGGTGCAGGAGAAACCACGGGAGGAGGAGGACAAGGAGGCAGAGGAGGAGGAGAAGCGGGCGATCCTCGCCGCCGGAGTCCGAGACGACGACCGGGTCCGCCCCGCCGCCGCTGGCTCTGGGAACAAGAACATGAACTGGAACAGGTGTGTGTCCAGATCCTCTGTTCAGGTGTCCCTAGGAGATCTCGGGTGGGGTAGCTGAGAAATCGCTTTCTTTCCTTCTTTCTGTCCCCTGCCCCGCGCAGCAGCGCAACAACGGACGACGTGCCCAAGCCGGAGCCGCCGGAGCCGCAGGACGACGCCGCCGTCAGGTGCAGCCGGAACGACGGGAAGCGGTGGCGCTGCAAGAAGGCGGCCGTGCCGGGATACCTGTTCTGCGACCGCCACATCGCGTGGTCCACACGCAAGCGCAAGCCCAGAGCCAGCAAGCCCAACAAGAGTCACGGCAGCGGCGTCCTGGAGCCCACCAGCATCCCCAAGAAGTTCGCAGACGACCACGGTGAGACGCAGCGCAACGCCGGGTTCTTCGGCGGCTTCTAGGCTGCCGGAAGCGGGCGGGCGAACGGCGGCAGGCCTGCACGGGCGGGCAGGGCAGAGCTCTACTTACCATGGGTCCATGATTTACCTTTACTAGTCTCCAACTGATTGACAGTAGTTCTCCATTTTGCATTGCGTGCATCTTTCTCGATTTTAATTTGCTGCCGTGGTATGCAGTATGCTCGTATGGTATAGTAGTCAGCTAGCAGTAGTCGTGTTCATTTGAAGGTAAATGCCGCGATGCCTTTTTAGGGAGAATCCAGGATCTGATGCAAAAGTAGACAGTTAAATAGGGGGCATTGATCATTGGTTGTGACTTGTTCTTCTCGAGCTATTTGCTTTCGCCCTATATTATCTCTGTTTAGTGCGGTGGAATTAGCATGCATGAACAAGGATTTCTTATTAAAAAAAGCGCCTTCTTCTTATGTGCATGATGCAGCCCTACAAGAACAGGTACAGCCCACAAACCCACAGATTTGATCTTGCATGCTTACACTGTTTTTTCTTTTTTTGAGGGAACCAGGAGGGGTACGCCCCTACTGAAAATTATATTAAAAGGCGCCAGAAGCGTAGGAAACAGTAAGGGGGAGGGGGGATAATTTAAGAAACATAGAAAGAAATGAAAAAAGAAGGGTGACAACAAGCCGTAACCTAGCTAAATAAGATTGGTTATCCATTGATTTAACCAGGGGAAAAGCTTCTCTTTGCTCGCAGAAGCATGAGCTGAAGTTCTGTCTGAAATCATCTTTAGACAGCTGAATAGATGGACTGACCTGGCAAAAGATCATGTCATTACGCTTTCCAAATTGTGCAACTCAATAACACGATTATCTCCATGAAGAATGGGACTTCAAGCTGATCTTTGAAGCTCTGAAGGCTTTGGAAGGGGTCAAGTGTTTGGTCAGTGTGAATGCCAAGCCAGGCCTAGCACTAGACAGGGAAGGGGCAGTTGAGAAATAGATGCATCAGCGACTCTTCTGCAGAACCATTGCACATAATGCAATTGTAATCTTGTAGTGTCATATTCTTTCTCCTCAAAAGCTCTCTAGTGCTCAACCTGTCCTTGAGCAACAACTAGAAAAACACTTTGTTTTTATTTTGGCATGAGCTTCTCCAAATCCATTTGTAGACTGGGTGCAGATGCATATGTCCACTTAGTTGTTTATAGGCTTTGTTCACTGAGAAATGATCTGATTTCCAAATATATGACCATTTATCTGACAAATCATTGAGGTTGATCTCTTGTAACTCCTCTTGTAATTGAGGCAATTGAGGATGGGCTTGTTGGGAGATGGGCAGATGGAATAGACCATGAAGAGGGATGCGTCCTTTTCCCTCAGCAAAGACAATGTGCTTCTTTCATGCAAATGAAAATAGCTCAGGCATCTTGTGAACCAGTGGCTGGTTTCCCCAAATGTCTTTCTAGAAAAGACAAGATTTTCCATTGTTGACTATAACTCTTAATCATTCCTTTAAACTTGTCTAGAAGCTTCAAAACATCCCTCCACCAAAAGGACCCCTTTTTTGAATTCCCAGGCAATTTTCCAGAACCATAATATTGTTCCCAAATCAAAGAGACCCAAGGCAAGTCCTCTCTATTGAAGAATTTATGTAAATGCTTAATTAGCAAAGCTACATTCTGGGTTTTGATATTAAGGACTCCCAACCCACCTTCCTCTTTGGCTCTACACTACATTGGCCATGCTGCCTTTGGCTTTTGCCTAGCATTTATGTCAGCCTCCATCCAAAAGACATAGTTTCGTGAACTTATCTATTTGATCAATCATTGTTTGCTGCAGTAAGAAGGTGCTCATGCAAAATGTTAGTAAGGCAGAGAAAATTGAATTTATGATCTCTAGTCTGCCTGTCTGATTTAGGAATGTTGATGTAGCAGTTCACATCTGTTAACTAATGGGGAGAAATCAATTACCTTTGGCTTAGATAGGCTTAATGGCAAGCCCAAATAAGTAAAAAGGTAAACTTCTAGTTTGACAGTGGAAGGTTCTTGCTAAGTGTTGCAACTTTACTTCACTTATGTTGATGGGTACCATCATGGATTTTGCAAAATTTACTTTCAGACCTATAGATTCTTCAAAGGTTTTGAGGAGGGCACTTTAAGGGTCCAAAGTTGTCTGCTATAGGCTTCCATTTTGATTAGAGATCATATGCATACTAAATTACTAGGAAGTCTGATGTTGATTATGGGGAATTGCGAGCCTGAAGAGGCCTTGGTCTTTGGCTCTGTTCAAAACTGATTGTAGCAGATCAGTTGCAAGTACAAAGATTAAAGGGGATAAGGGATCCCCTGCCTAACTCCCCTTTTATAGTGAAACACCTTGCCAGGCACCCCATTTAATAGCACTGATGAAGTTCCTGAATTCAGAATTGTCTTTATCCAGTTAATCCATTTTTGTCCAAACCCTTTGGCCCTGAGAATCTGCAAAATTGTCTCATGCTCAATCTTATCAAATGCTTTTTCAAAATCCAACTTTAAGATGATTAAATCCTTTTGGATTTGTGACAAACGTTGATGTATCCTAGCGCCCATGCCAAACAATCCTGGATGGTTCTAGACTTGATGAACCCATACTAATTGTTGTGAATGATGCTTTTGATGCTTCCCAGTAGTTTGTTAGCTAGTAGCTTAGTGAGCAACTTAATGGATTGTTAAGTAGAGAGATAGACCTATAATCTGTTACTCTTTGGAGACCATCCTTTTTTGGTATCAGTGTGATGTAGGAGCTGTTGATGCTTCTCAAACATTAGTCTTCATCAAAGAAAGTATCCCCTAACTTATAGAAGTCTTGAGCTATGAGTGCCAACAACCCTTGAAAAACTTGTTGTTGTAGCCATTAGGCCCTGGTGACCTATTATTTGGGAGCTTGGAGACTACATCATCTATTTCTTTTCTTGTGAATTGTACTTCCTGAGATTCCAAACCTTGAGCTGGTTGAATGAGGTCATCCAGATTGAAGGTCATTTGTTGGAATTCAGAGATGCCCATCCTTTCCTTGAATGAGTTCCATAGTAGATCTGTCTTTTTCTTCATGGCTTTGTAAATTATTTGCCAAAATATTTTGATGTGGTGCGGTTTTATTTTTCCTGTGGAAAATGGTTGCATGTCCATGAAGAAACCTAGTCCTTGCATCACCTTCCTTTACCCATCTTATCTTCCCTCTTTGTTTCCAATATGTTCTCTGTTGCTTCAGAAGGGAAATTAGTTTTTCAAAGATGATGCTTCCGAAGTTCCATTCAAATATAGACTAGCTTAATGTTGTTTATAATTGTAGCTAGCTTTGAAAGCTGAGTTTTTCATGCCTTTAGCACCTTCCTCAGATTTTTGAACTTTGTTGTGAGGACCTTTGCTGGATCATTTATAGTCAATGGGGAATTCTAGCCCTAAACAACTACTGAAACAAAATCATCGTGGTTTAACCAATGATTTTCTATCTGAAAATTCTACTTTGGGGGATCTTTGTGCTGATTTCTGCCACACATGGCCAATGGTCAGAGGTCTCTATGACCAAAGCCTTGACCCATGTGTTAGGGTATTTCACTGTCCATGAGTTTGATGTAAAGAACAAATCTAGCCTCTCCATCAATGGAGAAAATTGTTTATTGGTCTAAGTGTATTGCCTGCCATGTAGGGGGAGCTCAGTCAGACTCAACTTGTTAATTGCCTCATTAAACAAGAACATCTCATTGACATCTGCTCCTTTCTTATTCTTATCCTCAGGTTTTCTGATTAAGATAAAATCCCCCACAACTAACCAATCTTCATTAGGTGGCATTTGAATGTCCCTAAACCAATTTAGGAAGGCCCTTTTGCCAGTTGGGGTGCAGGGCGCATAAATGGTGGTTAGAAGCCAACTTTCCCCATTGAGCTTTGAGGTAAACTCAACTGGAATTGCATACTCAATCATTTCTAAATGTTAGCTGTCCCAAGAAGAAACCACTTTGCGAGGCGACGAAGATACCCCCTGAGGCTCCCAGAGATGGAAGATATTCAAATGAGTCAAAGGCTGGGGGGCAAATTTTCTTGATGAAGTTATCGATCATCAAAGCTCTCTTTTTTTTTGTTCTCTTGGAGACAGATAATGTCACCATTACACGAACAAGCAGCCTAGCACCGATAGCCCCGACAAAGAGGCGTTGCTTTCTGGTTTCTACACAAGCAAGTCAGCAATGGACATGTAGACATTGCGGGTACTTGCAGGATCACTGATCTCTCAGCCCAACAGGACAAGCAATCGAGCACCAGCCATCGCCCCTCTGGACTGGAGAATCCCGGCGTCGATGTCGGCCTTGCTGATCGAAGCATGCAGCGTGCGCCGTCATCCCCTTTTCCCGCGATCGTGGTGTGGGTGGGACTGCTCCGGATGCACAGCAGCCTGTGGGCAACACGAACGAAAACGTTTTGATGTTTCGGTTCATGTGCATGAATTTTACGCGACCAGCATGTAGTGTTTCTTCAGCACCATCTTCCATAGCTACTCACTCTGTCCCCAATTAAATCAATTCCTAGAATCCGTGTAAGTTTGACTAAGTTTATAGAAAAAAAGTAATAACATTTATGACATAAAATGAGTATATTATAAAAAATATGTTTTATGGTACATCTAATGATATTAGTTAGATATCATAAATCTTGATGCTGTTTTTTCTAAAAATTTAGTTAAAGTTTAAAAATTTTGACTTAACACGATCCCAAAAATATATTTATTCACGAGAGAGGGAGCATGCTTGTTTCCAACTACGAGGGAAGCATTCCTGTAGTACCCCGAACACGTTCATCATTCATTTGCATGGAACGCGAGGATCGATGATATGCGTTTGCATGACGTGCCAATTCGATTACCAGCAGAAACGACACCACCCCAGGTCCACAGTCCACAGCAAGTCAACCTTGATGCAGTAGTTTTTTTTTTTGGGAAAAAGTCCACATTACCTCTTCAACATTTGCAAAAGTTTGTTTTTCCTTTCCGAACTCTAAAACCTGGTAAACCACATCCCTAAACTTATAAAACCGATCGTTTTACCTCCCTGACCGTTTATATGCGGTTTTCAAAGGAGTTTTGTCTTTTTATTTTTTTATTTATTTTGGCCGAGGCTTTTAAAAAATAATAGTAAATCACAGAAAAATCACAAAAATAGAAAATGTAATTTTTTAGACTTCACATTAGTATATCTGCACAGTAAAAAAATACTTTTTAACAAGCATATACCTAAATAAATATATAACTAAGTTATATATGATCCAATTATTATGAAATTTTTACTACAGTTCAAGCATATAATAATTAGTTCACCATAAAAATTTCACCACGATTGGACCATAGAAACTATAGTTATAAATTAATTATAGAAAAGTATAGATCTAAAACTATAACAAAAAATTTATACTAAAGCATATCATATTATATGTTCACTATATAGATCTACTCATGTAGAGTCCAACAAAATTATATTTTTCATTTTATGATTTTTCTGTGATTTACAATGCTTTTTTAAATATTCAGCTAAAATAAATAAAAAGAAAAAATGATAAACCCACCTTTGAAAATCGCTTATAACCGGCCAGAAAGGTAAACGAATGCTTTTAAAAGTTTAGGGACGTGGTTTGCCAGAAAGGTAAACGAATGCTATTTTTTTTTCTATCACCGGCTGCAGGCTGGGCTAAATTTGACATTGGCACCATCGTCGGCCCAGCCAATGATGCTTGCCCAGCCAGCCGCCAAGCCCCACGCCCCACGGCCCCTGGAAAGCAGTAAAAGGCAATAGAAAAGGCCCAGGCCGTCCGCCGCCACCCGTCAACGTACACCCAGCCGGTCAAGCCTCCGGCGGCCTCAGACTTCCCATGGAGCCTGAACCGACGCCGACGACGCCGACGCCGACGCCAGAGATACAACGCGTACGCGCGCGACTCCCGCAGCCACGGCACGAGCCCCTACTCCCCTATCCTGCGGATTTCGCTGCATATTTTTTTAATATATAAGATTTCGCTGCATAGTTGAGCAAGGCAACCAGCGTGGAAAAGAAACCCACCGGTTGGTACGGGTCGAATCTAATAGAACGGCGCAGACCAAGGAGCACTGCAACGCGTCCACCACCGCACCATCGTTCTGCACGTACGTGTGTATGGCTAGTATTATAACATGATTCCGGTCTGAACTGGAGTACTGTCGCCAAGCATTTTTTTTTTGGCCTCCCGAACACCACCCATCATACCCAAATGAACAAGCAGCTCCATCAAACGCAAGAAGAACGAATCACAATATTCCCTCCAAGACCCCAAACACGAAAACAGATGTTCTCTGATCCCTTCCAAGACCTCTAATGCGAACGACAACCAATGTTGTTTAACCATGGAACAACCAACCAACACGAAAAAGTCAAATCGCGAGTCAATCAACAGCTAAAACTTCAAGGAACAGAAATTAACAAAGCTAATAAGCCAAGCTGCTGCCGATTAATTTATCTTCAACAGTCAACACCATGGAGAGATGCAAGAGTACGCAGGCGCTTGCTCACATCAAAGACTTGAGCGACCGTGCCTTCACAGGCTTCCTCCACCGCTTCCATGGGGCCTTCCTCTTCCCCTCACCAATGCTAGCCTGGGGATCAACAGTTCCATCCATGTTGCAGCCAGCAATACCAATCCCATCGTAGTCGTCATCGCTGCTCTCTTCGTCGACGCCGGCGATCCCTGCTATGTCGTCGTTGTCGCAACTAGACACATCTTGACATGCAGCCTGCTGATTGGTAAATTCAGCAACCTCAGGTGCCTCGTCTGTAGGATGAGAAGCATCTTCAGGTGTTTGTGTTTCCTCCTCTTCTTCTTGCTTTGCAGGCAGAGGTTCGTTCATGCCACCGCTTCTACACTGCCTCTTGGTCCGGAATGGACCGAACCCAGCATAGTAGTAGAAGCCCTCAGTGGCACTGCAGTCGTTTCCAGGCTTCTTCTTCTTCCGTGGCTTGTTGCTGCTGGTGGTGGACTTGGAGGCAGCTGCTTGCACCGGCGCCGGCGCTGGCGCTGGCGCTGTCAGTGCCTCCTCCAATTCTGCCACGGAGTGGAACTCGAAATCGGGGTTTAAGTAGGAGCGCTTCTGCACGAAATGGTACTCACAGAGGGTGTCGGGTTGGCTCACTGGCCGGTTGCAGTGCCACCGTCTGCCGTCGTTCTTCTTGCACATCCAGACCCGTGCTGTCCCATCCTGCTCCTCCTCTTTCTTGACCCTCCCCTCCTCTTTCTTGACCTTCGCCTTCTTCTTAGTCGTGTCCTCCTCCTTATTCATTGCAGCTCTTTTCACAACCTCACGCCTCAGCTGCGGCGTGCTATCCCGGTAGGCTGCAGCAGGCAGCTTCTTCTTCTTCTTGGAGGAGGTAGCTGGCATGGTGGCCGAAAAGAGCCAGCTCGCCCGGGTCGTGACATGGACAAAGTACTTGTCGACGAGTTCGTCCTCCTCCTAATCGAATGAAACAAGTGAATTAATCCAAACAGCAATACAGCAACAGGTACAGACGCTTCCCCAAGCCCAATACAGCGCCGAAATGGGGGCCGCGGATCTAGGGTTCGACCGGGCCGCCGCTCCGGCGATTCGAACCCTAGACGCGCGGCCGCACCCAAATTCCCACGACGGAACACTAGCTTATGCAGGGTACAGCTCAGTCAGGCGGTCCTCTCCCTCCGTCGAGGCCTGCTAGCCGCCCATTCGGACCCGCCGGCCAACCCTAGAGACATGCACGAACCATAACCCGCGAGTAGCAGGAACCCGTGGAGACCTCATGGAAGCAGCGAACTTGCGGAGCATGGACCTCACCAGAGCCACCCAGAGTCCCGAGTGGAGCAGAGAGGAGAGAGAAAGGGGAGAAAGGGTAGGAAGGGAGGGGCGGAGACGGGGAGCTGACCTTTTGGTCGGAGAGGGAGAGGTCGGCGATGAGGTCCCATGGGGAGCGGCTGAGCTCGCAGGGCTCCGCAGAGGAAGCAGAGGGGCTCGAGAAGCCGGGCCCGCCGCAGGATTCGGGCGCGGAGCACGGCGCCGGGTGCGGCGGCGGCGGCAGCAGGTCGAACCGAGGCGCCGCATCAACGGTCGGGGCGGCGGATGCGGAGTACGCAGAGCCTAGGAGGCGGGAGGCGCTCTTGCGGATCCGCATGGTGCGTGCGGCGCTCGAGGACCGAAGGTGTGGAGGGATCTGAGCCCGGGGAGCTAGGGTTTGGGATTTTGGTGGAGTCGGGAACGGGAGGTGGACTTGTGGAGAAGGCGAGGAAGATGGCGCAAGATGAACGAGAGGGTGGTGATGGGTGGGTGGGTGCGTCCGATTCCGTAGGCTCCGTTTTTCTTTCGGTCTGGCATTTTCCGCTGGTGCGCTGTGCGCTGTGCAGTGCGCTAGCTTCTTGTGACGCTGCCGCTATGGTCACACGTTTGAGATGCCTCTTCCTTAAGGATGGCAATGCATCGGGTTCGGATTGGGTGGAGTCTTCGTGTACCCAAAACCAAAATCCGAACCCAAACCGAAAACTGATTCGAGTGGAAATCCATCACCAAAACCAAACCCGCGGATACCCGAAACCCGAACGGATACCCGAAACCCGAATTGATACCCGAAACCCGCGGATAAATATACACATATTCACATGTATAAATAAGAGGCAACAAATAATAAATATTTTCATGAGTCAATTTTGAATAGATTTAATAATCTAAGTAAACAAGTTATTATTAGCATATTATAAAACATGAGTTTTAATTCCAAATGATTTATTTTGGATATCTCCGGGTGAAAAACCAAACCCGAAACCGAACCCAAAAACCGTGGGTGAAAAACCATCCCAAACCCGAACCCGCAGGACCCGAAACCCGCGGGTATCCGACCCGAACCCGATCCGCTGCCATCTTTACTCTTCCTACGCGTGCGTGGGCACGAGGATAGCATCATACTGTACTCTTTTAGATCCTCATTTAAAAAGTCATGTTATTTTATTTATTTATTTTTTGACGAAAATCTATGGAGGGGAGAGCTTCCCCGCCTGGCATATATTAAACATCAAGGTTCAAGTTTGGTTACATCTCAAGATGATATCGATCGCCTTACAAAAGCATTTACACGAGAGTGAAGAAAGACACATCACTTTTAATAAAAATCACTTTTTACATCTGATCCAATTAAATTTCATTAATCAGAGAACGTTCACTAGATAATAATCCAACAAACGATCCGATAAACCCCAAATTTTCTTTTCTAGTAAAAAAATTGTTTTTGCAATTTTCTATTTCAGAAAGTTATATAGTCACAACTTTTGTGTATAATATTTTGCACGTCATAATTCATGACCATAACTTCTAATAAAAAAATTTTCAATATATATTTTTGGCATTAGTTTATATACAAATTATCGTGACAATTTTCTTATAAGATCTTTGAAACTCAACTTTTGTTCCTAATTTTTCATAACAATTTCTCAGTATAGCATTTCTAGTGCAACTTTTATATAAGAGTTAAATGCATGAGTGGCCCCGGAAGTTGTAAGGGATGCCACTTAGCTTTACTAACTTTGAAAACACATTTTCAGGTCCCTAAACATTTAAGTGGTGCACTGCATTTGTCGGTATGGTAAAAAAAATGGACATATGGTGTACCATTTTACAAATTAGGGATGTGTGGTGCACCACTGACAAGTTTAGTGGCAAAAATGTGTTTTCAAAGTTTATGGACCTGAGTGGTATCCCTCAACAAGTTCAGGAACTACTGATGCATTTAAATTTGCGAAGAACGTAAGTTTTTGTTGTTCTTTTGAGAAATATTTATACACAACCACTTAACCAAAAAATTTATACCCAAGTATCAAAGTTGGGGATCTGGATGACGCCATGGTACAAATTCGAGGACTCAAATATTAAAATTGGATCCAGATGACACCATCGTGCATATTGAAGGACAGCTTATGATTTTTTTCTAAAAAACCTTAGCGCTGCTCGCCAAATAAAATGGTGATGGCAGGAGAAAAGCTCCGTCGAAGATAAAAGGATATACCCCCTCTGTCCTAAAATAATTGTCGTTTTAGGTTTTCGTGTCGCAAGTTTGACTAGATTTGTAGAAAATACGTGCAACATTTGTATATCCAAATAAATTTGTTAAAAAACTAGATTCAAAGATCTTTCCGATAATACTAATTATGTACCTTAAGTATTAATATTTTTTAATATATATTTAGTCAAAGTTGTTTCTTGGAAAACAAGAACGAGTTATTTTGGGATGGAGGGAGTCAGAACGATGGCACCAACATTAAATACCAACATTAATGCTGCACCGTAATTAACACTCACCAAGAAAAGAAGGTTGCAACAATGTGAAATCATTAAAAGGTGGAAAAAAAAGACCTTGTTTAGCACAGTTTCAATTCACTGGTGAAGTCGGGTTTTTTTTTCAGCTCCGTAAGTAGCTCTACATGTGGAGCTTCTTAAAACTTACTCTCACAGAATCTCACGCAGGGTCCACTAGAGCGAGTGGAAGCTGGCAAAAGCTACTATTTTCAACTCCATCTTCCATGCACACCCTATGTGAGATCATGTTTTAAGCTCTTCAGGTGAATTGTTTCATTTTATCCCATTTGACATAAAACGACTCCAAACAACTTCTGAACTTAATGGTGGAGCTGTGCCAAACGCTCGAAGTGGAGAAGTTAAGGGATGAGTTCCTTATACGAAGATAGGCCCATGGTCCCTCCTTAGAAAGCATGTTATGCCAAGATGGTGGAAAATCCAAGGGGAGTACCACACGAGGCCTGAGGTTGTGAGCTTGATTCCTCGCAACCGCATACATGCGTACTTTTGCACGAAAGCTGCGTGACTTATGACTTGCGACACGCGACCATGAGGCTACCTAGTGGAGCCTTCCCCAATTAATTCTTTTCTATTTTGGCCCTAATTCGTGATTTGTAGAAATAGAGCCGGCTAGACCTAGAGCCATCCCTAGAAAATCGATTTGTAGAGGCGGAGCCACCTCAACTAAATCACTTTTAGGGGTGGCTAGACAACAACCTTTTATGAATCATTGATTCGTGGAGACTGATAAGTAGACGTTCGGCTGGACTAGTGGCCTCTACAAGTGCTCTACATACTAGTGATTTTTGTAGTACATTTAATATACATATTGTATAGATAGACGAAAACATAAAGTTGTACATAATAAAATATGAAATTGAAAGATCACTTTGAAATAGTTTGTTTGGAAATACCCAAAAAAAAAACTATGCTAATTATAGGCTCTTCTCTCGATTATAACAATAAGACTGTTACGCTTATTCCTAAACTTGTTGAAGAGATGAGATAAAACAAAGGCCTATCTTTTCTTATCAGAGGTTAGCTCGACCATCAAAAGAAAAATTAGGCCAATACTAGAGTAAAGTATGGAAAAAATGAAATTTCCATGAAAGAGAAGCAAATGAAACACTTTCATATAAGTCCTCATAGAATGGACGAGAGGAAGTGTCCATTCCATACATGCTAATTGCTAAGCATGCTTATGGATAATTGAGTTTCTTATGGTGGAACTTGTTCATCCGGATTTAAGTCCTCAACCGGTGCAGGTGCTCTATTTTTATGGATTTGTTCTATAATTTAACGATATTTATTTCTTTGGTAGACAACGTGCCCGTCAACAACGAGGTGTTCATATAAGTAGAATTTGTGTGCTTGTATTTATACAAATGAGTGCATGTGCATATATGAGTATATGGGTTTGTAGTGTAATTTTTTTAGAAAAAACTTGCTACACATTATTTCCTCTATTTCAAATTGTGGCGGTTAGAAACTGGGTGGCTGCTAATTTGCGACAAACCAAATGCGTGCGATTAGGATTCCAGTTTGCAATCTTTTCAATGATCACCAATTTTTGAAACATTGTGACCGATATCATCTGATCAAAAGTTTTGTATTTATCCGACAAACCATTGTATTTCAAACATATAAATGAACTCTCCCTCACATATTCCACCTACTATGCATAACTACTGTGCCAACTAAGGGCCTATTTGGTTTGGGGTGATTAAAGTTTGGTCACCCCACTTTAATCCCTTTTAGCCACTTTTTTTTGCTAAACAAGGTGACTAAAAAGTAATTAAATGGGTCTAGTCATCTAGTCACAAGGGGGTGACTGAAGGGGACCAAAGGGCTAAAAAAACACACCCCTACCCCTCATTACCGCGGCATCGTCAAAGATCCTAGGCAAGTAATAGGGGCGTTTTAGTCTTTTTCAATAGCTTTAGTCCCTTTTAGTCACCTAAACCAAACACCCTAGGGCTAAAGTTTACTCTGTGGACTAAAGTTTAGTCACTAGTACGGAGGTGGGCAAAACAGATTAATGGAGGCGGGCATGGCAACCGCCTTCAATCAAAGGCCTCCGTTAATGGAGATTAACGGAGGCGGTTGCCTTGTGCCCGCCTCCATAAACAATTTGACGAATTAAAAAAAGCCCAAATGAGCCCGGTAGCCCACCGAGCCCGGTACCATGCGCCACCGGGAGCCTCCACCGTCTAGCCCGTCGCCGGATCTAGCCTCCAGGAGTGCACCGCTGTAAGGTCCTAGATGGCTAGAGGGGGGGTGAATAGCCTATAAAAATTCTATAAATACCACTAAGCAAACTTGTTAGAATAACAAACGGCGTAAAGCGAGTTTTGCTTAGCCAAAAGGTTGTGATGCAAGCCTCCTATCCACAAGTCTAGTAGATTAAGATCTCTAGTACACACAAGAGCTAAGTCACAAAAGTTACACTAGAGAACAAGCTAACAACACTACTAGCAAAGCTACTATTAGAGCTACACAAGATAATCTAGTGAAAGTAAATGCAAGAGAGGATTATGATTCTTATACCGACGGTGAGTGAAGATGTTGCCAATCACCAAGATGATATACAATCAATCAATATTGACAACAACACAATATGAAGACCAATTACCGGGAGACAAGAGACACAATATATTTGTTCACCCGGTGTTCACTTGTGCACCGACAAGCTACGTCACCGGTGTGTCGACCAACACTTAGATGGTTCCCCAGTGTGACCCTCAAGTCACTTGCCCCTCAAGGCACGCCCCGCAAGGCACCGCAAGACACCACTCTCAAGTGAGGTAACTCAATGACACGCGGATTCCACTAGAGTTGCTTTTGGCGTCCCGCCGAGGAAAGCACAAGAACCCTCTCACAATCAACCGGAGGTGGCCAAGAACAATCACCTTCTCTTGCCAACGCCTCCACAATCTCCAAGCCGGCTAGGAGCGGTACTCTCCAAGAGTAACAAGAAATCCACCGGCTAAACCACCCACAAGTGCCACTAGATGCCCTCAAGCTATGCAATGCACTTTGGGATCACTCAATCTCACTTTTGATTTGCAATCAAGCAAGAGAGATGAGTGGGAGGAGTTGCTCTAGCTCAAAGGATGCACAAGAGTGTTAGAAATGCCAAGAGACCTCCCCAAGGGCCGGCCAACAAGTATTTATAAGCATCCCAAACAAATAGAGCCGTTGCAACTCCACTGACCGTTTTTTCGGGATGACCGGACGCGCCGGTCGTAACTGACCGGACGCGCTTCACCGCGTCCGGTCGCCCTGCGACGTCCACGTGTCCACCGATTTCAAACGCGACCGTTAGATCCTTCAACGGTCCACTGCGCACCAACGGTCAAACGTGATGACCGGACGCGCCGCTGAACCGACCGGACGCGCCGGTCGCACAGTACCGCGCGTCGCGAAGCAACGACCGGACGCGCTCCTCGCAACGACCGGACGCGACAGTGACCGCGTCCGGTCGGAGTCCAGTAAGCTCCTTTGACGACCGGACGCGTCCGATCGTGTGTGACCGGACGCGCACTGCGTCCGATCGTCCTTGCGAAACTGCAAAAACCTCAGGGTGCCTGACCGGACGCGCCGGTCCCGCGAGTGACCGGACGCGCCGGTGGCAAACCCTAGCTCGCGCGCCTGACTCCTGCGCTGTACTGACCGGACGCGTCTGGTCACACCATGACCGCGTCCGGTTGCAGCGTCCGGTCACCTCAGTGACCTCCGTTCGCCTCCGTTTCTTTTCCGACTTCCGGCGTAGTGGAAAATAGGCATTTCATTTCCCCGAAATCGCCTGAATCCCGCGCTCGCACGCTCGGCGGGAGGGAGAGAGGAACCCAAACCCCTCTCTACCCGCAAACCACAGCGCGACCAACGCCACCTTTGCAAATGTGCCAACACCAACAAGTGTACATCTCCATGTGCTTGTGTGTTAGCTTTTTCTCAATCATTTTCAAAGGTTTTCCAGTTAGCTCACTAGGCCCTACATGCAATGCACTTCATGAATTCACCTAGTGGCACCCATGCGTCGAATAACCGATAAGACTTCCCCTCTTAATAGTTCGGCTATCGATCCTAAACCACTCACACCCTCTATGGTGTCTTGAGTGTAAAACAAAATGGCCCTATGGTTATACCTTTGCCTTGAGCCTATTTTGTTTCTTCCAAATGATATGATCCACTTCATATCATCACATGACCGTCTCGATCCATCGACCTTGACTTCACTTGCTCTTCACCGTTGCATCGGTCCGTCGGCGCCAAGTCTTGCTCAAGCTTCACCATCGCATGGTCCTTCGCTTCGAAGCCTCGACTTGCCCTTCACCTTCACAACCGGTCCATCGATCCAAGCTTCATCTTGGTCTTCACCATCTTGGTCATATGAGTCAATGTCATGTCTCATATTCAATGACCACCTTTATCTAAATCATCCACTTAGATACAAAGGTTAGTCCTAGGTTCATCAATTAGCCAAAACCAAACTAGGGACTTTCAATCTCCCCCTTTTTGGTAATTGATGACAACCCTCAC